>OZ026600.1:19752144-19867144 GCA_964020085.1 Micromussa lordhowensis | reverse complement strand
ATCACCTTGAGATCTGTGTAGTTGGAAAACAATTAGAGATTAAACAGGAATTAAATAGCACATTTGGAAAAGACTTCGCTTTGCTTTGAAAGAGGCATATATCGAAGCCTTTTGTTCCCTGAGCTCACAAAGTGACTTATTACCAGTTATCTTAACCGCAGCAACAAATTACAACGTCAAACGTTTTGCCATTGTCATACATATATTTTTATAGTTACCCCGGCAATATGGTAAACAGTGAAATGAACTCGAGTTTGAGGGAAAACTACTTGCAGCTACAAGGTTGGCCCAAGGTCCTGCAAGATTTCTGAATGATGGAATTCTGGAGCTTTGCACACACGTAATGCTTTCAATGCAACTGGCGTCACCAGTGCGGTACTTTTCAAAGGGCTGCTCGCAAAGCATTGTCCATTCAGTGGTATTATCTTTGTTGTGAATAAACGGTGTGAATGATAGCAGTGACATGTAACGAAAGGTCATGTCCACCAAGATGAAAAATGGGATATATCGGACAAAATATCACCCGATTCATTACATGCGTATGTTACTAAGCAACAAGCATCATGGTGATACTTGCGGAGTTTGGCTTCAGGCACTTTAGGTAGCATTTCACTGTTTCCAGCATTCGGCCGTTACAGCCAACAAATGAACAACTCTGCATCCTGTGGATTGGCTCGTGGTGTAGTTACTTTCCTTCATATCCTTCATGTCATTTCATTTTGTTCATATGCGATATAATTCAAATGTATCAACTTAATTAAACTATCTTTGCGTCATTTTGTGGAAGTTTCTCAATCAGGTTGAAAAACTCTTTCAGTAAAAACAGCAGTCACGCCGAGTTTAGTCCAGTTTTATCAAGATCAACCTAACCAGCGTGTTCTATTCCTCAATACAATGACAAAATCGAACAAGTTTTTAGTTTTAGGTGGCCACAAGCCAGAATCATCCAGATCCTTACATCGTCTACATTTTCCCGCCTTTTATTTACATATGCACATGCGCAATGTGTCACACTGATCTACACGACTTTTCTGCTCTTAGCTTGTATCTTAACGTTGACAACAGATGAGGCCGGCAACAGCACGTTAGATGCAGCATTTAATTATTTCTGTAAACAAGGCATTATTATAGAACAGTGATTTGTCACGTAAGTGAAATTGGCTGCAGAAGTGTAGGTGAGAAGGTTAAGTCCCAAAGTCTCATCGAAGCCGTTCCTTAGGGTCGGCGTGTTTATATCTAATTTCTGAAACGTTAGGGATCAATTCGGGCTTTAATCCTGCCTGCGGGCTGGTGGTAAATGACAATAAGAAATTGAACTGTGCTGCTACCCCTTTATCCACTTTTCAAAAGTGGAATAGGTGGAGACTGGATAGCTGTGCTTAAAAGTAAATTCAAATGCCTCACACTGGAGGAATGGCATTGACAAGTCGTAGTAAATTTGCATCTCTTTACTTCTGCAAACATCTGTTCGAATTTGCTGGGAAGAGAAAGCCGCTAAAGAGAATTGCAAAGCAAACAACACAGCAAGGTATTTAAGTCATTAGTGGTTAATTAAGAAAACTTTGAAGGGGGTAAAGGAAATAGTAATGCCTATGAGCGGTTGTAAAGTTGGCGGGCTACGCAAACAGATCCTTAGAAAAAAGGGAATTGAATATGCAAAAACCGTCTGCTTTGATGGCATAAACGTCATTTCATCATTGGTATTGTACAAATATTAATAGAAGATGAATAGGGCCGTTAGATCCTACATAAGCTCTCTACAAGGATAATGAGCAAAAAAAAGCTTTCAAAATTCACATCAATGCCAAAAATCCCTTCATGAGTAAGAAATTCAGAGATTGGGAGTTATCAATACCTCATTTACCAGTTTATTTGAAAGTAACGCTGTCATACGAGTGGGAATTGTGGATAGGGAAAAGCAAACAATCTTTTGGCTGTCGCCAAGAGAAGTAAAACACCACTTAAACACTATTTGAACACGATTAACGACGATATATATAATTGCTGTTAAGAAGAGTCTGTCTGTACCCTGTAACGTTTTAAAATCAATTTAAATTGAAGGAAGATAAAGAAACATTTTTCGTAGGTTCCATTCTTTTATGGAAGTCTACTTCAATGCTTTTAGGTTCAATTCATAATAGTACTTCGGTTTATATGGTTCTGCTTCGCTGACAGCTTTTATTCCCTCATTTAATAACACCCGGCATCACTAACAGCGCCGCAAATGAGTCCGTCGTAACGTTTAGTTATTTCTTCATAATATGTTGAACACTTCTGGAGAAAAGTTATGCAGCAGTCGCTTTACTGAGCATGAGTTATTGATTACTTCACACATTTCAACTCTTAGACGTAAGACACCGAAAAGAGCTTGTTAAATAAATTGTGTTGGTAATTAATTTCCAATAGTTCTTTAAAACATGAGCTGTTGCATGCTTAACTTTTTTGGTCTAATTTCACCATCGCCATTATTTTGGTTTTGCTACTGTTCTTAGAAATATTATTTGATTTGAAGCTATTATATACTGCTTTTTTTTTAGCAAATCTTGGAACCTTATTTTTCCGACTGCGGACGTTATAACATCGTCTTCGAACATCTACCTAAAAGGTCCTTCAAAAAACCTTAGTACCCTACAGCACTCAGTAATCATTTCATTTCATAATCAGTTATGAAAGATTCGAGTCGTTACAAACCCCCTTAAAAGTAGTCCCTAGAAGAAAAGCCCATGAACCATTGGCGTGTAACGTGCCATGAAAAACTACACCGTCATTCAAATTCTGCAGATACGTAGATCTGTACCACTACCCAGCTGAACGACAATGTTCGGAAACCTGCAGCTGTTTGCAAAAAACATCCGGATGATGCAGTTTGTGTATGCAGCCCTTTGAGAGCCCCAGTTAAATGGTACAACAGCTTTCGAATAGAACAATAAAAGATTGCGTATGAATACAGAGTGCTGAAGTATGCAAACACATTACACATACATGCACATTGTAAATACTTCACTATGTAGTATATATTTGCGTTTCGCCAAGGTTTTCGTCAGCAGCGGCTAATACTTCAGTGAGTGTGATGCATCTCTGCGTATTACTTAACAAACAGAAGCATTAAAGTTTACGTATAAGCAATGGGTACTAGAGGTCTAAAGGAGGAAGGTTTTCGGCCTAGCCTTAATTTGTACATTTGAGGTGATGAGTAATTACGTTGTTCTACACTTGTTAGTATACATGCTTGCTCATACAGTTTATTTTGGATCTGAAATTTAGCATCCATTTCTTGCCTATCCTTAACGAATTTCGTTTGCTAAAGCTTGTATTTAATGTGAGATTATGGTGTTTCAGAGTACCGTGAATACGTAATAAAAATTTGCTGACTGTTTTTGTACTATGACTTGCACAAAGACACACCTTAACAACTGCAGCATCCAAGCCGTACAGCCACCGTCAATATTGCGAGGGAGCAGCGACTGCATATTGCTACGTGTCCACACAAAAAAATATAACCATACGTTTCTTCTTCAAGTCACATCACAGTTGAAATAATGTGTTTTTTTAAGGTCGGAGTCCAGTTTTCGAGAATTTACTGCGTGCGCCCGCATGCAGATCTCGTGTGATACGTTACTTAGCAACATAATATACCCTCAATTGCTGATGGGGTCATACTGACGTGACAACTTTAATTTCGGGTATATTCCGAGCGTTTATGCTACTTTTTTGACACCTACATCATCGATAAGAATTTGAAATTCGCAAAGGCTTTTACTAAACACGAGACAAACCCAATGGGCAAGTTTTCAACATTTCTTCGTATAGAGTTGGCAAATTTGGTTGCTGACTCCAAAAACCTGTTTAGAAAAAAGGGGGGCTGAAAGGCGTTGTTTGAAGTAAAAACAGGAAGCAATTGTTTGTAATTTTGCTAGAACATCTAACTCTTGAGATATCAATTTAAAAGAAGTCAAGCTGAACAGAGGCATGCATTTAAATGAGTCGTCTCAGTTTAGTTAAGGTACTAGTTGTACGTTGGTTTATGAGAACATTAACGATGCCTTCATTTCATAAGAGAAAATGAACATATGTATTTAACCTTCAAGCAATCGATAATCTGTAATTAATTCGACACCTGAACAAAAGACGTTGACAAGATTTCGCCCTATAATAAGTCATCTACGAACACCCACAGTGTATCGATATTCACACGGTTATCTCAGTCAATTGAGGCATTGTTATGGCGGAGCCATCTGTTTCACTTTTCAAGACGTCCTGATTTGAAATGTGGTTAAGTGGACAAGGTCTTGTAAACAGGCGAAATGTTATCAACAAACCTAAAACGACATCTTTAACCTTTCGTGTCGCAAGCGATATATCGCGTGCGTAGAGTTGTAACATGGCACTTATTTTGGGCTTATAGCCTCGAGCAAGAAAAAAAAATTAACTTAGACTAAGAAACCTGTCATTTGCTATCGGTTGGTCGATGGATAATCCAGGCTTGTAAATGGATTAAGGTTATCATGTACATATATAAAAATTCTTTTGCGAGGTGTCAATTTCATTTGTGGCGATTATTCGGGATGCTTTTTCGGGCATTGAGATGCTGAAGAAACGACATTTGCAAAGATATGAATTAAACGGATCAGTATTTTGTGGTCATGCGTGTCGCTTTTAGAATAAACTGATGGGTTGATTTCTCTTCCACGAACCTCAGTGTAGTCTTTGCGATTCCCATAACCCCCGCTGACATAACAAAATCAGCATTTTCGTCCTACATGATGAGGCAAAATACTTTTTCCGTTGGTGATAAGGCAAAACCTGATAACTTGTTAAAATATTGGTTGGCTTTGCGTGTGTCTCCATGTCCGATCTACCCTCAAGACAAAAGACTATACACGAACTATAGAGAATCAAAACAGTAAAATTGGTTTATTTACATGAACTGGTATAAAAGAAACTGACTGTTTATATACTTTCACGAGAAATAAAGTGTCTAATGCGCACATGGGTTTTTTGAAATATCTTGAGGTATGAAGGCCGGTTTTCGACGCCGTCCGCCCTCGATTTAATTAGACGACGATAGCAATCAACCCTACTGTACCAACGTCGCCGGTTTGAGAAAGAACATCACCGGATTTAACTTAGCGCTTCCAGCACGAGAAATGGCATGCCGACCGTCTAAACACCGAAACTGCCCAGTTGGTTGAACCAATCGTTTCACGTGGTTCTGAAAAAAATGAATAAGTAGACTTAAATCACGACGTTCCAAGTCTAAATTGGCTTTCTTCGCGACCCGGGCTTCGCGATTTCTCCAAATCACAATGATAGAAGAATAGACCGTCTCCAATAGGAAGGAAATTAAAAGGTTTCAAGGCGGACCCATCCACAGTGTTTATTGCCACCTTATATACAATAACAAAAGCATTATTGTGTCCGGTTTCCGTGAAAAGCACTTTGAAATTTGGTATGGTTTAAATGCGGTTTTGATATCATGTAACCGTGCATTAAAAGAACCCTAGATTAAAGTAAAACAGGAAATACGTCTCAAGCTTGTCCAATTTATTAACAACCAAGCAGAGACGTCAGTATTCATACAAACCGAGTTTCACATGGATACACAAAGAGAGTTGAGTCTTTTCTTTGGGACAAAGGCCAACCTCGAAGTGTTAACAGTCTATTGTTGATTAAAGGACGGCTCATTAACAATAATAAAAACAGCTCGTTTGATATTTTGTCAATTACCGACATGGAATCCGGCTGAGTAATTAGGACGTTCTTTGAAACACAAAACTTCCAACTAAGAAAACATATTTGAACGGAATGTTTCCTAGATGGTCAAGTGAAATAACTACTACAATCTCAAGAATGAGCACTTCTTGCTGGGCGGGATTTGAAGTCCACCTTGCAATTTCCACACGAAAGCATAATTGAGTGATAGGCTTCACTTAGTATTCATGTTCGTTCCATTACCTGCGTTCGAATGCAAATTTAAAGCTTGTTACTGTTCCGTACTATACAGCTATTTTCAGCATGCAATTTATTGATTTCATTCGTGATTAGAATGATCCCTAATAGTACACTGATAGTAGACTCAATGACAGGACTCTGCGATAGTCATTTTAACCTCTTTCTTTCTAGTTGCGAAAATCATGAGATGCTGTTTTCACGTTCTCGGCATGCCATCCGTGGAATAACTTCTAACGCAATATATCCAACTGTGATGACCGGCGATAAATTCGACTCATCGTCAAATTGTATTTTTTTTACCAAAACATTCCCCTTCAATTGAAAGCTTCTTATCTTTATTAGTTATCGGATTAAACGAGGAACTGAAAACAATGCTTCTCAAGCGTGCACGATGAATGATTGACCGATATATATACAAACGAAAATAGCCAATTTCGAGCGTATGATAAACAGACCAACTTTCAGGTTGAATACCTTTTCCTCCATGCCGTTTCAACCTCACGAACCGCGTCTCTGTTCCATTCTTCCACTTCCATGAAGCTCTTCCAGTTCTCTTTCTCCTTTCTCAGAGATTCTATGTTCTCCTCGAGGCCCTGGGTATCTGGGTTAGATTCTTCAGCAGAGTCTAAAATCTTTGCAATCTGCAAATCAACGCGAGACGGTCCGTGATGGTCAGGAATAGGTCATACGTCATTACTTGAAGTTTTGAAAAAAATTTTCATCCCATTACTGAATTTCAAGTACGACATTCTTGTTTGTTTGTGGGCCAGCTACTGAACATGATAGCAATCACGTCCCTGCAGCGGATATGCCTTAGATATCCCGGTGTTAGTGGGTGACAGAAAAACGCCGGCGACTAAAATTGCCGAGCTAAATATTTTAGCGGCAAAATCGTTTACAAGAGCACAATAATACACAAAGTGCTGGTATTGTCGTGCCCATAAAACCCACCTGTCAAGCCGAAACCATTAGCGCTAAAGATAATAATAAAATAACACATTACACAGATGAATGCTGCATTTTGTGGCTATACCTGCTCCAAAACGGCCAAGGAAAAACCGCTGACAATCTGTCCCTCGAAACGTTCAGGCACGGCAGCCCATGAAATCGATGAATGGTCTTCCATGCCTCACTTATATTCACAGCAGGTTTCTTTCTTATTTTATCACTATGATGAATTCCATTGCTCTCTTTTCAAACATTAAATGTACACCCGGCGTATTCCTCTTGTCAGTCGTCGCTAAACAGTACAATTCTTGGACAATAACTAACAAATTTGCCCATCAGAAAGGCTGTACTTGTACCATAATTGGGCTCGAAACTATTTTGTAAGTACATGTAGATGAAGTCGATACATCATAGCACAGAAGAAGAAGCAAAGTGAGCAAAATCCAAGTTCAGAGCTGAACACACAGATCGTCAAGTTATGCCGGCTCTGTCTGGGAATTAAGCTTGTGCTCCTGGTGAGCACAAGTACATGGTGCTGCATGCCATCACAATTCCGGTTGTTTTGTCCACGAAGACACGCGTAATTAAATAGGGCAAAAATGAATATTTGACACACATTGGTCGTCTCTAATCCCTGTACAAACGAATCGCATTGAATTATACTCTAAAAGCAGTTTGGTTTCTATTGGAAACGTTACCAGCTTAAGAGGATTCAGTGTGGTTCACTTCCTAAGGTCAAGTGTTAATGGATGACCACACCAGCCTATGAACATCAAAACGTTAATGGGTCTATTGGCAAAAAATTCAAAGCTCCTATTATACTTTTGATCCTCCCTAAATGTACTTGGAATAATGACGATTTTAGCGGCAATAAAAACACGGCCACATCCATTGGTTGTGTTTACCAAACGACGCAAAGGTGGCAAGAGAGCCGAGACTTAGTGGCAATGAATTGCACCATAAAAACCCCTTGACGTTTATAAATGGGCAAAACAAACTGTGAAGCGTTTTAGTTTCGGAGCTTTGCAGTTCATAGAGGATTTCAGTCCAGTGAGCCATTTTTAACGTCTAAGAAACTAAAGAATAATGCCATTTTGATTGGCAACCATTCAGTTAGCCGGGGAGGTCACAATGTCTCAAACCAGGACTAAAAGTTTGGGATCGAAGCTATTCACCTGCCGAAAAAGAGAACGTCTGAAGCAGTTTTAAAACTCTAATAGTATTTCTTGGTAACACAAGACACAAAGTTCAAAGGAGTTAAGCTGAAATATTTGCATTTGAATGTCTGTGTAATTCACCTAATGGCTATTGTAATAAAACTCTCTGTCATTCATGCTTTTTGAGTACCTTCCCAATACACTTTCATGATACTTGGTTTGTCGAGTCAAAATGCATGTTTAGGTTAAGACTAATCGTGAGCTTTTGATACAAGACACTGTTTCTTTTCTTCCTGTCTTGCGCAGTCCAATGAATCAGTGGGAATACTGGTGGCAGCTTGGCAGCTGTAGTTACTTAGCTGGCTTAGACTTACACAACGAACACGGTCTAATATTGTGTCAATAGCCCGCTGTTTGGGGACAAGTACGAACAACGGACACTTTTCGGTGTACAAAGTTAACCTCGATTTAATGACACTGCATATCTTCAATGTACATTTTCATTTGTTACAATCATGTGCCAACTGTACCCTGTTACAAAATGAACGTTTACGATTGTGAAGCTTCTGATATAAGTAAGTAGCGTTTCAGACTGAATAGAGGGTTATTCAAATGATGTGTATGTAAGTGTAATGTTTTTTTTAAGTGTAATGTTTTTTTTTGTGTTTAAATTCAAATTAGAAAAAAAGAATTGAACATCAGTTTTTTTTATGTCCGCATTAACCGGGTTCGGCCGGGGGTGTCAAAAATATCTTGGAAAACGAGATGTTTGAGAAGAGGTGTAGAAGTTGCAGTTCTTGTTACGTTCAAAACGTGGCAATCAGTATTGAGCATTGTGTAGCTTGCTGAATGCTCAAGTACTGTTTTAGCAACTTCCTGTTTTTGAAAGGCAGTATTTACGAGGTTGGAATGTGGATTGATTCACCTGACTGAATTGCTTAATGACTGTCTGACAGAATGACAAGTTGGAACTTGTTAGAGACGGACCGACTGAGTGGTTCATTTAGTGTTCAAATATCACGTTGTAAATACGGTAGATTTTAGGTAAAGCGTAAGGAATAAACTCTAGTTTCTATGTGCTATTTTCCGTCCCTTTCATCGTCTCACGGTAGCACCAGAACACCCACGTTCTTGTTTATCACCATTTTGGAAGCATTATCTTTACCAATTGATCTGTTCGCTCAGCGTTTTTCGTTTTCTGTAACCTTTGATAAACAAGAAATAAGATAGGTTGTGACAAAGTCGGTTCCGATTCAAAAACTGACAGCTGCTGCAGCGTATGTCAAACCATGGAAACGTTATGAATGAAATGCAAATACAAGACTACAACTTATAAGCATAAGCAATAGACCATACATTGGACTGGAACTAGCTTGAGATGGAGGCTCACGCGGGGGACTATCATTAAAGAGAGATAAAAATCATTTAAAAAGACTCCCCTCATTAGCCTCGGTTGCAAGCTAGTTCCAGTCCAATACCGAGAATACAAATGTTGCTTAAACACGGAGCGAGTCTATAAATGGGGGCTGAGCGGCTCAGCCCGTCCATCACAAATTGGAATACTCTGCTTTGATTGGCTTATTCACCCAGGCGTGTCGTACTCCCGCGAAATTCGCACGAAGTAATATTTCAGGCGACCGCACAAGGGAAGGTTTTTCGTTTGTTTGCTTTCTTTATAAAATGGTCAGCAAAAACAACAAGAATGGCATCTACAGAAGAAGAATTTAGACAGGTATCGTACTTCATATACATCATATAACTTCTTATTTTTGTTGTTTCAATTGTGAAAGCATATCGATTGTTTTCGAGTTGTTCCCACAACGTAAATGCCGTGTTTCAGCCAACAAAGCCTAAGTACTTCATGTATCCCTTCCAGATATACACTATAATAAGGATAAATATACTATGCTACGTTCTAAATACACTATGATAAGGGATACACCAAGTACTTACCCAACAAAGTACAAACCGCTGACCTTTTATAGGCTCGCTCCGTGTTTAATACTGTAGGTGGCATTCACACACAATCTATGATGAATATTATTTTAGGTATATTATTTTGCAGCTGACCTCGACGTTATAATAACAATTATAATAATAAAAATTATTGTTATTATTGTTTTTAATATTTTTTTTAAAAAATCCAACACATTTAATATGCAACGTTTAATATACAAAATAATATTAATAATAAGAATTATATAGTATTATTGTTTTTAATAATAATTTTTTAAATAATCCAACACATTTAATATACAACGTTTAATATACTAATAATAATATATATAATATATATAATAATAATAATAATAATAATAATAATAATAATATATTATTATTATTATTAAATTATTACGAAGTAAACATTACTTCATTGAAAGAAAAATGTACTGTTATTCTGGCATGAATTACTGAAGAAAAGCAGTTCTTTCGTTAATTAGCACCTTGGTCGTTTTCAATCAAACGACAACCCACACAATAAGGCATACATACTTTTCTTAAATCTATAGCATGTATGATAATAACTTGTTTACTTCTCTGCCGAGTGTGTTTTATCGTAACAAGTGATTTCACATTGCTGTTTAACGACAACCCAACGTGCCAATAAGAGATTTAAAAAAAAAAAATGTTTATCGTTACCTGTTAGATACTACGATTGATTCCATGATATGGCATGGTACAATTACCGTGCAAAATGTAGCTTGTCTACTGAATTGTATTTTGCATTTTGTGTCTTTGAGAGGAATATTCTAATCCAGTTTTCACCCTGAGGCCATAAAGCCCGTTCACGAAAGTGCCAATGAAAAAACCGTCAATCATAACTGAACAAATTTCCCGTAATCAAGGCAACCATACGTAATTACAATAAAGCAAGAAAAGTGTGGTCGTCGGTTCCTTCCTTTTCATTATTAATCCAGAGACAGAGACCTTCAAAGTTAAGATTTGAGTACGCTAATAGGGCTTAATTTCACCCCCCCCCCCCAACCCTCCCTTCCCCCGTCTCCCATCCCAAGATAGTGGCTCATTTGACTGCATACACACAGGGTAGATCATTTCATTCATTTCATCCCCGTAAAGGCAACAATAAAGGAGACGATAAAACTACAAAAGACTTGAGCTGCACTAAGACGAAAGAGCCACCACCGTCATCAACGGCAACGACAGTAAAAAAAAGCACACACACACACACACACACACACACGCGCGACTCACGGCCGTCAACGGACCCAGGCCAAATTGATAGGCCAACTGCCTTGATTATGCAGAGTAATTAAACAATATGCAAATCTATCACGATATTCACATAGCATTTGCACGTAGCAGTTGTTGACTGCAGTAGTCATTGCGGCTGCAAGTTAGTAGAGTCCACCAGATAGCTGTACCACGAAAGTGCCGCTACTACATCGAAAAGAACGACCTCCGAACTTTTAAAGTTCTGCCGTACTTAAGAAAATAAAATCAGAACTCTCCATAGATAAGACAGTTCAGTACCAGAATTCATATACTATCGTCTCCCTCATAACATCGACACATTCACAGACGTTAAACACCTTTGGTGCCCGTGTTAAAGATGGTAGACTCTAAAGTGAGGGTAACTTTACGTCACCAAATCATGTTAAAGAATGTACCTTATCAGTTCGACGTTGACTGTGTTATCAGTAATAGCTAGTCGACTTCTAAAGTGTGGCACTTCATATTGTTCACCATTATTCAAACTCCCAAGTTTTGCTAAGTATCGTCACTTTAGTGTGATAAATGATAATTCCGTTCCTTCCGCTGAAGAGAGTATATAAAATACTCCAAGGCCCGTTGTAAGGAAGTCATCATGCTATACAATGACATAAGCAAGACAACTTGGATTTAAAGTGTCTCTTCGGAAGGCGACAGTTTTGTCTTTTGACAATCAATTTTACCACATGATCTACCATTTCTTGTTATGATTTTAAACACAGATCACATCAAGCTATTTGTCGCCCCTAGTTTACAGACTGGGGAAAAACAATATTTTCATGCGCCGTTTTCGGAGATTAGGATTTTGGAGGTCGTTTAATTATTGCCAGCTTTTGCTCCCATTAACCACTAGAGGGAAGCAACGAATTAAAGAATATTTGCAGCAAAGTATAAGTACTTAATTAGTGAAAAAGAGGCAAGTTTTAAATGCAAATTTACTGAGATGTATAAAGGCAGCTCACAGTAGGTGATAATTTTCAACGAAAAGAAAAGTTCAAGGTCTGTAGTAACATAATCGGTTTGAATTGGTACTTACGTTTTTCTTTTCATCGTATTTTGTTCTGTGACATTGAAATAATGCAGTCAACGGGTTTTAGAATAAGTGGATTCAAGGATATTGAAAAAGTAAGGGAAATTCGGTTATGACAAAAACGCAATCCATCAAATGCGCTAACCAGCATGAAGACGCCGCTCGACTAAATATTCAGCCAGTAGAATGTAGTGTTGGAATAAATAATACAATATTAATATGAAAATAAAAAGGTAGACACAATTCTCGAACACAAAGCAAGTTATCAAATATTCTTCTTGCAATTCCCTTTCTTTAAAATTGATATTCCACCTCGGAGTGAAAAAATTAAGGCCAGAAAAACGACATGGCGTGTGAAAACTGGAAACGCTGTATTCTAACAGGTCGTGTCGTCTTCTTATTTTTTTTTTAAAGTATAATTTGTCAATCCACGAAGAAAGACAATACTAATGCTTTCGCTAGACTAGCGACTGAAAGTCTACTATTCACTTCTGCAGTTGAGTCTGAAAAATTATGTAAAATGTTTGTTTTAGGCTAGGTCTCGCCATACGGAATTTCACTAACAATCGAGGCTCGACCTTTGAAAACTATCAGAGAAAGTCCAAACATGTATCTAATACAAGTGATTCTTCGCTACGCCAGTCCTAATGGTCAAGTTCCTTTCTACACAAATTTTCAGATCCATTTTCGATAAATGTGATACACACACGTTACCTTAAAATGCGATTTAACTCCATGGTTAATAAGAATCTTCACTACGTCTAAAACTCATGACATCCTTGAGTCGTTCTCGATAGCATCCTCGAAGACTGCGCAAAGTTCAAGAAATAATCTGTATGTTTTGGTTAAATTAAAGTCAATACGTACGTCACTAATGCTGCAGGATGTTTATTTATGTTTTAGAAAACAAGGGCGTTCAGGGTTTAAGGTTTATACCGCAATGGAAATGACAACAAAATCGACAACAAAGACAATACGCCATAAGAGTCTTCAATAAACAGCCATTTTCATCTGATGTCAGCGTTATTCTTCAGTATTAACTTGTTCGTCTCTCTAAACCTTAAGCTCTTTAGTATTGTTATGATCATGCAGGGTCATAAATAATACCAGATTTGACGCTTGTCAAACCAAATAACTTACTTATCAATAGCAAATTTTGCATCACAGGAAACTCTTCTATTTTATGTACGCAAAACCGAAATGGTTTTCAGTTCATAATTTCCCGTCGATTGTTACAGATAAAATAGTGCACAATTTCTGTGCATCGATCATTAAAATTATAAAGGAAAAAAATTGATAAGTCGAGTGGCTAAAGCCCTTGCTGTGCTAAGTAAGTTAATTCAATATTTATAGGTCGATAAATTTCACAGTACAATAAAAACATGCAAATAGGTAAATGTTGTTAGGAGGAATACACCCACATTCAGACAGCTGTAACTGAGACTTCCAAATTTATCACATACACAGATCTGCAGAGTACATGAATTAAAGAGATTTAAATCGCTGTTGTGAATACTGCGGTTCGACTTTATGACCTGGCTGCTGACTTTATGACTTGCAAATTTCTCGATTTTGGAGCTATTTCAAGAAATGTCACTGCGAATTGCAATCCTCTTTCGTTTCATCTTTTATGGATGCTTATAAATTCTAAATATTCACCTTGAAGATAATATTATATCGTCAAAAACGTTTTATTTATTAATGTAAAGTACAGAACTGCCTGAAGTTGGTCCCAGAGGAATTAGAATTGGAATTGGAATTGAACGTGAAGCCGAGGAAATCCCGAGTCGCAACTCGTTTCCGCGGCCTCCATGCTACAGGCTAAATTTTGCAGATAGATAGAATGTAGATAGAATCGAAGAAAGAAGGCCAAACCCCCCTGGTTACACCAGGGTTGGTCCATGCACCGAATACCTGAATTTCGACCTCACGCTGGTGGCAGCAGTTTCCAGCACTTTCGATTTTGATGAGTCATTAACCACATCTTTATCAGTTGATGCTACAGTCATGTTAACATAAACTGCCCAATCACTGATGAATACGTTACCGGCATTTTCGTGCTCCAATGGGTTACCATAGCAACAGTATTATCCGCTAAAAACACCTCCATGTTAACTGCTAATAACTCAAAAACGAGCTCGGTGACTCCATTTTTCTAATATCACATTTTGCAGTTTTGGCAAAGTTTAAAAAAAAATGCACATGGGGTTCAGAGTCTAGGAGAGTGCTGGAAACTGTTGCCAGCCACCTTAACAGAAAACCAACCTATTATTCCAATATAATCTCCCGCCCTAACTACAAAAAGGAGATAATCAGAACCAACAGTCAAAAAATTCACTAACAACAGGAGTACCAGTTTTTACAAATCACATGCCATCCGGCCTCTGCCAGTTCTCCTTCATACTCAACCGACAGCAACGATAACTGTATCTCACTTTGTTCTCAGATATGGACTTCCTTTCCAAGTAAAATTTCTGCAAAAGTTCGTTCTCGTTGCAGTCGACATATTGCCTGGAGAGCTCTTTGATCATGCCGCTTTCCTGATCTTTCCACTCTGTTGTGGTGTCTCGACAGATCGCTCGATTGTCCAGCACGCGCAGGTGAATATCGTCCATAACTTCGTTTTCTTTCTTAAGTGAATCCAGGATACCCTTTTGACAAACACAAAAATGCAAAAATTAATCCTGTACCACTTCTAATTTCTAATGCAAAACCTTCATGGGGAGAACCCGTGTTAAAGGGGTGGGAATCCTCGTCGGAAAATTTGAGTTCACCCTCTAAAATTCTGTAACACTCTAATAAAAAACACATAAATGGAACTAACAACGACCATAACCATCAACTCCTTTCTATAACAAAATTTGAAAGATTCCACGCCAAGCCCTTTAAGATACCTTGATGGGCAAAAACATTGGTGTTCTGTCCAGAACAACCTAAATGACACTGCTACTCCGTTATATAAGCTATACTGGTAGGGTGTCTAGTCTAGGATTGGATGAAAGAAAATAGATCTGGGTCAGGTCTGCAGTAAGGTGAAGAATATGTAAGGGAAACGAGTTGCGAAGCGATGTTTTGATTACCGTGAAGGCTTTTTATTTTCACTTCCGAGACAGAAAGATCTCTGAGACCAGCGTTACAGCACCAAGACCTCGGGCAGGCGGCCACGCTGGCCACAGGCTGACATTCTCCCTCGCACTTGCATAATAGACCACTTTCATAAATGGCGGCCAATTATAAATTCTTTTGACAATATTAAAATTAGCCTTACTAACCTCATTTTGAAGTCAGTAATTCAAAAGAATTTTTACACTGAGACGAGGTTAGTAAGGCTAATTTAAATGCATACAGAAGAATTTTAAATTGGCAGCCATTTATGAAAAGGGTCTATGAGAGAAATGTATTATCCACGAGAAATGACTGCTGTCACTCACCTTCTGCCACTTCTCTTGATGGTCCACTTCACGCACCAGATTATCCAATGAGGCGAGCTGAAAGCTCTCTTTCGCCTTATCAGTGTCAAAAGTGATTTTCCCTTCAAGATCATCTTTCTCGTAATCCTCACCCTTACGTTTCAAATAAAACTTGATGGCGTCGATCCGGTTTTTCTGTTTCTGCATGATTGCCAGCTGTGCTGCGATTTTTGTCTGCATTTGGGACATCTTCGACTCGTACATTTTAAGACCAAGTATGATGTCATCATCGTCAAGTGCACGCTAGGAAATGACGAGAAAAGAGAACTTGCCAACTTGCCAAAAAGGCAAAAAGGTAAATATTACAAAATGAAGGGATTTTGCTAGACTTTTCTAGTACTGACTTCTTCCAAACAACGGCCTGCCATCCCACCGGAGTGGGAGGTTGGGAGGCCAGATAATTATATGCTTTACAATGTGACCTCGCACATCTTCCAACGGTGAGGACCGTGAGCAACAAACAGAATCGCTCGCATGTATTAATTCTTTTGTTCAGTCATGAAAGCATAAAGTTACAACTAAGTCACGCTTAAGCAAAACGTTTTTAGTAGATATTTCTGCTTGTAATCCCTGTGGCTCTTGACTATTTGGTCTAAATTTGCTTAAAATGGTGACACTAATAATACACTGTCGCCAATCATTTCCATTTGTCTAAAAATACACGTGCGAGTTCAGCAATTACTTTGCATTGTATCTAGTCAACAATACAGTTATCTGACCTTCAGACGAATCTTTTCTCGTGTCAGACCGCAGTTGCAGACGAGAAGAGACTCCATGAACACAAACAAACCGAGGACTATACGTGACACCGCCATGTTGGAGAGCGCCATAGCACAAAGGCATACTTGTTTTGGATCACCTGATCGCTGTGTTGGTCATTGGGCACCACAGAAGATATAACCCTGAGGGACTCTTGGATCATGGAATGAATATCATCCATTTGTATTACGGTCGTATAAACTGATTATTTTTCGTTAACACCGAACATTACAAATAGCAATTACCCGTATCCATTTCCACGCTTTGGAATGAACCCGGCTTTATCAACCCAACACTAGCGTACAACGCTAAACTGGAAAGAAGTGAAGGGATCAAAGAGTAGAAAAGCCGACCAATAAGAGCATCTTCTCGTTTAATTCCCCCAGGTTGCTCATAAGCCCGACGTTGTCCTGTAAAATACACAGTGCATGAGAGTAACGATATTTATGGCAGCACAAAAACAAAATGACTGTACTACTGGATCTGAGATCTGGCAATCACGGACGATGGATTACCCAGGCTATATTTAAACTGAGTGTCATTTTCCACATCCTCAAAGGCAAATCACAAATATGATTTATTTTAAGTCCTTGTAGCCTTGCATCCACTGTTTGGTGTCCGAACCTTGATAACGATTACGATTCTTTGCGGATGTGAGCTGCGTTCAGACATTATTACGGTGAAAAGAGCTACAAGGTTGCTATCGAGCTAGTAATTGCGTACACATCCTTTGATTTCTAACCGCTATATATTGGCATGAACGAATATATTTCCCTGCAAATTGAAGAAAGAGAAAGAACAAGATCTCCTCTCTTCAGAATCTCATAATAATTCATCGGTTGCGATCGATGCCTTTCTTCATTGAATCCTTAAATGATGTGTCCAATTCCGTTCCCACGTTTACAAAAGGTTCAAACTCCAGACCAATTTCTGTCATCGGCTCTGCAATTAAGATTTATCAGTATCTGATTTCCTCGACACACAGGACCCGATTGTTGTAGTGAGTATTTGGAAACTACAAGATGGCAGATTTCACCGTCCTAACATTGTGCTTTTCAGCGTTTTTCATCTTTCAAAATTCACTTGGGATGCCGAGCAGAAAGGCAAGACTTAAGGTGAGCGAGCGCGGCAAATTGCAGAAGCCGCGGTCACTATTGTTATGTCTTTGTATGTCACATAAATCATGAATGACGACGTAGACTGTGGTAGATTGGCCTCTTTTAAAGTTACCAGTACAGAAAACAAGTTATGGTGACGCAAATTCTGCGTTCGAGCCTAATGGCCCATCAACCTGTACTTATTTCTCGCATGGCTAGTAGTCGGAGTAGAGAGACATACAAGTCACACATGTTGTCACGACACGCACCCTTCCTCCCCCATTAGGAATTCAACTGATAAATGAAACCCCCCTTTAATTCCCCGATCTTATGACGCTCCGATTATTATTTGCATGTTCTTGGGAATGGCAAGCTAAGAGTGGTTCGGCTTTTATTACCCTTATCCTGGAAGAGGGACGGAATGTCCAAAACAACATCAAACTACCAGAGAACATTTTGCTTTGCTTGCCATGTATAGTAGTATGCGTTTATGGCAGCCCACACTGTATATATTATATAATTTTTAAAAAAATCTAACATGTGGTGGTACATTTGTCCGCCTAAAATGACTCGCGGCGCCATTTCATTTATTAGCCGTTTCACTTAACAACATAAAGGATTCCTGTCGAAAAATAGGGAAGAATCCTTTTTCGTTAAAACTTTATAGGCATCATATATATGGACCTCCGATTCGAGTCGCGTTTTACATTATAGGTCGTTTCTTTCATTTTTGCAGCGTCAGGCCCCACAAAGTTCAGCTTTAGGCGCTCTGATGTCGTTTTCCGTTAAACTCTCCGACATGGAACGTCAGATCACCTCTTTCGAAAGGAAGATACAGAGCCAGACAGCCGAGATCGATCAGCTGTCAGCCAAGCTTGACTCCAAAGCAGAGCGATCGCAGTTTCAGAATTTAGAGACTTTGCTAAACAGCAAGATGGTCACCCTTAACGACGAGATCAACACTAAGGACTTGGTGATAGAGAGATACAGGAACAAGCTCAGGCAGCTGGAGGCTGAGGTCACGGTAAGTGGATTGGTAAAGTAGCTAGTAGTTGTGCTGTCAATTTGTTTAGGGTTGCACTGCGAACCCCGGTGGGTGTGGTGGTGGTGGGGGGGGGGGGGGGGTTCTTGAAGACATCGAATGTAAGTGTAAGACATGACAAATTTCAAAACGCAAACAAGTACATTGAAAGGAAGGAAAGTCTTATTCCTTTTTCACAAGAAATGTTAAGGAACAGTGATCGTTAATTATCAAAATATCGGTGTTAAATGGAAAATGTCCGAGTTTTCTCGAGCATTCCAATTGTGCGAGCAGTCCAAAAATTGTTATGCCATCATCATGAGTATCTTACCAACCTCGAGTCTGTTTCGAACTCGACGCTTACCAGTTGTTACAACTTCTTTTTGTCCAATAGAGCATCAACGACGAATATTCCAGTCTCAACGGCAACACCGTGGAAGTGCTGGACAGATTTGACAACCTTGGCCTGCACTGCACGAAACAGAGAACTGGCTGGGCTCCAAAAGCCAACGGTGCGATCCAGTTCCTTGATCGTCAGTGGGTACGCTGTAATCCAGGGGAATTTCTGCAGAGTTTTTTGTTAAGATTGGCGAGCAATTATGAAGAGGACATGGTCAGATATGAGTATCGGTGCTGTAGAATCAACATCTAAGATAATGAAGGTCGTTACGCATTTTGTTGTTGTTGTTGTTGTAAAAAACTGCATTGAATAGATTATATTCCGAGATGAAGTCGCCATAATTGTTTTCAGTTACAATGTTAACTAGGTATACCTATCGATAGAGTGCCAACGAGAAAATAATTTGTACTATAATAAGGGGTTTATTAATACAGCATAACGGATTTTTGGTTCTCTTCTGTTGCATACATTACCGAGAGAAAATTGCAACGCGTTTACCGGCCGGTAACGTTCGTCACGCAATCCCTGAATATCAAGAGTATTGGAATGTATCGCTGCTCGGTCGAACTTTCAGTTCAATATGATGGGCAAAGTGAAAGTGAACACGCTAGTTTGATTGATGAACGCGACTCGTTTAATTCTGTGGCAAAACAGATCCGATTTGTGTTCTGAACACTGGATTCGACTGTATGATAAACACGCTCGTTCAGTTCTGTTCGGAAACACTGCCGACTCAACCTTCAGTTCGATATGCTAGATTTCAACACTGGATTTGCTCTAGTGGTTCGCCGACTGGTGAACACAATCTTTCCCAAAAAGCTGCCCGATGGAACTTTCAGTTCGATATAGGTAAACAGAGAAGGAATACACTGTTTCGATTCATGAACACGCTCGTTCAATTCTGTGGTGAACATGCTGGTTCGGTTTCGTGTCGATTTTGTGTCTTGGATTTGCTCTTGTCTAATATAACAGTTTTCCTCAATATTCGAATTAGAAGAAGAGTTTTGTAAAGGGTACGCTCCCCAATTGAACTTTCATTTCGATAAAGTGAGAGAGGAAACACGCTGGTTCGATATGTTCTGAGACTATGGAAATTGTTCACAGTTGGATAAACACAACAGCAAAGAAAACAATGATATTCCACGAGACAAGTCTAGATGTAACGCGCCTCCTGATTGGCTAAAAACTACAATGGCTCGAATAGTTCCGTCCTTGCAATTGGCTCAAACTGAGCCATTGTTACATCTTACACCTTACAGTTACACTTTCAAAGGCCAATCGAGAATTTTTTTGCATTAAGCAATTCTTCGCGCGGCACTATTCTCTGCCGCCTCGCCAGCCGAGCGTCTTCGCTCGGCTGGCTCGTTGGCAATTAGCCATTCCGAATGATCCGTATGTACGTGACCACGTGACAAGTCCATTATATGAGCGACAAACTCAGTGTTTACTAACAACATGCCGGGGAACACAAAATTTGTTCCGGCATTATCCGGTTGTTTGTTATACTCGAGCCCATGAAGTCGGTGTTACGCTGTATAGGGGAATCCTTGTTTACAATATTTGCCTCATTAGCATAAGCAATTCATTTTCTGATGGAGCTACAAATAAATTAGTTCTGAATATTGAAAGGTCATAGTACGATTAACTCTGCCAGTGAATATGGGCGTGATGTATTGAATTCTTTTTGTGCAACACGGGTTTAAAAACTCAAAATTTAACAAAGAATGTATGAGCTCATGATTAGCGCTTTTGCCACCCAGAAATTTTGCCATTTTTGAAAGACAATTTCTCCTTGAATATTACACCCAAAGAGCTAAAAATTTCACCATGAACTAAGTTTCACTAGTTCTTTAGCTGCCTGAAGTAAATTCATATCTAACATGTTTCCTTCTATACGCAAAGCCGTATGCAAATGAGCAAAAATGTCAACAATGACGTCAGCATGAATCCGCCTATAGTGTGTGTGTTTCATGCACTGTATGCAGCGGCGTGTAAAACAGTTCTAGCCATTTTATAGCTTTTTACTGTTGTAATGAGCTCTCTTTTTTAAGAGAAAATAACATTAAAATTATACATAAAGATATATAGTTTCTCTTTTGTACAGGTTTCAACAACAAAAAAAAAAACAAATAAGATGTATTTTGTTGTATCACAATGTAAAAGAGATAACAGTGATAAAAAATGTTAGAAACACATCGACTATTTGTGATGGTTGATAAAAAGTAAAATAAGATACTTTGTTCAATTATACAGTCTGGTAATTTTTCTCGAAGCGTGGTTAATCCTCATAACAGCCCGTCAAGTCAGTGGGCGTCACGCATCACGCTCTTTTTCCTCGTTTGCGTGACCATTATCATCATTTTCGGCACTAGCGTTACTCGCAGTTTCGATGACAGGCGTCAGGGGTTCGGAAGGCGTCTTTGACATCCACTGTTTTCTCAAGAATTCGACTTCTTGACAAAGAATTTTCCTTTCTTTCATCAAGTTGTTTCTTGAGGCCAACAACTGGCACATCTGTACAAGAAACAAAACCAAATTGATACACAAGTGAAACATTACATGACGATCCAGCTTTCTCACCCACATGACCTTCCATGTCGTCATGGAAACCAATGCTACTCTCCGTATACGTGTACCATTGTGAAAAAATGACTGTGTCTTTTACATCAGGCATTAAAAATGGTTGTTCCATCTCAAAATTCAAATTTTTGAGATAAACAAGTTGTCGGATCGAGTGTCGTTATCAGCTTTGCATTGTCAGCCTGAGAGTAAGCAACCTTCTCATAGGCTAACTAGTACATTGTGCATTCCTGGGCAGACAACTTCAAAAACACTCAAGGCCTGCTAGGACAACTCGACGAAATACCACGGGTGTCGGGGAAAGGTAGCCTCTCATGGGCTGTCTGCGATAAAAATTGTACCATCCCCTCTAGGGGAGGGAGGGTAACACTAGTTAACCGACAATAAATAATGCTACTCCGTGATGAGTAAGACCCGTATTACCTTGTCGACTTGCTTACGGGCGTTCTCGTCGCTATGTTTGAGTCTTGATGATATTTCATGTATGCGTTTGTCCTTTTTCGCGTTCTCTACCTCAAGGGCTCGTCTTTGCACCATAGATTCCTCTAATTTCTTCTTCATCTTGTTGGATTCTTGGTTGGCGTCTCTAAAGTTCCATATAAAAGAAAGAGAATTTTAAATCTTGCCAGGGTGGTCGCATAGAACATGATACGCATGTTCTATTTGAAAGAGTTTGTCTGGGGAATTTCACAAAACACACCAATACCACAGAGGAACTCAGAGATTAGATTGAAGTGTACAAAACAAAACCAAGCAATTATCATGGCCCCGGTTCTTCCAGTTTTATTCTTTTATAGCTTTATTTGCCGAGGTTTTTCGGTGTCAGACGTCATACAAATTGACCCTCCTTGTGACGCACGACATTCTGTTCTTAGAACACGACGACCGTAAGTAATACCTCAAACAGCTAACAACCATGCCTTGGTAGTATGTATGTACATGGGAGTACAAGACGTCTTCACAAGCTACCCCAGAAAAGTCTACCTTGATTTTTCAGCAGAATCTTGCAGTTGTTGAGCAAGTTTTTTACACTCGTCCTTCATCCGGTTGCACACTTGAATTTCTGCTTCCAACATCTGTTGCAGTTCAGTTCTGAGCTGGGCTTTAGAAGCAGAAGAACACAGTCATATGACACATGTAATTTTGTATGTATTTGAAGCGACTATGTCAAGACATAAAATAGATATTTTTTCCCTCAAAATCCTAGAGTTAGGACTATTTTTTGTTGTTTTTTTATAGATGGCTCTTTCAAAAGAATAAAAAAGGCAGTAAACCAATACTCTGTAAGAAAATAAACGCCGTTGGTTTCGTTTAGGTTCCTATTGTGCTGGCAAAACGTTATGCTGCTACGGAAATCAACATGTATGGTCCATATTGGGCGCGATCACGTGGTTTGTGTGATCCAACAGAGAACGATCACGAAAGATGACAAATAAACTTACTGTGCCTCGTCTCCGTTTCCTGTAATAACTTGGCAAATTGTTCGTCCCTTTGCTTGTTTTGTTTACTGAGACGTTCCGAGTTTTCCGCTCTTGTTTTCTCCAGCTTTTCCTTCGCAGCTATCGCGCTTTTACCCTGCATATGAACATCAATAACACCATCATACTTATACAGTCGAACCTCTCCACAGCGGCCAACTTGAGGACAAAGGAAAGTAACCGTTGTAGAGAGGTGGCCGTTATGACACCCGTTCTTTTCGGGATGCAACATTTTTTTTCCAAGAATGCTTACATGTACTTTAGCATAAATAAATCAAAATGTATCAATAAACAGAAACTTGACAGAAACGGAGACCAACGACGCGCGGTACGGATAAGCTTAGTAACCTTTTCCAATACAAGAATGGGGTTTTGTATACACCGTTCGTCAGTCGTTGATTAAATGGCCGCTGTCGAGAGGACATTTTTGACAGTTGGGACGAGTTTCAGTAGCCTTCGCCGCTGTGGAGAGGTGGGCGTTGTAGCGAGGTTAAAATAAGAGTGAACGTATGGACTGTCCACCGGGAGCAAAAGAAGTGGCCGCTCTGGAGAGGTAGGTGCCCGTTGGTGGAGGTTCGACTCTACTGCGAAAATATACTATCGAGACGCTCAAGAGGTTGACTTGCACGAGCATTTAACCTACCTCCCGTTCCGCAATATTCAATCTCTCAGTAAGTCTGATGCAGTCGTCTTTACATTCCATCCAGCAGTGTTCTGCTTCTTGAAGGCGCCGTCGAAGGCCTTCCATTTCGCTTGTTAAGCGCGTTCTCTCCTGAACAGACACAGGAAAATGAGGAGTTAGTAACGCTGGATTTTTGGTACCCTGTGGTCAGTGGGTTAGAGTGGAGTAAAATTATGGAGGAATATCTATGACAACATTCAATACTCAGTAATTGATCTAAAATCATCCCAATCATGGATACATCAATCCAAAGCCGAATGGCAACGAGCTGATTCGGCGAATAGTCATAACGCAATAGTATAACGCCATTAGGCATAACGCAAGTAGGCATAACGCAAGTAGGCATAACGCAAGTAGGCATAACGCAATTAGGCATAACGCAAGTTGGCATAACGCAAGTAGGCATAACGAAAGTAGGCATAACACAAGTAGGCATAACGCAGGCAAGTATAACGCAAGTAGGCATAACGCAATTAGGCATAACGCAATTAGGCATAACCCAAGTAGGCATAACGCAAGTTGGCATAACGCAAGTTGGCATAACGCAAGTTGGCATAACGCGATGTATTCATGATCACGATGATTTTATGTTGATTTCTCAGTGTTGAATTTAGTCACTGATATACCTCCATATAAAATTACGTTTGTACGTTATGGTGGGTTAAGTTCCAAGTTTAAAGAAAACCTCCAACAGATACCCCACAGATCCGTCATTTTCTTGTTTTCTGTCAAAAAATGAATACATTCAAATAACATCAAACCTGGAAAATCGCACGCTTCGATCGCAATTTTTTTGACTTTGTGGTCTTTTCACGATCACGCTGAATACGTGTACGCATTGCGGACCCACTTCTTGAGAACAAGGGAGAAGAAGCCGTAAAAAACAATGTCATCATCGTCCCTTTATACAACACATATCTTTTATCAACTTATGAGAGAAGTTATTTATTTCACCTCGGTCAGCTAATGGTTGTGTTTACTTACCTGTTCTCTTTCTCTCTGAGCTTGCTGAGCTGTTGTTTTAAGTGAGCTTAAATCCTGTGAAGTCATCGACAACTTCATCTGCGTTTGTTCCAGTTCTTTCTGCACGTTGTCACCAGCCTGGTTGAGAGAACAAACGTTTTAAACCGCATGCGAGTGCGCTACTCTAGTAAGCTGCCTTTTGGCTCGTCACGTAGTCTGGAGGTAAGATTGCGTTACGAGCACGCTGCACTCTACTTTTCACGTAAACTGACCTGCGTTATTTCAGACGCATGCTCCATTATTTGACTTTTTGCCTGCTCCAGTTCAGCCATGAGGTCAACCTAACATAAATTAATAACACCAAATCAAAAACAAACAACTTCCCAACACAATAAACCTAGAAACAATAAACAAACAAAACTTGTCCACACAAACCTTATCTCGTGTGAGTCGCTCCAGCTGGTTTTCCAACGCAGAACGAGCTTCACTTGATGATTCTAACTGTATGTTAGAAAAGTGAAAGAAAGAAAAACTCCATCAATTTTTGAAAGGTCAATTTTGAAGGAATGAAATTCGTTTCCAGCCAGGTGCTTCAACCATCACCTCTTCACACCCATTCGCCACTTTAGAAACAAAAAAAGAAATCTGGGGCGAAGTCGCTTGTGGGATCGTCACTGGGAATAATATAGCTTTTCGTCTTTTGTTCTGTTCCTAGTAACGGTTCCACAAGCCACTGCAAGGTGAGGCTTGTCCTTGGGTTTCTTTTCGTTTCTAACCAGGCGAATTGCTAATATGCATTTTAGTCTTAAAACTTACCTGCTTAACAAGTGCGCCGACCTCTTCCCGGCATGCCTCACGCACGTTCTCTCGCTCCTTCTCCATCTTCTCGCTGGATGATTTCATGTAGTTATCATGTCGTTCTCGCCCCTTTTGTAAGTCTTCTTTCAGCTGCCGTACATGGATTATAGCCTGGGGAAAAGAAACAACTTTAATCCTGTCAGTTTGTATCAAAACAACTATTTCCATTCCGTTTGTGCCTGCTGCCTCTATTTCAAAAAGAGTCTGTGGGAAAACACTCTAAGATTTACATGAAATTGAACGTGCAGGTGAAACACATTGTCATACGAATGGTCTTAAGCCCCAGCTGCGATTGACTCCGGTTTCTGTAGCATGGGACGACTAGGAGTATTGCAACTCTCCCTGGATGAGATACTAGTCTATCGCAGGCTACTTCCCAGCATTCTGTCAGGTTACCCCAACAATTTGACGGTACTCATTTGTACAAGTGGGTGGAGAGAGGCACTGTAAGGGTAAATAACCTGAAGGAAATATCCTTATCAGTGAACAACGGAATGCAAAACTGGTGCATTCCAGAAGCAACACAATATATAAGCCGAGAGCTGATATTGATTGTGTGTACCTCTGCTTTCTCCAGCTGAGCCTGCTCCACCATGTGACAACTCTTTTTCACTTGGTTATAAGCTTCAAACTCTCGTTGACGGACTTCAGCTAGGACCGCCTTCTGACCAGTCAGCGTGTTCATTAGGTCATCTCTCTCCCTAAATACAGATTAATGACACATCACGACTTACTATTTCCCTGCCAAGTTGGTGCTGGGGAGTGGTAGGTTTAGCTTGCTGACTGCATGGGCCGTGCACGTGAGTAAAATTCGCGTCACAGGATTGGCTACGACCCTTCTGGGATTTCTGAAGTCGGGAGTGATCTAATAACAACCAAAACTGTGTGCACACTTGGAACCGACCACTGGTAATGGACGGAGGCACAAATCAGTGTTTAGACGCTGGGTATTCCAAGTACCATTCAGCACTTGGAAAAACGGTATGTTCACATTAGTACCCAGAGAGAATCGTACTGTACTTGGGCACCAAGTGTGAACATAGTCTTGAAGTGTCTATATCGCCTTAATTGTTTGTGCGGTTTTGGTATCTCTACAGAGCATATCTCTGCTTTGTAGAGATATCAAAACCGAAAAAAAAAAACAATTTAGGCAATATAGGCACATTAAGAAGGAGTTCCTTGGGAACAAGGCCGATATGGGAGATTAACCCTCTAACCCTTCATCATCTCTCGACACAACAAAATTTGATAGAGAAGCTCGACTTATTCTTACCATCGTAAGTTCCTTTGATCAAATCTTTTAATTCAAAAATAACAACATCGAGAAAGGCTTCCAATTCTGGCGTACCACTTAGTACAACATTAACAGCATGGCGGACAAAAGAAATCTGCTACATGAACAACAGATTTTGCTACCAGATGTCACATTGGAACCCTTTAGTCGTTATTTTTCACTAAAAGCATACTCTTAAAGTATAACAATATTGCTTCGGGTAACATTTAATTTCTTGATTTTAGTTCACGTTCAGCAAGGCTGCAGCAATTGACATCGAGAACATGACAAACGAACTACCTTACAGGAACAGTAGTCTTCAATTTAGAATTTCGGTGATGGGACATCAAATGACGAATGCTCTGAGATAATCACAGACGGTTTCGTTCTTACTTTGTTAGGTGATTAATGGTATCTATGGCTGCTTCACTGTGTGAATTGGACAGCACAGCAGTTTGATGTCCACACTTGACGCATAGCGCTGGCTGGTTTCTCTGCCAAACAATAAGCACAGGTATAGTTATCGATATGCAATTGCAAATTATCAGACATTTGTTGTTATACTAATTAGGAGATACTTAATGTGATGTATATACGAAATAATAGACCAATTTCGATATATTAAGCCTAAGACAATAGACCTCAACACGAGGCTCTGGGGAATAACTACAGAGTTTGTGGGGTTTATTCCCCGGAGCCTCCTGCTGAGGTCTACTGTTTTAGGCGGAATTTTAATATATCGAAATTGGTCTATTCATATATGAACTGCGGTTGTAGATGAAAGTGAAGAATGATCATCGCAGTATTTTTTCCAATTTAAGCAATTGGAAAGAAGAAGCCTGAAAAAAATCAGGGCTTCAACGGGATTCGAACCCGTGACCTCCGCGATACCGCGATACTTTTAGGAGAGACTTTCTTGTAGGTGACCAATTCGGGTAGTCGCATGAAACTTCATGTCTAATTCTGCATAATTATTACAATAAGAAGTTAGATTTTCAGTAACGTTGATGGAGTCAAAAAACAAAGTTATCTAAACAAAAGAAGGCTGAAGCTCGATCACTGATGTAGTTGAACGAATACCAACGTGAAAAGATGAGTTTTACGATAAATCAAATGTTTTTCAAAGTGTTAAACTATAAGGACTAAAACAAAACACAAAGACAGACGAACTGCCACAATATAATAACTGCAATATTACATGTACTAAGGATGTAAGTATATATGAAATAATTCATATATTTGAACTGCGGTTATAGATGAAAGTGAAGAATGATCCTCGCAGTGAATTTTCGAGGATCATTCTTCACTTCCACATGTACTAACTTGATATTCATTAATTGTCTAACCTGTTCTTCTAGCACTTTTTGAGCTCTATAAACATAATAAAGAAAAACATAAAAATATGGTATTTCTTTCATCAAAATGAATCACGTATTGGTCACGATCAATACATGAGTCGAACTAAAGAGCAGTTCATTTGTTTAGCCTCACATGCCTGGACATTTTCGCTGTAGGCGTTAATGCGAGTGCTAGTCTGCATCGCAGACTCTCTATACCGACTGTTTTGAGAGGGACATGTCCGGCTACACCACAAACGCCTGGCGACTCTTTTAGGTTGTAGCTCCCTTGCTTCAGACAAGACTTATTCTACGCTCATTACTCTTTATTTCGAGTCAACTTGCGTTATCTCCTCGTTTTACCTTCCAAAAACAGTAGTCTCGAAAGATACTTAACAATTAGACCCGTAGCCCGAAATGGCGAAGGGTCTAATTGTTAAGTATCTTAACAACTAGTCGGATTGAAACTGGTTTGCAGCCGGATTGGCCATTAAAAACATCTTAATGCTGATACGTTAGAACACTGCATAGTGACAAAGAACTGGGAACCTGAATCACTCAGCTATATCGAAAAGTCGACCGACATTCAGCTTAAAACACTCGCCTTAATTTTGCCTGCAACTCCGACACTTGTCTTTGGTAGTCTTCAAGTTCATCTCTGTGAACGACAACAAATGAAAGCTTTCAGTTAAACGGACATGATTCAAATACTAGAACCACGTTGAAAATGTCGTGACAAGAAAACACGACCCACTCTTTCCATTTATAACAAAACTAAAGTAAAGCGCGCGCTCTGATTGGCTAATTTAGCGTCTACTACTTGCCCATGGGTGTACGCTGCTGACGTGTGTGCTAATGTTTACAAAGCAAAAATTTTGACAGACATTTCCACAGTAATGACCGAGTCCCTTCTGCCAGAAATGCGGAACTGTCTTCAGAGTAGTCTGAAAATGAGACAAAAGTCCACCCCTTGAAACGTGAATAAACTTTATCGAATTGTTTGTGTGCAGTCGGTTGTCATGAATGAATTTTCGCGGGCTTGTGTTCTCTTGTCATGTAAGACTACACGAACACTTTTTGTGATGTAGCTCAATAAAAGGACTTCTTTTGTTCCAATGTTATGTTATAAAACAAATGGTAAACGCCGTGGCGTGTACTATTTAGTTATGGATGCACTTGGGAGGTTTGCTAAGCAGTCAAGAAGCTAGAGTCTCACTCGGCTATCGCCTCGTGCGACTCTTACGCTTCTTTCGTGCTTAAAACCTCCCGCGTGCATCCATAACTCAATAGTACACGCTATGGCGTTTACCATTTGTTAATTGGCACAAACTGCGTGACCCACCCCCTATGAAACATGACATTTTTGGTTGCAAAATTCAACAAAATCACATTTTGAGCATGAAATTTTGGTATTATTTAAGTTTTAGAATTATTTTTTAACAATAATTCAAAATCATCTAACAATAACACTGCTTTTCCTTTACAAAATCCTTCCCCTGCTCCCAGTTGTTATCGCGGAATCTCGTTAAAACGCTTCAGGCATTAGCTCGCGACATTTCATTTTCGTGCGGAGATCGGGCGACTTCTTACGCACAGGAAAAGCTGCGAACAGGGGGAGGGGTTTATAAAGATTTGTCGTGTCAAAAAACATTTGTGGGAGATGGAGGGGAGCTCAAGCGCGCGCTGGATGACGTGTATGGTACAGGGGTAACGGTACGACCATGTTGCTAAAAGCGATTTGGGAAAAAAAAAAAACTTTGCAAAACTCGCTAAAATTCTCCACTGTCGCAAAAAGTACTCCAAAATAAATTTGGCCAAGTTGTAGAAAAATCTTTCGACTTCTTTTTGTGTTTGTTTGGTCTTGTGAAAGCAACGAAATTTAGAGATTCGAGCGAATTTTCGGACTGCGTTCAAAATGTTTAGGCAAAGAGTTGCCTCCCTTGTCAATTATTATAAATATATATATAAAAAAAAATGGTTAGCGCGAAAGGATCTTGGTAGTTTAGCGCTACAGCGTTCCGTAGGACTTGTAGGTAGCGGTTTACCCTGTAAATTCGCGTGAGAAAAGACAACTGGAGATAAAGTTTAACTATTCATTTTTTTCATTCCTTTATATACTCTCTTCCTACCCAGCAAGAGATCGTATGCTCCCTGTGGTGAAAGCATAAGATATATATTAATTTTACTTCTAATATTGATAATATGGTATCACCTTGTTGAGTAGAGAAGTGATTCAAGATGTCTTGTCTTTGCTTCATGTAGTTTACGTATTTTTTCCTGTAAAATATTAATAGTAAAATACAACAGAGTGAGAAGCTGATGATTCTTGTTTTTAGGGAATTCAATGATGTATTAGCTGTCACGTGACAATGTCTGTCACGTGACTCTGTTAAGACGATGAGTATCGTTGTTATATGACTAATTTTTTTTTCCTCAAAAGGGCGCGCTCTCATTGGCTACATCTAACAATGAAACTGATTCCAGCCCAGTGGGAAGTGGTATGTGGAAGTTGGCAACATTGAAGAATCTTTATACACAAGGTCGCTTTTTGAGGAGACCTCTTTTCTAAGCTGTTAATATCAAATTAATTCTGTTGGCGTTCAAAAATACTGTAAGTTGATTAAAAATATTCAGTATTAGTATATACTAAAACAGTGGATAGCGTTGATGGCGGGCGCTGATTGGCTCGTCAAACTCCGGATATCCTATGCTATTTACCTCCGAGCAACTCGAGAGAAAATGGCGTCCGGTTTGCATCCGTGAAAAGTGAAGAAATCATCCAAATTAATTTTTTTTTGGTGTTTATTATCTCACTGTTTTAGTATAATTGCGCTTCGCGGCTCGGTAAATATCCATCGCTCGGTAAATATCCACCGCTAGCCACCGACACTGAGGTGAATAATTGTTAACCACTAATTGGGGGATATCGTGTGCCAATTATTCCAGGAACACGCCATGGATATCAGATGGTAAAGGGACAACGAGAGGCGTAGCGTCGAGTTGGCTGTAGTCATCTCATATCCAACAAGCGCGAGTGGAATAATTGTGTAATTAAAAACGCCCCCAAATATAGAAAACTAAATTAAAAAAAAATAAAAACGCTCCAAGAAATCAAGCGTACACTTCCCATATATATAGAGTATGCCAAAAAAAATATTTATAACTTACGGATTATAACAGTGACATACATTTTTCAGAAGGATATTCATATTAATATTTAATGACAACTGAAAGATGTTGTTTTGCAGGCTGTGTATATCTCATTTACTACCGATGCATTAGTATTACGGTTTCCAACGGACACAAATTTCATATAAATTTTTTAGAAGGCTATTCATGTTTCATAACAAAAGTGGTTGTTTTACAGGCTGTTTATGACAGGAGGTATAAGTGTTTCATAAGGATATTAATATTTATTGACAGAAGATGTTGTTTTTCAGGCTGTTTATCTCTCATTTACTACCGAGCCATTAATATCACGATATCAGAATTCAAAGCAATAAGCAGTAATATCTTCCAGTCTGCTTGTAAACAAAACATCATTTACAATTGTTAGGAGTGCTGCTTGTGATATGGGTGCTATAAAAATCTAACCACAGACAGGGTATTCGTAAGATAATTTGGCTATATTAACTGAGTTGATAATGTGAATTGGCCACCGTAAAGAGATTCGAAAGCTGACGTTTCGAACATTAGCTCTTCGTCGATTCCGACGAAGGGCTAACACTCGAAACGTGAGCTTTCGAATCTCTTTACGGTGGCCAATTCACATTATCAACTTAGTTGATACAACCAAATTATCTTGTTATACTTCCCACCGACTCAGCACCACAGTTTCTTTAGAAACTTACCCCCTTTGTTCGTAAGATCAACTACGCTGTCAAATAACACAATAGTTTTCTAATAAAAATGTTTGTTTTTTTGAGCACGCTACTGCAAGGCAATATTTGCAATCTTCAACCCGAGTATGAGTAAAAGTGAGCTACGAGTTCTATCGTCAAAAAAATATCTCAATTTTGCGAACTAACTCTAAGAACAGCAAAGCATTTCTCTGATTGTCTTCTTTACTGCTTGTTTTACTTCACTGATCTTCCAGCAATAGAGAAACGGATTTAGCGACGAATTCAAGTAGGCCAGAGTGATTGTTAATTCCCAAGCGAGGAAGTAGGAAACTGATTGTCTGCGGTATCGAAAACAGGCTGACACAATACAATATGGTAGATAACAAACAACTAATGCCAACTGCACCCACAGTGTACTGAACACTGCCTTTCTGTACCGCGCTATGTTCAGTGGAATTCCTTGGCCTGGTTGTTGAGTGTGGTTCTGCGTTTGCGTTTGGTGACGACGGAGTGTGAGGGCAATCTTTGTGTACGAAGAGATCGAGATCACTACACACAGTGATATGACTATCCAGCCATACCAGAGGGTGATGTGATCATTTTTTAGGTACGATGTCGCACCGAGAATGCTCACAACCCAACACATAACCACAACAACATATGTTCTCTTTAAAGTTGCAACTTGTCTGTATCTGAGCCCCAACAACACGGCGAGAAGTCTGTCCACGCTTTTTGCAGTCACTGTTAACACAGAGACTCCAGAGTGTAGCAGGCTACGAAATGGGAGGCAACTGCGTAAGGACAAAAATCCCATTCCTCGTGAACTCGGGATATCAAATAGGAAACATGGATAGGCTGTACCACAAGGCCAACACAGAGATCAGTTGTTGCCAGACAACTGAATAAGACTCTGGACGGCGGATGAAGGGAAGACTCTTTGCGAAGGGCAACTAGGATCAGAGCATTCCCAAGAAAGGCTGCGATGGATAGGACAGTGTCCAACGCTGCGATGAATATCAACTCTCCGTGTATTCCGTCCGTCAGACGGGCAGAGCAAAGCTGTTGTGAAAATGATCCAGTCTGCTTTCCACCTCCAGTTACGTTTGCTGTCGCCATTGTTCTGCAAGTTAGGTCAGTTGCTTAAGCGAAAGAAGTTTCTCAAAATCCACTCAGGATCATTTGATCGCTCCAAAGTGACGGCGATTTTATATTACACCACCAGAGCCGCCTTTTATCAGTGCACTGAATTATTCACTACCAAGATGGTTTTCGATCAAGAGCCATTTGACAGATGGTTTCACATGTGTATGTTTGCGCTGTAGATTAGCTGTGAATTGACTTAGAAAATTAATGTTGGAATTCTTAACACACTACACCTGTTAGGTAGAACACCTGACGATTATTGTATGCCACAAGCGGTAACGGAATATGAGCGCACACGAATCTGAATTCTGTCGGCTTTTGTCGTCAGGCTGAGAACGGGTATGATTAATTAGGTAACTCTTTGATGACTGACTTTTTCACAGCGTAAGTGCATTAATTCTCAGTAGTTGTAGATCGTTTCGATACAAGTCGTTTCGATACAAGTCTTTTCCACACCGAGTCGTTTCGATACCAAGTCAACCTCATTCCCAGGCTCTTCTCCACTTTTCAAAATGACGGGCGGGAGAATTGTAATCCTGGTCAAGGCTGAATTAAAGCCCTCGCTAATTGGCTTATTCATACCAAAAGACTGGCTGCTTTTAAAAATCCCCAAGAAATATGGCGGAAAAAGAAAAACAAGGGGTGTTAAAGCAGGATGTAATGCAGTTTAATTCAATCGTTCTTATATCAGTGTTTTTATCCGCTATTTTTATAATTGACAAGATGTAGCCCATATCATAGAAATATAAATAAATAACGAGCATTAGGTTAAGTACATATTAGCCGATAGCGATCTAGCTCGCCTCAAGCGGCCAAGCGCTGTGTTGCCTGTTCTATATTCATGCGCAATAAGATCTTGATCCTATCTCTCTAATTGACAAGTCTTTACGGGGATAACATGACGTCAGAGGGTAACAGCGAATGTTGACAGGCGAACTCCACGGTATGGAAACAATAACCTCCATTTGGCGCGAAAATATGGCGTCATCATACCTTCGAAATATTCAATATTAGATCCGTTCAATTTTTTTCTTTAGCCCTTCAAACGGGTGACATCATCCGTTTGAAATTTTTCCTGTGCTGTTCGAACGGTAATTGAAACCGATTTAAACGGCTTCAACATCCGTTTCCCATCCATTCTGACAGTTAAACAGATATCCATTTGTTTTTGTTTCCGCGCGAAAGGTCACGAATATGCTTGGATATTCGTTAGACTGCAAGCGGTCTCCCTTTTCCTGGAAAATCCGTACAGAAGAACGGAGAGAAGAAAGCACGGTCGTGAGCGAGCGAGCGGCTTCGTCGCTCGTATGTCACGCTCGCTGTCACGCTTCCACAGTCACAAGTTATGCGTCCTTCCCCGCGGATTTTCGAGAAAAAGAGACTGCCAGCAGTCTAGATATTTGTCTGCGGGTGCCATCTGTTCCGAGAAGCGACCAGTGTTCAAAAAACGTGTTGGGGAGGCCTTTTTGTAAGGTGTTAAACGTCAATGACATTCCGCAGGCGTTCGGAACATCACTGGGTTGTTTATACTATGAAGTGTAATACTTAGTTACGTAGCAATTTAGTCGAGACGATAAGCGAACGTGCCAGCGTCAAGCGTAAATTTTGAAAACTGGATGCCCGGGGGTACTCCCAGAAAAATTTACGTAGCAATTTAGTCGAGACGATAACCGAACGTGCGAGCGTCAAGCGTAAATTTTGAAAACTGGATGCCCGGGGGTACTCCCAGAAAAATTGGGTGGAGGTGTGCGGCCAGCTTCCCAAAACCCTTACCCTATTTACCACCAGTCCAAAAATTCGATACCCTATTTATGATCGTTGCGGCTGGAACAGTTGCCCAAAACATAATTTATAAAGGGCTTTTTTTTATGGTCTTATCGATAATGATGGAAAAGTAGCGTCTTCTAAACAGCATACCCAATTCAAGACTAGAGTGCAAAAACCATATCCTATTTATGATCAAAACGGCTGAAACCCATACTTTTGTGCCGCACATACCTCTGTAGCCCATCTAAGGGAGTACCCCTCCCCCCGGGACTGGTTGTCACTTGTCCCAGTTTAAACTACATCACGTGACGTTTTTATACCAATCGCAAGGGAGAAAAAGACTGATGGCTTCTAACAGGTGGATAGCTGTTCGCAAAAGGGTGAATTCGATGATAAAGCTGTTTATTTCTTATATTTCTTATTGTCTACTTCGTACGCAGTATTACGGTTTGCTTCAGGCATAAATTTCGCCACAATTTTAAAACAACCACGATATACTCATTCTTATGGGAGACGCTTTTCAATTGGTGCCTGATAAAAATCATATTACTTTCCCTCAATGATATGCACCCGTATTTACCTTGACCTTATTTGCATGACAAGAAAGGACACAACCACAGTGTTTTTAACCAGGCAAACCAAAGGTTGTCAACAAAGCTCTAAAATACTCTGCTTTAACGAAAAGCGCGTCATTTAAAACTCAATTACATTGTAAATACTGTCTATGTACAAGAAATTTCTCCACAATTTTCTTTTAGCATAACCTACTCAATGCTTTAGATAGAAACTCACACAAAGTTATCGAATCGCTTTCCAACATATAGGGAACAACACTGAGTCGGCCGTTACAGGAACAACTTTCAGAAACTACAATTATAAAAAGCCATATCTTTACGAGTTTGAAACGTGCTGGAAATGCAGATGAAGCGTTATAAATTGAACTCCAAACAAACGAGAGTTTTAAAAAGTACTTCAGTGTTCATGGATTTACTCTATGAGGAATGACATATGTGTTAAACAAAAATCAACTTAAACTCCACGGACAGAAAATTGCTTCTTTAATTATCGCCTTTACCGCGTGTTTCACTTCAGCAATCTTCCAACAGTGGAAAGTTTAAATTTGAGTTAAAGTAAACTAGAGTGGTTGCAAATCCCCAGCACACAAGATCGGAAGAAGATATATGGGTTATTGACCAAGTGTGAGGTCAAGATAGCTGGATATTGGCATCGTTCATTTTTTGCGTGCATAAACACGCAAAAAAAAGAACGATACCAATATCAAGCCATCTTGACCGAACAAGCTTGGTCAATAAAGGATTTACTATATGGCTTTCCGAGAAATATTTTCTTGCGGGACAAGGCGGGTAGTCCCGAGCGGGCAAGATAGCTCAATCTTGCCCGCTCGGGTGGCCAATCACAGCGCAGGATTTGATTCATCTTGCCCGCTCACGGAGCTAGCCATATAATAAAGTCTTCTGTAGTTGAACTGCTTGGTAGATAACAGACCACTAATGCCAACTGCACCCACAGTGTACTGAACACTGCCTTTCTGTATCGCGCTAAGTTGAGTGGAATTTCTTGGCTTGGCTGTTGAGTGTAGTTTTGAACCTTCGTTCGGTGGTGCAGGGCTCGAAATTGCGACTCACTGGTCGCCAATGCGACTAAAAATTAGGTGTTGGCGACCAGATATTGAGAACTGGTCGCCAGCGGGCGACCCACCTTTTTTCCGTGGACCTTTTAACCTCAAAGGAAAACGACATTTACTTGAGGATGAAACACACTTTATTCGAATAGATATAATAAACCAAACCCACGATTCTTCAATCACCAACTGGATTCATCATGTTTTTTATTCAGCAGCTTCTCTATTTTAAGGCACACTAAATTAGACAATCCTCACATCGGAAAACTTCGTAATGGCTACCCGTTCAAAATCGCCCTATAATGCATTGCAAACCCTTGAGCATTGAGTAGGTCATGTATGCCTAAGGATTGCGTCTCTTTTATGTGGCGACTAAAAATTTGCACTTGGCGACTATTTTTTACCACTTAGTCGCCACATGGCGACTGAAGGATTTTTTTAATTTCGAGCCCTGTGGTGAGGAGGGTGAGGAAACCTTTTGTGTACGAGAAGATCGACGTTACTACACACAGAGATGTAACTACACAGCCATACCAAAAGGTGATCAGGTGATTTTAGGTGCGATGTCGCACCGAGAATGCTCACAACCCAAAACATAACTAAAACAACATGTTGGCCTTTCCCTACATCAAGGAAGCACGGAAAGCCGCAAAACAGTGGGCTCTAGAACAAATTTCTCACGGTATCAACGAACGCTTTTTATTCAACTAATTTATTGTTGTTTTTCACGTTACCATGCACCAACCAATAGCGTAGCTCCATCTTTCTGTATATAAACCACACAGAACCCACAATTCCTCGATTCGCTCCGACGAAGGGCTAACGCTCGAAACGTCAGCTTTCGAATCTCTTTACGATGGCCAATTCACATTATCAACTCAATTGACAAAACCAAATTATTTAAGCAATAGACCACAAGTTTCTATGGGTTATAGGCTGATAAACCACGCGGGATGTTGGTAGAACACGAGAAGAATTTGTAAATCACGAGCCGCAGGCGAGTGGTTTACGAATTCTTCGAGTGTTCTACCAACATCCCAAGTGGTTTATCAGCCTATAACCCATAGAAACTTGTGGTCTATTGCTTTTATATGATAATTCAGAAGACGCGCGATTTTCCCATGGGTTTACCGGCACAATAACCCATAGCTGATTGACCAATCAGAGCGCGCGCATTGATTTGGTTATTATATAAAATGTAATACTCCCCACTGACGTAGCACCACAGTTTCTTTAGAAACTTACCCCCTTAAAACAACATATGTTCTCTTTAAAGTTACAGCTTGCCTGTATCTGAGCCCCACCAACAGGGCGAGAAGTCTGTCCACGCTTATTTCAGTCATGATTAACAAACTGAGACCCCAGACAAAGCATAGACGGTCACGGAAAAAGTGCTAAAGGCGCAGCGAAAAAGATTCTATTTTTCTGGGCCCAAGTCATAAAATAGCAAACTTTGAGATGCCCTGCTATAGTACCAGCATAGAGATCAGTTGTTGCCAGACAACTAAATAGGAGTTTGGAAGGCGTATGAAGGGAAGACTCCTTGCGCAGAACAACTGGGATCAGAGTATTCCAAAGAAAGGTAGTGATGGATAGAATAATGTCCAACGCTGGAATTTATATCAACTGGTCGTGTATGCTGTCCGTCAAACTGACCGAGCAAAGCTGTTGTAAAAATGATTCAGTCTGCTTTCCACCTCCAGTAAGGTTTGCTATCGCTATTGTTCTGCGAGTGAGGTCAGTTGCTTAAGGTGGCTCGAAACGGCTTCCACTACTTTCCAAGACTTAGAGCTTGATGGGTCATTATTGGCCACTCTATATCGTTTGATACCAAAATCGCGGTATCAAAAAAACTGCCCAATCATTGGTGAACAAGTTAATGTCAATTTTGTGGCGCAATAGGTTACCATAGCAACAATATGACCTGTTTAAAAACACCCTTAATTTTAGCTTTAAGCGCTTATAACTCGAAAACGAGCTTTTTATTATCGAATTGTAATTAACATGATAAGATGCAACTTTTTGCAAAGTTAAAAAAATTCCGGCTACGGAGGGGGTTCAACGCCACCTTAAATTTTCGAAATTTAAGGTGGCTCTGAACTCCCTCCGTAGAATTTGTTAAACTTTGCAAAACGTTGCATCTTATCAGCAACTTGCTCACCAATGATTGGGCAGTTTTTTGATACCATGATTTTGGTATCAACTGATATAGTGGTTATAATGACCCATCAAACTCTAATACCCTATTCACACCAAAGCTTAAACATGTTTAAAAGCTGTTTAGTTAAACACAGTTTAAAAGTTCTTTTCATCATAGAAGCTTCCAACAGAGGTTTATCTACTTGATGTTTAGCATAATAAATGCACCCATTAGAACTTAGTAGAACCATATGTAAAATTCAGTCTACCAATTTTCTGTTGTTGCTTTCCATTTTTTTAATTCTGGTTTAATTAAACATGTTTAGTTGGTGTGAAAGGGGTATAAGTCTTGGAAAGTACCGGAAACGGTTTCGAGTCACCTTAAGCGAAAGATGTTTCTCAAAATCCACTCAGGGTCATTTGATCGCTGAAAAACGACGGCGATTTTATATGTACACTATCAGATCCGGCGCTTATGCATAGAATTTTCACCAATAAGATGAACAATATCTTGTGCTGCAGATTAGTACTTATATTGACTTACAATTGTTGGAATTCTCAAAACACTACACTGGTAAGGTAGTAAGAATGCCTAACGCTTATTTCATGCAACAACATAACGGAAATGTTAAAGATTTTTTGAGCTCACGTATATTTGAATTCTGTCGATTGTGATCGTCAGATTGACAACCGACATTATTACAGGGCTTTTAATTGATCACGGACGTTTCAAAAACTTCAGTGGAAGTCAGTTTTATTTTTTTTCGTTAAGCTTTACAATTATTTTTGGTGACCAGCTTCTTTGTGTATTTTGATTTTTAATTGAAATATTTTGTGCGGCGTGGCCGGCGGTTTGTGCAGGGGTTCCTTGTAGTTTACAGCTCGGTTTCGGATGTCAAGTCAACTGTCAAGTCATTCTGCGTGTTTTTCACTGCCGGACTGTTCTCTTTTCCGACATAGGCCGTCGAACTTAGTACCTGACAATGTTAAGCTAGGCCTAATGGGGACCATACCATGACATGTTTTGTCTTTTGTATGTGACCACATTATTTGTACATGATGAGGCACCTTGACCCGATCGCTGAAAACAAAACACTCCCGCTATCAGATTTTATATTTCTTTCTCTCCGTTATGTGGAAAGATGTTGCATCAGGGCAGATTTTCAGAGAAAAACAGGAAATTTTCCAAACAAAAGCTTCTAAAGTTATCAACATCTTACTGACGGCTGGTTTTCGCTCGCTAGCGGTTGTCTCAGTGTCTCGCTAGTGGAAACCATGCTTGAAGTGCTCTCAAGTAGCGCTATTTATTAGAAAGATTCAATGATTCCTTCACCAGCCGCTCCACAGTTACAGGGATTGAAAAACGGGTTTCTCGGGGAGGCAGCAGTTAAAGGAGCTTTGCTAGGTTTTGCGCATCTTTGAAAGTTTAGTCTAAATTTGTCGAGTTCGTCGTTTGCAATCCGCGTCAATCTAATCTCCATCCTTAACCATCCTTGTTTCTTTATGGTTCGTTATTATCTTTTTGGTGTTTTTCCATCTTGGTAGTAAATTTCTATTTTCAGGTTTTCTCGATTTTGTACGCTGTCAAATTAACTCAAAATACCGTGACTGAGATCCTTAATTCTCTAAAAGAGAACTTGTAGAGATCAAGCGGTTGTTTACAATAGGTAGTCCAACAGCGGGGTTTCACGGCAGTCTATTGTATTTTTGACACTTACCACTTCCTCTTCGAGTTGGTTAACAAGTTTCCTTTCATTGGAGGACATAAAGAGCTGTTGAGAAACGCAAAAAAGCCACAGCGTTATTAAAGCACTGCACTCTCTATTACGAGAAAAATGGTGCTCGGTCATTTCTTCTTAACATGGACGGTACATTGGACCAACTGACTCAGTTTAGCCATTCCAAATTTCGACCTCTACTGAATGTAAGCAACAAAACAAACCATAAAATTACATTTGTTCAAAGGGCTTTTTGTTATGGGTTTATGCTCGGGTTGGAAAAGGGAGCTTATGATCGATTATCAGTAGTGGGAAGGAGTCTTACTTTAAAAGAAAAATGTTTGGGTTCACTACACAGCGTCTGAAAATGTTCTGGTGGACACAAGCCGAAATAGTACTACAAGACAAAACTCTCTATTGATAACAATTGAAAACCCGAAACAACTCCTACAGTCCGAAATGAACATTGCCCGCATGCACTGTACCTGTGAATCAGCGGCGTCCATTCCAAAAGAAGTCTCCATGGTAGACCTGTGCAGCACTCGTGGCATCAATGTCTTTCTAGGATCACGTTCCTTAACTTCCATTTGTGCTTCCCTGTCTATGTCCCTTGCACTTCTTTCTTCATCATCTGGATCATATTTCTTCGCTCTCTGTGTTTCTTTGTCTGTGTTTCTGGAATGTCTCTCTGTATCTCTACTGTGTAACTGCAGTTTAGGTCGTTTGATATCACTGTCCTCAATGTGTCTGTCGTCATCGTCATCATTATCATCACGGCTTACCCTTCGTGCTTGAACCACTGACGTGTCCTCACTGGCATCTGATGGCAACTGGTCCTAATAGCAAATGCATAATGTCAGAATTGTGGCTTGGGACTTGATTTTCTGTACTGGTCATTTTCCTTGCACTGTGATCCATTTCCTTATCCCACACTAGCAGCGAAATATTTATTTATAGAAGAAACTCCCAAAAACTAGTGATGCTGGGGGTGGGGGTTGGTGAATAAGATCATTCCATCCAGGGTGGGTACCATGTAGTACATTTAAGACACAGTGATGCTTCTTGTTGAGGAAACTGGGATTAAAATTCTTGCTAGCTGGGCCAGGATGAGCTGTGTGTATTAATTAGGGAACAACTATGCATTGCACTTGAAATTACAGGCTGGAAATTATAATATCATACTTCATCATCACTGTGCACCTTACACCTGTGGTACACATATCTTGTTTAGCCATTCTGATTGTAAAAAGAGCACAGAATGCAAGCATGGAGTGGAGTGTAACTGTAACTTTGTACACAAGATTATAACCTCACATAACCTAACAGCATAAATCTCATAATTCAAATTAAAAATCAAGGGTAAGTTTATGAACAATGCACAAACCAGTTGTCAATTAGACACATACTTCAAAATCAGTTTGCTTTTCTGCTGATAGTACTTGTGTAATGGCTTGTGTCTTGAGCTGATCAAAAAGAGTCTCGTTTTCTGTAATCACAAGTTCTGCTCGTTGCTTCAAGGACTCTAGCGCATCCTGGGAAAACAAACAAATGCCACATGTAATCATCTACTGTATCTGTTTTAGTCCACAGCTTTTGGGAGGTCGAAAATGTTTCAAACCAGTCTAATTGTCATTTCCTTTTGTTTCACATCATGGTATTGAAAAACGGAGTCTTGAGAAAATAAAAAATCAAGGTTTTCATTAACAGCCAGCACCAGGCAAATTGAGTGGGTGTGAAGATGATTCCCCCACCCGCTTGGTTAAACCATATAGAGGGATGTTCTTCTTATAAAGATGTTCAGTTCAAAAAGTTTTGCCCGTCTGTGAAAACCAGTTGTCATTCTGCTGAAAAAAGTAATGAAACCCCTGAAAAATCAAAATCAAACTGATTTGAAACCTCTGAGATGAAAATGTTGATGGAGTTGTGAAACCATCCCCAAAGCAGCAGTGGCCTACATGCATGATACTTCCAGTCTATTACTATAGGATGGCTTTGGTAAAAATTTCAATGTTTGCCAGTCTTGCTCAGATCAGCTTCTTCAAACTCATGCTCAGCCCTGACACATCTTTCAGTGAGAATTGCAGAATGGCAGGTCCTTTTTCAACCCCTTTATTTTCTACTTTGCACATCAACCATTTTTGGGGTGTTTAAGGTTAAAAGTAACTTGGATACATTCAAGACGGCTGACAGTGTTTATTCTTCATGCTTTGTCGCGTGACATACATTAACATAATTAATGTGGCTAAATATAATTTAGGCAAAGTTAACCTCGAAACAATGCTGGTCAGCTGTTTTTCCCCAGCTATATCTGGGGTGGCCCATTGCCTCTAGCAGGGGCACCTTGTGACTTATATACACAGTGGCTTGCTTGCAGTTCTTCGCAAAGTGTCGTTGCAATAGCTTGCTGTTGTGTGCCAGTTTGTGTGGCACATTGAGCAAGGTTTCCCTGACCCTTTGTTCAACAGGTCAACGCAAGTTCCTCGAATTTTGTCGCCAAGCTGGAAAGCTCCACTCCAGTGGCTCACCATGCCCTGCAGACGAGTGGACTCTATGTTTGTTTGTTCCCTTTTTGGCAGATTCAATTCAACATTCTTCGATTAAAGTTTATTTATCTGCTGTTCGCTCTTTGCACATTGAGCAAGGTTTTCCTGACCCTTTGCTCAATTGCCTACGGCTCCAACGAGTGCTGAGAGGGGTCAAGCGTTCCCAGGGTTCCCCCGCCAGTCAGCGCCTTCCGATTACGCACAGCCTTCTCTTGGTGATTCATCGGGCTTTGGACCTCAAGATCTTCGACCATTGTGCCTTTTGGGCAGCCTGCCTGCTGGGCTATTTTGGTTTTCTCTGTTCTGCTGAATTTACTGTACCCAATTTAGCTACAATGGGCGACAAAAGTGTTGAGACACTTTGCCATTTTAGAGTACTTAAGGCCAATTTCCCCACTCAACTCTACGATTGTACCCCCTTCCCCCCAAACAATGTTGGATTTCATGTCTCTAGAACTTGCTTTTTTGTAGACAACATTGAAAAGGGGGAGGGGGTGCGGCTCTCAATGTAAACTGAATTTCAAATAGAATAAGTTAAATGCTGCAATTAGCACTCGATTCAGGCAACTGTCTCAACTACTTTTGTCGCCCATTGTAGCTTTTCTCCAGTGCTTCATCTCTCAGTGGCCGACATTGCAGTGGATTCACTCCAGTCCCCAACCTGCCTCCGTGTTAGGATAAAAGCGTCGAAGACGGATCTGTTCTGTCAAGGTTGCCACGTCCATATTGGTCTGGGTCGGGCACCTCTCTGCGCAGTTCACGCTTTGCTGGCTTACCTCTCTGTTCGAGGGAATGTCCCTGGCCGCTTGTTCCATCTCGTGAATGGCCAACCTCTGTCTCGCTCAATCTTGACTGATTGGCTGCGGCAAATTTTCTCTACTGCAGGGATTAACAGCAATTTTTCCAGCCACAGCTTCCACATTGGGGCCGCCTCGGTCACAGCTCGCAATGGTGTTCCTGACCACCTGATTCAGGCTCTTGGACGTTGGACTAGCAATGCCTACCAGCTGTATATCTGCACGCCTTCGGAAACTCTCGTGGGCATCTCTGGTCAACTGGCTTGACATTGTGTGCCCCTGCCACTGTATATCCACGGCTTTTCCGCTACTGCAGTCAAGTTCAGCACCCACTTGCTTGGGGCTTGCATTGCATTTTGGAGTTGCTCTCTCTGTCAGCTGCATTGATTTGGTAAGTGTGTCTGTTTTTCGGTGCACCTGCTGCGCTTGGTGCTTGAGGTTGTTGGAGTCGGAGGTTCCATTTCACCCCTGTTCACTGGCCCCTCCTTTTCAAGCACCAGGGAGACCCTGGTCGGGTGGGGGCCGCTCGCAGGGTTGCCATGGATACCTCCTCATGCTAGCGCATTGCCCGGCTCCACCAACTTGTGGGCACCAACGCCCAAGCTCATCTATTGGTGATGAGTTTAAATGTGGCTAAATATAATTTAGGCAACTTTAACCTCGAAACAATGCTGGTCAGCTGTTTTTCCCCAGCTATATCTGGGGTGGCCCATTGCCTCTAGCAGGGGCACCTCGTGACTTATATACGCAGTGGCTTGCTTGCAGTTTTTCGCAAAGTGTCGTTGCAATAGCTTGCTGTTTGTGTGCCAGTTTGTGCCTTGGCTTTTCCCATCCCTCCCTCCCCCTTAAGGTATGGGCCTAGGTAAGTATTGGGTCGGTAAGTATTCCACTGAATTGTTCAGTGTGACGGTGCCTTTGGTGGGGGCTGCTCGCAGGGTTGCCAAGGATACCTCCTCATGCTAGCGCATTGCCCGGCTCCACCAACTTGTGGGCATCAACGCCCAAGCTCACCTATTGGTGATGAGTTTAACATGAATTAATTACGTTAATATTAATGACTAGCTTGGGTCCATTGCTAGCAGGCCACAAAGCACCTCCCCAATTATTATTCAGCTCTTACTAGATCACTACAATTTTGTAGGGACCATGTCATGCTGTGTACTGCCTGCTGCTTAGGATTCTCTAGATTCCCAGGGTCCATTTATTGTTTAGCAAATTGCAATTTGGTTTATTGTATGACCTTGGATGGTTGTCCACTAGCTCGGCAGCAGCTGTCATCTACAATGCAGTCCTGTTGTTGGATACTCTGGTTCTTACTCTGCTCATAGATTTCAGATTGGCAGTCTGCACCTAATCATTGCATTACAAATGTAGTGACGATGGTCCAGCAATGCCCCGCTACCAAATTTACATTTGTATTGCACTAATGTTTGCGTATCCAATAAGCTTGCATAGCAGGTATGGCAATTTTTGTTTTTCAGATGTCTAGCTCTAGTTAGGTGCCTCAGGGTTATGTGCCCTGATCTGGAGGCTGTGCCTTGGTAGCCACAAGCCACTTCCTTGTTCTGGGTGGATGTTGGCTTGTGAGGCCTGTAGTCCACGTGGACTATGGTGATTAAGAATCACCGTAGGTGACCCCTCAGGAAAAAAGAAATTCATCCTGTTCAAATGGGGTAAGCTAAAGGCTGAGTGAACTTAGTACTTGCAGCTTCGGATTCAGGGCGGGGGAGGGGGAGAATGCTCCTTGTTTCTTTGCACTTCACAAAGAACGTCAAGCACTGGCAGCAAGGTGCCATCTAGTCTCTGGCACCTAGGAATGGATCAGTCCTCACCTTACCTTATCTAATTACTAAATTAGCATTGCATATACATAGCAGTTCCAGAGTGATGTAAAGCGTCAGAGTCACCGAATCTGTAAGTTCAGTTTATATTGATTTTTGACTCACCTTGTAAAACTCAACTTGACCCTCCAGATGTTGGAAAATAGCAAACTGGTTGTCTAAAAGGTGAGTAACTTCATCTGTACTGGGCAGGTAGCTTCTATCCGAGGATAAGCGTTGGCCGATAGGTGCTGCACCCTATCGTATGTATAGAATTTAGTAGTATTTAAAAGTTACAACGAAAAAAATGAGACTGAAGCAAGCCTCTTCAATGCGTTGTTCCAGAAAATTGCCATACCTCTCCCACAGGGTTTAGAACCCGCCATACAATAATCCTGTACCTCTGCAATTCCAGTTTTGGCTTAAGACTCCCATCAAAAAATTTTGTCTCTGAATTTCCAAAAACCCTCTTTTGGGTGGGATGAATATTTTATGCAACACACAATTTAGGCCGTAAATTCACATACATGTATGTTCAATAAAAAGAAATGGAATTGCATATTAACAAAACAAAATGTGACACAGTACAAAAAAATTAATTTAACAATCAAAGCACTGCTCAATAATTTGCGGAGAGGGCAGTTTCAAAAGCCAATTGTCTTTGCTGGACTTCCTGAAGGGTGAGGTTCAATCAAGCAAGCTTTCAAATTCAATGGGAAGGATACCGGTATTTTCTGGAACATTACATGAAATATGTTTCATTATACTTTATTTGTAGTTTACTATAGGCCAATTTAGATATATTAAAATTCTAACTAAACTTAAGGACACTTAGGGAAAAAACAAACAAAATTCATCCCTCATCCTCAATGGGATTTCTTTGTTTTATTCCCTAAGCCAGGTTAGAATTTCAATATATCAAAATTGACATACTTGTTCACTGTCACTTATGCATCGCTTCACACTCACTGGCTTGGAAGAAAAGCCTTTAGTTCTTGGTTCCAAAATTTTAGCCTCATCATATTGCTGGAGTAATGTCTTCAATCTTGTCACTGAAAGAAATTTAAATTAATGCATGTACATCTTTAACAAATTAACAAAGTACTGTGCTAAAGTTACATCCATATTACGATATACATTACTTATATTGTGTATTTACACCAGGTGCCACTTACTTACAGTAAGAAAATGAAAGAAAATAAGATAATTTGTCAATTCTCACAACACACGTTAGCTACGATTAAAGAAGAAAGTAAAGAGAAAGAAAAAAGAAAGAACGAGAAGAAAATTAAAAAAAGCAAATAAACAAGCAACATAGGGTAGGGGTGAGGAGGAATGCTTTCTCATCTTGATTTAATATAATTGAAGGGGTGAGTGCAAAACCATATGCTAAGTGACTATTTGGCTGAAAAAACAAAATGTTCACGAAAGGGCCTGAATTTTGGCATGTGGGTTTCGTTTCACCTGAGAAACATTGCTCTGAATTTTTTTCGCTGGGTTACTCTTCGTTTTCGAGATATTACGTATGCAAACAACCCTCATTTTTCCAAGCGGCATCTTTTGGAGATCTATTGTTCAACGAAAAACAAAAGAAACCTTTTGTTTCGCTAAAGGATCAAGTGACTATAACACAATCATTTCTCACTGCTGCTTCGTTAGCTCAAGAGGATAACGCGCCAATCGGAGCTGATTCAAATTTGTTTTGTCATGACACTCCAAGGGCTCAATTCGAGGTCGGTGAAATCTGTTTTTTTTTTGTTCTGTTTTTCTTCTTCTTTCAAAAACCTTCCTCATGTCTTTGTAATTTAATTGCCATGTAAGGATCTGGATAATATGTTTTTAGCTGCCATTGTGACGTTGGCTTTTGGCGCGCAAAGCATCAATTACTTCGATGACACAAATTCAGAACTTACTTGTTTAGGAAGATTAGATTAGGAAGAAGAAAACTTCAGTTCAAATGTAAGTTTTGTTTTGTATTTCGGCGTTCCTTTCCTGATAAATTTTCCGTTTCGTACACTTGTTTTCAGCATGAGCAGCATGTTAGCTTAATGCTTCCTCTTTCTGTGTAAGTGTTGACAGAAATAATCATTTCATGGAACGTGCAGTTTTTCACCCAAAAAATAATTTCACGTAGAAACATTTAAATCACTGACGTAGCCGATTTGCAAAACGTTCAGCCTCTATCTCTAGGTACTATTCATTGACTTGATTTAGGCATCGATTTGTGCACTAATCTGTGATTCAGGTGTTCTTTGTCTTTTTTCTCCGCGGCGGGCTCGATCCTGTTATAACTCGAAGTACTCATCTGCGTGGAAATCCACGATACACACTCACGGAACGCTTGCTTGCCAATTTAACCCACCTGCAATTTGTCTTTGGCCCGTAAAAATGGCTTTGAATCTGTTTGATTTAGCAAAACTTTTCACCTTAAAGTTCCACTATGATCAAATTTTTACCCCTTGATTTTTTTGGTTAATCACATAGAATTCTACAAAAGATTAAAAACGCCGTTTACCATTTACAAATATCTGCATTGGTTCAGGAGACATTTAAGTTTGAAAAATGAGTAAAATATGTAAATGAGATTACTGATGACGTCATACACTCAACCAAATATTACATGAAGTATATCAATAGCTTTATCTCGGTCAATTTGCAGCAGAAACCATTGAAACTTGGTAGGCCAACAGTTCTAAATGCAACACGTCCACAGCTATAATAATTTCCGTTCCCATGGCAACCCACTCTTTTCCATTCCCCTATAGCCTAATATCAATATTTTAATGATTTTAAACTTGGAAAACATTAAACAAGGCTATGAACTCAACCTAATGTGTTTATATGCTTGCTGGATTATGCAGAGGAGGCACCACTGGCACATATCAATATAGAAACCTAAAAGTGGTCAGAAAAGTCTTTAATATTGTGGTAGTCTGGAACCTAGTATGTTGCCATGGTAACAAAATTGTTAAGCTCATGTTGCAGAGCACCTCTAGTAGAATCTTACTATAAAAATTCAAACATTTATTATACAAATTGACTGAGATATCCTTGTTTATCATATTTGATCAAAATGCGGTTGAGTGTATGATGTCATCACTTGGCTAATTTGCATATTTTAAAAACTTGAATATCTCTGGAACGAAAAGAGATATTTGAAAACAGTAAAGAGCATTTTTACTCTTGTATAGACTAATTGTTTATGTCTTAAAATGGCTCAGATTTGAAGGATGCAATTTTTGTCACAGATCAAATTTCAAGGACTTCGCTGTCTGGCCTTTCTCGTCAGTCCCCGGCTCAGACGCGCTAGAAGTCACGCACACAATGCTCAAGGCGCTTTACGTATGAAAGATTATTATGGGATATCCCAGAAAGTCTTGGAGCAAAGGACGATGAATGGCTGATAATTTCAAGAAAATAATTAGAGTCTAGAAAGCAGTTCTAATTTCCAAAACTGACACGCCGAAGTTTGGCAAATGAGCCATAAGTCAAGGACGGATGCTTCGTCGTTTCTAGACTCTACCGCCTGGCTCACTTGTTCTTCAATGGCTAAGTTAACGGCAGACTTAAACCATGATCTTAGAACAAAAACACTCCTCGTTTCTTTGAGGAATGCTGGTGACTTAACGAGGGTCTAAGGCTTAATGATGCCAAATCTCCTACCAGGCGAGCGCAAATATTCCTCGAATTTAGCTTCGAATATCGGTGGAAACAGCGAGCAAACTCTGCTTAATTAACAGGTAAGCTCTGAATTCATCACAATGGCAGCTAAAAAAACCATATTATCCAGATCCTTACCAGTCAAAACAGCAATTCAATTACAAAGACACAAGGAAGGTTTTTGAAAGAAGAAGAAAAACAGAACCAAAAAAAAAAAAGATTTCACAGACCTCGAATTGAGCCCTCGAGTGTCATGACAAAACAAATTCGAATCAGCTCTGTTTGGCGCGTTATCCACTTGAGCTAACGAAGCAGAGGTGAGAAGTGATTGCATTATAGTGACTTCATCCTTTAGCGAAACAAAAGGTTTCTTTTGTTTCTTGTTTAACAATAGATCTCCAAAAGATGCCGCTTGGAAAACTGAGGGTTGTTTGCATTCGTAATATCTCGAAAACGAAGAGCAACCCAGCGAAAAAAAATTCAGAGCAATGTTTCTCAGGTGAAACGAAACCCACATGCCAAAATTCAGGCCCTTTGGTGAACATTTTTTTGTCACCTAAATAGTCACTTAGCATGGTTTTGCACTCACCCCTTCAATTAAAAGTTACTTACGGTACCGTAGTCTGTAAAATTAGTGAGGAGCATGGTTACATTATAAGTAATTTATAGGTTTTAATTTACAGATTTTCAACTTTGTATTTAAAATTGATTCTTGTAATAAATTCAGATAACACAAGTCAACTGTTATTTAGTTTACATGTACTCGCATACTATACACAAAGAATTTCATGGAAAGGAGGGTGTAATTGATATCAACCATCCGTAAGCCTCCTATGGAAAGGACTTGGTACATACAGTGTACATTGTACTAGTTTGTTTTATTTTGTCCTTCTTATTCTTCCAAAGGAAATGAAACATTTTATCTTGTAAATAAATAAACAAATATTGTGAATAGAACAAAAACTATTATTAATAATTAAGAATCTGGTAAGAGGCTGACCAGTTGGCTATTTACACAATGCAATGCAGGAGTTAAACTCGGGACTAACAAAAACAAGTCCAGATAGTGGCTAAAGGATTTGGAGGAGGGACCAGAGATCTCAAATCCAGCTATCAAACCATTTGACCATGCCGCCTCCACTAAAATCTATCTACCCATTCCTTAGACCCGGTCCAAACGCTGCTCAACTCATGTGCCGAACCAACTCGACTAAATTCGACTTTGGAGTGACAGCTGTTTCAGATTACGTACTGGCGTAGAACTTTATTTGGAAAGCCTGTGGTAAACAATTTTTGATGAGAAAATATGTGTTTTGAATTAAAGAACTCTGTCCAAATTGAAAAGTTGTGTGTATTTTGCTATAACAGCAAAATATTAGGGAAACAAATTCAATTGCAAGTTTGTTTGTATTTAGAACAGTTTTCTTTTGCTTAATTTGACCTTTTAATGAGAAATCTTATAAGCTGGGCTATTATCAAGAAGAAACATCAAAACATGAATTTCTGCTAAAGAAACTTGCTTATACAGTTCATTTTTCGTAAATCAAAGGCATAAAATCGCGAGAGCTTTTTGTTGCTGTTATTTTTAGCGAAGACTTCAAGCTTCATGCATGACTGGTCACGTCATTCAATTTTGAGTCATTTGCGAGTACGATTATATCAAATATACATTACAGTAATTTATGCATTTGGTTCAGCACATGAGAAGAACATTGTATGAATCAGCCGCTGCTCCAACGTCGCATAGCGCAACAGACCCTACCAAATTTAACATTGTTTGCCGCCCGCAACCTAACCTGCCAAACCAAACAGATTCAAAACACCGCTCCTCTGCTGTGCTTAACTCATCAGTTAGATATGGCGCATGAATGGAGTGGCATTTGGAATGGGCCTTACCCGTTAGCATGATATCTTGAGAAGTACCTTTCTTCCTTTCACAAAATTATGTCACATAGATATAGCATTATCAATTTGTAAAATGGTCAGCATTAAACATCACTTTCTCTTCTTGTATCATTCTATCAGGATTACATCAGGAGTTGCTCCGACAGTTTAACTCTTAGAGACACTTAAGTTGGCCATTATAATGTACCGGTATGTGTACTTTGACAAGGTTACTACAAGTGGTCAAAACTACCCCAATCCTAGATCCTAACACAAAAGCTCACTGAAAAAAAGCGGTACTGTTAGATAATATTTTCTATACCTGCTGAGCTGTAGTCATCTCCTTTGTATATAGACCTCTTGGAAGCAGGAGACTTGACTGGTGAATTAAGTGCATATCTCAGCGGACCCAAGCTTTGAGAGGCTCTCTCTACATACACAGGAAAAAAATGTAACATATTTAATATATGTTTATAGAATTAAAAACTTTTCCTCCAAAATGTTCATGTACACTGTACAGATGTGTCAATATTTTCTGGACAGTAGCCCGTAATTTGCTGCCTATAGACATAATAATATTACTTACTGCCTACTTCGCCCTGGAGTTCACTAATCCTTATTAAGAGCTTATCAATTTCTAGCCTAATCCTTCAACATGTAAGTGCTTATATTATTGCACTAGCCTTGACAAAACGTTTTGACAGGGTTGCAAGTAGCCCAGACCATGGAATAAGAAAAATATCTGTATAAATTATAATCCAACTTGATAGAATTCAAACCAAATTACAAAATAAGCAAAATATCCTATAAGGCTATATTCTTACTCTGGAATAAAATACATGGTTTTGTAGTCCTTTTTATTGGTAAGAGTAGACAAAACACATGAACATGTTCCTATAGAACAAGTGAAATAACATTGACAGACATGTAATGAAAGTTGAAATGTGTAAGGACCTGTGTGCACTTCAACATACATGTATTTCATTTAGAGAGTGACAGACCGTTCCCAACGAAATGGTCACAACTCCTAATCAAATTTAGCTTAACAAACATGGTTTGATAAAATGCTTGATGACTGAGTTAGGACGAGCCAAGAGGAAGAAATCTGTGCTAGGTCCATACAATGTACAGTATGTCCTAACTTCAAGCCAAATATTTTCCCATTGCATCCAGTGTCCTCACACTCAGACAATAAGCCAAAATTATTTGATAACCGTTTTTAGCTTATGTACAGTATCGCTGTATATCTAATTTTTTTTTGAATTTATATTTGGCTTGCTGTACTATACAGCGATACTACATGTACCATCACCCAAATGCTTTGTGCAGTCTTTTAGCTGAGGGCCCAGTTACAGTGTATATGGTCTCGGGTACCCGAGACAACCCTTCCCCTGAGGTAACTTTATCGAGTGTTTATATGTGAAAACATAGTTCCAGTAGGCCGAGTCAAAGTTAACCCAGCATGATTATTCATAAACCTTACTGAATAATCAAATGTGCAAATATCCCTCTTTCTTTGGGTTTTTCTTGGTCATTCGATCACAGTGGGTTTTGCTGAGTTAATTTTTACTTCTTTAATACGAATTTCTGCTATAAATCCTAAATCTAAGCATTACGTGACATTCGCCACACCGAGAGATGTCCCGGTCAGGCGAGCCAAAGCGTTTATATGTAGAAAAGTTGTCCCGCTTGCCAGGGTTACCCTACCTGCCGAGGTGAGACAACTCGCCCACCCGAGTTGTCTCGCCCCCGAGACGAGTTGGCGATCCTAATGTGAACGGCTGGTTGAATTTTAGAAAGAAACAAGCTAAATGTTACCTCGGCCAGGGTAGCTCGGGGGGAGGGTTGTCTCGGGTACCCGAGACCATATAACTGGGCCCTGAGTGAATAAAGTTAGGGTGGGTTTGTACATCTACAATCAAATATTAATTTGTTTAAAGCCACTACATGTAGTTCAGATATAAATGGTAAGCACACTTCATTCTTAAGAGACTCAATAAGCTTACATGAATCGATATGAGCTGTGTTTATCTGACCAAACGGACACTGACCTAACGGATTGATCCTTTAAGCTAATTTTATCAGTTACATGTAGTTAGCCTACCTCGAATTGTTTTCTGGTAATCTGAAATTGGTTCATCTATATCAAACATAACACTTTTAAGACCTTTTTACCGCATTTAAGAGAAGAAGTGGAATTAGTTCCTCGTAAAACCCGTAAAAAGTTCCATAGACTCCATGGAGATCTCGATCTCGGAGATTTTCAAACAGGCACTTCCAAATAGTTGAGCCCGCGATATAGACCTTCTCGCCTCAGTTTTCTTTCAGTTTCCAACATGGCCGGTTGGCTGACGAAATTTCGCTCGCAGTTTAAAGGCTTTGGCAACATTGTAACTGGGATAATTGTCGGCGCTGGTTTGACGAAAATATACTATGAGACCTCGGATGCCGAGAAAGAGAATGTTTCTGCTAAGAAAGAAATCGAAGAAATAGTAGCAAAGCACGAAAATCTCAAGCACGGACGGGAACTGAGGACCATAAGCCCACTTCGAGTCGAGACAGATCTTGACCAAGTGGACAATTTGCCAGAAAAAAGTGATACTGAGGACGATAAGCTGCTCAAGTATGGTCTCCCACAGAGGTCTTCGGATTACCTGCGGTACAAAAATCACGTCTTGTGTTACGACCAGGCGAGGAAAACTCCTCGCTGGGTGCTCGAACATTTGACCCGAGACAAGGTGAAAGGAGAAGCGAATAGGATGCACTCTGCGTTTAAGCCTGATCTAAACATCCCTGCGGTATTTCAGTCAAACAATGACGACTACTGGGAGAGTGGCTGGTCAAGGGGACACATGGCACCTGCAAGTTAGTACCCAGACCACTCTCTCTGGTCTGCTTCGCAACCGTTATTGGGGTCTTCACGGAAGTGGATGTTACCTGTTTCGCACCCAGTCGAGTTCGTACCCACCGAGTTCGCAACCCTGAACTCATTACAAACTTTCTACTTTGAGTGCGCATCAGTGGATTAAACTACAAGAAAAAAACATTTTTTGTGTGATTTTGTTTCATTAAGCCCAATTTTTTTCTGGTTAAGTACTTGGTAACTAACGAATAGAGGGGGTGAGTTTCTAAAGAAACTGTGGTGCTGCGTCAGTGGGAAGTATAACAAGATAATTTGGTTTTATCAACTGGGTTGATAATGTGAATTGGCCACCATAAAGAGATTCGAAAGCTGACGTTTCAGACGTTAGCCCTTGGTCGGAGCGAATCAATTCGCTCCGATGAAGGGCTAATGTTCAAAACGCCAGCTTTCGAAACTCTTTACGGTGACCAATTCACATTATCAACCCAGTTGATAAAACCAAATTTCTTGATAACTAGTTGAGTTGATGTGGGTGTGAACTCGGTGGATGCGAACACACTTTGGTGTAAAACTTCCAGCTACCTGCAAGCATTGCAGGGTGACCTTAATAATGGCTGCAAGGAAGACTACACTCTCTCTGATGCTCAGGATAAATTATAGTGGTCTATAATCTGCAACACTGATCATCTTATGATCCATTAATAATGATATGCAGTAGTGACTGATTTACCACGTAGGAATAATCGAATTGTTTCATGCTTATCATACATCTGTCAAGTTACGGATTCGTGTGATTGTTTGGAGAGCACCACAAAAGCATAAAGAGTTGGTTGAGGTGTAACAGAGAACAATTCAAGCTTCATAACTCAATAGATGCATTGCTGTGCATGTAAAAACATGAACTAATTCATTTTTTTATATAACAGAGAGTAGATTCATCTGGTCTTCAAAATTGCAAGGTTACATCTTGATGGATGCGGCCTATGCTCCAAAGTCCGTAAAATAATGTGCACTTCTGTATTACCACAAAACAAAACAAAATTCACTTGCTGAAAACAGTGCATTATTGTGCTTTGCAAATTTATCAGAGTCTCAAATTTTCATCTGCACACATTCATCCAAGACTTTGTCAATGCTGTTGTGATGTTAATTGGTTTGTACTTTAGAAACATTTATTTTAATAGGGTAACTCCAGTATTAAACAGGAAACTGGAAAAACTGATATCCTTAGAGGCCCTATAAAATAAACTAAATTATAGAAAGTAACAATAATGATCAGGTACAAACAAACTAGACTATAAAATTAGCTGTGTCTATCATGTTTTGGAGAGACTTGGGAATTTGCTCTCAGCAACCCTTACTTGAACACTAGCTTTAAAAAAATACACTGAAAATGTTCCTGAATGACAACAATCAAAATGTTAAATGCCCTTCAGGTACAGCAAATAGAAACCAATAATTTTTCTTCTGAAAGAGAGTGAACACTTGTGGCTTAGCCTAAGTAAGCAAAGTAAAGTAAAATTAATATTTACCTTTATTTAAGTGTAGTATTTAGCCTAGATAGACTAATTGGGGACACTAATATGCTACTTATGAAATTTAAATATTTACAAGAAAATGATTAGAATTAATGAATATGGGAGATCCTATATAGCTTATGCACAAACTCAAATAATTCTATTGACTACAAAGATTACTGCAATTGTTAATTACTGCTGTTTGTTAACTAAACTGTCGGCAAGGTTCGAAAAGGTTCAAAGCAGATGTCCACACACAGAATAGTGTGGTCCAGGGTGGACAAAATGCCCCTGGAAATTCAGACAGTACGTGTAGCAACTGCTCTATTTATGCCTTTATGCCTAAGGGAGGGAAGGTGATATGTTTTTCTAGAATTGATCGATGCATCAAAGTAATTGAATACTCTTCGACGTCCTTTCAGGCAACAACAAGTATGATCAAGTTGCAATGAATGAAACATTCTACTTGTCAAACATTGTACCTCAAGACTTGGATAACAATGCCAACTTTTGGTACAGACTGGAAGCTTACTGCAGAGGTTTGGCAAAAAGATACTCTGATGTTTACATTGTGTCAGGGCCATTGTACTTACCAAAAGAAGAGGATGGAAAGAAGATTGTTAAATATGAGGTGAAGTATACGTTTTACGCCATTGTTTACAATTTGTGTCATTAGGAGAGAGAGAGTATCAAGCTAGGTACACCAACTGACTACAACTAACACTGTAAAACGTAGAGATTGATGAAAGTCTTAGCTCTCGGTGTAAATGTAAAAGGAAATATGACTTTATTGAATCGAATTGAAGGAAAATGCAAATTGTCGGGTGACAAATGCGCTAATGAGCCCATTCATGCTTTCTAAAAGTTTTACTTAAATCAGGGTAATTGTGAAGAACAGCCCCCCAAAAAACCTGTCGGCCGTCTGTCGGTCGATAGGTTTTGGGCAAAGCACAGACCAACAAACCGAAGGATGACCGACAATCGGCCGACAGTCGATGACGTGTCGGTAAGATCTCGGTAACGTGTCGGTAAGTTATCGGTGATACGTTACACTTGCCTCGATGTTGTTTCCTCATACTGTGCCCGAGATAAAAATTTTGAATAGAAAGGTATGTCCTTCTGACTTTTGGTAATCATTGCTTACTGCTAGGGCCAGCGCTGCAGAAAACTAACAGTGTATGTACGACTACCTTGACAGTTATTCATACTACTTCAATATTCATAGCTGATATTTGTGTTGTGTGATCAGAAACTGAATCAATGAACATGCTAAAGAGGCAAATACTGTTAGGAAAGATTCCTCAATAAGCACCATGTTAACCAACTAAAATTGTTGTGCTGCAGAGTTCAGTTTTCAAGGTTGTGTTTCTTTACCCTTAGGTTATAGGCGCTAACAGCGTTGCAGTACCAACACACTTGTACAAAGTTATTTTAGCTGAGGATAACATCAAAGAATCAGTTCTCGGAGCTTTTGTAGTACCTAACGAACCGGTGAGCTTCGAACATAAGTTACAGGACTTTCAAGTTCCATTGGACGTTTTAGCGCAGTATTCGGGTTTGGTATTTTTCCCGGCGTTTGACGCCTGGAAGGCGAGCGATCTCTGTTTGACCGACGGCTGTAAGTTGCTTTCCAAAGAGCGCATGGACATGATTGTGTTTGGTCGGAGACTACGAAACGCTAAGAGTTCAGAACTATTGGAGAGCGTTTGGGAAGAAATGAAAGCGAGCGAGCTCAGGCTTGATGCTTTTACCACTGATATATATAAGACAAAGAAGAAAGAATTACAAGAACAGGAGGAAGAATTAGCAAAGATGAATGAACAAGAGAGAGAACCGAAGGAAGAAGATGAAACATGAATAATAAACATACATGAACATGTAATTTAAGCAATAGCAACCCTCCTCGTGTTGAGATGAAGCTATATAAACACGGAAAAAGTGCTCTATTGCTTTTATATAAAAATTCTCAAAAATACGCGCGAATCTAAAACGTCACAACCGTGTTTACATACTCTCATCTAAACCTATCGACCAATGAGAGCGCGCGTAGTGACTCAATTATTTTATAATAAAGCGTTGTTTTGATATTCACAGAAAAATCTAAAAAACATGGAAAATATATGAGATAGGTAATTAACGCCAGAACAAGTGAAGCTTAAGGCTTAGTAGCGAAATTTAGAGTTGGAAAAATTCAGAAAATGTCGTGTGGGAAAGAGGATCTTTTTGGCAAGGTAAATCCCTAAAATATCTGTTGCAAGATTTTTTAAATTAATTTTTTGGGCTTTTTTTGGCCTGAACTCTCTTCTTAACTTACAGAACAGACCAAATGACCTCATCTAAATCAAGCATTACGAGAATTGTTTGGCTTCGAATATCCAAGGCCTTAAATTCCACTGAGATTTTTTTGAGCACACTACCCTACAGTTCACGGACATCCGTGCATTAAATTACTTGTTAATGGATTTCAACAATTTTAATAAAGAGACAAAACTCTCCGTCTTCTTTGCTTATTTTTTGTCTGAGTCACATCAGAATTGCAATCCAGTTACAAACTGAAGGAATTCACTAATAAATGATGAAATGCCGCATTCTCTCCTGCTACTTATTCACAGTTACGTCTTTGTGACATCATCGATACGAACACGTTCCCTCTTGTCACATAAGGACATTTGACCATTTAAGGAAATTTGGCATACATGTATATTAAGACGGCGAGAATCTATGGCCGGAAATTCGTTGTTTCGGACCTATCAAAACATGGCAATAGCAAAACTGTATGTTTTCGGGGCCTAGTTCTGCGTGGGTTGCAGATTTTGCAGAATCAAAATGTTCTTTAATTCGTTTCTCGGTGACGGACTGAACCGTTTCTTGTTTCTCCTGACGGCTATTGGCCATATCAGAAGCAACCTATACAAATACAAGACAAACGGAGCGTCCCAGGCGTATAATTCGTAATAGGAAATAAGCATGAAGTCCGTATGCTAGCAAAAAGTCCTTCTGTGAGGGGCTGTTGCCAGTCTCTCGATATTTGAGCGTATCCATAATTCTAATACGTTCATCCGTTCTATGCGTCTTATTTTCACCTATACGCATTATTCGCCTGTCAAGCGAAATATGGCTACTTTTATTTATTTTTTTTCATTTGCTCAGATGCCTCGGGTGTGGACAACGAATTTTGCGACAGCAAAGTATTTCTGTATTAAACTGGAGTTAATTGTCACTCCATGGGATAGTCACGTCATCCTTGCGAAACATCTGCTTATAAAATAAAACGTGTTCTCTGCCTATTTATAACAACACTTTGAACATAAAAATAACTTTTAAAGCAAAAGAGAACAAAGCGGCTACAGCCATTGTCGTCTGCAAAAAAGAGTAAATAAAGTAATCCTTAAATCTCCCGTTTAGTTCACTTCTTAACGTGCCTTGATTTCTCTTGTCCATCACTGATTAACCCTTGTGAATTTTGAGCAGCCAATCACACTCTCGCGAGCTCTTGTGTTGCCGTTGTGTTTCCCACTCGATATTTCTAAGAGTCTTTACGTATTTGCTCACTGAAACGTGAAATTAATAAACTGGTGCATACGCAAATAAATTGTTATTGAAGCTGAACAAGTCTTGTGACCTCCCGTTCCCATAATGAAGTTTTGAAACCAAAGCATATTTAAACTTTGGAGTTTTTTCTTCAGGTCTCTGTTCTTTCGCAAATGGCGAGGCAGTACGAAAACGGCTTTCTTAATCCGGCACTCTCCGCTAGTTCAAAGAACCTCGCGGAACGAAGAAGCAACACGAGTTTAAACGCAATTGGAAATAGGTTGTATGACGAAGCTGGATCGAACAGCGCATACAGCACACTGCAGCGAAACACGAACAATGCGGTAAAACCTAGACAGCAAAAGGGGAATGTTGCTGTGTACGACAACGTAGGTCCAGGATCGGAACTTAAGGACTTAAAGAACAAACGAACTTCGCAAACTTCACATAAACCTGCAAGACAAAGACAAAGACGAAGAAGAAGAGACGGCATAATTCGTATTGTTTTGATGTGTCTTATCGTGTTCGTTGCTGCGATAGCACTGTTGCTTGCCATTCTGCTAATGATGGGAAAAGTCGGGCCAAGCTGTTCCTGTGACAATTCGGGTAAGCACCTTTTTGGCTTTTCATAATTGGACTCGCAAGTTTCAAATTTAGTCTGTCGGTATGCGGTAACTTACAAGGGAATCCTTAAATGCAAATTCAGTCAATCATTCAATCAGAACTGAACCATGTTTGAAAATTACAATTTGTCTAGTCTTAGTTTGCCTTTTCGACGGCAGAAAAGAAAGACATCCTGGGAGCAATTTGTTTATTAGGCCAACTGAAAATTTTGTTAGCCAATTAACTCTTTAGTTTCTTTTCGCCAGGATGCAAGGATCTCGCTTATTCTGCACTTTCGATTTACATGAGCAATATCGAAAACAAAACTTATATCAGTCAACAAGATTTAAAGAAATGTACAAGTAGATACTGATTTACATATAGGTAACAGAAATATTGTTCTTCCTTTTTATTTGCCACTTTCACTATCTACTGTTGTTTTTAATTGTTGATTATTATCTTAAAGTTCAAAATCTGTGTACAGATGATGATAGAAGTTCAAACTCTTAGCTAGGGCCACTGCGGGTTAAAAATGACTTCAGTTCTACCTCCAAATTAAGGACTCAAAGTGATGTCACTCACAAGAAACAGAATTGCACATACATGTAGGACTTCGATGTTAGGAAATTCGTTGACGTCAGACGCAGAGGGCTGCTGTTCTCACTGATAATTTATGTATTTACTACCTCGGCAGGCCGAGGCAGGTTGTCCACTGTATGATGTATCATCGACACGATATTTCTTGTCGACACTGAGGCCCTGACCAGAATAGGCAACACGTGATTATCGCGTCGGCATCGTTTTTTGGAAGACTGAGCTCCGTTATCAAAATTTGTCTTCGGTCCACACTGACTAAAACGCAAAGCCGGTGTTGTCAACTTCCTCCGGTTTGAAGAGCGTTTTCGAAAAGCTCCGTTTTGTGACGGATTAGTGTGGACGGTAGACATAACTGTAGAAATAAAGCTACGGTTTCAAATGTGGACAGGGCCTCAGTTAAACTCCATTCAGACTGTGCCCTCAAAACTGCCGGTTTAATTGGTCATTCGATTCCGCTCGCTGTGGCCTTTATAAGTAAGTTAGGATTGTTTTTTCTACTTTTCCAACAACCGTTTCCATTGCCTTGACGTTGCATATGCTGCCAAGAGAGTAAGCGATGTGAAAGTCCGGTTCTAAATTTGGTCTTCTGACCAATCCTACAGTTTCTAAAAGCCTTGTTTTACTTTATCAATAGGATTATTACGTCTCACCGAAAGTAGGATATGTCACATGCCATGAACAACGAAATTATTAAGAGTTGTACTTTCCTTTTCCGCCGTATTTATCAGCAATTTGCAAAATTAAAATCTCTCTCTTCAGTTCGGTACAAGATGTCATCAATACATCCAAACGAAAGCCCTGGGGCCAATTGCATACTTGTAACATTATTAGCCAATCACCAGTGAGTCGTTTGGCGGGTTCCGCGTCATTATTAGTCCACTTGCATACTATATACCACTTGCTTTAATAAGCACAATATTATTACCATGTGGATAGGATAAATATTTCGGTTTCCTTACAAGAAAGGCTTACTGCACGTACCTAAGATCGCTTAAATGGATCATCGGTAGTATTATTTCTCCTATTACCGGCTGTCCATCGATGATCAATCTCGGGTCAAACCAAGTTATCAGTGCTCGTGAGCGTAATGGCTGATCGCTCTTTAACACTCAAAGTCGACCGTGAATCGAAACCGTATTTAGCGAGTAATAACAGACCTCGCCTTGGCTCTGAGTCTTCCTATGTTACTCTCCGAGAAACAGCGAAAATTAAACAAGGAGTACGAAAGAAGAACGAGCGACAGAAACCGGCAAAAGGGCAAAGGAAGCGCGGCAAAGAGAACAGATCCGTCGAACCGAACCCAAGTCACTTCTCATCAACGGAATGCTGCAATGGACTGTGCATCCACCGCTTGCTGCAGTTTCTAGTTTTATTTCTCTCGGTGTGCTCGTTAACTATTATCATTCTTATGATTCTTGGAATATTGGGGCCTGATCACTGCACTTGTAAAAGCACAGGTGAGGCATCTTTTGCATGATGTTGATCCATATTGAGAAGCCTGGAACGCCAATCTTTCATGCTCCCTATTTGCGATCCGGTTAATCTTGGTTTGTTCCTCACAATTTTTCAGGTTAACTAAACGCAGTTGTTGCCGCCGATAAACGCAAAAGTAAAAAAACGATTGCAGTGCTTTATCGTAAACTTTGCGAACTATAATTATATTCTAATCCAGCTGGCGGAAATATCATTTGAAACGCTTCATAGCGAGTCGGTCAGTTTCTACATGCTTAGCTTAGTGTAAACTGTTCTATTTCCAGAGCATATTCGGTATTATACCAATCAGTAAAAGATTTCTGCAATCGTTGGGCAGCCTAGATAGAAAAGCTGGAATAAATCCTGCGGAACGCAGCCACACTGAGAAGATTTCGACAGCTAAGTTGACACTAAGATAGTTTTATCCCAACCACATTTTCACAAAAAAGATAGCATTTAGCAGGCATAACAAACGGAGTTCAGTTCCCCAGAATTAACAAATTAAAAACGTTGCAACAAAATTGTATTCATTTCTTTGGGTTTATACAATCGCAGTACTGCAATGTCTGTACTGTGGGCAAGACTCAAACCCTTGTAGTAATCTTCAGTCGGGGTAGAACTATAGAGGTGGAGATCTTATGGCATTTGGTTTCTCTGGGACTAAGTGAACTATCTGATGTAAAACGCTGTAGCGATATCCGCATTATGAAAGAATCCGCAAGAAGACGAATCGCCTATGCTTCTATCTCAAAAAGACTTCCACATTTCACACTTGTCAATCGGGATTATGCGAAACTTCGACGGTCTTGGAGCATGTATGGTACCTATAAGCAGTTGTGCGTTGTGCCGAATTTTAATCAAATCAGATATTACATGCGCAAAATTTCTTGTTTCTTCAGTTTAGGCCGATGCAGTGACGCGAAGCGAAGTAAATGACGTCATGAATAGAATGTTCTGACGCACTGCGTACCGCATCTGTGCATGGCATTTGCCCATTGCAACTCTTGGCTATACGAGATAAACAAAGACCAACAAAAGCACGCAAAAATATGCATATTTTTTTCTAGAATCGAACGGAAGATTTATCAGGAATGATGGCAAGCGCCAAATAGCTAGATTTTGTGGGTTAAAAGCGGGATTTTCGTGCACAAAATTAAACATTTACCTTAACTAGATTATTCTGTTGTTCAGGAAATACGTAACAAGGTTAAACAGGACAGTTTTCGTAAACGCATCATTTGATCTGGTTGAGAGCGCTGCCTTTATTTAACAGGAATGTACTTTCAATCGTCTAGAATGCGTTAGCGAAAAACAGGTCACGTGGCCAATGCTACTAAGGGCCTTATTGTTGGGTACAGGGGAGGGTGCCTTGCTCTATATGTTTTGCCATTTTATTTTGGTTATGTTTTTGTTTGTGCATTTTGATTTTCCATGTGTATATTTTGCTAATGTAAGATCACCGTATACTCATCATCCTAAAGCACCTGTTGACTGGCCAACGCGAGACAAAAAAGTCTATAGCTTGGAAGGTCGAGTCGACCTTACATTTAATTTTCAACCTGGTGCCAGAGGTTGAAAGTAGGCAAATCAGAAATGAATTTGGTTTAATTTGAAATTACTGACCATCACAAAATTTGAATTATTAAGGTATATCGCCCAACAGCCAACGAACGACACAGAAAACAGAGAACAGTTCAACCCGGCAGGCAAATACATTTGCGATGAACCTATCGCCATTTTACGACATTTTGGAGGAGCTTCAAGTGAATATCTCTTCCCTTCGAGAAGAAGCGGTAAGATTGCCTTATTAGCTAGACTGTACATTTTGTCATTCAGTGATTACGTATTGATAGCCAAGTTGGTGAATTATTTAAGCCAAGAGCCTCTATTCAGCATCCTTTTAGAACAATGTCCTTAGTGTTTTAAAGAGGCTAGGTCCCAGAATCTCAGGTATACGTAAGTCTGTTTATTTTTATCAACTTTAACTTCAAAACTTCAAAATGGCAGTGAAACAGTCTTTTATCTGCAAGACCTCGGCCATGCTCAAAAAGAAGGATGTTTTCTGAGCATTATGAACAACATGAAGACATAGATGATCATCACAGTTATATACACAACTTAAGCCGGTGCAGTGCTCTGCCAACTGAGCTATCAAGCCAACTGGGAGCTGGTCACATTGTTAGTTCGTAATATACCCGTAGATGATGAAGAATGCAACTGAATATATGGAAGATCATATATTTGAACTGCGGAGAAAGATATGAAGACATGATTGATCATCGCAGTTATATACACAACTTAAGCAGCTGTGAAATTTAAGCTTTGGATAACACTTCGATTCCAATTGTATCACTGCTTGAAAAACTTCTGGCCGCTGTTTTTCAAGTTTACCCCGTAATGCAATCAGTTTAAATCACCACCAATTTTGCCCATACACGGTTCATTTGAATGACTTGTGCAACAGTTGGTAAATAAAAATCGTAACCATTCAATAAATTAAGTAAGAAGCTGGGATATGGAAGATGATTGATATATAAACAAACTCGCCAAGATTTAGATATGTGCGGTCATTCATCATTCGCGCGTTATTCGGAGAAGTGTTTCATCCAAATTTATAGATCTTTGTATGGAGACGCCATGTTGATGCCCTTCAGGGGGGCTCCAACATGGCGGCCGTAAAGTAACAGAAACATCTTTCATTGAGTTTTGCCATCGAAACGAAAAGTTATTACTCTAGAGCGCTGACACATCGGAATTAATACTTCCTCTAAAGCAAGAACTGTTTAGTTAGCAATGACTAAAAGTTGTGTGACCTAACCAAGTTTTAGTAATAGGCCTTTCATGAAGACCGACAGGGTTTTTTTTTTGTTAAGCCCAAATGTGACCTGGCTAATAACAGGAAGGGATCTAACAATTAGCTGTTCATCAATCTCTTCAATTCACTGGTCAGGATTCGGAGGTGCGTGAACAGCTTAGTTGAACATAGTACAATATCCACATACGGTAACTCGTCATTCGCGTATGAAATATAATTAAACGAAATACTTAGAACTCTTTAATTTAAGAATAACATGCACGTGATATACGCATGCATGTGTGCATCACGTGCTGCTGTCGCAATTTTATTGGCGGTTAGAATTCCCCCTTGCCAGACGTAGTCCTAACATAGTTTTTTTTTCCTGTGTGTTTTACAGGAATCCATACTCCAAGATTCAGGAAGAAACAAAGACGCTCTCCTGGCAGCAAAGATAGAATTTAACTCCACAAGAAACGCTGTCAATAACTTTTCAGATGCGTTCTACGCGATTGTCGACCATGTAAGGATGCCATTAGTAGGTTAAATTTTTTTCCCCAGGAAATCCCCAGAGCTCGGATTCCTTGCTCTTGACTCAGCAATAAAGTCTGGTGACGGATCTACGAGGTGCCTTTACTCCGCCCTCGTTGATCTCTCAAAGCCTACTCCCCCCGTCTAATACGGTGACTCTAGAAAAAGCACCACAAGAAAGTACTGCTCAATAGCTTTCATTGGATTGGTCATACAGTGAGGTTTTATCCACAGACTGAAAAGTTAGAACCACTTTGTACATCATGATAAACAAAAACGCACCAAAGCAATTAAAAATGTGGCAAGGAACTGGTTGGAGCAAAGTAATGTTTAAACGCTGTTATTTGAATGCTCACGACCAGCGTCATCCACGTAAATGATTGGATTGATTGATGAACGGTTTTGTTTTCAAAGTTACAGGTCGTTTTCCACATGGCTCTGTCATTTGTCATTAAACCACTGAATTTGTCCATCGCTGTGTTCTCTAACAAATTGAACGCAGACTGTTCACAATGTTGATTCTTTATGAAATGACTTCTGTTATCTACTTGTAGGTCAATAATTCTGTACAACAGTTTAATCCCGATCACGGACCCGTCTTCACTCGGCTCCAAGCTTTGAACGCAACGCTGACAAACCAGGTAAAGATATGAAAGACAACGATCAAGTTCAATTTTATCATGAATAAGTAATCTTGTGATATGTACAACTCCGATCACTTTAGCATTAAAAAAGTAGTCAGTTAAGGTCAGGTCAGGTCAGGCGAGTCAGTGGGTCAGTCAGTTTCTTTGTCTGTCTGTCAGTCTGTCAGTGTGTCAGTCTGTCATTCTGTTAATCTGTCAGTCAGTCTGTCAGTCAGTCAGTCTGACTGTCCGTCATTCTGTCGGTCACTTGACAGTCATTTGTCAGTCAGTCAGTTATTCAGCCGACCGGAATCATTTAAGAAAAACAAGGACACTACTCGGTGGGTGTCCTACGCTGTTATGTCAGGCCCAGCTTTTAGCTGAAAAGGAGAGATGATCGAAAGGGAAAAACAAAACAACCTCGAATGAAAACTGCACCAGTATGGTGGCCGAGAACTGCCACTAGAAATATTCAAATTTTTAGGAATTATTTTTGCTATTTATTGTTATTTTTTTATTTATTTCGCATTTTTCTTTTTAAAATAAAAGCAAGTGAAAGTAAAATGTAAAATGGAAATAAAATGAAATCAAAGATAAATGAAATCAAATCAAAATAAAATTAACTAAGCAGCCGAACGCTGCCACTAGTTTTTTTTTTTTTTTTCAATCGGAAAAAAAAAATTTGTTCGTGGCCGACCGCTGCCACATGGCCGAGGGCTGCCAAACAAACCCAGAATACTTTGCGGGATCCACGTCCAACATGGCGGATGCTTGGCGGGAGGATTTGAAGCTGAGAGAAGATATGGAAAGATATGTAAGACAGGGATATAAAAGGGAAGAAGCCCTAGATTTCTTAAAGCGGGATTTTCCGATGTATCCCTGGAGCATTCGTTCGTTAGACAGACGTTTGCGATGTTTTGAAATCTACTACAATAATCCAGAGGTTTCCGTGGAAGAAGTCAAAGATGCAGTAAAGAAGGAGTTGGAAGGTCCTGGGAGACTTCTTGGGTATCGTGCTATGCACAAGAAAGTAAGGCAAGAATACAATCTTCACGTCACTCGTGATGCTGTGTATAATGTCATGTACGATCTTGATCCAGAAGGCCTAGAAGCTCGCGGTGGAATCGGAGCAAAGAAAAAGAGGAAAAAAGGTAACTTTTCTTCAAAAGGTCCTAATTTCGTTCATTCTCTTGATGGGCATGACAAGATGATGGGGTACCAAAACAGCACATTTCCATTGGCTGTTTACGGCTGCATTGATACAGCAAGTAGAAAAATATTGTGGCTTCGAGTCTGGACGACAAATTCGAATCCAAACTTGGTTGGTCGTTGGTACCTGGAGCATCTGCTGGAGACTCGCATCATCTCACGAATGATTAGGCTCGACAAAGGCACGGAAACCGGTGTGATGGCCACTATGCACGCATACTTAAGGAGAAATCACAGCGATATTGATGATCCAATTGATACCATTCTTTATGGTCCATCGACATCAAATCAGGTAACAAGGTTTGAGTAAGTTTAAATTTTCTATTTTGACTCCCAGGGAACCATTATCCCAAGGGCATCGTACCAAGCAATGTCAAAACTTCCAGTAAAATGATATCCACATACAAACCCTCTTGACCATACCCCAGGGCTTAACTTTGACATAGGATTATGCCCATAAAACGACTTCCTCTATATCCGTCAATGTTGAGAGAATCAGGCTGTATTTGCAACAAAATACTCCTAAATCATTTAGGGGACAGTAAGGTAACCTGAGAAAGGTAGAATGACCCTAAGGCCTTCTGACATTGAAAGTTTAGTGCTAACAAAAAATTCTTCCTACCTTCTTAAAATAAAGAAGAGGCAATATAGGCCTCAGCCATCCTATTTCAACAATAAGAGAAATGCAACATCCTTATTTTAACCTCACAAAAAAGTGTCCCCCAAGAGGCAATATTAGACAAAAGTTCACAAGAAATCGTTTTCATTTTATAGATAGAAAGATGGTGGAAGGAGTTGCACGAGAGACTAGAAAAATTTTTCAAGGAACATCTAGCACTACTCAAGGATCGTGGCCACTATGATCCCTTTGATGAAAGTGACAGGTGAGGTCAGCAGTGTAGTTTTACATGTAGTTGCTACCACTTAACACAGCTTATAGAGGTACTAGAAAAAATTAAGACAATTCAAGAGGATATGCACTTACCACTCTCTTGCCTTAAAATAGATCCTACCTTTTTTTGATAGTTACAATGTCATTGTTAAGCCTGAATCAATGAATTCAAAGCAATCATTAGTAATGTTATTGATCTTTCGACCTAGGATGCTGCTTGCATTTATCCTGATTCCCTTGCTGCAGAAGCAGTTGGATATTTTCAAGGATACCATATGGAACACTCACCGAATCAGGGCCCAAAAGGACACGGTTCTACCAGATGGTATTCCTAACCACATATATTCTTTTCCAGAGGAGTATGACATAGAGGAATGTGGTATGTAGCTTGTCAATTTATTGTAAGCCTTCCACACCCTTTCATCTTCCCCTTTCCCACCTTTATTACCTTAATTTGTAATTGTAGTGCTCTCAGCTAGCCATGATCAGACTTCAATTGTTTGTTTTTTTTTTGTTTCACAGGACTGCCTCTCACTGAAGCCGAGTTGCATGAGGCCGCCATTCAGTCTGGTGTTTTAGATACTGACGATGACTTCCTTGATGACCTTTTCAGAAAGGAATGTGAACGTATCATCCCACATCCAGAGGAATTAGAGCCTAAGGACTGTAGCAAGGCCTTCATTTACCTTAAGAGAAACTTTGTAACACCTTCTGCTTAATCTATTAATGTCACTGTTGTGAATCTCATACTTTACATTCCTTTAAAAATCAGGAAGCTTCCCTGAGACTGTTAATAGTTTCACTGATATTCCTCTCCTTTCCTCCCTTCCAGCAGCAGACTATGGTATTTTTTGAGACTTTGTTAAAGGCACTTACAGTGTCATAGGTGTGTCACCCAACAGCATGCTTAGCTTATGTTCACATGATTATTTGGCCAAGTGGCTAGTCCTGCCTGGTGTAAATTAAGAAGTTACACCATGCTTAGTTCTTGGAAAAGGAACAACATTTAAAATCATGCATGTTCACATTTGGAAGACTGAAATAATACTACATTTAAATAGGATGGACTTCAAGAACCATCAGTGTTTAACTGTTTTTAATATGTAACTGAGGTTTAGTTTACAAAATCTCTTAACCTTCAGAGCTTTCTTCATGATGTCTGAAATATTAAAGGTGTTCAACAGTAATTCTGGAATCTGAAATGCAAAATGATGGCACACCTGTGCAGTCAGAAGAAAACTAAAAAGAAAAACAGCTACACTGTTCTAAAATCATCTCACATAAGGAAGATCATTTGATATTCAGGGAAGGGAAATGCATATGTCGAAGGAAGAAGGCCCACAGAAAAATGCACATTTGGGAAGGGGGCAGGATAATTCCTGAAATATCCATGTATAAGAACAGAACAGCAACCAAATTTCTAGAATATAACAACAACATTTATTTTAACATTTTTCTGAAAAGATATTTCCTTAGTAAAAAAACCTTGGTAAATGGAAACATGCACCTAATTTACCCGTAGTAGTGTCAAGACTTCTGAGCCTAAAATATCAAAACATCTAAAATAGTTGTGTACAATAACAGAACAGCAAACAACTTTTGGAATGTAACAACAACAACTCTACATGTACTTTTCTCTTTACCTTTTTCTCAAAAGGTGAACAGCAAGTGAGTAGTAGAAACATGCTTAATCAGTGTTGAGACGTTTGAGCCCAACAATGTCACAGAAGACATTACATTTGTGGCCAGAGACAAACTTGTCAATTGCCATCTGTGACAGGTTACCAGCACAATAAAGTACCTCGGCACTACCATCAAACAGTTCATGAGAAGCAATTTCTGGGTCAAATAATTCATACCCACTTCCTTGTATGTCTAGCAGCATGAGTTTTTTTTCTGACTTTTCATAAGAAAAATGGGTTAGACATTGAGCCTTCTGACCCATAACATCTGTTTCGTCGACACAACAATCACCAGTATTGTTCAAGTACTTGGTAAACTTTCCATCGATAAACTCCTCCACAGTCACACATTCTCCTTTATCATCTTCACCATAGTAGATCTTTCTATACCTGGGGACCTTTCCAAATGCATCAACAGCATGTTTTTCAACGATCTTTTGTTCCAACTGGCAAGCAAAATTCCTTGCAAGAAGATGCATCTGAACCACCTTTTGGGTGTGTTGTTGGACAGTTTGCCCAATGTCATTTATTCCTTTCACAGCATCAGGAAGGTATCTTTTAATGACCCAAGTAGTCCCCTTGAACTGTGAGTGCTTTGTGGTTGCTTTGTATGCATTGCGAAACCCACCGTGAGCAAACGGCTCCTTTTCTTCATTGAATTCAACAGTTATTGGTAGCTTGGACCATGACAAAAGATCCATGTCAAATGTCTGCAAATGCACCACTGTAGTTGGGCCTTGGGTGGTCCCGATTTTCCCAAGTTTAATCATGTCTGCGACTGATAGACTAAGGGGAACAAATTTACTAGGACTCGATGAAGCACCGCTACCTTTAGCAACTTTTGGTGGATGAGTGGAGCCTTCTAATCTTGTAAGAGTATGGCTATGGGATCGTACCATTTCAAGATCACTTTTGCTAATCCCCCACTCTGGTACACAATCTTGCATGTTACCAGTAACAAATCTCACGTAAATTACCTTCATATCCGGTATCTGCTCCAAAGTCTTGCAGGAAGGACCCTGCTCTCCTGCGAGAATATCGCAAGCCAAAGAAGTACCAACTTGCGTAGCAAAATACCTCTCACAACAACGTTTAATGTTCTCGATTGTTAGTTCATCTTCGGTGAATGGCACAAATTCCCTCGGTCCAATTCTGGCGTACTTTTGGGCTTTCCCTGATACCTCTGAAGATAATCGTTGAACTGTTAGCTCCTTTCCTTTAAGTAATTTATGCGTTGTATCTCCTGCATCACGTTTCTTCCCTCTTTTCGCAGTCACTTTATCTTTTAACTTTTTCCACGCGGCGTCCGCCATATTGGAATCTCAAAAGAGATCCAGCAAAGCATTCTGGACTTGATTGGCAGCCCTCGGCCATGTGGCAGCGGTCGGCCACGAACAAATTTTTTTTCCGATTGAAAAAAAAAAAAAAAAACGAGTGGCAGCGTTCGGCTGCTTAGTTAATTTTATTTTGATTTGATTTCATTTGTCTTTGATTTCATTTTATTTCCATTTTACATTTTACTTTCACTTGCTTTTACTTTTAAAAAGAAAAATGCGAAATAAATAAAAAAAATAACAATAAATAGCAGAAATAATTCCTAAAAATTTGAATATTTCTAGTGGCAGTTCTCGGCCACCATACACCAGCTTCATATTTTCATGGAAAGCATAGAAGCGCAGACTGCGGTAATATTCTTTTGAAAACTGTTAACGTTAACGATCGTTTCCTCATTTTTCAGTTGGCAGAGATAAAACGGACCTCCGAGCAATACAACGACGAACTTGACAAGGCGATTGATGCTATGAATGGCACTATATCTGAACAGGTGGATGTAAACCTTTCACTGACTATGGGTGTGCATAGTTTTGTAAATTTTGAGGACCTCGACATTGTACAGCTGTTGTGTTTTTGGTTTAGACACTGAACGTCACGGTGGGTCACTCCACCCTAACAGGGGGTCGGGCGATGTGCGATATCCACCAGTTAAATGAAATTGCCTCGTAATTGACAAGCAATATTTGATTAGTTTCTTTTAGATATACTTAAAACAAACTCGTTCAATTCGGAAAACCATCTTGATGGGCCATTTCCAGGTTACCTTGTACCTCCGTGCACCATTCGCATATGAAACTGTTCCGGCTGCAGGTCCATTTTCATGCAAATCAAACTCACATGAAAATTTTCACATGGAAGGTTTTGCACGAGGACTTGTTTAGAGACAGAGCGCAAGGTAACTCGGAAATGGACTCTTCAAATACTTCCCCGGACTGGAGAATTTGGTAGGGCCTCGTGCCTAGTCGGAAGCTTTTCGATCAAATGACAGTGGGGGAAATCCCCTTAAGTGGATACTACTGATAGCGGAGGAAGTGTCCACGTGCCTCCCGATGAAAACTTCGTTTCTGTGTGGGGACCATGATTAACAATCTGCGTAAGAATGGTGTCCACCCACAGTAGGTGTCCGCCAGCAGAGGTTGAACTATAGTTTCAAATTAGATGGCATATGATCCTGTGGCTTAGATGTAAATTACGAGCACCGTCCCATTCAAGATTCAAGCGGTTTAATTTCGTTTCCCTTCAGGTGAATGTAAAAATCTCTTTGCATGGTCTTGTTGGCGAACAAGGAAAAAACGGCTCAAAGGGACCAAAAGGAGATGTTGGACCGATCGGGCCGGAAGGACCCCAGGGAGCTAAGGGACCTACTGGGCAAAAGGGGAACAAAGGAAGCCCTGGGGATGACGGCTATCAAGGAAGTAAAGGATCTAAAGGGTCTCAGGGAGATAAAGGATCCCAGGGGGCCAAAGGGAATGACGGGAGTATAGGACCCTTAGGACCCCAGGGAGCTCCGGGTCCGAGTGGTATTGGGAACTTTAGCTGGTGCGAACAGAAGGTACTCGAAGTCCCCAAGGCACAAACTGCTATCGTTAAAGATACTGTGGTAAGTACAGCTGTGCTAAACTAACTGACTAATTTACTGCGGTTTTTATTATTGCTGCCGTAAATGCTCACTTGTGATTGCTTGGAAGCAATCAATTTATCTCAATTTATTTCGATAGCTGAACAAGTAACTTTTAATTATATCGGTCACATTTGAGCAATGGAGTCGCCGTATTCATTTTAACAGAGCCAGACTCTCACAAGCCAAAGTACACTTGAAAACACCACTAGAACAATAGATCTTTGGAGACAACAAGGGTGTACTTTCCTGCACTGTAATGACATGGTCAATACAGTCCTAGAGGTTACAAACTTACCATATTAACTAGGGTATAGTTGTCGTTTGGGGATTTTGAAAGAGCCGGAGAAAGAGCATTGCAGTGTACTTGGAGTTTGATTACTCGCGCTGTGGCAGAGGTCCTGTGAATCCTATAAAGGATGTGTTTGTGTTCGAGATTTCGTCGGTACCAATTAAGATTGGTTCCTTTATTTTTTAAGCAAATTTACTGTTTTAGCATGCTGTATTTTTTCCTGTTTTCGTGTAAGAAATGGGGTTTGTCATATATTTTTGTAGATGTGCTAGCTTGAGCAGTTTCCGTTTAACTTCTATACAGGATGTTAAAATTATTTCTACGACTTGCACAACGAAACTGGGCGAGGAAGCTCACTTGGACGTAAGCACGCGGTCGAGTCTGAGAGAATACAAATGCTCCTGTACAGGCGGCAGGTCTGATGCAACGTGCACTCTGCATTACTTGGCTTGCCCTATACAGCCTCCATAATGGCGGCAAATAATGGCATGTGACGTCACAGCTTTAGAGCCGACAGAAAACAGTTAAACTTGGATTCAAAATAATCCCTTGAAGCCACGGTTCAAACTAAAGCCAAGTTGTTCTCAATGACCATCTTCGTCTCTGGCAAAATACTTTTCGGCCAATTTTTTAAATTGCAGTCTACGCCATCCAAAGATGCAGAAGACATTCGATAAATGGTCTATATGGAACAATCTGACCGATCGGTGGAACTGAGTTGTTTGCTTGGGAAAGGATAATTGAGCAAACCGAAAATCCATCATGCTGGCTAGCTACTTTCATTCCAGTTTTTGTCGATCGTTAACAACAATTCGACACAAAGAACGATCCGTACGCAATTCTTACGATAAAAGACATTTTCAAATGAGAGATTTTATAAAATCTCTTTGCATTTTTTATCCGTGCAATTACAAGTGAAGTAAGTTTTTTCAGGGGAAAATTTTGATGTTAACTTTTTCATATGATAATCGTCTCTTTTAAAATTTCTTTTTATTTCGAAAATTCACACCCGGGGAATTGTATAAAGTGATTAAAATGTAATTTTTGACATTCTGATTTCATATATTTTTATTTAACAAATAAAGAAGCCTAAGCCGTGTATTACACTGTGATAAAACACTCCGGACATTTGAGAACACTCGAGTGATGCGGCTCGTGTTTTCTACATTTCCCTCGAGTTTTAGCTCAAATGCCCGTCTGCGGCTCGTGGTTTCTACATCTCTCGATTGTTCTCAAATGCCCGTCGTGTTTTATCACAGTGTAATACACGGATTAGGCTTCTTCATTTGGTTTATGATATAGATTTCACGCGCGCAAAAGAATAAAACACGCTTTTTCTATGTTTTTTTCTATGTCTCGATTTAACAGAGTTGTATAGATCTTCTACGGCATTCACTGAGTTACATGTGATACCGTGTACTTACCAGTGACGATTAAAATAGCCCCCATATATCTTAAATCTGAAATACCAGGAAACGTTAGTTGGAAAATCGTCCTTCATTTAGACTTTCATTTCCTATCCGCTGAACATCTCATTAGAAAGACCCATTATTCAAACTCAAAACTGAAGGACAAAGAATACAAACAGAAAACCTCAACAAAAAGTTACAACTCCTAAATGATAAGAACAGCAATGGCAACAACAACGACAACAACAGAGGCAACAACAACAATGATAATAACAATGACAACAATAACGACAACGACGATAACAATAACGATAACGATAACAACAACAACAACAATGACAATAACAATGATAAGAACAACAACAACAATGACAAGAACGACAACAACAGAGGCAACAACAACAATGATAATAACAATGACAACAATAACGACAACAACGATAACAATAACGATAACGACAACGACAACAACAACAATGATAATAACGACAACAACGATAACAACAATGACAAGAACGACAACAACAGAGACAACAACAACAATGATAATAACATAAACAATGACAACAATAACGACAACAACGATAACAATAACGATAACGACAACGACAACAACTATAACAACAATGACAAGAACGACAACAACAGAGACAACAACAACAATGATAATAACAATGACAACAATAGCGACAACAACGATAACAATAACGATAACGACAACGACAACGACAACAACGATAACAACAATGATAAGAACAACAACAACAATAACGATAACAATAACAACAACGACAACAACGATAACAATGATAAGAACAACGATAACAATAACGAAAACAAGAACAACAACGACGATAATAACGATAACAATAACAACAACGATAACAACAATGACAACGACAACAGCAACGACAAGAGCAATGACAACAACAACTACGACAACAATGACAATAATGACAACAACAACAACAATGACAACAACAATAACAACAATAATGACAACAACAACAACAACAACAATTATAATAATAAAAATAGCGAACAAAAACGAACACAAAACCATACAATATTAATAATCTTATAGATAAATTAACTTAGTTTACAGCTGTCATTTATTTTATTCCTGACTAAAACTATCTAGGTCAGCTAAAAAATAAAATAATGTGGCATGCCGGCAGTCTAATATGACTGTCAAAAAAGGTGTTCACCTCAACTTCAGATGGAAATTTTTTGATGTTTTTGGTTCTATGGAATATTCCAACGCTCCCTGGCCAACCTTCGTAGTCATTTATGAACTTGCGTTAAACAAGAATTTTCAAAACTATCAACTGAACACAAAGCTGTCTTTTAAAGACGCAATGTTTTTGCTAGTTACGTTGTCAGTGGACACTTCAAGCTCCCAGTAGTGAAGAAAAACTGTCTGAATCAAAGTTCTACTACGTCAGATAAATACGCTTCCACGGACATGATTTCTTTTCGTGTTTTAAAACGAGAAAACACTTTGAACGGTTGAATCGCGTTTAAGCTCAAATCAGTCTTTATATTTATTATTCTGACCAAATAAACGATATCATACTCAGACTTCCGTAATTGCTTCTGTTTATAAAGCAAGAAGAACTATCACACGTCAAACCGTTATTGATATAAATCAGTGATATTGGTTCGCGTTCGGTAAAAGTTGTTTTGTTGAACAAAAGGTCTGACAGACCCTACAAAGGCCGTATACAAAACATGGACTCCGGGTCCATGGACCACCCCATGGACCACCCCTAATTTTCAAAAGGAAATCGCCCCTCTTAATATGAAAAGTTACCGGAGGTCAGGGTTTGAAAAGCACAGACTCGTATCTGTTGCTTACGTCCTTGAGGGTTTGTCTCGTATTAGCGGGTTGCTTTGGGATCGCGCTCCCATAAGTGGGAAGACCACAAACTCGTTTTGAGATACAAAAGATCTAGGGCATTTTTACCCCCATTTTTCATTCCAACACTTTCAAATTGCAATTTGATCGGGAAGGCATTCCCCCCCCCCCCCCCCGCTTATTGTACTCTATCGTGCATAAAAATAAGCCGATTTATTTTTTATAAAATTAATTTACCGCACGAACACAAATTTGTAATCAAGGTATATTGATCAAAAACCTTTAATGGATAGCTTGTAGTTTTAAGGCGGGGGTACACGTGAATTTAAGTGAAATTTTGGTAAGTTTAAAGAGAGGTTGAAAGGGAAAAAAAATGGTTATGGAACACCACCAGACAGTTGCCTGACCGCACAATGGCACCCCAGGTTGTTGGGCAACTGTTTGGAGTGTATGAACCAATTTTTAATTTCAAACTCTAATTTTAAAACAACACCAAATCTTCAAAATTTCCTATTTCCATCAATTTTACTAATCCTTTAAGAAAAACTATTTCTCTCCAAATATACCTAAAAATCACCAAAAAATTTACAAAACAACCCAAAACATAGATATGTGAAATGAGCAAAGAGATTCTTGATTGCTTGAAACGTCAACGAGATATTTGCATAAAAAACATACTACCCAGCCAAAATACGGCTTTCATGTGTACCCCCGCCTTAATGGGAGAGCACAGAATGTATTAAACGAAGCGTGACCTTGGAGGGGGTAGGTTGACGGATAACATAACTCGCCCCAGCCCCTTCGCACTCCCTCATCCAAGATGGCAGCTGCCTTGAAACGATCCAAAGATCAGGTGAGTATTTATTGCTCGTACCCACGAAGTACGCCTGTATTGCAAGCTATGTACAGTCGTACTACCCCGTGTAAAACGAAGTCCTTTTATAGCAACCCACTAATACGAGACAAACCCTCAAGGACGTAATAAAGCAATAGATACGAGTCTGTGTTTTTTCAAACCCTGACCTCCGGTAAATTTTCATATTAACAGGGGCGATTTCCTTTTGAAAATTAAGGGTGGTCCATGGACCGGGTCCATGGGTGGGGTGGTCCATGGACCGGGTCCATGGGTGGGGTGGTCCATGGATCGGGTCCATGGGTGGGGTGGTCCATGGATCGGGTCCATGGGCGGGGTGGTCCATGGACAGGGTCCATGTTTTGTATACGTCCCCCTACATAAAAGCCTGAGCTTGTAGCTGGCTATATCAATATCTCAATAAAGCTATTGTAAAACATGTCTTCATCCTATATATTCAGTTCCATTCGGACATACTATAACACCTTCATTTGGTCAACGGTAAAGTTCAGTACATCCGGGCAAATAAGCATAAACACACCTGTGCGATTTCCACTTGCTGTTCCACTGGCATCCAAGCCTTTGTCACCCTGTTGTCTAAGCATGACTCCAGTTAACACAAGTGCTGTGACTGATACTTAGAGTACGAAGGTCATAAAAGCTAGCCTGCAGGGCAGGCGCTAGTTTGGAGCGGAACACTAGATAATAAATCGGGTTTTTAATGCCGCCATCTTGGATGCTTGACCGGTGGAGGATTCGTGCAGAGGCGAGGTGGTGGGGCAAAAAATAAATATTTTTCCTTACCGTCCACCGTCCTGGCCCATTTTTTTCAACTTAACGCCTACTCCCTCGGGAAATATTTCCTCGCCCCCAAATCCAAGATGGCAGCCTAATACGAAAATGTGCACTCGCGCGTCCAAAATACGCCTGCACTACAGGCTACATAAAAGCGAGCACGCGGTTGTACATTCGTTAATAATGGACCTTAAGCAAACCATGGCCGCAACGGCAACGAGAACGTCCCCAAACAAAAGGCTTAAAGTGCCCATATCATCAAAATTTTTATTTTCCCATCTGATTCTATGTTTCATGCAATGAAATTCTGCGAAAAAAGTTTTCGATTTGGATAAAAAGCGATTTTTTTACGAAGTTTTAAAAACCTGAAAATCCTATTTTCTTGCGGTTGACCCGTGCCGCTGATCACAGCATCGACATGCTCAGAATTGTGAGGTAGATTCAGGAACGTGTGAGTTCAGGCTTAACTTATCTCACTTGTTCTACCTCTGCAAATTTAGCTTCTGAGTCCATGCAAAATGCTCCTTTCTAGCATTTTGTATGAGCTACTAACTTACATTTACAAAGATAAAACAAGCGAGATGAGTAGAGCCTGAAGTCACGTGTTTCTTAATCTACGTCACGAATGGTCGACCAAAATGGCGGCAAATTTGAACGATTTTAAAACTTCTTAAAAAGATTGCATTTTATCCGAATCGAATTTTTCTTTCGCAGAAGTTCATTAGGAGATATAGATAAGAAAATAAAAAATTTGACGATATAGGCACTTTAAAGAGCAGAACAATGGCTGTGCACGTGCGACTCGTCCGTTTATATCATCGCTGCTCGTAGGGGGCACCCTGGGTGAAGTTGCCATAATCGCCTGCTTGCCACGTTTCGTTAAATACGATAATGTTTCCTGCGTGATAAATCGAATCGCCTAGTAGACTTCTTTATGTAAAAAATGTTTCGTATAAAACAGTTGTTCTATAGCGTCACGCGCTGTGTAAGTAGCAAGCTATGATTTTCGCTTACTTCAGCAAAAACTAGTTTTTTTCGTAACTCGATCAAGCACGAGGAATCATCGGAGACTCATTTACAGTGTAATATTTATCTTTTTTGGTTTCAAATCAGTGAAGCATGGACGAAATACGTTCTGTTTGAAAGAGTAAGCTTGAGTCAGTTGTTCTAAAACTTAGCAGCCAGTGTTGGACTGATTTACACGATATCTTTATTTAATTCAGAGGAGAACTTAAGTCAACCATGCAGATTGCTCTGCTGCCGTTCCAGTCGACTGGACACTGCCCCTTAGGATCCTGCGAGGTTTGCTTAGTTTTACTTAAAAAAGTAATCTTATAACAGTCTCATCTTTTTTGTAATGTTCTTTACTGTTTTTGAGAAGTCAAACGTGAGTAAACGCCATGTTGAAGTTATGAAGTTTTTTAAAGCCTTTTTCGGTCTCTTATGATCAACGTTTTCAACCGGCATCAAATTTGGTTTGAATGGTTGAAATTACTAGCTTGTTTGTACAGTACATCTACGAAATCCCACGAGTGAATGTAAAAGAGAGAATTTATTTTTCAGCCAGGCTTCTGGACAAAATTATACTAACGAGTTTTCCAAGACTGCTGATATGAGAAACTTCGTTTAGCAACGCAATCGCATAAAGTAGTTCCTCAATACGCTTAGCAGTCTCTTCATCGTTCACTTTGTCTCTGTAAATTGTTTAGTATTTGCAAAGGGATTAAAATTACATTATTGGGTGAAGATAAAAACAGACGACCTTTTGATCGTGAGGAAGAAAATATCGCGGATCTTGTAACAAGATCGCAACTAGTTAAGACGCAAACCGTTTTCTAAGTTGGTTTAGTTTTTTTTATTTCTTTAAATTGTTTTCTACTATAATTTAAAAGCATAATGCTACATTGTAAACAGTAGTTAAACCACTGATGGTTAGTAAATTGTAACTTTATTTACATTTTTCAATTAATGTCAATAGCAGTGACTTTATCCGCCAGTTCCAATCAGTTATGAAGCCGGTATTCGGATTGGATTTGTCACTGCAGCTAAATCCAAGTTAAAAACTATAAGGAAAGAAAACTTGATAAAATACCACTATTTTAGTTAAGAAGCATTGCTATATTCTGAGTTAAAACATGTACATCTTAGATACAATTAAAACACTCTTGCTTTACTCAATGGTGTGGCGAAGATAGCAATGAAACGTAAACTTTCTCATCGTAACAAATCTTTTTATGACATTACCATGCTATGCGGACACTATAAACTAGAAATTCCGTGGACAACTTATAGTCGCTGAGTAGACTTTGTTGGAAGCCAATCTGTGCCGATGGAAAGCAAGGTGTCTCTGTACATCTTAATGAACATGCATGTATTTTTTTATATACAATAATTGGCTTACATGTACCTAGATAGCAATTGTAAAATACAGCAGTGTTTGAATTGTTTCGTCTCATCCTAGACTAGTTTTGAGTTTTATTTGTGAACGCACATAGTTTTCTATAAATGCCGTAGACGACCCATCTCTCAATTTAATTCTCAGGATTCAAGCTGAGAAAAGAAAACCTCGTATCTATCGAGATTTCGCTAAAAGAAGGCTAATGCCATCACAGCACGCTGTGAACAAAACACACCATACAGAACAAGAGTAGCACTTATCATTGATATACAGCCTAAAATAGAACAATTCGGAAAGACCTAAAACTTGTTCTAAATTGTCTTTACAAAGATGCATGCCTGCATACAACTTAAAAATAGTATCCACAAGTGAAATTGAAATAACGCTGTTTGATGTGACAAGTAATGCATTTCCCCTCCATGACTTTGGTGCCAAAAAAAGAACTAATATTGTACAATCCTCCTTGACTAACGTACGTAGAGCCATATCAAGATATATCAAATAGTTTTCTTTCAGATTTTTAACCTCACCTTCAAAATGAAGGAAATTTTGCGATACTTTACTTTCAGAGTAGTTAACAACAACAACAACAACAATATGGGTAAGATTGAGACAGATCAATGCAAACGATGAAATTCCAACTTTTAAGCGTATTACCTATTTCTGACATGGCTCCTACATGGCTCCTGCTCTGCAGGAACAGGTGTTCCCTACACTTCTTGAGCAGATTTCTTAAGTTCCTAAGCGGTACAGGTTTATTAAGGAATTTCCCCCAAGAGAAGATTTACAATTCATAGCGTCACAGATCTGTCTTCCAAGCGCTGACGACTTCGTTTTCGCCTTACCTTACAGTTATCAGGTGACAAACCAATTGGCTGCGAAAATGTCATAGGGCCGTGTTAATTTGAATGAACTTTACTAAAAGCAACAGTACTGCATCACTGTAAATTAAGTTTTAAATTTCAACTTCTCTAACGGTTTCGTCAATTTCTGTCGAAATTCACGTTGTCAGTGGACAGTGCCAGTAATGAACATTGCATGTCAAAGACATATTGTCATTATCGGTAAACAATAGAGAAAGTCCTTTGCAAACGCAACGGTATACATATTTCCCAGTAGCCGGATTCTTTACTATCTCCAAGTTGTACTCCGCTGCACGGTTAGTGGAACATGTGACACCAATGATTTTCTTTCCCTGGAAGTCACAGACAACAAAAATTGTATTAGTCCAACCTACAAATGTTGCTTGTGACGAGACTACCTCTTAAGGCCTGTTCAAACGCACTATACACGCACTATTACAACACTCGACTTTGTATGATAGACATTGTATAGCGTTGTTGGGTAAGGTGTTCAAACGTACTATACACGGACTATACAACCACTCTACAAGTATGACGAAACAGAGAATTGTGGGTTAAGATTACCCATAGTTTGACTTCGACTGCGCATGCTCGCATGCAGCATAATGCTCTACAAGTCGAGTGGTGCGTTCAAACGAGCTCGACTTTGTAGAGTATCGCTTCAAGGAAAAGTCGAGTGGTTGTCGAGTAGAAGTTTGACCAGTTTCAAACATCGCTATACACGATTAGACATGTCGAGTCGTGTATAGTGGGCACTATACAAGGTGTTCAAACGCACTCGACTTTGTAGAGTATACAAGTCGAATGTTGTATGGTATACAAAGTCGAGTGCGTTTGAACAGGCCTTTAAGTGCCACTATGATGAAATTCTCGATATCCATTTTTTTACATTTTCGTACACAATAGGTCTTTCCTAGATATCTTGCCAAATTTCAATCTATTACGAACATTAGAACTCATGTTTTTTGGACTTTTATTTCCGAGAATTTACGACCGCCATTAATTTTCCTTGTTCCAAGTCTTGGTTGAGAACTGGAGAAAATGACCTCATATTCTCAAATATACCACACAGGTTGAAATTGTAATAACAATTAGCACAGCAGTTCGCATAAAGAATAACAAACTTCGTGCAATTTTCGACATTAATTGTTATTATAATTTCAACCCGTGCGGTATTTTTGAGAATATGACATCATTTTCTCAAATTCTCAAGCAAGACAAGTAAAACTAATGGCGGACGTAAATTCTCGGAAAACAAAGGTCCAAGAACCGCGAGTTCTAATGCTCGTTACAGATTGAAATTTGGCAAGATATCTAGGAAAGACCTATTGTGTCCGAAAATGTAAAAAAATGGATATCGGGAATTTCATCATAGTGGCACTTTAACTGGCTTACCAAGTATCCAGTCTGGAAGGGTTATCAGAAGACTTCTGTTAAGCTCCTAATCATCAGCGCTCTCCCAAATAAGTTAGAGTGCCATTTTTGAGGAATGAATAACGTACATGTACATGTATTTATTATATGGCAAGACAGTTTACTTGAGGTAAATCGAAGCGTTATGATTGGTTCTGTCTTGTTCCGGATTGCTGGGTTGACAATTGATGGCAAAACTTGTGTTAATGCGCATACATGTGAATTTAGACTTGATCAAGGTGCCCCACAAGCTAAATACTTACATCTGGTTCAGGAAACTGAGCTGTTGTTGAGTGAAAGTTTTCAGCTGTAACACTTTTAGTGTACACTTCATGTTCACACTGACTGAAGTTCCCGGCTCCCTGAGGTCCTGGAGGTCCAACGGGCCCCTGGGGTCCCTGGGGTCCTCCACTGCCAGCACTTCCCCTATCTCCCGGGGGGCCCAAATCTCCCTGTGGTCCCGTGACGCCAACAGTGCCATTCTTCCCTGGATCGCCCTTGACGCCCTGGCTTCCTGCATCACCTTGCATCCCATTAGGTCCAGTGGGTCCCGCTGGCCCCTGTGGTCCTTGATCTCCTTTTGAGCCATTGAAACCTGGGATGCCTGTGGCACCTTGCAACTTGCTGATACTTTGAATCTACGGAAGAAGAATAAAGGCAAATAAACGACATAGATTCTCGATCTATTGTACTAGAGAATAATTTAACTAACTTTCCCCGTGCCTGGCATCCTTCAAAACCTGTTCGCCCAGAGAGTTTAACACAGGCCTAAATGAACTGTTTTTGGTCAAAATTTCGTCATCAGCCAGTGAATATATGAAAGACCATATATATGGTTGGTAGAGAACTGCACTGGTATCACAGAGGTCATGATTCGAATCCCGGTCGGGACTGAATTTTTTTAAGGCTTTAATTTCAGAACTGCTTAAGTTGTGTATATAACTGTGATGATCAATCATGTCTTCACAGAATGGACTGTGATATATACTTAATTATAACGATACATGTAACTGGGGGCACCTTCTTAACAAGTTCTAAACACAATGATCTGGATTGTTTTGAGGCAGTAAGTTAATGGATGTGTAATGAGAAGGGCCAAGAGTATTTGGAAACTGCATTTGTGATAGGCCTGCAACGCATCCAAAGAGCTACATACACTAAGCTTCCCGCTTACATTACATACTTAGTACATGTAAAATCAATGATTACATTAATTATATTCTTCTGATCTTACCTGTGATGTCAGAGAACTGTTTACTATGTTCAGGCGATTTTGCAAGGAGCTATCAACATCTAACAGGTTTTGAGCTGTATTGCTTAACTTGAAAGAAAACAAGCAAAACAACTGTAAGTTATATGTACACGAATATACACTGCACATACTGTACCTATGTATTTATGGACAAATAGTTGCCTCAGTGAAGCGCATACAGTACATGTAGGTGTTTCGGATCTTATCCATGGCATCATCAAAACTGAATTTAGTATTTTATAAGAGTATTCCACACTAATCTATAGGCTATGTCAGCTTTGGATCAACAGATGTGGTAATGCGCAATTCCAGAAAATACCAATACCCAACTCCAGCTGGAAGGTTATTCGAAATTCCAAAAGATTGAGGGTCTTAAAAGTCCAACATGTTAAGGGAAAGTATCAGGGTAAACTTGAATTTCTGGTGGGGGAGGGGAGGGGGGCCTCAAACTAGAACACTTTCCATTGGGAGGATTGGAAACTGCATTTGTGATAGGCCTGCAACGCATCCAAAGAGGAGGAGTCCATTGGGAGTATGACTATTTTCTGGAAAAAAACACAGTCTCCGGAATATATTTCAAAATGGTCAACCGAGTCTTATTGTAAAACTAGTGGTAATGAACAGTCATACTTCTTTATGTCTTTTTTACACATTCAGAAACCCTCTATCAATAATTACATGTATCAATCAATCCCTTGGTTGGTTGGCTAGTTGGGTCGATCAGTCAGTCAATAAACTACATGATATCAGACTCCATCCTTTCCATATCCCTTAGGGACTTACCTTTGCATTGAAAGAGGATTTCAAAGAAGCCAACTCTATGTGGAAACTTGAATTAACAGCACTAACAGATGCATCAAGCTGCTGGCTGATGTTCTCAATCTATCAAAACAGGTGTTGAAAAATTGTTGTTCAGATTCACGTGATAGAAATCTTGAGCTCATAATCTAATTGTTTAATATTATCATCCTGGGAACTCTAGCTGTCTTTCACTAGACATGGTCAGAGACGCATATAAGAGATTTCATGTAGTTGATACAGGCCTGAATGGGCAGTCAATTTTAAGACAGCCTGGATGATCTTAAACTTTATACTTATTGTGGAAATAATAAGCATTTAGATTGAAGTAACCATTTAGTACACTGGAAAAAGCTGTTCTGAATTGACTTTGATTCAATTTAGTACCTACATCATGCAAAGTTGAATAATATAAATTTTACTTTAAATGTTAGTTTGCATTTCACGTAATGTGATTGAAGATTGCATTATATTGTACAGTCGAAATCTTTATTTCTTTGCACTGTTTACATAGAATTTACATTGCATTAGTAGAAGTTGTATATGGAAGTATATGGTTTAAAATTTTGAAACCAATTATTGATTTATATAATTGTGCAAAGTTGCATCATATAAATTAATTTACTTTAAATTCCAGTTTGCATTTCACATATATAATTTGATTTAAGATTGCATTATATATGGTTTAAAATTTTGAAACCAATTGATTTATATCATTTTCAATTGGTAATTTTGTTTCATTGTGGTAAACTAATAATTATTCTAAGACTAAATGGGTTCTGTAGGTACTAGGTAAAGTCTGCATACGACCCAGGTGGCTCATCAGGCCGGAGCTTATCTTGGTTTCTGTAGCATGAAGCGACTAGGAATATTTCTACTCCCCCCTGGATGGGATGCTAGTCCATCGCAGGGTTACCCCCAGCATTAATATTTATACACCTGGGTGGAGAAAGGCACTGTGAGAGTAAAGTGTCTTGCCTAAGAACACAACACAATGTCCCAGGCCAGGGCTCCGGAGCACTCGCTCCGGAGTCGAGCGCACTAACCATGAGTCCACCACGCGTCCACACAAATGGGTTCTGTACATCAGTTTAAAAGTACAGTGTACATGTAAACACAAAATATCTTTATGAACCTTGCTAATAGAATCACTTGTTCCAGTTTCTAGCTGGGAGAGTTGATCCTTTGTTCCAATGATGTTACTGTTCGTATTATTCAAGTCACCCTTGGTACTATGTATGTCTTGTTCAAGTCTGACCTGTGATAAGGCAAAACCACCAGCATTAATCACTGCTTCGACATGGCAATCATTTCCAAACATTCTGCTCAAGCTGAACTGTTTCATTTTATTCTAGTGGGAGAGGTACAGAATCAAATTCCTGACCACCCAACAAAATACATAAAAATAAAAGATGTGTAATTCATGTTCATTTCCAGTGCAAGAGAGATTTATTTTTAAAGTCTGCCTCTACCAAAGTACTTATAGCTGAATGACGACCCTCTAATCTAAGAGCAATGAACAAAACCACCTGAATATGATCAGAGAAATCAAAGTGAAGTGTTAAATTGAAGTCATACACAGTGTACAACCAAGCAAATTACAACAAACAAAAAATAAGTCTAACTTAAGATAAGTATATGTGCAGAAAAATAAGTATAACTTAAGATAAGTATATGTGCAGATTATTAATTGACTAAACCATACCATAAATGTTTTAATCAGTGAAATATTTAATTGCAGTTCCTTGATCTTGTCCTCAATCAGTGGCACATCCAGGGGAGGTACAACAGATTCTGTCGGAGACTGATCAGGAGCTCTAAGTTGTTGTCCATTTGGAGCAACAGCTGTTGATAGACACAAGTGATTAGATTTGATGAGAAGTATAATAAAAGAAGCCAAAAACCAAAAATACAATGAAGAAATTACCATTAGATAGAGTAGTTTTCAATTAAGTGTTGGGAGTAATTAGGCAATTACTTTGGTTTCACTATGGTTTGAGGTTGGTTGAATAGTCTAGTTCGCAAGTAATTGTTTTGGTTTTACAACACTCAATTGACAACTGCTCTCTTATTTATTTGGTAGTTAGTTGTTGCTATTGTTTTAGAACAATTCAAAGACTGTCAACGTCTAGTAAAAAAAAAATGATATGCTTGAAGTCTGGTATTGTAAATCTAAGCTTACATGTATTGTAATAGGTCAATTAATTAAGCTTACTTCCAAAGCACAGTAATGACTGTTAGAAAATATTTTTAGCACTAGTGAAAGTGCCAGTGCACAATATTAGGAGAGTCTATCAACCACTCGACTCACTCAAGCATCTTTTTCAATATGAAGAATACTACACTAACACGGACTTGTTACTAGGGGACCCTCCAGCTTCCGAAGAATGGGGTGTGGGGGGGGGGGGGGGGGGTCATAGTGCCAGGTGTTCCTAGCGGAGACTGCAGAAAACCAAGGATGAGAGTTGCGACAGCCTTGTGCTCTTTTATGTGAGTAACGACACTTAGTATTACAAATGTGGCAGCGCCAAGGCGAGTAAAAAGAGAAAAGTCTCATTTCCAGTTGCCGTACGTCGCTCAAATACACCATTGCTTAAACTCCCTATTAATTAAGTTAAAGAAGCCTTGGTTCAGGAAGAAAGCTTTAGTTAGAATCATGCCTTCTACGCTCATCTCAAATACAACGATGTCGAGGATTTTCGGAACAGGCCACTCCACGAATTCTATAGCATGAAAGCTAGCCAAACAAGCAAAGTTTAAACAAGGAACTATAACGTTGAGACGAACACTTCAGGTATTGAAAACTGAATCAAGAATCTTCGTGAACAGAACTTCGAAGGTGAGAAAACAAGAAAATTGACTCAGATACTCAACGGAGAAACTTGCTATCTAAGCTTAACTTCTGTGTTCAAAAAATATCCTGATTCTGTCGTAGTCTTTGGCATTGCGATATGCGAACGCCTTGCGAGCGTCTTAGTTTTGAATAAAATAGAATTCAGCAAGGGACGGTGAAACATGTTACCATACCACACGTGAGGAAAATTGACATGTGAATGTGATCGCGAGTTATTCAGCCATGATAACCAATATAAATTAACATAACTGTCTGTTCGTTAAAACACATCATTGAGTGGTTTTATTGTGTTACAATGACAGAATAAAAGCTAAGTGGAGTGCGATTCATCCCTGGTTGTGACTGCAGTCAATAATAGTTTATTGCGGAAATGATATTAGCATCTCCGAAAATAAACGCACGATTTGTGTTTTACAATTCATTTTGACTAGAAGTTACTTTCTTTGGTGCATAATTTCTCTGTTTGCGAACGTTTTCAGTCGAACAGTACTTTACAGAGAGAAAACATTGCTAATATCACTTCACCTTTTTGTTTACATTCGCATACTAGTTACCGGTTCTAGCTTATCAATAGATAGTCACAAACAATCCAAATAAGGCTCCTAGTCAATATTGTTGAGTTTGTTATCAGAGAGAACAGGCCACGAACGTTCCACGTTCTTCTAGAAGACACGATCGCCGATTTATTTCTATGGTTACCTTATTCACATCGCACATGGTCATGTATAATTAATGAACGGTTGTCAGGCCACCGTGGTGTGATCGCCGACCAAAAAAATAACTTCCCTTACTTTGATTTTAAAAATAAAGCGTATCAAATGAACAGTAAAATTAGACGAGATTTTCTCAGCAGTACGCCTTTACACATTTACAGACCGACCGCATGGTCTTGCTCGCCTCACCTTTCGTGTTTCCTTGTTCCGCGTCACACACGCATCGATCCACGGAAGGCCCGACTTTACCCAACATCAAAAGCACCACCAAAATTAACGCCGTAACCGACGTTAGAAGGACAAAAAATAAAATACAGCGATTTAAACACGACTCCCGCGTATATGTGTCTGACAGATCGGACGAGATTGACTCGTCTGTCGTTCTCCGCACCCGTAAATCTGTTAAATTCTTGAGCGGTATGTGAGGTTCGTACATGTCATTGAGTCGCTTTCTCGGTCTCTTTCCTTCTTCTTGAAGTACACGAACCTGGTCGCTGAGGATTGCAGGATCTTCATATTGATGTCCTTTTTCCTCGTCAAAGTCCCGAGCTTGTTTAGTCAGTAAACTAGTGTTCGAGTGCGAAGAGCGTGGCGACTCGAATCGCACGTCGCACCCATCCACGGCGTAAGGACTAAAATCCCGTTTAGGACAAAGCGGGATCCCCGTTGACATTCCCGGTCAAATTTAGCGTACTTTTTGGCAGTGAAAAATATCCCAAACCTTCTGCCACGTGAGTTGATTTTAAAGTCTTCAACTTCGCTCGATACTATACAATAATAATACAACACCCACCACGGCGTACATGAATATGGAATGAGTAAAACTACGTACTCAATGAAATACATTGCCGGCAATAATACCCGCCAAAACGCTGGTCGCTGATTGGTTCGTTGAACGCGTGGGAGCCACGCATGGATCGTGAGAGGAATTTGAATCCTATTGCGTCATCGTGCATGTCTGAGAAAGTACTTGATTCCATGTTTTGCTTTCAACCACCGCTTTCGTAGCCAAAACACGAAAACATAACTCTTTGAACTTTTCTTTTCACTACACCAAAATTCTGAACAAAAGAATTCATAAACCGATCGAAAACGAAAAGGAACACGCTGAACAGAACTATTCTTCGAGCCGCATGTTCAGTCACACGTTTTATGCTCTGAGCTGTCGTTCTAACAAGTTGTTGTGAAAAGTATATTCAACTTAAAAAAAAAAACATTGTCAAAATTGACGAAAACACACAGAACAATGAAAAAGGAACGAATAAAATGATTAGAAAGAAACTACGAGAAATAAAGCCAGACGGGTTACTAATGAAACACATTTAGAATTAGCATATAAAAACAGATGTTGAGTGAAAATCACACTGCTCTTTGTAACGAGTGGGTTTTTTAAATACGTTTTCTGTTTGTCTAAAGGCAGATCAGTTTATCGAGCACGTATCATCGTTTATGGTCTGCTGACATGTACCGCCGTGCAATAAGCCCGTTATCTAACGGTCAATGTACTTTAAAAACTATTCTCTTTCGCATCAGTTTTATTGAGAAATCATGATATGTCGCCAGTAATTTAGCAATTCGAACAGGTAAAATCATTAAGTTAACAACGTTTATCTTTAAATACGCTATTCGTGATATTTTGAATATTCAAACCGCTCTTTTGGAAAATAAGTGAAAGACAGGAAAATGAAAAGCTCCAAGCTCATGAAACACTTTGGCTCCGGCTTCTCCATTGATTCATTTTTAACGCTTTTTTCGATCAGTATAGAAAACCGAAAAGTAGGAAATGAGTTGACTAGATTGCTTATGTAAAATATTATTCAAGCAAATATTCCCTGATAATTTCCCAAATTAAGTGATACGAGCATGCCTTCTAACGCAAAAGAATTTGAAATTGTGAAGTGTTTTGCTAGGCACAGAATTCGCCTCAAAAGACGCCCGGAAGGAAGGCTGGAAACTAATATAATTCTTTTGTTGTCTTTCACAGCTGCAATTTTTTTCCTGTTTTCCATCTTTCCGCGTCTGCAAACTTGCACTTCAATGAGTGTAACCACGTGAAACCATGCAGGAGACGTTTAGTATAGCAGATATTCCGCTTTGTTACAACTTCCCTTTCTAGTCAATTTTAAACGAAACGGAAGTTGTTTAAAGGTAACTGACCTTTTTTTAAGAGAAAACAGGCTGGAATTTCTTAATGTCCTTCCCTAGCCTGTGTTAGCTAATATCATGACTCATAGTCTGAAGTTTTAAGGTTTTTCTTCTTCCCGTTTCTCCACTGAAAGCAGTTTCGTAAGGATAATTTTTTCTAAGCTGACTCACTGAGTGCTGCCGGAGCAAAGTTTCCAAATCAAGGTAAATTGTAACAAAGACACGTGAAGATAGTGTTAAATCCATAGTAAAGCATGGAGTAGCAATTAGGTGGGCTGGGAGCTTAAAAAGAAAATCAGAAAGCTGTGAAAAAAGCCTGACGAAAAAAATATGTTAACTTAAATTTCTAATCTCACGTACACCCGAGTCATGGCCAGTGACGACTTTAAAAAGTTCTTTAAACCCCTAAATGCACAGAGCTCCACAAATTAATAATTGTCCGACTCTCTAAAGCAAAGGGATTTAATGCTTCAACTTGTATATCGGTGACTGACACGTGCTGTCATGAACGTAACGTTCCAGAAGTCCTGACAAGCAATAAACTACCTAGTCGAATCTCTAGTCAATAATTAATCATAATCATAACGCGCGCGTTGGGCCTCAGTCTGGTAGAACACAAAAGAATCTATCTAGTCTATCGCACTAATACCTTTGGTTGCAGCAGAGAACAAGGATAAAAGAAAAGTTCCTATGACAAACCTTATCAATTTTTACTTAGTAATAGTGGTGACCCCTATTTACTATCTAACCCTAGAAATACTCCTAGTCGCTTCATGCTACGGAAACCGGGCTAAGCTCGGGACTGATGGGCCACTTGGCTCGTATGCAGACTTTACCTTTACTATTTAATATTGTGGTGTGCCAGAAATAAAAGCAAACCCGCTTTAAAAGTATCAGCATAGTCAAGTACAAGCAAAACCGAGGAGTCTCTAAATAATTACAAAGCTGGCGTCAACTTCACTTAGCTACGCGTGACTCCTCAAGCAAGTGAACAAACTTGTCGCAATTCTTTATGCCCTGATCAAGTAGTGTAGTCGTTTTTTTCATAACATAAGTTCACTTTCCATAAGAAGAATAGAAAGTGAAAACAACCATTTTTATAAGTTCAAATTAGCTCCTTATATTGTCAATGAATATGCAAACTGCATACCAAAAGACAGTTATGTTTACTTTATATGTATATTACGAACTCAATGATGTTACAGCTCGCGACCGAAATTTCTTTAGTTTTGTTCCGTCACCGAAATGAAAAAAAGGGCATTCTAACACTGGATAAAGATTTCGGGAATTAAACTAAATAATAAAACCATAGAACATCAGAGGATAAGGAATTTTTAACTGTTGCATTGTTTATCAATACAGGTTAAGCAAATGAACTCGGAAAGCCGGCTGATAATACACGAGGACAAACCAAGAAATAATAATAATAAATAATAATAATCTTTATTTATATAGCGCCATTTCTACTAAAAAACCAACAGCGCTTAACAAAGCTACTTATTATAAACAAATAAACATTACTTTACTAATATGATAATTTACTTTTATAAAAACGAATAATTGTAAGGAAAGCAGAGATTTAAAAAGAACGATTAAATAAAAAAGTCTTAACTCTACTTTTAAAGGTACGTAGACATGATATGGCTCTAATATGATCAGGTAAATTATTCCAAAGTATAGGTGCGATTACTGAAAAAGCACGCTTTCCATAAGTTTCAAGATTGTACTTAGGGACTACTAACAATTCTTTAGTGGCTGAGCGAAGTTTTCTAGTGGGCAAATGTTTAATTATAGTATCCGTTAAATATTTAGGTCCAGTTTCATAATAGGCTTTAAAAGTCAAAATTAAAATCTTGAACTCTATTCTTGATTTAACTGGAAGCCAATGCAGTTCTATCAATATCGGTGTAATGTGATCGTACTTCTTAGAATACGTGAGAAGACGGGCTGCGGCATTTTGCACGTATTGAAGCTTTTGCAGCATATGTTGTGGTAGACCAGATAGTAGAGAGTTACAGTAATCAATTCGACAAGTTACAAAGGCGTGTATTAGTATTTCGCAGTTTTTGTGTGACAGGAACTTTCTGATAGTGGCCAAATTACGTAGATGATAGAAAGCTGTTTTGCAGAGTGAGTTCACCTGCCTGTTCATGGAGAGTGTATTATCAAACCATACGCCAATGTTCTTGGCTGACTCAGCCGCTATGATCAATTCACTGCCTGCATAAATAGAGCTTAGCGGTGGGGGAGGCCGATGACGAGCGTTCAACACTAACAGCTCGGTTTTGTCATTATTAAGCATAAGCTTATTGGCTGTCATCCATTTATTGATGTCAAGAATGCACGCTTCCACTTTCGATTTGGAGTGTTCAGGTTCACCGGGGCGTAACGGCTGAAAGGACATATATATCTGGCTAATAAATACAGGACAGGGCCAAGCACAGATCCTTGAGGGACGCCATTGGGGGGAAGGTCCCGACAGGTAGAGGACTCAGTGTCAACACGTACAAACTGGCTTCTCTCGCAGAGATAGGACTTAAACCATGTTAGTGCCTTTCCTTTAATCCCAAAACGACAGCTGAGTCTTGCAAGCAGTATCTGGTGATCGACTGTGTCGAATGCAGCCGACAGATCAAGTAGTAGAAGAATGACACAGCTATTTTTGTCTAGACTGCAGAGAATATCATTTTGAACTTTAACCAATGCTGTTTCTGTGCTATGTCCTGGCTTGTAATAAAGAAAAACGAAAAGCTCAAAGGATCCGGGGTTAAACAAACAAAAAACATGTCTTTGTTGAGAGTGACACGAGAAACATTTCCTCAGTCAGCTAATCATTGCTTGAAAACTGAAAATTAATCATCAGGGAAAACACCGTCGTCTATATAAATTTAGTGACATGCGAGATACGCTCCGGGATTAATTAGCACCTTTTTTCAATTTGTCACTTTTAAATCCTGCTTTCGAAAGTGGCTTAGAATGGATGACAGAAAAAGGTTATCTCAAAGGCACGTACAATCTCTGACACAAAGCTACAACCTGCTCAATATATGCTGTCAACAATGAGCTTCTTTTGTAGGAATGCAGAGGTTCTAAAAAAGTTTCAAACTTTTCTCTCATAATCAAAGAACTAAAACATAATGAACAGACTGAAAAAGAAGATCTAACTGAACAAAAGACTTTACCTTGTTCTGTACCCTCATTGCAAGAACAGCTCGGTCCAACTTTACCCAGGATGATTAAAACGACCAGAAGAAAAGAAACGAAGGAGAAAACTAAAATCAGAAGCAAGATCAATCGGCTTAGCCTGGAGTCACCGACTAGGTCCGCATCGTTGTAATGCTCCTGCTCTTCCGACTTGTTCAGTTCAGTTGGTTCGTACAATTCATTTCGTTTCCTCCGAGGTCCTGCGCTGCTTAAAACCGTCTCTGCAAGGCGAAAGGGGTCTTCGTATTGGTGCGCAAGTTCTGAATTTTCGTACGCCGGATTCTGATAGCTTCCCTTAACCGTAGTTAGTTCATTTTTGGAACCGTCACCCAAGCTGTCGACGGCATACGGAGTGTATGCGCGGTTTTGTGGCCGGTTGAATTGCGCCATGAGTTTTAAAATTACCAATAACTCCTTTAAAGCAAACACTACTGGGCTATCGACAAATCTAAAGGTATTACGTATCAATAAGTGTTTGTCGCCGAGTGATGTTTGCTTCACGAATGAATGAACAAGTTGCGTATGCAAATCCGGAAATTCAAACTCATTTACGTAAATGCCAAAACGTGACGTTCGATTGGCTATTTCGATGTTAAGGGGTTGTTCTACTTTCATTGTGCATCATTCCAGCGTGCGGGGCGTAACAAAAGGGTATATGAACCGGAGAAAATGCCAACATTGCAAAACAGCCCTGAAAACCAGCAAAAATAACTTGATAGTTTCTTCGCAGTCAAGTCACGCGAAATCCGTGCGCTCGTTAGTTCGCTGGAATGTTTTCTGCATGTAGATTTGTGGTTTCCATGAATGAGGAAGTTTATCAACCCACACAAGCATCATTGTATTTCTTTGGCAAGCTAAAATAGGTTAATTGGTTTCTCCAGCAATAACAGACGTAGCATATTGTATATTTTTCGTGATGCACAAGTTTCAGTCCAGTTTACATGAATTGTAAAACTTTCTTAATCACTGACGAAATTGCCAAACAAAGGCAAGTGGATTACGTGCCCTATAAATGCATCTTATGCTCAGTCAATGCTCAAAGTTAAGCCATGTTCACTTAAGTTACATTTAACATGAAACATGTGCGGCAAGGTCGCAGAATTATCGAGGTAAATTTTTCAGCCGTTAATATTCATAAAAGATTGAAACGACAAGCGAAGTTCTAAGAAAAAGGAATTGTTTGTCATTTAGCTGCCGCACTTTTTAAAAAGATAAACCTTTAAGCGGGTTTAAGCCGAGGTCGAAACTTCAGTGAACTGGTGGATTGATTAAATGTGAGATTTTTTTCTCATTTGCGATCGTGAGTTGTAATATTACTTTATTACGCGAATTCGAAACTACAACAGGATGATTTGTAAAGCTATTCATTTTAATTCTGACCGTCTCTGCGGTACCCTGCGAGCAGAGTCTCCTTCGGGCTGAGTTGAGTTAATCACGTTCTTTGTGGATCGTGCCAGAGGTCTGAACATGGGACACGATGGAATTCCGTGACCTAATCTCCTCTTACTATACCTTTTCCTTCTATTTTTATTTTTTTCCCTTTAGACTTAACACGTTCGTCGATTAAGAAAATTGGATGTAGCTGGACTTATGCCCACTTAGGAACCTATCCTCCAGGTACCCTCATGTAGTAACGGCCTCAAAGTGCAGAGAAAAGTTTTTGAGCTTTTTTAGTCTAAAATATGTTCTCCTTTTAATGAATTAAAAAAGAAGGTCACAAATATACAACGTCCTTACCGTAGAAACCAGGATAAGGTCCTATATTGGCTCTGAATTGCGCTCAAAGACCACCGAAATGCGACACGCTGCAAAAATTTCGTCTGGCAAAGCTCAAGCGAGAAGTTGGTACGTGTTGGCTGCCAGCTATGAGCATCACACGCCTGTCATTGGCTCACACATTTAGTATCTGACGTGGTGGCTGCCCAGTTCTTGTCCAAATGCTACTTGTATTCACACTGGTTGGAGGTCGACGCGTGTTTGGTGGAGAATGTACTAGCCCTAAACTAAACCCTAAATCCACACTACGTGGGAGAAATATGAAAATGCGCAACTTTCTTTCTACGGTTAGGCCTACCGTCCACACTGAACACAGAGCTTTTCGTAAACCATTTCAATTTAGTGTGTACGGAACTTGACGTTACGATAATCACGTGATTTCAGTCCCTGCCCGACGTTTTCCTCAATCGCATCAGGTCCTAGGGAGTTTTAGCATTCGTGACGACGGCGACGCCGAGGAAGACGCCTTGTGAAAAAAGTATTTATATTTTACCCTCGAATGTCTCAACTGTTTAGATCTGCTCAGTTCGCCTATCGGTCTAAAATCCTGCTCAGGCTAAAAATGTAATGACAGCGTTCAATTCCAAAGGAAGAAACGAAAAATTAGCCATTGCGGTTCTCATACTCCAAAATACGTAGAACTTGGTCATTTCAAGTTGTTGTTTTGCAGAGGACGGCAAAGAAATGTACAAAGAATCAAAACGCACGTGTAGAACCATTGTTCTGCTCATTAAACCTTTTGTTTGCTGACGTTCTCGTTGCCGTCGCCGTCGTGATTTGCTAAAACTCCCTCAAAATAAACGGTGATTGTCGGGTTTTTAAATTCCTCCGGCGTGGTGTGGGCGAGTCCTGAACAAGAAGTTTCAGAAAGTTCTTTGTCGGCAGTTTTGAATCGGTGGTTGCCTAAATTAATAAATGACGATAAGCCCTGGAGCTCACGACTAGAGTTAAGGTATAGTTATGTTGGAATAACAGAACGAAAAGACGCGACAAACTCTTGAGGCCATTTATTATTATTATTATTATTATTATTATTATTATTATTATTATTATTAAAGGAGACTGGCGCGGAGGGGTTTGGGAGGTTTGTTGCACAGCCCGTCGACGCACAAACAATTTGGCCTCAAATTCAAATAAACAAAACACTTGCAGGTGCAGGTTTCCTTACGAAATTCGTATCCAAAGAAGCCGAAAAATTCGACATCGTTGCCGCCAATGGCGGCCTTCGAAGAATTTCTACAGGATAGCTGCTACTTTAGAGGCTGAAACTTCGATGAGTGGAAAAGCTAGCTATAAGTGAAGACAAAAATGTAAGCTTTTTGGAGTGATCTTCTCCTTTAAGATTTTGATAATGACCGTCTTGAGAACCTCACTGTGTCTGCATTTGTCGCTTATACTGAATTTCTGGAGTTTTGGAATAATTAATTCGGCCGAAACAAAACAAATGAGAACAACGAGAACGGGGTTTGGAGATGAGGAGAAGCAAAATCTACTACTTCCCTCTCAACCTCAATTAAAAGGCCAATTATGGTCTGCATGACGTAACTTCCAGGACAATGAACTTAGTCAGGAGCTCATTACCAGGAGCGTTCAACTCCCATACTAAGCCTACGTCACGGCATTTTTACAGACCGGTCTATTTTTAGACTTCTTTTCCCGCGAAATGGGTCAGCTCCGGTCTACATGAGCGCGCATCGGTAAGAAAAATTTTTTTAGAGGTCACAGGTCTGCATGATCTCCGCTATTATCTCCCTGTCGCTTCATCGAGTCTGACACCTCTGTAATTTGCCCTGTGTTAAAAGCATTGTTCAGGCTCATTTCTATTGCAAGAAGAGATGTGGTTTTAAGTCTCGAAGTATCTGCTTTCGAGCGACAAAAACTGAAATTTACCATGAACATGTTGCTTACTTGGATTCTATACACAGGCGCCCCAAGCTCTCGTTGTGAGGAGTTATTATTATTATTTTTTTATCTTTATGCGAACGTTCCGTGACATAGTTACCGCCGTCGTCTACTGTTACATAATAGATCGTTTTCACGTGACGTCATCACTTTCTAAAATCGAAAACTAAAGATCCACCAAAGTTTTCATCCCCATCAGGTATAAGAGGTGACATATTTATATCTGTTTACAATTTTACAGCTCAATAGCGTGCTTCGTTTGGAAACCAGAGCATTTTGAATTTCTCGGTTATGGAGGTGCGTGACACAAGGCTACGATCAAATTTGTTGAAAAATATATACTTATCTCATGATTTTGAGCCCTGTTAGAAGCTAGAGCATTAGGAAAAGTGCTTATGTAAATACCTGTTTTTTCAGTACTGATAATCAGTCGCCTAGAAAGCCAAAGTAAGTTCCAGATGTTTACACTATTTTCCGGCCGCCATATTGGTGTACCATGGAGGTACACCAACATGGCGTTTTCATACTGGGCTCTGTAAATTTATGCGAAACATTTCGACAAATATCTGAAGTTTGGGGAAATGCACAGGGCTAAAACTTGGAGAAGTATCTTATTATTTTATCTTCTATAACATTACAATTTCTTAGCTTTTTCCACTGGATAGTTTTCGATTTATTTTTTATTGCGTGACAGTGAAAACGATCTATACGCGAAACGTGACTCTGGCCTTTAGCATTTGAAGGGGTTATGTTACAACGGTTTGAATTTACAAAGGTTTGTATGGGAAAAAACGCTAACATTAATTTTAGCCGAAATTTTGATATTTTTGCAATAAAAATGACATACCTCAATGCCTTGTTGTCCTTTCTATTGTCATCTTGCTTTTCAGCGCGATCCGTAGCCTTTTAATTAAGCGAGTTATCGCTTAGGAGAGGAAACACGAAAAGCGATAACTCGCTTAAAAGGCTACGGATCGCGCTGAAAAGCAAGAAGACAATAGAAAGGACAACAAGGCATTGAGGTATGTCATTTTTATTGCAAAAATATCAAAATTTCGGCTAAAATTTATGTTAGCGTTTTTTCCCATACAAACCTTTGTAAATTCAAACCGTTGTAACATAACCCCTTCAAATGCTAAAGACCAGAGTCACGTTTCGCGTAATGAAACTCGGTCGTTATGTAACAGTAGACGACGGCGGTAACTATGTCACGGAACGTTCGCATAAAGATAAAAAACTCACAACGAGAGCTTGGGCCGCCTGTGTTCTATATTGTGACACCGGGCGCGGCTGTGATTAGAACTGTTTGCAAGCACAGTAGGTAGATTCTTATCACGGATATCATATTTGTCGTCGTACGTTCTTCTATGCTCGTCCAAACGTGACAAAATGTCAAGTTTACCAGTTTTTCATGTCAACGAAAAATTTACACATCAAGTCATTTACTTTAATATCAAGTTGTCTAATTTTTATGTCAAGGTGAAAATTTACACATCAAGTTTATTAGATTGTCATCAATTTTCAATTTTTAATCTCAAGTACATATTTGTACATCAAAGCGAAAGAAGATATTTCAATGTTTCTGTTGCAAACATTTTCATGCCAAGTTCGCCAAGTTTATAAATCAAGAAGGCCTGGTGAGTAGCTTCCTGCTCGCATGCCTGATCCACATGTATTGGCGGGAAAACGTACGGGAAAACAATGGCGGCGGAAAGAAGTGAGAATCTAGAGGAACTTGTACGTAGGATAATTCACAATGTAAACAGAACTGAAACCGGTAATGGCGGAGCTAACACTCAAAGTGCTTCTGTTTCGGTTCCAAATAGAGCAAACAGTACCAACGAAGAACTTAATCAACGGTTCATGCTTCCTCGAAGTCGAGAAGCACCACTAAGTTCAAATAGCACTCGTGTAGCTCAGAATGTTGCTGCAGAATTCAATCCAAACAACAACTATGGCTATACAAATTACCGCTCCCGACAGCCCTCCAGACAACGAAATTATCCAAACGTTTTTTCAAGGCAAAGATCAACAGCGCGTTCCAGAAGTGGTCCAAAATAGTTTCAAAAAATTCCTCCACGTTGGGAATGAAGAAATTCATAGCCGCGGCCATGTTGATTGTTAAAGCACATAGTTCCCAGACCGCCCGAGCTCTTTTAACCGGGTCATCACCAGGCCTTCTTGATTTATGAATCTGTAAACTTGACATATATTTTTTATTCGTTCGACGAAGTTGTGAAGGCAAGGGAAAAATTGTATTCGATACAAATATAGGAAACTTGATATCAAAGCAAGTAACTTGATGTACAAATATGTACTTTCGTTAAAAAATTGGCAATTGATAACAGTCTAATACAATTGATGTATAAATTTTCACCTTGACATAAAAAATAGACGACTTGGTGTAAAAGTAAATGACTTGATGTGTAAATTTTTCGTTGACATGAAAAACTGGTAAACTTGATATTTTGTCACATTCCGACGAGCATACTCTTCTTCGGAGACGCCGTAGCTTTACTTCGAGAAAGCTATGCGTTTGTCTAGAAAAGGAAGTGAATTTGTCGAGTTCGACGGGCGAAAGTCGAACAAATGTTCGAGATATCGCGGTATCTTTTGCAGGAGCTCAGTGATCTTCATATCACTGAGTCCTCACATAGTATCTGTCTCCCTTTTCAGCGCCTCTTCTGCAAAGAATGCAAGTTTCTTCCTGATCATGAATATTCATCTCCTCGGGGAAAAAACCGCAAACGTTAATTGATGCCTATTTTGCAGATTGAGGCAACATTACAAAGTTCACACTTACGTCATCAGTATGGAATTTTCGGCGGTAAATCGCAGACGTCCTTCACGCGAAACGCCACTCGGGCCGGGAGCGAAGAAGGACGGCTGTTTTCGCAGGCTACTTTTTAGTCTTCGGGTGAAATGATGACGTCAGTTAAAAATTAAGTCCGTGCTTGTGATTGGTTACTGAGGTTCCTGCGGGGGTCTGAATTCGCGGTAAATTCAAGCTAAAAATAGATCGGTCTGTAAAAACGGCGTGACAGGAATATGGAGTAGCTGCGCGCTCCTAGTGATGAGCTTCTGACTCTTCTTATTATTTTACAATGATACGTAAACACATGATATGTTCTTGTAGTTTTTTCCCTATATGTATAAGAGTGTGATCTTGTTTATATTACTTGATTATTTATAACTGAATGAAATGCCAGTTCGATAAATTTAATAAAACACGAAAAAGAATAACACGTAAAGAGGCTTTTTTTTAAATAATATTTGCGCTTGTCTAGCTCAAATTAGATTCTCAACTGTCCATTGCATTTTCATCTTGTTTATAAATTGTAAATTATTAAGATTATTGTCATTCATTTTACAACTATGTATGTACCTTTTCATTAGTAAGATGAGTAGATCCAGTCGGCGTCGGAGGTCACCGCTAATAGCAGGAGGAGAGTAATTCTGAAGTAAAATTTGGGCGGCTGATAAATTTATGTGAGTGTTGTTCAAAGTATTGAATCACCATAAGATTTCTTGATAGAATTGAACGCTCATAGGGTACTCTGAAAAGGTGTGCTCTAATGAAACAAGGTTTTTACATTGACAGCATAGGTCATTGTTCCTGATTTTGACCGACCAAAAACCATATTCTCCTAACTTTTTGTCACTCGTCGTTTTGCAAATTTTGTATAAGATCTGTTTCCAATAAGTGTTTAAGTTCGGAAAACGTCTACACTATCTTTTAACAGCGGTAGACTCTGTTCTATCCTTTTCCTGAAGCAATTTGTAGTAATCTTTACATCTACATTTGGTTAAAGGGATAACTTTGCTATTAGACAGATAGAAAATATCCCATTCCTCAAATATATTTCTGTTTGTTAAAGCAGTTGCCTGTGCTTTTCTCTTCAAATAATTTGGGATTGCACAATAAGTTGAAAATAGTTAGTTATATTTCCTTTGTATATTTTCCAGACATAACTGACTTATCGTCCCTATTTAGTAAATCCTGTACGAAATATATTCCTTTTTCAAACAAATAATTCCGGCTAAAAAATAGATTTGCTCTCTATTGTTATTTCTTTATTGTTCCAAAGAATAAACTCACTATTGTAAACTGATCAGGATAACCACTACGTAATTCCTGTGAGAGTTAATTAATTAAGTGTCTTGCCAAGAACACAACGCAATGTCCCCGGCCATGGCTTGCAACTCGGACCACTCGATCCAGAGATGAACCCACTGAGACATGTACAAATCATGATAAGTGCACTTTCTTGATCGTAGATCCTGACATAACCCCACCATTCCCACCATTCTCACCAAGGTTATCCCAATCCAGAGTTACGACATTCATGAGTTCCAGCAATGATCTTGACCAAGACCCGGCCGTCTGGATTTTACCAAGTAGAGGTCAAGCATGACATGTTTTTTTTTCGTAAAAAAAAATAATGTTTCAATCATTTTACGATTGCCGCCGGCGCCGTGTACACGAAAACTGAGTAGATAAGTATGAGCTTTTTTTTAGCAAGGGCGACTTGTTATAGTAATAAAACTGATAAACGTGTGACCTTCAAAGTCCTTCAAAGTTGATGACAAAAGGAATGCCAGGCAGGAGAAGACTGACTTCAAGCTACAGAAGGGTGATCAGAGTCACGTTTTCTGTGAGAGTGATCTGATATTTATTTTTCATTTGTTGTTTTTCTTTGTACTCATTTCATAATTCTAGGTCAAGTAAACATAATCAAGTTAAGCCATTTTCAACCGTAACACATGATCGAATTTTCGACGGTAACTACTCCAGAATGTAGTCTCTTAGGATGAGTTGGCGACCGTCTGAAAGAGGCCAGCCTCCAGCGAAAGTAGCGAACTCAACGTGACGAGTTCTTGTTCCCAGCCTCCCTGCTCTTCTCTATCGCCCCCTGTGGACTACGACAAGCCTTGACGTGACGACGTGACCTGAAGGCGACGACGGTGGAATAGCCTCCACTAACGAACCCATTTTATTCACCCTCACAATCACGCAGTAAAATCCATCATTCTCAAAAACTTTAAATTACTTCAAAATGATCCCGATACTGGTAGAATCTTTTCGCAACCGCCATTAATTTCATTCAAACGCGACAAAACATAGGTAACTTTTTAGTTAGAAGTGCATTCAAAACGACTGAACAACCTGGAACTTTTAAATGCGCACGCGCGCGATGTAAAACATGTCCTTTCATTTACAACGTTGAGAAATTGTCGGGACCCAAGCGATCCATTAAGATCACAGATCAATTTACCTGTACCTCAGCCAATGTCATCTACTGTATAACTTGCACTCTTTGCAAAAAGTTATATATCGGCGAAACAGGTAGACGACTAGGCGACCGTTTCCGAGAACACCTTCGCGACGTAGAGAAAGACGATAAAGACGCTTCTAAACCGGTTGCTAAACACTTTAATATGCCGAATCATTCTAAGAAACATATGGCAGTCTGCGGCCTCTCCCTACATCAAGGAGGCACAGAAAGCCGTAAAACTCTTGAACAAAGATTTATTTTTCAAATCGGCACTCTTAATCCTCACGGTATCAACGAACGCTTTTCATTCAACTAATTCATTCTGTTGTTTTTCACGTTGCCAGGCACCAACCAATAGCGTAGCTCCACATTTCTGTATATAAACCACACACAACCCACAATTCCTTGATTCGCTCCGACGAAGGGCTAACGCTCGAAACGTCAGCTTCCGAATCTCTTTACGGTGGACAATTCACATTATCAACCCAGTTGATAAAACCAAATTATCTTGCAATACTCCCACCGACGCAGCACCACAGTTTCTTTAGAAACTTGCCCCCTTTATCCATTTTATTAGTACTGAGTTTTGGATGATGTGGTACATACACACAGCTGCAACTGCATGCAGTTACAACTAAAAGCTGGAAAAAGGACAAAGATTCAGCCCTAGACAGCTTAATTAAAAGAAAACAATTTGCCATGTTAAGTTGCATGGTACAAGTCATTCGAAACGATCGAGAAGCAACCCTTCCATCCACTCTTCCAGTGACCGAAATTAGTAAACCTTCAGAATTATAATAATTAGAAAAGGCTATCAAAAGTATTCCAGAGGAAACACGAATCTTTACGGCCGAAACTTGATGGTATATTATAGAAAGCTTATATATTAACTGATGCTAAACCAATTTGAAAATATGATTGCAAACAACACACACGTTAAGCTGGATTAACTAGTCTCTTGCTGTTGTGCAACACCAGTGGTTGTTGACATGATCAATGTCAGTCTCTTGATATTACCTTTCAGTTTCGGGAACAGTTCCAACTTTCCCATTGAGCCGCGCGCGCTTGGACACGTTCCAGTCGGGAATGGCTACTATGAGCATGTGTTTCAGCTGTAATCCGGTCAGTCACCTGTCACGAAGGTACACAGTCTTACGCTTGCTGCACAAATAAAGTTGCGCTGCAAGTTGCACGTAATGAGGCTGACTACACAGACTACAACAAATTGGGAAAGTAAAGTATGAAGCATTATGAAGCTAGTGTGAAGCTTCAGCTATAGCTATAGAACATATACTAGAACAATGTCAAACTCTAACTCGATCTGGAAACTATGGAAACAGTTCAGACAGTTCTTCGAGAAAAGACGATGTTTTCGTTTTTTTTGACAAAGGCGTCTGCTCTTGCAGGCTAGGAAACAATTTACAAAAGGCGAAAGCTGGGGAAGCGCTTCAAACGGCATTTACTGTTTACATTCCGCCTAAATATATTAGCATTCAACTTTGCGTTGAGTAGATCACGCTAGATACGATCAGAATCTAGACATTTATAGAGCTTGTGAAACTTGTGTAAATTCTTAGCTCTTTCAGGGGCTTTTAGAAACGGCAAAGGGCTCGAGTGGAAAAAACGCCAATAAGCCACTGATTATATTTAATCTAATATTTAATCTTGCAATAATACAATACTGTCTTCTGACGAGGAAATAACATTAGGAGATATATTCGTCGTGATCAAGTTCGCTTTTCTCGTGACACACCGGTCTGCCTGTATATCGATATGTTAGGAGAATCACAGTTTAGAAGCTTAGAGCTCTCAGTAATCTGAAGCGGTCTGCACGAAACACTTCACCTGGCCCCTTTACAACGCTGTTGCATGTTAACAAAAAGAACCGACAGTCTCTCTCTATCCGGAAAAAACAACAATTGAATCCCGGTTTATCCTCTTCAAATGTCGCAATTCTGTTGTTTTTTAGCCTTGCTGCACGGTACTAAACTTCCCGTGTGAAATGGTTTTGATTATTTAATGAGAAAATAACGCACACACGCATCTCAGTTTATTCAGGCAGGGACTCATTGGTGATCATTTGCAGGTAATCATACAAACATTACGTAACCATTGTTACCTTGTCAGGTTATTGCGGAGTCAATCTCTCGTGACACGTGTTAAATTTTCTCGTGTTGAGGCTAATAAAGGCTGTCAATACCTCGACAAGTGGGTAAATTGACGCGTACATGATATTGTAATAAGACAATCAAAAAGTTCACGTCCAAGGGTTACCACCAAAAATAACAGAAACAACAGCTCGGCTGGTTTGTTTACCATCTTAATCTTGGTTTTATAAGAGAACGCAGCCATCTAGGCTCAAAGGATTTAAAATTGTTGATGTTGCGTAGCAAAAAGGCATTCTTCCAGGTTGGCAACAATAGGAAAGAAAGGTAATCAAGTGCGTGACTCTTCGTCCTTGGCTGTTCTGATTACATCGTCGTTGTTCCCTTTTACAAGACGTTTCGTGCATGCCAGGCAGCATTGTTTGAAGCATAGCAGTAAAAAGAAGGACTTGACTGCCCTACGACGAGTTCAGAAAAGTACAGGGACTGAAAATTTGTCTGCACCATTGCCCAGAGACAAACGGGAGTTGTTTTTAAAAACTGCGTGACAAGAACATGTCGACTCAAAGCCTAAAAGAGCAAGTAACGAAGGAGCCACTCTCACGAAATGTATTCAAAACCAGGACAAGCAAATTGCAGAGAATTCAAGTCTCTCCGTCGCCTCAACTAAGCCATAAGAATGTCGTTAACGCCGTGAAATGGTCTGCAACGGGGAGCGACAACGGACCCTTATTTTTGGAGTCCAAGGAAGATCAGAGCCGAGTGGGTACTCCAAGTACGCACGAGAATATAACGTTTGAAGTGGACGACCCTAAAACGCTATGGTCAAAAACTGACAATGGGAAACACGGGCATCAGTTCTCGTCATCGATACTTCCGCGTCGACGCCGATGCAGCTGCTGTAACGAAGTATACATGATGCGCTTTCTTATTGCACTGGCGTTTATTTTCTCAATAGCCAACCTCTTTTTGACTATTATACTCACACAAGGACAGAATGGAAATTGCGCTTGCCAAGAAAAAAGTGAATTGCAAGGTAAGGTGACTTAATAAATGTATCCACTAAGTTTTGTTGCTCCTTCAAGGTCCAAAAGCCTTGGCCTAAATAGACGTTATACGTGATCGTAGGACAGAGCTCAGTAGACACAATGCTGTTTTCTTTGCAAATACACTCAGGAAGGCACGCAATTCCGGACCCACTTAAAGCATGCAGGGTAACTTATTTACTCAGATTTGGCCAGTTATATATAGCTCAAAAAACGTTTTCTAAGAAATTGGTGGAACGAAAAGAATTGATTCAGTCTTGCTTTTCAGTGTTCAGAGTTCACTCACAATTCGCAATCTTAAAACTATATATATGGTCTATATGCGGCTGCATTCCAACGTTAAATTGTCCATTTTTTCGAACTCAAATTGAATTACTCTTTCTTTTTGAACCAATTAAATTGTTTAAGACCCTTTGTGCTACTTCAGACCGAATTCTATTGTATTTCACTCATCAATTTAAGTACCTTGACTGCCGTATTCCACGAACCACAAAGGTATTATTAGTAAGTCTCAAGCTGTTAAAGGATTCTACATCACAACAGAAGTTCACAACACTCAAGCCGGACACACAGGCTCAACCAGTTAGTCAACTCGCTGAAATTAAAACTTGCTTCGCTGTTATTTATTACCCGAGGAGGATTCAGTTTTGGGAGAGCTTTTGAAGAGACGGACAAGGCTAAATAGAAAAGAGGACTTATTTTGAATCATATATAGATAAGGACCAGACAAACCCTCTTGAAAAACGATGAAAGATTATCGTTCCTGTTCTAAATCTCTGCTTGCGTTACCGCCGTTGGAAAAAAACCTGTGTAAAGGAGTGCTAAAATGTAAAAAAACTTCTAAGGTGGCATAGAGGCTTTTATAGTAAAGAATGTTGTAATTTACATTTGTTTAACTTAAGGGTTGTGTGTGTCAGTGAGCACTGCAGATTCAGCTATTGAAAAGATAAAGCCTCTATAGGTCTGCCGTTATCGTTACAGTATGTTCAACACCTTTTTGTTTTGCAGTTTCACCTCGATATTTTCAATGTTCCTATATTCTTTGATGACTTCTCGTGAAGAACTTCTGCATTTATGTTTCATTTTGCGCCAAATACCGGTGTCCTGCTCTTTAACTATGTTGTAAAAACCAAACAAAAATTGCTTAAGCAAACAGGTTTCTCGCGTTTGCTTTAAAGACTCAATTTTGACCGATAGTTCAAACGACTACAGTTTTCCTCCGGGGTTCACTCAGACGACCTTTTCTTAGCCTTTAACTCCGTCTTCGCAGCATAGTGAAACTTAAAAAAAATGCAATATATGTTCTCAACTCAGTCACTGAATGCTCTCTTGATTTCGCCAGTAATTAGCAGCTTAGTGATAATGGCTTGATTAAATGTTTGTCATCCTACTTGTGTTGAACTTTCTGCTTTGCGTCAGTTCTTTTGTTTCTTCTGTACGCTCAAAAGAACGTGAGCAACCGCTCACCGAGGACCCCACGTAAAACTTTACGTCAACAAACGGTAAACTTAATTTGCCTATGTTAGTCTTTAATATAGAGACGCTTTGAAAAATGTAGTGACTTCATATTTGAGCGTCTTTGATGCAAGCGCAAACTGAAAGCGTTTCTATGTGACCTACACTTTTGTACACATCTTAAGACTGAGCTATGAAAAGTTGTTTTGCTATTTAATTGGAATTGCAGTAGAAATAAGTGTTTAGTTGCCATGGAAAGCCCCCTTAAACTCCACCCATCAGCTTGACAACTGGCGTGTGAATATTACTCTGCACCTAATATAATATTGGAATGCTGTGGGTGGAATAAATTACTTCTCTCAGATTTGTTTCTATTTGGGGACCACGTTAGATCATTAGCCGAAGTAAGAAACACGTACAGTAGTATGTTTAGTTTGACTTGGTCAAGTACAATTTTTTAACTGAACAAACTAGTGCAGTCTTTCTTTACGTGCACAGAAACTCGGCCTACATTTATGTTTATCGAAGCAAGGTATATGCGTCATTTCTTATAATATTTGTCTTATTTATTGATGATAAGGTACTGACAAGAATGTGTCTTGTGAAAAGATCCCGGAGATAATCAATAACTTAGCATACATCAAAAGCGAAGTCAACAACGTCACGACAATTTTCAAGGTAAGCATGGTTAACTTGCTCAAAGAGTTATATAATCCAATGGATGTGTCCTACCTGTAAATGTTTCTGAAGCCTGAACGATTAAAATCGATATTCACGCTCAAGGAATGTCGTCTTGATCTGGTGCCTGCTTGTCAAGGACCTGTGAATGACAAGGAGAGGTAAAAAAAGCAATGTAACGATAAGGTTAAAAAGACTGACTACCAAAATGAAGTTTAACAAACAAACAAACGAACAAACAAACAAATATGCAAACAAGCTAGAAGAGCTGCGAGAAACCTCAGCTTCATGGAGTCATTGTTCTGTGTTCTTGGGCAAGATCCGGCCGGACTCTCACACCTGGGTTTGTAAATTAGTTATGGACACCCCATCCAGGGAGAAACAAATTATCCTAGTCCCTTCATGCTAAGGAAATCGGAGATAGGCGCCAGCCTGATGGGCCGATATGCTCCCCCAAAAAGCTCGCAATGCAATACGGTCTGTCTTTCAGTCGACGGTGTGAAGGCTTAGAAAGGCTAGAGTAGATATGCCGGCGTAGATATGGATGGCCTTTAATGAATTTCATTTCAGACTAAGCAATTCCTTGAGAGCGATGTTGTTTCACACTAAAGCACAAGTATAATTCTGATTTCACCTTATACTTTGCAAGGATTGCTTTGCACTGTTTATGATTGTAGACAGTCCAGTTTCCGTGAAAGAAAAAAGTAGGAAAATGAAGAAAGTTTTACAATGGTGATATGCATTCTGCTTCCTTTAAAGGAAAGTAACAATGGAACGGTACTAACAGGGCCACCTGGACTTCCGGGGCCACCGGGGCCACCGGGGCCACCGGGGACTTCCGGTCGAAACGGCTTGCAAGGGGAGCCTGGCCTCCAGGGTCCGAAAGGAGATATTGGACCACAGGGCTCCAGAGGACCATCAGGAGTTGGATCTCCAGGACCAACTGGCCCTGTAGGGCCTAGGGGCTTTAATGGCACACAAGGACCAATGGGCCCTCCTGGAGTAATGGGCTTGCAAGGATTAGCAGGTCTCCAAGGCCCCATGGGACCTATTGGCTTTAACGGCTCCCAGGGCCCACAAGGTCTCACCGGCCCACAGGGCCCTAGAGGCTCCCCTGGTTACAACGCGTCACAGGGAGCAGGCGGTGCAGGAGCACAAGGCCCTTCCGGCCCTCCAGGTCCCCCAGGAAGGCCTGGACCCGGGAATCTCTCCCTTTGTCAGTACAAACACAAAAAGGAAGCTGCACAGACTGCTGGAATATCAGCTACGTCGAGAGTTACTTTACGAGAAGATGCACATCCGGTACGTGCGACTGAAATGATATGTACTAGCTATATAGTTATGCAACATTTCTGAGCGGTATACCACGCGAACCTTGTATTTGCTCGGTATACACACGAGTTTTTAATAAAACAATTATTCCACTCGCCCTTGTTGGATATGAGATGATTATAGCCAATTCGGCGCTATGCGCCTCGTTGGCTATCTACCATCTCATATCCAACGCGCGCTTGTGGAATAATTGTTAAGTACGCCACGAAAATGTGCTGCAGTGTCTAAATTAAACATTTTACACCATGCCACAGAAAACACAGTGAAATGCGGCGCGCGAGCGGTGTAGCGTCGAATATACAACGGATTTCCTGCATGCTAATTGGCTGTATTTTCTATAGATTTCCCTCTTCGGTGCCTTTTAATTAAACATTCTTTGGTGCTTCGTCTTTCTATTCTAAGACCAAAAGCGGTAGATTTCTGTCTTATGAAAGAAACAGTCACGTCAACCAAAATGTGCTAGCTCAAACGGAGCTAAAAGGCTTAACAAGTGAGTGATCGAAAACTATGCTTGTTTGGTTTGACCATCTCATAGTACAAATCATGAGATTCAACCTCAGTTCAATGGGAAAAGTCGTTTTTGCACTTAGAAAGGTAATTATTGGCACCAAAAAATAATGGCTGGACAGTTTTTTACAACTTTTCTCACAGCATTTCGCACTTTTCAGGGCATGAAGATTGTTGCTGCCACGTGTTCAACAGAAAGAGCCGAAGAGTACGTTTTTCAAGATGGAAAAATTGACCCAAACACAAACACGATTGTGTACAATTGCATTTGTAAAGGAAGTTCATTGCTGTTTGTTGGCAATAAGATGGTGTGCGTTATTCATTACTGGATCTGCCCCATCACGAGTTAGTTGATGTGGTAAATAAACAAGGTGCACCCTCGGTCCAATAACGGGGGCCTTAATTCTTTTCATGCAAATCTAGTACGCGGCGCTGTCGACATCTTGTGTTTGGATCAAGAAAGGCTCAATCCGTGGAGGGGTTTTCTGAACCTGACTCAGTCTTCAGGCGACCTGACCTCTAAGGACATGGACAGAAACCATTCTGCTAGTTTTAGAGGAACACTTCAGCGTACAATCAGACTCATTTTGTTATCTTAACAAGCTATCCCAAATACCCTTTTGTACTATTACTCTGGCATTCAGCTTCTCGCTGTTTCCGAGACGTCACAGAATAGGCGCTTTTTACGATAGCATCGATCAACTGCAACTACAGTAATCTTTCCCTTTTCCCTATGCCTATTAGACCAAATACAATGCCCATCGCGTCTTCAAAAAAGAAAAAAGGAGATGAATCCTGTTAGCTGTAGACAAATTACAACATCGTACAAGTTCGCTTTTCTGCAATTACATTGGTCACTTACTCTATGTATATTTAAAAGTCACATTACAAGCGCTATGTAATATAGGAGACTAGAATAGAAACAACTTCCATTGTTATCGAATTAGTATTACGTATTCCACGAGCTATTATAGATCCTAGTGTATAATTTATGTAAAGTATCGTGATTAAACGATGAAATAAGATATAAATAGAAGATATGTATCTGTATATAATTTATTGACAAAAAGAAATTATTTTTAACTTTGCACAATCTTGTATTCCTTCACGAGATAAGAAAGTTGTAAACTTCAAAAAAATCATTAAAAATACTCACCCTTTCTGTTATGTCCTTGAGCCCGTCAGCAGCAAAAACCGTGACCAAGTGTTTAAATATGGTTAAAAAAGAGTAAGTTGTAAGGTATTAAAACACGTTAATACTTGGTTGAGGGACTGAACGTTTCATACACTTCCGAACGCGCGAACTATCAAGTTTTGGTTTCATTTTTTTACGTTTGAAGCTCCAATGTATCTCAAGGAAAGATGATTGCCCTGATATTGGAACATGTAATAAAAGAAATCAAAGAGTGCAAGAGAAGAAGTTTTTAACTGCTGAAGCTAAAGGAAATCAAATCAGAATAGAATCGCATTTTAGAATCATGCTCTACTCATGATCAATCTTGTTTTCCAACTAGATGTTAGGGAAGGTAATCAATATTTGGAATGTTAAGTTACCCAAACGAGAGACAGTACAAAGCTTCAGAATCTCTGAAAGGGACGCATCATTAATTCAGTGTTACTTTCAAACTTAAAATACAGATTTTATGCCTTTGACGACGGTTTTAAAACTAAGTCGTTAGGTGGTAATCATCAGCAATATAAAAGCACATTTTAGTTATGTTATAAAGCATTATTATGTGGCTTGTGTTTGTAGCCGATATAACGGGGGCCGTCGATAAAACCCGGAACATGGAACATCCCGGAACATGCCGGAACATTCCGGAACATCCCGGAACATCGAATAATTATAATAATTATGAGAAATATATGTAAAATTAGTTTTTTTTAACTGAATTGAGGAGGGGAGGGATAGGGAGCGTTGATATTCATTCAGCTTTCCACAATGAGTGCAGGCTCTTCTTCTTTCCCGCCAATTGCGTCACGTGGCTATGGTGTCATAAACCTAGACGATTCAATAGTATTCATGTTGCTTCCTTGAGCATTTTCCTTATCCAATTCCACGTTGTTTACCTCACCTTCGAAATTCCCTTGACGAAGATCTCTCATTTCTTCAAAATCTGAGGTGTTCGTCTGAACTTATTGTCAAGTCACACCAGTAGCCATTAATATTGCAGTTTTGTTACTTCGTGTTGCAAAAGGCTATCCCCAGTTTTCGCGCTCTTCGCTAGGAACGCCTGGCACTATAGCCTCCCACGCAGACGCTCTCAGAGGCTCGTCACGCGTTCCTTTCCCACGTGAGGAAGGAACGCGTGACGAGCCCATAACAGCGTCTGCTTGGGAGGTTACTGGCACTATGACCCACCAATTCAGCCTCCCACGCAGCGCAGACGATGTCAGGCTTGTCACTCGTTCCTCTCCACGAGGAACGCGTGGCGAGGCTTACACCTTTCCGGAAGCTCGAGTAACAAGCAATTAGTCATTATAGACATAACAAAATCAATCATCAGAGCTCGAGTAGTCCGATCTATTTTAGACAAGAAACGCAATGTTAAAGAGTTTTTATTTCTATCTCATGGGCCCACATGGGAAGAACCATTTCTTCATGAGAACTCGTGTATACACATATCTTTGAATTGACGTAATGAATTAAATAAAGACATAAACATCGTATACCATAGGCTACCATATTTTTCGGTCTGGTTGAAGCGTTCGAAGGCCACCGTCTTGGTTTTCAATGAAGAACGAAATCTGCGAATAAGGGACAGTCACGTGATTAAACTGATAGCGAAGCGGTGACTGCAAGGAATGGATTTAGTCTACTTCCGGTAAGTTAGTTGCCAGCCTTCACGCATTGAAGTTATTTTCAGTTTTCTTCGTTTTTTTTCTTTGTGTGTGTGTTTTCTTTTCTTTATATATGTATTCTGAGTTGATACCTGCTTAATTTTGTTATATTTAATTAAAAAAACCTAATTTTACATATATTTCTCATAATTATTATAATTATTCGATGTTCCGGGATGTTCCGGAATGTTCCGGCATGTTCCATGTTCCAGGTTTTATCGACGGCCATATAACGGGCGCTCTGTTGCCTCATTCTAGGGCATTATTCTCCCGTAATGGCCACAGGCCGAATAAGGGCCTGCAAAAACAAAGCAGAAAGCCACATAATAAACAGCTTATTAACTTCGAACGTTTGGACTTCACGGAAAAATCTCAAACCTCAGCCTTGATGTAGTGACCTCGGTATCACTCGGTCAATACGGCAAGGTTTTGGTCGGAGATTTTGCAGCAAAGACCTCACTCTCGGTTAATTAATAATTAAGTAGTTAATAAGATTTGAAAGGAAATCATGATGGATCGTGTTTGTTTTGTTTATTCAAACTTATGAGATAGACATTATTTCGTTTAAGGTGGGGTTTAAGGAAATTGTTTTACTTGGGGTAGTGCTGATTATCATCTCCGCAACAATGGTACACCAGGCTGTCGTAAAATGTCGCAGATAACTATCGTATCCCTCTTAAATAAATTATCAGTTTTTAGTAAATTCTCAGCTCCAACTATTGCATTTCTAGCTTTTTCATTGGCTAAAAAACTCCGACTATGAGCAAATAGTCGGAGTTTTACGTCATATGGAAAATAATGCGCCAAGTTTAAAACTTTTCCGCACGAAGTTTTCAACTTCATCCCTCTATAATGGCCGAAATAAAAATCGGCAGCAAAACCCGGTTTGAGAATTTACTAAAACAATTATTCCATTCGCCCTTGTTGGATATGAAGTGATTGTAACCAACTCGCGCTACGCGCTCGTTGGTTATTTTATCACTTCATATCCAACTCGGGCTCATGGAATAATTGTTATATATTTGTCAACGTTTTTCTCTGACAACGCCCAGATGAAAATCCTATACGATGGCGAAAATACCACAAAACGTTCACTAAGATTTGTTTTGTCACCTGTCTCTCTATGAACAACTGTGTAAAATGAATACAGTATAATGGTTGTCATCCTGTTATTCTGCATAGGCAGTGAACATACGAAAGTAGGAAAGTTGGTTAATGACTGACTATTACGGAGCTTTCTCGACAGCCAGATACAGTCCACTATTATTGATATAAGTTATAAAAGCATTTTAACATGTTTATTTAACAAGGAAAAAATGTTAAATATCATTCATTTCCCTTGGGCCGCTCCACAATTGGTCCATTGTCTTAAAACACCATAACAATAACAACAATATGATATGTCAGAGACAAAAAAGATTGCAAGATCCCGTTGGACGAGTGCAATTTGGAGTGAAAAATTTATGACTGCTCATTTATTCCACATTGGGCGAAAAAGATCATTTAACTACTTGTTAATAATATACATGCAGTTTAATTGAAAGAAATTGAGTTTCTGAAGTCAATTTCAATTTTTTACACTCAATTTCAACTTTCTGCACTAACGGCTCTCAGCTGATCACCATGCTCAAAATTTGTGCGTGTATATTATTATCAAGATAATTTGATAGTTCGTGTTAAAGCTAGTTTCATCTACAGACTTTTGAAACACTGTCCATTTAACTTTTTGCCTCAATGATCGTCTAAGAAAACGTTTAAACATTGTCCTCGGTGCTTTCTGCTTGAGTTCCTACCTGATATTCAATTTCTTGATCAGCTGCTTGTAACCGGACGTAGATAGGGCGTCTGTATTGCGATTTAGTGTCATTAGAATACTTCGGTGCATTGTTGTTCTGAAAGGTTCTTGGAATCCCCGAATTACTGGTTCTCATGTGGCTTAGCATTGCAAACAAACGGTTTGGTTTCGAACGGCACAGCCGGGTAGGATCGACCCGAGCCGATCACAATTTAGCTACCTTCTTGGGCTCTTGCCACTGAAGCAGCAGTGGCCAGACATTTAAGCAATAAGTTTCTATGGGTTATAGGCCGATAAACCACGCGGGATGTTGGTAGAACACGAGAGGAATTTGTAAATCACGAGCCGCAGGCGAGTGGTTTACGAATTCTTCGAGTGTTCTACCAACATCCCAAGTGGTTTATCAGCCTAAAACCCATAGAAACTTGTGGTCTATTGCTTTTATATAATAATTCAGAAGACGCGCGATTTTCCCATGGGTTTACCGGCACAATAACTCATAGCTGATTGACCAATCAGAGCGCGCGCATTGATTTGGTTATTATATAACACTATAAACGTCCGTGGAGACATGATATTCACGTGATAATCTGTCGGGCCTATTTGTGCCAGGCACGGGAAATTAGAGCCGATTTCACTCAGGATAAAAGCAAGTTCCTTTGAGCTATTCGTCCCTCTTTCCCCCAACAGTAGTTCAGAGCCGGACATCGAAAAGGTCGTTTGGTACCTAGAAGTTATCTCAGGCAAGTCAACATTTTCAACATAAGTTTCGTTTTGCGAAGTACGATGCCGATGAACAACTGAAATTTAGTGATAACACTGTAGGAATATTGTAGAGTTTTCAAAACATATGATTCCGCTTGGGTGGCTACGCCATTATCCCCAGTATCGTAATCACACAGCTCGGGACGAGTGACCTATTAGTCCTCTGCATCCTTCCTCCACCATCGCTGTATAGCTTTCCTCCTTGGTATGAAGCAT
>OZ026600.1:19737144-19747144 GCA_964020085.1 Micromussa lordhowensis | reverse complement strand
CAATGCTCGTTCTGGTATAAACAAATTTTCTATTTTTTTTATATTATTTAGACTAGAGAGAAAGCAGTCAGGTTTCACATGTACCTTACGTATGTTATGTTGACAAAGCCCGTTTCTGATGCTGTTTGTTTGCCAATGAAGCGCTTTTTTTTTCATGTAATAAGATAAAGCAATGTGTGAAAAAGGGAATAAACTTTCACTGCTGCCGTAGAGTACAACAGTGTGATCTTGAGTGTGAAAAACCAGACATTATGGCCAGACATAAATGTAATTTATGCCAAGGCATGGTGCGCACATGATAATCCGTTTGGTAAGGTTGTACCAGGTACGCCATATCGAGCTAACGGGATTTGGGGGCGTTGTTTCCTTATCAAAGGTCAACTTTCAATATCTCAGAAGCGTGGCGCTATAATACGGCTAGATTCGATGTTATTTGTCCTTCTTTTCTTTGCCATCGACAAGGACAGATCACTTTAAAGAAAAATCTTACCCGCCTCCTTCCCCTTCACCTACCAACGGATTATGATTGCTATTTCATTTTGCTTCTTGTTCATATTTAATATATTCGTTTAGGTAGTTGGGCGGATTTTTTGTCGCCCTACTTTTATTAGTTACTTATGAATAACTTTTGTATTGCTGGTTTTCAGTGTCACGCCATTCAAAATAAAAATCAAAACCAAAACCGTTCAATAGATTAAGTCCAGAATCTGAGAAAAGAAGGTGAGTATGCAAAGTGACAAAGCACACTAAAATAAGCCAATCACAATCCTTGTTAGAATTGTTCAAATAATTTAATTTGCTTACGAGACGACAGCTTTCAATCACAATCTGGACTTCGGCTAAGCTTTCAGTTTCGAGTGGCTTCAAAGTTCGCTTTTTAGTTTAATTTTTAAATAAGGATCAAGTTTTATTTCTTAAATATAATTTCTTCCTTCTTAACAAATATAATGTCTTTTATCGAAGCATTTACTAGCTTATGAATTTGTTTATTTTGCTCCGTGTTTTGTCGGAATGTAGCAAAACTTGTTATTAGGGCCCGTTTGCATGGAAAGAGGATGATCCTAGTGCTAAGATCATCCTAGGACCAGGATCATCCGGGCGCGGTTTGTTTTCAGCTTTCAGTTTACATGTGAAGGCTTGTATTTGGCCCCAGTGCTAGGATCATCCTACGTACCGCTATGGTAATTCTATCTGAGGGGAAGGATGATCCTGGCGCTAGGATGATTCTACCCCCATGTAAACGACCTCAGGAGGCCCAGTTTACCCACCCACCATCTTGAAACCGGAGATGGTCCTGGGGACGAGTTGTGAGAAACAACATGGCAATGGCGGCAGTGAGATTTAGTTGGAGAATCATAGCTCGTTGTTGCTGTGTTTGAAATATCAAGTTGTATATAATGGCAAATTGATGCTGAAAGGCATTTATCAATGCCAGTAAAGTGAGAAGAACTCCCAAAACTATGCGTTTGTCGCCTGCCATCTTGCTTTGCTACCGCGCCCAACACAAAAAGTGCTAGGGCGAATCTTGCATGTAAACCCAATGAAAAGTTGATCCCAGGAGCCGCGTTTTTGCATGTAAACCAAATGAACCTTCTAGAATGATCCTAGCACTAGAATCATCCTATATCCATGTAAATGGGCCCTTAGCACGTGTACTTTAGTACAGTTTTAACACTACTGTTGTCAACAATGGTTTCCGTGTGATTTACTGTAGACAAATAGCTCGTTTCCATTGCGTTTGCGTTTGTCTGAGCCACAGGGAATGTTTAATTTGGGTCAAATTTGTTAAAGTTCCGAAGCAAAAATTTGAAAGCCAGTTTACCGTCATCAACCCGTGCTCTGTTCTCTGATAAAGCACGCTGTTTCGGCCAATCAGAGCGCGCGTTATATCGAAACTTTATTACAACTACATGTATGGAATAAACGATTAGAGCAGATTGTAATTTTCTAGAAAACGTTTAGGTAAGTTTACCCTTTGACTTTCCCGCCCACGGAAAATTAAATTTAGCAAAACGCTTTTGAACGAGTGGATTGGTAAAATATTATTACGGGCCTTATAGTGTGGATGTTTAATGGTTTTTAAATCATTGACGAAAAAATTTACTGCTAGCTGCGGCAACAATGTCACTTTTGCAGTCACTTGGTTGGAGTGGGTGGAAAAGCGTCAGAAAGCAATGATATGAATCTAGTTTACCCATTTTTTTAAAAAGCTTTCCGTTGTTGATTTTTGTTAATTGGCTCTTAAGTGAGATGTCAAATGCTACGAGAAAGCATAACATCACAGCAGGTGCCTTTTCTGCAGAGGAGATCGTGTCTAATTACAGCCTTTTCGAAAAGAGCGTTCACTGTAACTTAACAATAATGAGGTCCTAAGATACTTTCTATAGCGAACTTAGAAATTGTTCTCAAAATACAATCTGTTATAATTATTGAAAAGTATTTTAAGTAAAATACAGAAAAACGACATTTTTATGCGCAAGGAAGAGTTGAGGTCGTGCAGGTCTGCATTTCCGAATAAGACTGAGTCATTTGAATCTGCCGTGTGCTGTCATAGCCCATAGCAGATAGTTTAAACTCGATTTTGGTTTGGCGCTAATTTGAATTTAAAACAAATGTTTTATCTTAGTCATAGTCATAGTCATAGTCATTTTTCTTGAACAACTCTGTCCAAGGGGGAAAGGTGCATGAGGTTATCCCTATGTAAAGCACCAACCCGTGAGACAAGGCCAGACCACGACACCGGGAACTACGTGCCCCACTCTTCTCGATAAGTGTGTGGGTTCTTTAACGTCCCCTGCTAACCATGTAACATTGAAGATGCAGGAGACGGGGCCTACGGTTTATAGTCCTTATCCGAGAAGACCTGAACATCTAACCATTTGCAGATGAATTTACAAAGGCAGCACATTCTCCTCAGTTATTTTAAGACCCTGAGTGTTGATCCGGTCTGGGGCTCGAACCCTCGACCTTCCGCACAGCAGGCTGGCGCTCTACCAACTGAGCTAACCAGGAGGCGGTTGGAAGAAAGAAGATAGCTTTAATTTAGAGTAACGTGGATTTTGCTGTGGGGAGCTCAATCTTGTAATTGTTGCACAGGTTATCTTGGGAGATCAAGGTTTTGAGGAGCCGGCGAGCAAAATTTGGTTTTCATTTCGTATTCTAAAACCGAATCGTTAGTTTGATTCAGATCTATCTTCATTTAGAAGACGTTGGGTAATTATTCTATTACTGCTATTTTTTATTTGCACTTTGCCTAAGCTTCTCTTATTTTACACGATCCCAAACATATCGTTTCAACTTCTTCAAAAGGACGTTTATAACAATATCTTCCTAAGATGTTTCTTTAGTGAGCCTAATAAAAACAAGAAGTTTAGAAAACTTAAAACCGCGCTCTTTTAATTCTTTGTTTTTGTAAAGACATTATGTATTATTTAGCAACAACGTTTTTCTTTTAATTTTATTAATCAGCGTAATGGCACTACAGTAAATAGGGTCTTATTTATCACTGTCAGCGCATTCCATGGCTTGTTTGCATGTATTTGAAGTCTATGTTCATGACCTTGATAATTGTTATGTAATGATTGCGTGTTTGATTTCATTTATTGACGAAAAGTACTCGGACAATCACAATTCAATCAATGACTGTAGCTCATTGCCAAAATAAAAGTTGAAAACATATAACACGCTGCACAATATAACATTATTGACCGAAATTAATGTCAAGCGCATCACTGCACAAGTATTCCAAAACGGATCCTAAAAGGCGATAAGGAGTACCTTTACATTCCGGCACGAAATGGTTATTTGTTATTAAAACAAATCCTCATTGAACCAAAATTCGCAAAAATAAATCTAGAAAAACGAAACAACAAGATGACTGTGATCAAGTGTATTTCTAACAAGAAAAATACAATGGAGACAATACAGTCTTTTCACTTTTTGATAACTAGATAGAAACTTGGCACACATTTTCTATTTCTTCATTAGAGGTCATTAGTCAGCATAGTTTCCGCCGTTATCAGCATGTCGCTTTGCAGAGTTTGACATCTCTATAATTTGCCATGTGTTTATGCATTGCTTAGTCTCATTTCTAAAGCAACATATGTCTCCAAAAATTTGCTTTCGACGGACTAAATATGAAATTTACTGTGAACATGTTGCTTACTTGCATCATATAGTGTGACGCCAGGCCCAGCTGTTTGATTAAAACTACATTCAACTACAGTATGTAGATTCTTATCACGGATATCATATTTGTCCTCTTACGTTTTTCTTCGGAGACGCTTTAACTTTAATTCGAGAAACCTATAAGTTCGACTAGAGGCGAAGTAAACAGCATCTTAATTATCACTGTAATGACATTACAATAAATACGGTCTTATTTATGACGGCTGACACCAGACGCCATTCTCTACCGCATTCATTATTCCCTTCGAAACTCAACAAGCAAGCAAACGAAAAAACAGCTTAACTCTAGATAATTTCAGCCTTAGCCAGCAACAGCTGGTCCAAAATTACATTCCTTATCCTTGCAAATGTCTTGACGTCCATCTCCGAGGAATTTTCGCGCAACTATGAATAATATATTCAATTCACTAACTAGACAAAACTTTCCTGAGAAGAGGTATGACGAAAACAGTTGAGAAATGGCGCATCCTACTCCGCGACATTGCCATAAAAATTTAAAACATCTTAACTCTGAGAATTGTAGCAAACCTTCCACAATACGTCATTGTTGTCCATAATTAGCGTATAAGTTAAACTACGAAATTACGAAGGATACTAAGATGGATTTTCATGTTACATGAAAACAGACCATATGCGCGCATCTCTAAGCGAGATAAAAAAGAAAAACTTACTAAACTTAAAGCTGCGAAAATAAAAAACAAGTATCCATAAACAGATCAATAAAAGATAAAAGCGAAGTGCCCAACAACACCAAAACTTCTCGGAAAATTACAGCTCAATCATGACTGTAGCTCGTGGCAAAATAAAAGTTCATAAGAAGCATGATCTTCTCAAACACAACAACATTGTTGTAGACAAAACTTTCCTGAGGGGAGGTATAAGGAAAAGAGCTGAGAAATGGCCTGTAATTGGCTGATGATGACATCATTCGGTGACGACATTTGGCCGAGTGGGAGTTTGGCCTGTGATTGGTTGATGAAGACTACATCCGCGGAGGTCTGCGTCTGGTGACACGAAAACTAAAAAAAACAAGAAGATCTTTCAGATCTTGTAACCGCGCTTTTAAAATTGAACTGTTTTCTTAGCACCACAGTCGCAAAGCAGTGCACATTCTTTTACAACCCAGCCGTTATAATAAGTTCCTCAGTGTCATAACTCATGCGGCTGTGGCGCAGTGGAGTAGGCGATTGCCTCCCAATCGAAAGGTCGTGAGTTCGAATCCCACAGGTGACTAATCTTTTTTTTTATTTTTTTTTTGTTTGCTTATTAACAGATATACAGAAAACGTTCACCGAACAGAGCGTCTGCTTTTCCAAGACGTAAAAGAAAATTTACCAAAACAGTGTTTGCTTTCCGATGAAATATCATATTAAGTACATCGATCTCGAATTCAAAGTATGTTAGCCTTGGTCGAGCACTAATAAGTTATCAGAAGTGTCAGATAGGATTGCGAAGGGCAAATGATGAACACTTTCCCTTATTAAAAATCGAATCGAGGAGAATGACCCTTGAAATCTTTCCTTTCTAATCGTATGTAAGCCTAAATGCGACTTGTGTCCTGGTGTTACGTTCAGGTCAATCATACAGAGCGCTACTTACAAACAGCTACGCTATTAATAAACAGCTTTCTTCCTTAAAAGTCAAATTTTAATTTGTTTGTGCTATAAGTATAAGTAAAGGACAAGCGAAGTCAGACAATCCGAGGTTTCCGCTATCCACGGCTAATTTTAGAACATAAACGCTGCAAGTTCTATCTTGTTTACCTCAGCAAATTTAATTTTCCTTCGAATAATCTCTTTACTCGCTTCGATGAAACGGCCATTCCTAAACCCACACGAAATACTCGCAAAATTGCAAATAAATTAATGACTGTCGCTTCTGGCGAAATAAACTTGCAAAAAAGTAAGCACGATCGTACTCACGTAGCCAAAGTGAAAGCTGCATTACATAGCTGGCGTAATACATTTTTTAGTATATCTTCGAATCCAACGCTTCGATAAAACGAAAAGAAAATACATTTTACATATATTAAAGAAAACAATATCCGTAACATTTTCCGTGTATTAATGCTCCAATATCCGTGACATTGTCCGTGTATTTATGTTTCAACAACTTTCGGGAATAAACACTACAGATTGCGTGATTCAAAGTTCGCCGAGTGGAGGTCTGTGTCTGGTGACAGACAAAAAAAAACAAGAAGATCTTTCAGATCTTGTAACCGCGCTTTTAAAATTGAACTGTTTTCTTAGCACCACAGTCGCAAAGCAGTGCACATTCTTTTACAACCCAGCCGTTATAATAAGTTCCTCAGTGTCATAACTCATGCGGCTGTGGCGCAGTGGAGTAGGCGATTGCCTCCCAATGGAAAGGTCGTGAGTTCGAATCCCACAGGTGACTAAACTTTTTTTTTATTTTTTTTTGTTTGCATATTAACAGATATACAGAAAACGTTCACCGAAACAGAGCGTCTGCTTTTCCAAGACGTAAAAGAAAATTTACCAAAACAGTGTTTGCTTTCCGATGAAATATCATATTAAGTACATCGATCTCGAAATCAAAGTATGTTAGCCTTGGTCGAGCACTAATAAGTTATCAGAAGTGTCAGATAGGATTGCGAACCGCAAATGATGAACACTTTCCCTTAAAATCGAATCGAGGAGAATGACCCTTGAAATCTTTCCTTTCTTAATCGTATGTAAGCCTAAATGCGACTTGTGTCCTGGTGTTACGTTCAGGTCAATCATACAGAGCGCTACTTACAAACAGCTACGCTATTATTAATAAACAGCTTTCTTCCTTAAAAGTCAAATTTTAATTTGTTTGTGCTATAAGTATAAGTACAGGACAAGCGAAGTCAGACAATCCGAGGTTTCCGCTATCCACGGCTAATTTTAGAACATAAACGCTGCAAGTTCTTTCTTGTTTACCTCAGCAAATTTAATTTTCCTTCGAATAATCTCTTTACTCGCTTCGATGAAACGGCCATTCCTAAACCCACACAAAATACTCGCAAAATTGCAAATAAATTAATGACTGTCGCTTCTGGCGAAATAAACTTGCAAAAAAGTAAGCACGATTGTACTCACGTAGCCAAAGTGAAAGCTGCATTCCAAAGCTGGCGTAATACATTTTTTAGTATATCTTCGAATCCAACGCTTCGATAAAACGAAAAGAAAATACATTTTACATATATTAAAGAAAACAATATCCGTAACATTTTCCGTGTATTAATGCTCCAATATCCGTGACATTTTCCGTGTATTTATGTTTCAACAACTTTCGGGAATAAACATTACAGATTGCGTGATTCAAAGTTCGCCGAGTGGAGGTCTGCGTCTGGTGACCGACAAAAAAACAAGAAGATCTTTCAGATCTTGTAACCGCGCTTTTAAAATTGAACTGTTTTCTTATTACCACAGTCGCAAAGCAGTGCACATTCTTTTACAACCCAGTCTTTATAATAAGTTCCTCAGTGTCATAACTCATGCTGCTGTGGCGCAGTGGAGTAGGCGATCGCCTCCCAATCGAAAGGTCGTGAGTTCGAATCCCATAGGAGACTAAACTTTTTTTAACTTTTTTTTTGTTTGCTTATTAACAGATATACAGAAAACGTTCACCGAAACAGAGCGTCTGCTTTTCCAATACGTAAAACAAAATTTACCAAAACAGTGTTTGCTTTCCGATGAAATATCATATTAGTACATCGATCTCGAAAATCAAAGTATGTTAGCCTTGGTCGAGCACTAATAAGTTATCACAAGTGTCAGATAGGATTGCGAAGGGCAAATGATGAACACTGATGAAGTCTTTCCTTTCTACTCGTATGTAAGCCTAAATGCGACTTGTGTCCTGGTGTTACGTTCAGGTCAATCATAGAGAGCGCTACTTATAAACAGCTACGCTATTAATTAACAGCTTTCTGCCTTAAAAGTCAAATTTTAATTTGTTTGTGCTATAAGTAAAGGACAAGCGAAGTCAGACAATCCGAGGTTTCCGCTATCCACGGCTAATTTTAGAACATAAACGCTGCAAGTTCTATCTTGTTTACTTCAGCAAATTTAATTTTCCTTCGAATAATCTATTTACTCGCTTCGATGAAACGGCCATTCCTAAACCCACACGAAATACTCGCAAAATTGCAAATAAATTAATGACTGTCGCTTCTGGCGAAATAAACTTGCAAAAAAATAAGCACGATCGTACTCACGTAGCCAAAGTGAAAGCTGCATTCCATAGCTGGCGTAATACATTTTTTAGTATATCTTCGAATCCAACGCTTCGATAAAACGAAAAGAAAATACATTTTACATATATTAAAGAAAACAATATCCGTAACATTTTCCGTGTATTAATGCTCCAATATCCGTGACATTTTCCGTGTATTTATGTTTCAACAACTTTCGGGAATAAACATTACAGATTGCGTGATTCAAAGTTCGCCGAGTGGAGGTCTGCGTCTGGTGACCGACAAAAAAAAAAAAAAAAATAAACCAAGGGTAGATTATGAACCGCGCTCGGCCCATGGCCGCGCGGTTAAAAAATTAAAAAAAAAATAAACAACGGGTAAAACATGAACCGCGCTCGGCCCATGGCCGCGCGGTTAAAAAAAAAAAACCCGTGCAGAGCAAGAACCGCGCTCGGCCCATGGCCGCGCGGTTAATTATTTGTAAAATATAGTCTACTTTTTGGCTTTTAGTGAAATGTCAGATGAATGGGAAAGCATCGAAAAATACAGCTGCGACGGTCATCGCAGCAGGTGCATAGCTTCCCGTAGAAATAGGTTCAAGTTTTTTTTCAAATAGTTTCCAGTGTTCACAGAAAGCGTTCCAAATGCATTTGTTTGTGGCGACTTCAGAAATCATTTCAAAAATATTATGTACTTTTATTCAGAATTATTTTAACTAATAGGCAATATGCGGCGTATTTGTCCAAATGGGCATACGCTGTATGTCTGTCCTTCATAGCGGATTTAGTGGTTGACTTGAATGACAATCACAGAATCGACAAATTGACAATCGAAAATTGGTGTGACAACAATCAGATTAAAATCACTTAACTTATATAAGCATGGTTATCAAAGAGAGCGTTGGTGAACCTAAGAAGAACTTTTCGCTAAGTATACTTTTCGCCAGCTGCTTTAAACTTTGTTTGTCTGGTCATTACCCCTTTAAATATACCTAATCCTTTTTTATTTGATTTGTTTATATCACTCTACGTGCACTAATTATCTTAAAAGTGTTTTCAGTTGAATTTGCTTTACGTTTTTGCCTAACTCACTTTTTAAAGGCAAACTTCACCTTTTTAAGGCGGCTCATATCTACATTTTCTCTAGGTTTACATTGCAAACTCAGCTTTGCCGACCCCAGTATGTACAACAGTCGAACATGGGTTTCTCACAGAAATTTCGTTACATAAAAGCTCTAACTTCACTGAGCTACCGTGAAGAGACAAGCTTGGTTGATATCAATATACTAACTCATGTCTATTCACTCAGCGCAATGACATGGGTAAAGAGTTGGTCTCAAAAAGCATCACACTCGCAAGCTAGCATTTGTAACTGTACACTTAGACTCTTGACTAAGAAAGTGCTGGTTATTATGAAGCTTCGTTTAATTGCATCCATTATACCGAATCCAGTTAAGGGCATTTGACCAGAGACAGCTTTTACTTTGATTATGTAAAATAATCTTCTCGCGGCTTTGTAAATATGTTTTCAGGTGCACTTAGCTGTCAGACTTAAAGTCCATAGTTGAGAATGAGCTATCAGTATAAGCTATCAGTATCAGCAGCGCCTCGCGAAAGCTTCCTGCTA
>OZ026600.1:19677144-19729644 GCA_964020085.1 Micromussa lordhowensis | reverse complement strand
TGACTTGAAAAAAAGCTTTTGATACAGTTGATCACAGTATCCTTATTCATAAACTGGACTTTTACGGTTTTCGGGGGATTATCAATGTATGGTTTAGATTTTATTTACAAGATAGAACACAAATTACAGTCATTGATCAAAGGCCGTCTAACAAGTCTGTTGTTACATATGGGGTCCCCCAAGGTTCTGTACTTCGACCTTTACTTTTTCTTCTGTACGTCAATGATATATACTCCAGCTCAAGCAAACTTAACTTTTATCTGTTTGCTGACGACGCCATGCAATATTCTCCAATATTCTCATGCACTTTCAATATGCTCTACTCCCATAAGAATGTCATGAATTTTGAATTGAACAATGTATTTCAGTGGTTAACATCTAACAAATACACTAAATCAAAACAAGTCAAATTTTGTTATTTTCCGCCCGTATCAGAAACGTCTTGCTTTTGTCCCGCAGATTTGTATTCTTGATCACCAAACAAATATGTTGACGTACTTGGAATGTAAAGAATGTGTAAAATATTTGGGAGTCCTCATAGACTATAAACTCTCATGGAAGAATCATATCGATTCTATAGCATTGAAAATTAGTAAAACCATAGGACTGCTGTCAAAATTAAGATATTTTGTTCCACATCATACACTTGTTAACATTTACAATTCACAGCCCCCCATTTCAAACAATTTCTATAAGTAGTCGTATATTTAACAATTATCCTGCGAAATCGCGCGGAATATCGTCTGATACTTAGCCGACGAGGCCGTAGGCCGAGATTGAGAAGGATAATTGTTTTATTATTCAACAAATTGATAACAAAACAGCCTAAATCCTTGTAAATCTCTCTGTCGACATTTTCTCGCTTCACTTTTTCTTCCCACGTACGAAGCTACGTATACCGCCGGATATCTGTTACCTACGGATGGCAGATATCGAGAGCATCATGACCATATTTGGATAGTGTTACAATTTGTTGAATAATAAAATTAATATATTTGATTCCTTGGAAGACCATTAACATCCCGTTGCAGTTAGTTTGAGCACTTGGCTGATGTCGATAGACGCGTTCCTCTATTTCGCGTAAATACTGAACGGAAGTATTTTAAGTAGACAAGGGTATCGAAGTTTAAATTCGTTATAATTAAACAATGTTTAAACATTAAAGGAGCAACTAGTGAAAAAATTGTGGATACACGTCTTCTTCGTTGGAAACTCACTGACGAAAGTTCATCCCTGGAATTGTCCAGTTCATGACTTCATGGTTTCGAGTCTGCGTTCTGCGTTCTGATTAAAAAAAAACGTTCATTTTCTATTTTCAGCCGGAATAGCATTTTAACTTGGCTTTTTAGCCTACTGGGTAAAAATGGATTTATGTCTAGACAGTCAAAACTTTAAAAACGTATGTTCTCTACTCCTTGTTATAACCGGTGATTGCTTCAAGGGTGTTTTGATAAATGCTTTTCTTCGAAAAGTCAAACTTGAAACTTGTACAAATGAAAATTTCCCTCTTCATTCCTTGACTTAAAAAATTGCTTCAATGCACATGAAAGCACTCGAAGTCTCCCTCCGCGAACTGATTTGAAAGTGTCTCTAGCGTTCATTTACAAGAAAAGAGCTATCAAGAACTGGTAAAAGAAAATCAAAGCCATTTTATGTCTTTCGACCTTACGATTTGACTGCATCCTTATGGAAAACAACATTTATTTTAACGACACACAACTCGTCGTCATTATAGTCATAACAATTATATGCAGGATGATCATGATGGCGTGTTTCAAACGGCACGTACACATTTTGGTCTGTTTCAGACCACTCTTGCGTTTCACATGTTGTAAAGACTTCCTCGCAGAGCTCTGATGAACTCCAAACTTCAATATAGCAAATGAGAAAGTCACTTATATTTAGTAACGGGACTAATAATAATACTAACACATCTAATATAGCACTGATAATAATATTAACAAAAATAACCTTCTGCTCCCACACTGCAAGTATAACAACAGTACCCGAGTGCTGGTTAACCTAAGCGTACTGAACAATATTAAAGCAATCTTCAATTCTTTAGACAAAAGAAGGGAAGTTCTCTTAATAAGCTTTTTTTAAAAAAAATCGAGTATCATTTTGCTAAGAAACGTTTGGAATTTGCAACGTGTATAAAGTTGTCAGATTTTCTTGCAGCGTCATGCCAGAAACCTGTTTATTACGTTCTCGCGTTAACACGGGTCACTGGGTAATAGGACGGGAAAAAACACATTAAATATTATCGACTGAATCGCTAAAAAACGCACGGTAGTTACATAGAAAAAAAAAACTGCGGTTAACCAGTAATATCTACTCAGTTATTGCCTTTCGCTAGGTAATAAACGAGGAATCGCTGCACCATTTTGTGTTATCACCACCAGTTCCGACCCCTCATCAGCTGAGTTAGCATGTTGTTACCCAGGCTGTGATGGCTCATCTGTGAAATTAAGCCTGGATTTTTCAAATACGAAGTCGTTTCGTGACCGAGTGAAACCAGGGAATAATTTTACTTGTGTTTTGTTCTTCTGAGCAATAACCAAGTTCTCAGAACTGACATAAAACGAAATGTGTGGATATTGGGAAGGAGAATTTATAGATCGACCAGAAGCCGGAAAGGGAAAAAACAATCGAGAAAATACGACACAACGGAGTACAGAATACACTGAGCATTTGTGTTTCTTGAAGAAGAGATGTCATGTTCATTCGTTTGACAATGGTTGGAAAACAAACGTTCCAATTATGAGAACTAATCATTGACGTATGTCAATCAAGACAAAGTGAACATACTTTTGATACTTAATTTTTAAAGCTGACGTAATATTAAGATTAAATTTTCCACTCACTATGCTACCAAGATATCAAAAGAAGAGCTTTGGTTAAATTTCTTTTAGTGTGAAAGATCGAAGACCGCAAAATAGGCTTCCCAGGTTAGTGCTATTGATATAAAATTCACAGCCCCCTATTTCAAACAATTTCTATAAATAGTCGTATATAATTAATATATTTGTTTCCTTGGAAAAACATTAACATCCCGATACACGCGTTCCTCTATTTCGCGTAAATACTACTTCCACACTGCAAGTAAAACAACAGTACCCGAGTGCTGGTAACCTAAGCGCACTGAACAATATTAAATCAATCTCCAATTCTTTAGACAAAAGATTGCAAGTTCTTTTAATAAGCTTTTAAAAGAATCGAGTATCATTTTGCTCAGAAACGTTTGGAATTTGCAAAGTGTATTAATTTGTCAACCTGTCAGATTTTCTTGCAGTGTCATGTCAGAAACCTGTCTATTAAGTTCTCGCGTTAACACGCGTCACTGGGTAATAGGACGGAAAAACACATCACGAGGCAGACATGACGCAGCCAAAGTGTCACTTGATGTCATCACGTGATATTACTCAATTTTCGAAATTTGCCTTGAACGGTCAGACGTTCAAGTTTCGTGGCAAATTAATTGCTGCCTTGGAGAAACCCAGTTCTTTTAATCAGAATAACAACATTCTTTGAAGGCCAACAGAACAAGTTTTCTATTTACCCTGGCACTTGACAACCTGTTATATCCTCCCCAAGAAAATGTTCAACTGAGGATAATAACCTCCATTTGGCTGTAAAAATATCCATATTTTGTCCTTTTTAGTTATTAGTTTCATCCCCGTTTCACAAAGCTCGATTTTTTTGTTTTCCTTCGAGAAACATTCCTTTGAAAAATTGCCTGCCTGTCGTAACAAATTTAGTTTATGGCCAAGTATCACTGCGTATTTTCACGGCAAATATATGGACTTCACTGTTTGGTTAACTGTTGGCAAATGGTAGTGACTGGCAGGATATAATCTTATCAAAATAGGACAGACTACTTGATATTTGCTTTATTAAATGTCCCGTGACTAGAATGAAGCATATTTTTTTGTTTAGAGGTCTTATAAGAAGTAAAATATGACCCGTTTTCCTAAATGTATTGAAGAGGTTAATTTCAAACCGTTGTCAAGCATTTATAGCTGACAAGTATTTGAAGATACTGCATTCGATATTCGTCATATGCCATCTTGGCGGCTCAATTTAAATTATCCTTTCGTGGAAGGATACAGTGCTTTAATGCGAATTTTTAGATAGGTGTAGAACGATGAAACATGAAGCAAACTTCCGGCTTCAATACGACGTTTCTCAGATGTGGAACTTGTTTACAGATAAACGATAATAAAAAAGCTAAAACCCAAAAAGAGGATTTTTAGATTTTTTATTATTTTTTATCCAACTTGAGGTCACATTAGGTGATCAAATACCTGTACCCAGTGACGTAATATAACGTAAAATAAAAAAAAAACAAATCTTTAACGTCTCGGGAAAACCCCTTGTTTAAATTCCCAGGGACAAAAATGCTGCCCACTCCACAGTCATAAAAGGTGATAAAATATCTGTACCGGTTGCATACATATTGGACCCGATTTTCATAGAAACAACTTACAATCGGAGTCTCCTAACTGTTAAGGACTGCGAGGACGTTCAAGTCTTGAGCATCTACTAGTTTATTTATTACATTGAAAAATAATTGTTTAATCCCCTCAAATTTAAAAACTTTTTGTTTTTATGTTGGCAGGAAGTTGATCAAACAATACACAACAGCAAAAGAGGACGATTCAAAGTCAAATATCTCACATATGGAAGCCTTGAAGGCAGCTGGCTTCTTTTTCCTGGCAACACGTAGGATATAAAAGTTATACTTTTTTCCTATCAGTCTGCGGCGACAATAATCATCCTTCATTTTCTTTTGCAGTTGTGACTGCCTTAGTCATCGTATGTTTGGCGGCCCTCCCCCTCCAAATTGCAATGATAGTGATAGGTGAGTTTTTACAAGTTTAGGAATTCGTTGTATTCGTTTTAATGGTTCAATATACGTACATTGGCAGACAGCCTCTGAATATCTGGCAGATTGAGAGAGACACCATATTTATCGCCCGGGGGGGAGCGGGTTCCCATACAAAGGGGACGGGGGTGCTCGTTGTACCTTTTAGGTGTTAAAAGCGCGTTTCGTACCTCTAAGGTGTTCAGCCTCAGAAGGTCCACAGCGGAAGCTTTCGCTGTTTCTTTCAGGGTATAATAATAATAAATAATAACTTTATTTAAGTGTCGTATGTGTTTACTATAAATAAATAAACAAATATTTCAAATAGAACATAAACTGTTAAGAATCCCACCTGGTAGGAGGCTGACCAGTTGGCTATTTACACAACGCGGTCGAGGAGTTGAACTCGGGACTACCGAGAACAAATCCAGGTAGCGGTAGGTTGGAGGATTTGAACCAGGGACCTCCAGATTTCATATCCAGCGCCCTAAACCACTCGGCCACGCCCACCTCCGCTCCGTATGGAGCCAAACATTATGGCAGGAGATATGTGGCAATCATTTACACCGAGAATTCACAACTTATCAATAAAAGAGTGTACATTCAGTTAATGTGTTGTTTTAGAATCGATACCTCTTAGGTGTGAAAAAATTTCAACCACACTCACAAAACAGGGTCTTGGTACCTGAGTTCTTTTTCAAAATTTCCGACTAGCTCCCTTGGAATTTTCCCCCATTCTTCTGTGCGCTTAATCATAAAAATATTGCTCAATTGTACAAAATGAAATAATTAAATCAATACATTTATGTTACAAGATCACCTAAGCTAGCGTGACAGAGTAGAATCGCCAGAAACGACGTGACTGAGACTTGATACTGGGTGACAAAGCGTGCATAATCGTTTAAAAATTGCGTCACACCTCTTTAGATTGACAACGCACTGGATTGTGTCTTTGTAGGAGCTAAATATAAAGACGAGTGTCCAGTGGAACCACTGATCCCGATTTACTTGATTGTGGCCGGAGTGGGTGGTATTGTCGCCAACTGCTGTTCCTGTGGCACACGATATCATGAAGGTGGCCAAAGAGAGGAAAGAAGTGTAAACCCAATACAGCTGGTGGTGCAGCTTTTCTTCTTCGCTTGGTTCATCTGTGGAAACGTGTGGATTTACACAAACTACCAGCCAAACTACACCGATCCAGAGAGCGCTGACTACTGTAGCAAGACGTTGTACCTGTTTGCATTCTGGGTTACCAACTCTTACTACATTATTTTCGGTCTGGTGTTGACTTGTTTCTGTGTTGCCGGCACTTGTGCGGCTACCAAGATGTGTGTTGAAAATGTGTGAAAAGAGAAATATGTAAAAAGTCAATAAATGTGTGTCTACATTCTGCTGACACTACCTGTAGCAATAATGATCTAGAATGTTTTCAAAATTGAAATTTGAAATAGGAGTTGCATTTCAGTATTTTGCGAGGATTTTTTGATTTTTTATAGAAATATCCAGCTGAAGCAATTGACTGTAACACTCGCTTTAGCACTAAAAATCTTTTTAGAACTGAATATTTTAAAAATAGGAATTTGAAGCTACTGTCGGCACTTCTGAGTCCTGCAACGTTGATGTGATTTTTTATTTTAAACTAGAGGCCAACAATCATTGTCAATGGTTAGCTGTTGATCATGCATGGGGTTGTTTTTCTTATTTTAAATACATACTAATTATCTTGCTTCAAAAGCATCAAATATGTCGCCCAGCGTGAATAAAATGCAGAAATCTTAGTATCCCTCGATACATCCAAGTTTTCTTGTTTTCTTGCTTACTTTTTTTTGCCCAGAAATCACCCAGACACACGAAATTATTTACAATTCAAATTGCACCCACGCCGAATCAGTCGCTCGACCGTCATACATTGTATATGGTAGTTTTTGTTCACACTTCTCCCAGTCTGTATGTTTGTTTTTGGAACCGCTTCGTGGTTTGTGGACAGTTCGTAAGGACCGAACACAGCTCCCGTGCGTGGTTAACAGCCTTCTGACTGGTTCACTGAATCTCGATTATACATCATTATTCGCCCGTTTGAGCTGATATGGAAAATGAGTGGAAAAATGTTGCTTAACTAGTTTACAATTTTTCGTTAGGAAACGGAAGTCATGTTAGGCTTCCATTTCGATTATCAAATGATGGAAATTTGTAGTTTTTTGAACGTACAAATTATATAAACCAAAACAGGGCTGGAAAATTTAAAGCCACACTCGCAAAACAGGATCTTGGTACCTCTTAGGGGTTCTATGAGAGGCCATTTACAACAAAACCAGAACTCGACGCAAACAGCCGCCTAGAAACTACGGTTTACCAAAGATTCACAAGGCCGATGTACCCTTTTAAACACATATCGTGTCATCTGTTAACACCTTCGAATATGATTTATCGGCTTACTTAGCTAACATCTTTAACGGCTAACTCGGAATTCACGGTGACTAATTCAGCTCACTTGGTATAAGCCATCAGCAGCGAGACTATCCTAGACAACGAAATCATGGTGTCTTTCGACGAAGGGTCGCTGTTTACTAACGTTCCTATCGACGCCGCTGTACAAAAGGCGCTACAGAAACTAGAGGACGACCCCAGACTTGCGGACCGCATGACACCTGCTCAGGACGCTGACCTCCTGAATTTCGTTTTGAGATCCACATACTTCCAGTATACGGATTAATTTACGAAGGAGCACTGAGCCATGGGAAGCCCGGTCTCCGCTGTTCAGTTGCTAACCTATACATGGAGAGTTTCAAACAACAGGCAATAATTACTTCGGCCTACAAACCTAGGATCTGGAAATGCTACGTTGACGACACTTTCACCATCCTGGATCGCGGAAACGTTGAAAGCTTCTAACAGCATCTGAACAACCAGCAGTCTTCCATCCGCTTCACCATAGAGACAGAGAACGACTACAAACAGTCGCTTTCCTTGACACCGCAGTTTCAAGAGAGCCGGACGGCTGCCTCACCCCCGGCGTGTGCAGGAAGTCTACTCGCACCGAAAAGTACTTAGCGCATGATTCCCACCACCCGCTATCAATAAAACCCGTTCTTGCCAAGTGCCTCTACGAGCGAGCCAAACGTCTCGTAACAAAACCCTCTGTTATCTCAAAGGAGGATAAAACACCAACCCTCTGTTCTTGTCTCTAATGGTTACCCTCTTTCTTTCGTGCAGAAAATCACCAAGACCCGCAGAAACCGGGTGCCAGTGCTGAGCCCACGATCGATAGATAGTGAGTAGATGGTGAGTAGCGTAGCCAATCAGAGAACAGAGAATTGGCTTCGCTACTTACTACCTATTCTGTGATAGATAGTGGATAGCGTAGCACTGTAATAATAATGTGCCCATGTTAACAAAATGAAGGCCACTTCTTGGCGTTTTCAAAGTGTCTGTGAGAGGATTTAAATAAAGTTTTGAACGGCTACATTTATACTAAACTGAACAATTACAGTAGAACCCCGGTAACTCGAACTCGGATAACTCGAATTCCCCCGCTAACTCGAACTAAGTCCCATTTTCCTTGGATTTGACACCACTTTACAGTCATTTGAACTCGGTTTACTCGAACTCGGATAACTCGAATTCCCCGCTAACTCGAACTAAATTTCGTTCCCCTTGATCAAAATTTACCCCGATAACTCGAATTATGTGCATATCAGGATGTATGTATGTATGTATGTATGTAAAACTAATTACAACTGCTTTACATGATTGCCGTGTGGGAATTCGATGTATCAGCTACCTTCTTGATATTTCGCTTAAAATGCTCAACGGATGCAGCATTTTTTAAGTTTTTGGGCAAGTTATTCCATAGCTTTGCCCCGCTGTAAGAGAAGCTTCGTTTCAAATAATTGGTGCTTGGTTTGGACAGGGTCAGCCTTCCCTCCGAGTTTCTTAAGCTGTAAGCAAAGTGACGCTGAGAGAAAAGACTTTGTAGATATTCCGGAGCAAGGTCATTCATGGTTTTATACACCATTAAGGCTTTTTGTTTCTTTCGGCGAAGAGATAGCCTCTCCCAGCAGAGGGTGGACAGAAGGTGGTTTGAGCTCGCATCAAAGGGCGACTTAGTAATAACTCTGGCTGCGCGATTCTGTAATTTTTGGAGCTTATCACTCAAGTAACCACTCAAACAGTCCCAGACGGGGCTGCAGTAATCAAAATGAGGCATAATTAAGGTGTTATAAATTAGAATTGCAGTTTCTTTGGATAGATACGGCCGCACACGTTTTAGGGCGCCTATAGCTGAAGAGACTTTCTTACAAATCTCTTCAACGTGTTTACCCCAAGAGAGGTGAGCATCTATGGTAACACCCAAGAACGACTCTCTTGATAATTTGGTCATCAATTCTGATTTCTACATCGTCACATTGGGCAGATAGCCTTTGTCTTGATCCAATAATCATTAGCTCAGTTTTAGCAACATCAGTCTAAATCAAAAATCAAATTCTCAGAACTAGCATTAACAAAATGTGGGCGATCACAAAGGAGAACTTATATTTCGAGCATTGGCCTGATAAGGGATCGGAGGAAAAACCTGGAGGGAAATTGGATTACAAGGTTGTAAAACACAATGCGAATTCATTGTAGTTTTTCATTTTTTAGGAGATAAGACGTATATATATTTCTGTGGTAACTAAGGAAATGTTCTTACAAGGGTAATTAATGATGGCAAGTGTCAACAAATGCGCAGTAAAAGTACTTTGGATGCCTCAGTCATTGATCATTTGCGTCATTGCGCCAATATCCCACAAGAAGTCGGGCTGGCATGTTGTCGAATTGCTTTTCGTAATACGGAAGATCGTTGGGCGCTACAAAACAATTCACCCAGGTTAGTTCTGTTATTATAAATTCACAAATCCTCAGTGTTATTTCTATAAGCCGGTGCTGACGGTAAACAGGATTATTCAGGCTAATCGAAATGAAAGTTTTCACTCCGGTTAGCCTGAATATCACTCCGGCTAGCCTAATTAATGCTCCGGTTAGCTCTCAATGATGGAAATGGTAACACGATTCATTTTATAATCTATAGTTTGCAGTCAACATTTTACCCTCAGTCTGCATTTTATTCCCGGTCCGCAGTCTGTGTTTTACACTGACCGGCTTCCTTAAAGTTAGACTCCCATTGCAAGCTTTTTTTAAAGAAACCAACTTCTCTTTGATAGATGCGTAAATATTGAACATGTTGAATGAAGCATTTTAAGTAGCCAAGGGTATCGAAGTCCCAATCCGCTTAGACAAAGGTTCCAATTTACATAAATTAACTGCTCAATATTTTCTTTCATTGGAAAAGCCACCTGCGAGGTTTGAGTCAGAGTTTGAGCTGGACTTCGTCGGTTTAAAGTACTGAGCTAGTAGTTTTCAGCCTAGCTCTCAAGTTAGCCTAATTGGTTTGATAGCCTAAGAATGGTTTTATGTTTGCAGTTTAAAATTTTTCTCCTAAACTTCTTAGTTACACATGTATAAGGGCCTCTTCACATGAGCCCGGTCAACCGGGCTGGCTCGGTTTCCGAGATCTCGCCTCGCCACTCTTTCCTTCGTAAAAATTTCGATGTGCTCATATGAGAAGCCGGGCTGGTCGCAAAAACGGAGATCTCGATAACCGGGATGAAAATGTTCCCATATGAACACTCCCGCCCGGGTAACCAGGACGAAACCTTTTAGACAAAATAGCTTTGCTTTCGCAGCATAGCGGCCAAAATGGCATAATTATAGTCTGGTATGTATTTCCACTTTAGAAGTATGCGAATTGGCTTTGGTAGCAAAGTTTCAAGAGTCCACAAAGCTACGACAATCGCGAACGATACAAGTTTATGTTCCACCATTTTGGTTTTGTTTCTTGGATTTCATCGCTGTCGACCGGGCTGCAATTTCCCATATGAACAGACTACAAAATTCGTCCCGGTAACCGAGCCAGCCCGGTTACCGGCTCATATGAAGAGGCCCTTAATGTAAATGGGGACTCTTTCCCAGATAATTAATGACAAATGAAAAAAAAAATCAGTTGAAAAAAATTAAACTTGCAACTCGAACACATGAAAGTGTTCCCTCCTCATTCAATTGACAAAAATTACTCGTGCCTGGTTTACCGCCGCGAATTGAGAGGTGTCTTCACTCAAAGCAATCTTATTACACTCGTACTAATGATTTGATTTCACGTTAAAAGCATTGAAAACTAATTTAAGATGACACAGAACTATTTTCATTTCAAATTTTGCTATTTTTTTAAAGGATTAACAGTAAACGACACTAGAGGTTGTCTTTGTAAGTCAGTTCTAAGTGCAGATAAAGATAAGATCCTTCACTATTTATAAGTAAAATTGGCACAGTCGTTTGAAGTTTGCAGTGCATCAGAGCTCTGCGAGGAAGTTGTAGCAACGTATAACAGCAACTCAACAGTGATATGAAACCGACAAAAATACGTAGGTGCGGTCGACTGAACTGACGACCATCATGCAAATAATTAGGGTGATTAATGACGAATAGCTGTTCAGTTGTCAACCTGTCAGCATTTCAATCGCGTCATGCTCGAAATCTGTTTGTTACTCTCACAAGAACATGGACAGAAAAACAAATTGCATGCATGCATTACTTCCTGAACCGTTAAAAAGAGGACAATAGCGTTCCCACAAAAAAGATGTTAAATTAACATCTACAAAGCTATTATCGGTTTCTCCGTTTCATGAAAATTACCAAGGAATCTTATCGCTTTAGTTGGCATATAAAATTTAAAAAAGAACTTAAGAAAGTGCGTGCCAAAAAACTGTTTATCCATACCTCGATGGAAACACAGAACCAGCTCGGGAACCAAAGAGAATTTACATTTGATTTTGGATATTAATGAGTTACTCTCCTCGATTTGTTTTCCTCGCGGTGAGAAACGGGCAGCGTACATATGTACTTTACTATTGTTAACATAACATATGATATTTACAAATTTATCTTTATTTAAGAAACAGAAAACAATTACCGTGTTTCTATCGAGGCACGAGTGCAAGTTTGGGAGAACGAGAAATGTTGTGGGATCACGAGACGACACGCCAGTGTTTCCACAGCTTTTTCGAGTTCTCCCAAACGTCCAAATAATTTGTAAGCCTTTAGCTTCAGCTAAATGAATTTCATAAATGGAAACAGTACGTTTTAAATAGCCAGAACAAAAATTTTACAATAACTGCAGAAATTCTCGCGCACTCAGTGGCTTATTTTCATCGTCAATAAGCGGACAGACACATGAATCTATAACGCAACGAGCGAGAGCGGACAATTTGCCAATTTGTTGTTGTAAAAAGCAAATAGACGGCAGTTTTTCATGCATCTGTCCGGTTATTGAAAATGAACTTCGCCATTACATTGTCAAAGTAGTCTGCGGATCTACTCGGCTATCACCTCGTGGATCCACAGCTACTTTGACAATGTCATGACGAAATTCATGATCACTAACAGGACAAATGCATGAAAAACTGACGTCAATTTGTTAATTTTCACACCAATGCCATGTAAGGTTGTGATTTAATGACGATTCGAATTTTTGCGATAACTGCAGAGATCTCGCGCGCTCGTTGGCTAAGCTTCATTGTCAATAAGCGGACAGACACATGAATTTATAATTTATGCGACGCGTCAACGAGCGAGAGAAGACAATTTGACGATTTGTTATCGTAAAAAACAAACTGACGTCAGTTTTTCATGCGTCTGTCCTGTTATTGACAATGAATTTCATCATAACATTGGCAAAGGAGTCTGCAGATCCACTCGGCTATCGCCTCGTGGATCCACAGCTACTTTGTTAATATTATGACGAAATTTACGATCAATAACGGGACAGAGGCGTGAGATTTGCTCATTTGCAATTGGAAGGGAGGAAGCTTTGCCCTCCAGAAATCTATTCCGTTATTAATCACTCAAAAAAGAAGCTACTGACACAGAACTATTAGAGATAGATAGAGGGTAAAGTATCAGGATAAATGGAAAATTCTAGGCAAGGATTTAATGGAATATTAAAAAAACAGTGGAGTGTGACTGGAGCTAGGGAAAGCATCTTCTTCACATACAAATCCTTCTTATGGCCGTAAAAATGACCTCTTAAAGGATATAAACCTGAAGGTTTGCTTGTGATCTTATTACTCGGGCTTCCTTGGGAAAATGCAATTGGTCGCGCAAATGGTGGTCATTGTCCCAGGAGTTCTTAGCGTAGACCGTGGAAACTGGGGACGAGAGGCGACAATCTTTCTGTGATCCTGTGCTCTCTCTTCGTGAGAGAATGCGGTGTTTTGTGAAGAAAGTTTAGGCAAGAATCCCGTCTTATATGTTCATCTCACACACGAAGATGTCGATCGTTTTCGGAACGGGTCGGTCCAAAGTTCATACACGTTCTTACGAGATAGCAAACGAGCCATGTACGAGTTCGAACCACGAAAACAAAGACAAAAAACTATGACTACAGACTTAAAAACAAATTATGATGCCGGGACGTGTACCTCAGATGTTGAAAACAAAACAAGAATAGTCGTAAACAGAACTTCGAAGATGAGGCAAACAACATGCGATTGGATAAAGAGGATACTCAATGAAGCAAATACATAGTAAATATCTAAGCGTAACTTTTGTGGTAAAATATCCTGATTCTTATATTTGTTTTTATTGTGTTCAATAAGCTTACTCGTAAAGTACGATCTGATACTGCGGCAAGACGCCCGGGTAAACGCTCTTAGAGCGTCTAGTTCTGTTCTTTTGATTTTTGACAACATTATGCATTACCAGTGACTAAATCACTGTATAAAATAAATGAGCCACTGCGCGCGCTCTCATTGGTCGATAGGTGTGTCTAGATGAGAGTATGTAAGCACGGTTGTGACGTTTTTAAGTTAGATTCGCACGTATTTTTGAAAATAATTTTATAAAAGCAATAAAGCACTTTTTCCGCGTTTACATGGCCTCATCTAAACACTCGGAGGGTTGGGAGAATTCTCGAACGTTATGCAAACCCGAGACGTAGTCGAGGGTTTGCATGATAGGTCTGCATACGAGAGCTTATCAGAGCTTATCCCGGTTTCCGTGGCATGAAGCGACTAGGAATATTTCTACTCCCCCCTGGATGGGATGATAATTCATCGCAGGGTTACTCCCAGCATTAAATTCGCCGGTACCCATTTATACATCTGGGTGGAGAGAGGCACCGTGAGAGTAAAGTGTCCTGCCTAAGAACACAACGCAATGTCCCAGGCCAGGGCTCGAACCCGGAGCGCTCGTTCCGGAGTCGAGCGCACTAACCATGAGGCCACCGCGCCTCCCGGAGGGTTTGCATAACTGTCTCGAACTCTCCCAACCCTCCTCGTGCTTAGATGAGGCTATGTAAACACGGGAAAGAGTGCTCTATTGCTTAAGTGTTCCTAAAAAGCACGTCACGTGACCAACTGCCGCAAACTATTCGAAACTTCAACATTCATGCAGGGCCCACCCTTCATTCCCTTAGAATTTGACTTTTTGAAAATTCCCATTCCCCGGGACAGACATAGCGTTACCCATACAAACTGCAGAAAGTTTGTTTTATCCACTGAAATTTCAAAATATTATATCTATGTTGGCAGGGAGTTCACCGAACAGAACACAAATACAACTCGGAGGCTAAGAGTAGACACCGAAGATCCACTGCAAAATATATCCCATATGGAAACGGATTTGAAGCCAGCATCTCGTTGGGACTTCCTCCTGTCAGCATGTAAGTTTCACAAGCATTGTTTTTTCCCTCTCTTTTACTTGTAATCAGTTCATTTCAATTTGCCGTGACTAGAAAACGTCAATCTTCTTTCATTTTCGTTGCAGTGGTAGCTACAATCTCTACTGTATGTTTGGCGCTTCTGCCCCTTCACATAACAATGATAGTAATTGGTGAGTTTAAATAACGCTGAAATCTTACATTGGCCACATTTACTAGACGAAGTTATGCGACAGAATCTCTTAAGCTAGCGTGACGATCATTGGCATCACAGAATCGTTTAGAATACATCTGGCATGACAAATCAGGGAAGAGCAATCAGAGTGCACAAACAGCGTAACTTAGGGCCTGATATTACGTGACTAAGCGTGTCACACACACACAATAATTGGCATTTCATACATGTGATGACTTGTTATTTTGCGACTTTCTAGGAGCTATATATAAAGACGAGTGTCCAGTGGAACCAATGATCCCGATTTACTTAATCGTGACTGGATGTGCTGGTGTCGTCGTCAACTGCTGTTCCTGTTACATAGGCCGTCGGGAATGGAAAAGCAGAGGAGTAAAATGGGTGGAATATCGTATGAACCCATTTAAGTACTTGGTGCAATTCTTTGTCTTAGTTTGGTTCATCTGCGGAAACGTGTGGGTTTACAGAAACTATGAGCCGAACTACGAGGAACCGGAGAACGCTGACTACTGTAAGAAGATGTTGTACCTGTTTGCATTCTGGGTTACCAACTCTCACTACATTATATTCGCTCTGTTGTTTATCGGCATTATTGCATATTGGACTTGCCAGGTAGTCATGTGTGACAAAATTGTTATTTTTGACTGATAAAATATTCTTTTTTTAACAAAACAAAAACAAATGCATGCGAAAATGCCATGTGATCAAAGCTTTTACATGACGATGACCCAGCTGTAACACTAATGGCCCTTTTCTTTTCTTGAATTTTACTTTATAAATAAGAATGTAAATCTCAGTACTGCATATCAAAAGCTGCAACTCTGCGCCTCTGTAATCTGAAAGGATGTTGTGAATTATTTATATTAAACTTAAGTTTAACGATAACCTTTAGTTGTTGGCTTTTTTCTCGTACCGGGATCCGTCTACTTATTTTAAATATAGAATGATTTTAAAGTCCGAGTACAGCTTACATCAAATGCACAAACCTCTGTATCTCTCAGTACTCAGGGTTTCAGAAATTGTTGCTGCTTGCTCGCTTTCCTTTCGTTTCATTTGCTTAGTTACCACTCAGACACACGAACAGTAATGGTAAAAAATTAGTATTTGCCAAATTTTTCACCGTCATGCATTGCAATGTGACAGCTTGCGTTCACATTGCTCCTGGTCTCTGGAACCAAGAATTGACCTGAAAATTCTCCCTTGCGTTGATTTGACAATCTACCGAGTTTCTTCTCCGTCCTGCTCCCCTGTAAACTGTAGGAGATTCATATCCTAGTCATTTAGCTGCGCTATCCTTAGACGTTTGCTCCTCTTACTCCCGTATAACGTAACCACCGTCAAAGGGTTTCCAATTCTACCGGAAGTAAGCCACACTTTTTAGCCAAAGCTTAATGAATCACAAAAATTAGCATTTTGCATTTCTCTCCCGATACCTGCCCTCTTAGAACTCCTGCTTCCCGCTCACGGTTTTCTCTCCCGTCTCCGGCCCCCTAGCCTATTCTCCCGGGTTTTTACCACAATATCAACGTCAAAGAAAATGTTTTTTTAGAGCGCGAGCTTAAAAAAATAGTGCGTGACACATTAACGCGAGCAGCGTTATCTGGACTCTTATCGACAACGGCAAAGCCAATCAGATTACTAGATCAGTAGCAATTGTGATAAATAATTAAATAGTAGAAATTTATACTAATTATGGGAACCACACAAAACCAGTCACAAAATTCAATGTCACTTATTTTCTCAATAACCTTCGTAAATATTTTCCTCAAAGTTAAACTTTCTTTTCGGGTCGATCCAACCAGTATTTTTGACATGGATACAAAGTTTTTTTACCGTCGCGAGCATTAGTCTTCTTTAAAACAAACGAATGCCCCAATTGTTGCTATGGTAGCGCATCATTCAAAAATGGTATTGTAACGTGTCATTTCAAAAGGCGAGTAAAAGTTCGTGATAGTCGATGATAGATTACCTCAATGATGAAAGTTTAATTACGAGAAATACATAGCAATATAGAAGCAATAAATGTCAGCCGTCTGTACTACCGACCGTTAAAGCTGAAGTTTGAAGTTTCCCTATACGATAGCGAGCAAGACGATTGCTCGACTTTTTTTGATTAACTTAATGCATTAGGGAATGCGGAACGTTTCTCCAATTTGCTCCACATGGGATTGGTCGAAGTGACAAGCCCATTATATCTCTCGACTCAAAATCGAAAATGGAAACGTTGCTCTCGACATTCGAAATCTTTGAGACTCAAAAGGCGGGTGACTGTAAATGACATAAAATGCTAGTTTACTCTCCCCTCACTCGTCAGTCATAATCACGTGGTTATAGGGGCTAACTCGAAAACCTTACGTTTTTTTTAGCCTCTAGGCTCTTTCTTTTAATAAAAGCTTTCCTTCTTATTTTTATTAATCAACCTAATATTCTAAATGAAACTCATTTGTGGGCCAATAAAGATGATTGATTGATTGATTGATTGTGACTAAGCGCGTGGAGTAAACACACTTGAAGTTGTTAGCCATCTTTGAATGCCTGATCTTACAACTGTTACCTTTTTTCACTGTTTCACTGTTTTTTATAATGCTCTATGGCCATAAATTATTGTCCGCGAGAGTAAATACTGTCATATAACACCAGTCCTCCAGCAATTGCACTGGCTTCCAGTCTTTTATAGAATCAAATTTAAAATTCTCCTAACAACATTTAAGGCTATTCATGGAACTGCACCGGGCTACTTATGCGAACTTGTTCAAATAAGAAAACACTCAAAGTACCACTTGCGCTCCGATGACGGACTCCTGTTGAAACACCCAAGCATGAAGCCCCTAGTGACTCTCGGGGACCGTTCATTTATGTTTGCAGCGCCGAGCCTGTGGAACAGGCTGCCCACTGACATACGAAACTGTAGCTCCATTGAAAAATTCAAAGCCAAACTGAAAACTCACTTTTTTAGTGAGGCTTTTGATTTGTAATTAATGTAATTGAATTTATTATTGTGATTGATTATTCTGATTTTATCTGTAAATATTTGTATCATTTGAAACTTTAATGTAAAGCGCGCTCGATCATTTCGTCATGTTGAGAGCGCGCTATATAAGTAATAAATTTATTAATTTATTAGTTATTAAATGAATGTATTTTTTAAAACCACGACCCTCTAGCTAAAGAGGCAATATCGAGCCTCCTAATCGAGTTCCGTAATCGAAACACAGCATTCTTTGGTATTTGCATGCACTGCCTCCTCTACAGGCTTTTAGCCTAAGGGGCGATTGGGAGACTGGGAGTGAACAACAAGGCACCCGTCCTCACTAGTTAATTATTATATCTTGTACTATCGCACGGGCGACTGGGGACGTATCAGCTTACATGCATATGCTCGTTACGTTTGATGTTACATACTTGTGAATTGTTTCTGAGATAAAATCTCACAGGTCGGACTCATACAGTTCGCTAGGGCTCACATCTCACAAAACGTGTGAAGAAAAAGATCAAAACAATCTTTGGACCAAACTGCACCACATACGGGTGCCTGAATTTGAGTCAAGCAAATACGTTACTGGCCTGCGAGCAGGACTCACGTTGGAGCACAATCGCGGCATAGTCGCGAGCGCGAAATTTTTTTTGGCGCCTCTTCACCAGGCTCCGCCAGATCGCTTTGCTCTTAGCCGCTCAAGTGTGGGACTCAAAGGCGAGCCTGCTCGCAGGCTCATAAGTATAAGAGAATAAACTCGTCACCGAGAGGGTATTGTTTAGATCAAACAACAAATTTTCAAATCTAACAAAGGAGAATGTACACGTACATATTAAGAAAAAAAATGAGAGAGATGAGATTACAAGGCTACAGAATACACTGACTTCAATGTCGTTTTTTCTACTAGACGTTGCTTTTGTGACTGTGGCGTTCAGGAAAATGTTGATGTATGCCCAATACATACACAGTCAAAATACTTTGGATACCGTATTATTAATTAAAGGTGTTGTGAATGTTCTAATAGCTTTAAAATTTACAACACGATATTCATTTGTGTCATTGGTTTGTACCTTCAATATCGCACAAGAAGAGGTTTGATTATTATTTTTTATTATTATTTTACAAAGAGATCGCTGGCGCTACAAAACAATTCACCCTGGTACTGAGGTAAGACGAAAAGTCTCAAATTAAGATTTCAGTAGTTTTTACGGAGTTAGTGCTGTTGTTATAAATCCACCGATCCTCATTTCAAACAATTTCCGGCTTATAAACAATTACATTATTCCGTTATCATTTTATTTGTTTCCTTGGAGTCACTGAGCCCGTGGCAATCTTGGCAATCTATGCGTCCTTCTCTTTCGCGTTAATATCGCCGAGTAACACTTTCTGTGCAACCAACGGTACCGAGGTTAGGTGAATTCATGAAAATTTTCCTTCTCCATATTCATAAACTCAAAACGTTACTATAAGTCACAACAAAGTACGATTCGAGGTTGCCCTTGCGACAATGAATGTGAAATTCGTACCATTAGAATACACTAAAAAATAGAAACTAGAAACCATATATATTATTCCATCGAATTTATGATTTGATTGTTTGCTAAAAGCGTCGTGAACTGCTTTATAACGACACGAATTACTCGTTATTAATCATCATTATTCGTGATAATTATATTCAAGATAGACCATTTCACTCAAACGGAAAACAGGAATTGAAGCTAGTTGTTGTTGGTGTTAGGCAACCGCTTTACTACTTAGTAGCTCCTCGCAGAGCTCTGATTCACAGCAAAACATCGATCAGTACCAAACGCCGGCAATCAGTGTTATTTCTGCAAAACAAAGAAAACTTTTCTTTATCTTCCACTCATAGTAAAATGGAACTGACCACATCGTTCGTTTAACGAACGATACCAAAGTGCTAACAACTTATATAGCGCACTAAGGAAAGTGTGAGGCAACCGTTTACAATTGTCCAATAAGTGACTGAAAAAACCCAGCATAATTTTAATTGAAAATTGTCGAACCTATCACGTGAATATATTTGTTACTCCGTAAGCATTTTCTTGAGAAACCTGTTTGTTACCCCCCCCCCCTCCCCCCGCAAAAACATAATATACCGTAAACTGCCGCTTATAAACCACTCGGTTATAGACCCATACAGCTGTAAACCAAAAAATGAAAAACCTATTTTTACGATAACTGCAGAAATTCTCGCGCGCTCATTGGCTAATTTTTATCGTCAATATGCGGACAGACACATGAATTTGAAATTCGTGCGACGCGTCAGCGAGCGAGAGCGGGCAATTCGACCCTTTGTTATCGTGAAAAACAAATTGATGTCAGTTTTTAATGAGTCTGTTCTGTTACTGACAATGAATTTCGTCATCACATTGTCAAAGTAGTTTATCGCCTCGTGGATCCACAGCTACTTTGACAATGTGATCACGAAATTTATGATCAATAACAGGACAGACGCATGAAAAACTGACGTCAATTTGTTCATTCGATCAACATGTTCAACTATAGCTCGTTTCGACACGCATTTTTTGTTCCGGTTATAAGCCCCTTCGGATATGAGCCCCTGAGTTTACAAGCCCATGTAAAATCCCTTACGAAGTTGTATGAGCCCAGGACTTATAGGCGGCAGTTTACGGTATTGCTCACGATCTGAATCGCTCAAGAACTCAGTGTTCCTACAGGGAGAAGCACTTCATTCGTGACTCAGCAAATGTGGAGTGAGTGCAGCGAGACAAATCTTTTCTATTTGATTGATGCATTAGATGCATATCCGTACAATGAACAAAGGGATGCCGAAAATGCAAGAACACTCTGATAGTTTGAAGTCGCAGATTCATCGTTAACAAATAGCATGCAACCTGCATGGACAAAAAAATTAGAATAATAAGAAATCAGAAAAAAATAATGGGTGTCAGTAAAACGCGGGGCCGGGGCCGGGGCCGGGGTCGGGGTCGGGGTCAATTTTTTTTCTTTTTTGTTATTTCCTTTTTTTCGGTTTTTTAACCTCAACGCAGATTTCTCGATTTTCATCAGCAGTGAATCCTTAATTACTATATCTTCGAATTGGCATATATAAAACAAGAGAATGAAATGCGGTGGAGGTCATACCGAAAACAATCCGTGTGACAGTTCGTCAAACAGTCGAATATACAAGCTGTACAAATTTCATTTCTAGGCCAGCGCCGATTTCTTTATTACAGAAAGCGATATGACAAGACCAAAATCTTTGAGACAGTTCATGCCACTAAATGCTTTAAGTCGATCTTGTAGCTCAACAACGGTAATTAAATGTTCTAATAAGATCTCTAAGAGAGCTAAGTAAGATCAGCCATCAAATAAGCTCATTATAGTCGTTACATAATTTCTTACCATGTGACTCTACGTGCGATGAATCTGATGATATCAAAATAGCATCTGGAATGGAAGTCCATAAGTTAACCCTCAAGACATCCACTATGGTCTAATGAGTATTTTAAGCCTTTGAAGATGAGTTATTAGTCCCAAAAGCTTATCATATAGGCCATCGGTGATGGACAACACTCCAAGCAACTGAATTCAATTCAATGCGGGTATTAGTTCCGTGAATTATCCACCTTATCTTATACTCTTCCAAGAAACGAAAGGAAGCAAAACATACAAGTTGCAATGTGCAGGAACTTACCATTAACACTCCCGCTGCCTTCCATACTTCCAACGAGTGAGAAGTGATGGTTCATCACATGTACATTTTAGCGGGAAAAGCGATTGAAAACCACCCCATGATGCTCAGCGTGTAATTCGCGATTTCTCCTGAGCCGTTGATTATTAGCATTAGGTAATATCATACAGAAAAAGACACAACAAAAAAAACAAAAGGAAAACATGAAAATAACAAGAAAGAAAATTATAAAAAGTTGACCCCGACCCCGACCCCGGCCCCGACCCCGGCCCCGACCCCGGCCCCACGTTTTACTGACACCCAAAAATAATGCTAAATAATTAAAAAAAAAAAACTTGACATAAGCAACCTCATTAACGGAGTCTTATTAGTGTTGCACTGCGAAGATGTTGACGATGTTCAAGTCCTTAGAAACGAATAGTTTATTCCCACATTGCAAAAGATCTGTTTAATCCACACAAATTCTAATACAAAATATCATTTTCTATGTTGGCAGGAAGTTGACGAGACAAAAACAAAATTTCAAGAGGAAAACACTACTCTAAATATGGCGGAAGCTATCAGGAAGGTTTCTTGCTTCGCCTGCCTGGCAACACGTAGGTCTTAGAAGCACTTTTATTAATCTCAGTTGAGATCTGTTCACTTCAGTTTGCATTGGAAATAAAGCTTTAATGTTATTTACCGATGATTCCTTTATATTTTTAGTTGCGACTGCCCTAGCCATTTGTTTTGTGGCGGCTCTACCCCTCAATATAGCATCTCTAGTGATCGGTGAGTTGAATACGTACTACTATGCCGCATAGCCTTGTAATGTTTCCTGAGTACTAAGGCGTTTCGAATTCATTGTAGTTACATTGAAACAAAATTCCTAATCACTGTTAGTTTGATTTTAATTGCAACCCTGGAAACGCCAGATTGCCCGTCGAATAGTTTATGACCAGGGAAGTAATCTCTGGTGTTATACTGCAATGCGATTTCAAAGGTATAATTTATTAGGTTAAATAATTTACTCAGTACCTATTGTACCGACAGAGAGAAAGTTGAAAATAATTACAGTGGCCACAGCTAATTACCAGAGCACGACAGAATCGTTTTAAAATACATGTATCCTGATATCGCAAGAACTGGCGTGACCCATTACTAGATACATATATGTATAGGTTTTTCACTTTAGCTTAGTTCGTCATTGATCATAAAGCCACATGTATGTTGTGTGTGCCACATGTATGCTCCCTAACAACGACGACGAGGACAACTAACACGACCACTGCCACTGCCACTACTACTAGATATTGCATGACGAAATGTAAAGTTACATTACTCATGTCTGATGGATTCTGTCCTCACAGGTGCGAAATATAAAGACGAGTGCCCAGTGGAAAACATGATCCCCATTCATTTGATCGTGCTTGGAGTCACTTTGTTGGTTTGCACGTGCTGTCTCAATGGCAGCCGATGTCAGTCATATAACCAGAGCTGGAGCCAAGAAGAGAGACAAAGTGTAAACCCTTTACTGCTTGTAATAAATGTGTTTACCTTTCGCTTGGTTCATCTGCGGACTCGTGTGGATTAACAGAAACTACGAGCCGAACTACGACGATCCAGAGAGTGCTGACTACTGTAACAAGACGTTGTATCTCGGTTTGCATTCTGGCTTAGTAAGTCTTGCGTCATTATTGGCGGAAGCACGCTGCTATTAATGTGTCTAGTCTCTGTTTTCTTTGCCTTGTTGGTAACAGGTTTGGAAATGTAAAACTGCATTGTAATTGTTGCTGAGCTTATAGCGGACCTCCTGCGGGCCGAGTCCCATACCTTTGAAAAAATTGTTAAGCCATCGATCTCAAAAAAATTGGTTTTACGCGACTGTCAGGCAAAACTTTAACCTTGTAGACTTGTTGCATCATTAGGCACCCGGCACACTACATACATATACATATCTGAAGAATTGAAGAATTGAAAGCTAACATCTCCAACAAAGACACAATGGCATTCTTCAACCCAAAGTTGCCAATCATGGTGAGAGTCGAGGCTAGTTACAATGAGGGACTATCGGCTGGCCTTTTCCAACAATCCACCAAGGGCTGGCAACCGGTGCATTTCATAAGCCGCAGGCTGACTGATGTGGAAAAGAGGTACAGTCAAACAGAGAAGGATGCACTATGTGTGAAATGGGCTAAAGATCGATTTCCATCTACCTACTTGGAGCGCCAAGATTCACGATTGTCACAGCACATAAACCACTCCTGCCACTGTTCAATAAACCTACTGCAAAGCTTCCACCCCGCATAGAGAAATGGATTATGGACATGCAAGATGTGGACTTTGAAATGAAATATGAGCCTGAAAGGGATGAAGCTGATCCTCTGGATTTTTTGTCAAGACACCCTCTACCAATCATTGGCAACAACAGCACTGAGAAGATTCTGAAGGCAGCTATAGAAACAGAGCATGCAGTTGTGTTGGACAGGATAAAAGACGAAACGTACCGAGATACTGCACTGCAGAAGCTCAGCACAACCATCAAGAAAGGGAACTGGGAAACGAGCAAGAAGGATGTTGCTCTAGCTCCATCCTATCCAATCAGAGACGAGCTATATGAAGCACAAGGCCTGATATTTAGGATGGAACGAATTGTTCTGCCAACAACATTACAGTAGAAAATCATCAAAACAGCTCACAAAAGATAGGACATCTTGGTACAACGAAGACGAAACAAATGCTCAGAGCCAAATACTGGTTTCCTGGTATGAATGGTATGATTGACCAAATGGTGGGACATTGCTATGATTGCCAAGTCACCACGCAAGACCGTAGACAGGAGCCCATCAAACCATCAGCTATTCCGAAAGAACCATGGGAAGAAATTTCAGTTGACTTTAGAGGTCCTTACCCTGATGGTCACTACAATTTGGTTGTTCTGGATCAGAGAACTCGATACCCAGAAGTGGAAGTATTGTTTTCAACAGCGATAAAACCAACTAAGGAGAAATTAAAGAAAATCTTTGCTCATCATGGCATACCAAAACGAGTACAATCTGACAATGGTCCACCATTTAATTCAAAAGAATTTGCAGCTTTCGCAGAAGAAGAAGGATTTCAACACCACAGAGTGACACCTCTGCATCCCAGGGCTAATGGACAAGTGGAACGTTTCATGCAGATTCTTAACAAAACAGAACAGATTGCCCATCTCCAAGGGAAGACTGGACTTGACAGAAACATGGCTATACATGACATGTTAATGGCCTACAGGGACACACCACACCCAGCTACTGGCAACACCCAGCTACTCAACAATATCTTATGAAGAACCATTTGTTTGTTTCTTTTAATTGAATTCGTTGATTGACATTTAACTAATTGATTTTGTGATTCGCGGTTTAGCCGCTTAAGGTGGCTCGATACAGTTTCCAGTAGTTTCCAAGACTTAGAGTTTGATGGGTCATTATAAGCACTCTATATCAGTTGATACCAAAATCATGGTATCAAAAAACTGCCCAATCATTGGTGAACAAGTTGGTGTCAATTTCATGGCACAATAGGTTACCATAGCAACACCCAATCATTGGTGAACAAGTTGGTGTCAATTTCATGGCACAATAGGTTACCATAGCAACAATATGACCTGCTAAAAACACCCTTAAGCGCTTTTAAATCAAAAACGAGCTCGGTGACCCCCATTTTTTATTATCGAATTGTAATTAGCACGATAAGGTGCAACTTTTTGCAAACTTTAAAAAAATTATACGAAGGGGGTCCAGAGCCACCTTAAATTTTCGAAAATTTAAGGTGGCTCTGAACCCCCTTCGTAGAGTTTTTTAAACTTTGCAAAAAATTGCATCTTATCATGAGAAATACATGCTCCTAAGACATATATACACGATACCCACCGTCATGGCACCGCGTCTCAGTATTAGTAGTATTGTTAGTTCTCACTGTTGTGTCATCAGAAGTGAAAATAACAACCATGTTTTAAATTAAGCCAAGAATCTTGGACATGATAGATGATTGATGTATAAACAACTTCGCGAAGATTCAGGTCTGTGGAGTTTCTTTGGAAAAGTGTTTCACCCAGATTTATCAGGCTTTGTATGAAGAAGCCATTTCAGTGCCTCTCGAGGCGTACCAGCGTTGCGGCCGTGCAGTAACAGAAACATTTGTCATTGAGTCTTGCTATTGAAACGAAAACTTATTACTCTAGAAATAACAAGCGAACCGGTTATTTCCTGTTAAACTAGGATGGTTGTTTCCTGTTAAACTAGGATGGCCAAAGAGAAAGGATATGACCCATCATTGAAAGTGGTTCTTCTCCTCTTCTCAAAAACATTAGGAGGGGGACATTGGGTGGTTCTGAACACCGCAATACCGCAACAATATTCGGCAAATACCGCAACATCGAAAAGAGAATCTATGTCGCCAAGAGAAAATCGCAAATATAACAGGCAATACTTCAATACCGAGTCGAAACTCCATGTCATACCGAAACCACTACACTGTGTGTTAAAGAGCAAACATAGCAAAACAATTTCTTAATGAACGTTAAGTCAGGTGATTTTCGAATTAGACAACATAAGTAACATCCATTAACTGGCTGGCTAAAATAACTCACCCTTTTCAGATTGCGACACAAGGAATTGCAGTTTTCCCATGCCATTGAAAAACTCCAATCGGAAAGAGGAAAAGGCTCGGAAAACGTTGGAGGATAATTTCTAATACCGCCCTAAATGCTACAAAACACATCCTGCAGGCTCGAAGAACACCGCAATACCACATTTCGAGATTATAATTATCGAAATACCGCAAATTTGTCAAATACCGTAACGCAATACCGCAAACCCCAATGTCCCCCCCCCCCTTCCCTCCATAAGCAATAACTCGTCTTTTGACCTACTCAAAAGCCTTCTCGGGCCGCCATTTCAATGTCACGCAACGCATAAACTTAAAATTGATATTCTTTTCCTTTTCTTATCTTAATTGCTATTTATTTTATTTTTAAATCTGAAGCCGCAGAGTCCAGAGTTCACAGTCAAGAGTTTAGAGCCTAGATTCAAGAATCCAGTCCAGGGGCTAGTTCTCATTTTCACTATGCTAGAAAACCTTCTGTAGGTTTAAGGCGGGGGTACACCTGAATTTAAGTGAAATTTTAGGAAGTTTAAAGAGAGATTGAAAGGGGGAAAAAGGTTATGGAATACCACAAGACAGTTGCCCGACCCCACAATGGCACCCAGGTTGTTAGGCAACTGTTTGGTGTGTATCTACCAATTTTTAACTTCAAACTCTAATTTTAAAACAACACCAAATCTTCCAAATTTACTATTTCCATAAATTTTACTAATCCTATCTCCAAATTAACCTAAAAATCACCAAAAATTTACAAAACGGCGCAAAACATAGATGTGTGAAATGAGCATAGAGATTCTTGATTGCTTGAAACGTAAACGAGATACTTGTATTAAAAACATAATACCAAGCCAAAATACGGCTTTCAGGTGGACCCCCGCCTTAAATCTCACTTCCATGCTGACGCCAACGGTCAAACGTTTCGAAACAGTGATTTAAGTGTCGACCAATAGTAATCAGCGTATCACGTGCATAGCAGGTGATAAGTTTGTCGATTCGTCCTCGCCTCTTGATCGAGAAAGAGAAAACCTCTTGAACAGGTGTAAATGACGCCCAGTCGATATAATCAAAATATTGATTATATCGGTTCGGTAGAGAAGCGCTGGGTAGTTAGAACAGTAGGTTCAACCCCAAGTACGTTCCTAGCACGAACCGGCAAGTCATGCGAAAGTATTATCAAACTCAATATTTATTAGTTCGTATAGTATGATCGTCCGGGTGAGTGTAGTTCTGAGAAGAACTGTTGTTGGTGACTGACGTTTCGACAACCTGAGCGGAAGTCATCTTCAGAGTCAAGTGAATAGTGTTTGTCAGTCGATGACTTCCGCTCAGGTTGTCGAAACGTCAGTCACCAACAACAGTTCTTCTCAGAACTACACTCACCCGGACGATCATACTATACGAACTACTGATACTCCTGGGTTCAAACCATTTACTATGTCAATATTTATTCTTGTACTTTTATCTTTCTACACATTGTCTGTTCGTAAGACTTGAATACGTCAACCCAATGGAATAACATTAGCCTTACCAAGAGAAAAGCCCTGCAAACGAGGTTGTAGCCATAAGCCCACGAGTACGCATTGCGGACCGTTTATTTACTTCATGAAATATTATTGGTTAAAACTCTCTGAAAGTGGTTCTTAGGTAATAGTTTTAGCTACTTGTAGCTTTGAGCTGCGCCGCCTGCTAGACAGTTCCGACGTCTGATAACCTCGAGGGCAAAATAGAACATATTACCTTCGCGATTCAGCCATCAAGTTCAAGCGCCTATCTCATAGAGTGCAGGTATTATTGGTGATAAATGTCATGTTGTTTCTCCGTGTTCTAAAGCAAGACCGTCGACATAAAAGACCACTGACTTCCACCATCCAAATTTTTGGTCTTAAAACAAGGACTGTATAAAGAAAATAATTTTTCAAGACTGTCATTCGTATCTCGTTCGTCCAGCGGTTTTACGCCACAATTTTTCCACGGCCTGCCATCAGTAAATTAATCGCATACTGTTAAAGTAACTGCCGCACGGCAATGAGGAGCGAAAGTTTAGCATAAAGAACTCGTGTGCAGGCCAATAGAATAAGAAGAACTTGTCTTTTTGCAGCTCGCTTGAAAAAAAAAGACTCTTAAGGCGGGGGTAAACATAAATAGGAGTGAAATTTGAATATTAAAAGGAAATTGTTAGGATAAGATGGGTTGGAAACACTACCAGACAGTTGACCACCGCAAAAGAGAGCCCCAGGTTGCTAGGGGACTGTTTGGTATCCGTCTACTAATTCTTCACTTCAAATCCAAATCCATCAACTTTTCAACATTTCACATTTTCCTCAATTTAACCTATACGTTGAGAAAAAATATCTCTTTCCCAAAATGCCCAAATATCACCCAAAAATTTACACAAAACCGCCAAACAGTGGTTAATGAGATAAGCAGAAAGATTTAGTGTCGCTTGAGACGTGACCGCGATATTGGAAAGAAAGAAAGGCCGCGTTAAGCGACGTCAAAACAGCCTTCACGTGTACCCCAGCCTTAAAAATTATAACGTAGTAAATTGTGTTAGTATGTGTAACTAGGAAATCCCCGTTTTCAATTCGACCACAAAAGAGGATTTCCAGTTATACAAACTTCTCTGATTTCTAGGAAATGTGTTGATATTTAGAGAAAAAAAAACAAGTTTTGTTTTTTTTTTTCGACTAGAAACTTGCCGGATGCGCCAAAGCGAGGAATAGATAGCGCCTTGGGTGACATTTCGATACCAAATGCATGCAATGCAAGATTATCTAGTCTTGGCACAGGTCTAATTTTCATTCACACGATATGCTATGTATTAATACATGTTTCTGCGAAATCTGCCTTCCTCCTTGGAACAGAGCAAGCCTTGAAATGTGTTCGTTGTCATGCTTTCATTTCAACAGCTGAACGGGCCGATGTTTATTCACGTCCAATTCCTACCCCATGCTTGTGTTATGACGGACATTTCGCGGTTTCCTCTGGTATGCACATATGCATAGTAAATACCACCCGTTATAGCCCAAAAGGGCAATATTGCTGCAGGATTTCCGGATCAGAATCAGCCGATAACCTGACCAGTCCTACCCATGCATTGTACACGTGCGTATGATTCTCTCTTTCACGTGCTGCGAGAGAAAAGTCTCTCACCCCACCCCCGCAGCGGGTTGAGTTTCTGTAAAGCTACAGGAAGATCGTGACAATTTTAATTTGCTGATGAAATAAACAGACCACTAAATTCCATCTGGCTTTATTAGACTCAGTGAATTTACTCACAGGAGTTAATGGAGCTTCTAAGTCACACGTGACTTTAGAGATCCCCCTCCCTCCCCATCCCGTCTGGATGGTGCTGCTTATTTTTAACCCATTCAATCACAACATGAATACGTTTAATTAAACGTCAGTTTTGTTTAGGAATTTCGAGCTCCTGTCATCATACACACGCAAATATTCCACCGTGAACGTTTCCGTTCTTCACTTCACGTCTCTGTTGACAACGAGTTGATGTGGGAATGCGATATTAGGAGGTGATCCTCACTTGAAATTTTAAGAGGTTAACAACTTTAAAAGTCGGGTTTCAAATAGCTCGCAAAGAATTTTAAATATTAGTTGAAGTCCTTACTTGAAGTTGCATCTAAGGTACTAACTTGCTAGCTTACGGCGACGTCTGACATTTTATTCCACAATTACTCTTTTTCTATCAAACTAGACAAGACCGCACCCGTTGTTAAGCAAAACTCCAAACTGCTCGGAGGTCAACAGGGCAGCCAGGGGCGTATGTTGGAAATTCACTTTCACGCAAATTGGCCCGCTAAGTTACGTCTGAGAATACGCCCGGAAGAACCGCACTGTAGAACTACTACAGGCTGACATATTAGTAAAGATTATGCAACGACAAGTAAGATCTAAAGAAAACCCATGTTACGAACTGACCAGCGCTCATGGAACTCCTCGTAGCCTTCACAAGGCTGATGTCGACAAGGGAAACAAAACAACCGGAAAGGCTACTCAAACAAAGCCAAAGTCCACAACGACTACAGGAGGACAAAAAGAACTCGAGAAAATTGTCGAGATTCATCAATTCGACATGAGTTACGATGGAGGGATGTACGACGTAATCGCCAACACTGACGACAAGACACTTCCACAGGACAGACAGCCACCGTTCGGGAATGGTCACAGGGACGCAATGTATGACACATTGAACACGGTAACACAAGCAACGCAACAACAAATGGAGTTATTTCGTCGCATGATGTATTTCATGACGGTGCTCCTCTTGATAGTCTTTCTGACAGCTACAAGCAGCCTAATCTTGACTGTCGTGATGCTCCTGTCGCCGGACAACACATTGAGTTCGAATCAGCCCACTTTCTCGCCAGGTATGTCACTTACAGTCGGTGACATGCAAGGAGCAACAGTAAGATCATTGTAGCAATCAGATTACATAAGACAACATGGCTTGTTGCAGTTGCCTTTAATGATCTGTAGTTTGCACGAAATCAGACATTTGGAAGTAACGTTCACTAAATAGCAACGCGGTGTCGGAAGACGAAAAGCCGTAAGAGATCGCTATTTTTGATTTGGCCTTTCAGTAAACAAGCTCAAAATACCAAATTCAGTGTTTCCTGCATGTGAAATTGGCGGTGGATCGAAGCAAGATCCCCAGTAAAGGGAGATGCAAAAGAATGCGATTTTTATACGTGACATCGCCAAAACTGTCCATTTATAACTTTCTCTTTACCTCGGGAGATCTAAGCCGTTATTTAACGTATGGTCAACATCAGTGTTAATGACCACTGACTGTTTATAGCAGAATGCTTTCGATTTTTCCCGAGAAAAAGCGTTTTGAGATAATCCGACATGATCTGAAATGTTACAGAAATCAGCATTTTTAGCTACTCAGTTTTACATATTCTAATCACTCGAAAACGACAACTTAAACATATGGAACTGAAAACTTCTGTCATTGGCAACAATTTCTGTTCTTCTCGCAGACCCGCCAGGTTTCAAGGTAGCAAAGTCTAGTAACACAAGGATATAGCGGACCCATACCGTTCTAATTTCTCAACTATTTCCTTCTTCAATGATCTGGTTGCGATCAACACTGCAAAGCTAAAACTTTGGCTGTTTACTGTTCTCTGTCCACTCTAAAATCTCCCAGTTTGTCCACTTCAAAACGATCTTGTCATTTTAGCGAAAACGATCCATATAACTTTCGCTTGAGGTTAAGGTTAATTAGCTGAGGGGGCCATTTTCCTGAACAAGAAAGTGAACAGTGTCCGCTTTCATTCGCTACCAAACGGGGTAGCAATTATAACAGAAATTGTCCTTTAAGCTTAGAAAAAAGCTGTCGTAAAATTTGAATCCCGAACGTTTTGAGAATTATTCAAGAACACACACATCGGAAGCAATTTCGGTTGACCTGCGGAGTTTCTCCGCTTTCAACAAAATTTCTCCACTTTGCGGAGATCTCGATTTTTTTTTGTTTCTGTTGATTCTTTGTACCCTATCCAGAACCAATACAATCTTTAGAACTGAATCCTGGAGGTAGAGGGGGGTGTCTGTATCTACTATGGTGGATGCATAGAGAAAGATAATCATTGGAAAAGTTTATCAATTTATTAAACATGACCTTTGAGTAAGTCCGAGCGCCAGAAGTAGGTCTCTTGTAATACTCTCCATGAGTCCACAAGAGACCTTTGTCATTTCGCAGGAACTTTCTTTTTGCCTCTGATTTTCTTAAACGTTTTAGCTACTGCTGGCGAATTCTGATCCTTAAGATGGGACTAGCACAGCTCGAAAATCCTTAAATGATCTGTATATTTTTTTTTCACACGGGACAACAATGATAGTTTTCATCTAAACGTCACGTTGGCCATAATGATTTTACTACTTCAAACAATGAAGTCAGAACTTCCGCCTTCTTTGGGAACTGAGTCTTATTTCCTTCTTCATCTATGCGATTAAATGGCATTAAAGATAATGAAGTAATAATCCGTTATGCTGCTGAAGCTTTGTTCCATACTTTCTTTAGAAACTACAGGAAGTACATCGACTAGATGTGGAGAAAGTGTGCTACTCCAAGAGTTAAAAGTGAAGATCTCAGAACTGGAAGAAGCGTTGAACCTCTCTCGCTTGCAACTTGACAAGCTTGAGGTCGAACTACAGACGCAAAAGAAAGCTACAGCAAACTTCACGACTCAGGTAAATGCAGTTAAACATGTGTAAATTGAATTCCGATCCCTAGCTACTCTAATTCGAAATACTTGCTTACATTTTTGTTTTCTCAAGTGATTATCAAGGAAGAGAGTGAATCCCTCATATATTCCTTATACCCGTTGGGGATAAGGTACCCATTTCGTCCGAGGACGTTACTCGCAAGATTCGTGGACAGCCCAAGCGACTCACTCGACAGTAACCGAGACGAAATGGCAGGAAATCTGATGAAAGGTCATTTTAAATGTTTTGATTCAAAACACGTTTCATAGCAGAGGTGTTTCTTTGCTTTGTTCTCGTTTGGCTGTTCATTATTTTGCCATTTATTTAGTTTTAGGGAGTTTAATAAGCAAACCTCAACGGCAACGGCAACGATTACAATGGCTGTGTAAGCGTGCGTTTTATTCTTTGTTTCTTTCTTTGTCATTGTTTCTGTTTATTTCTTTCTTCGCTGATTTGGGATTAATTGACAGGTTTTCAGCCAACCAGAATGTAGAAATTGTTGCTTGTATACTATTTATTTCATAATTTGATGGCCTCTGTTGCTCAAAATGTTAGAGAAAACCCACAACGTGCACCTTGGAATAATAATAATACAGAGTTTGAAGGAGGGCGGCAAAATATGATGGGCTGCTCAAGTATATGAAAGCTGTTTATGAATGCACTCCTCACGTCCATAACAGAAAAAAGTATTATCATTGTACCCGACAAATAGGTGTATCGGTCACAACAAAGCCAGCAAGTCAGCAAAGAAATACCGTAGATCCGATCTGATTCGTTTGCCTCGCCGTATATTAACATATCATAACATGGATGTCCAATATCAAACATGTACCTATGGTAATGGTGCTGCTCTCTTAATTTCCAACTATTGTGCTTGACGTACGGACGTACGTACTGACAGTCACGTGACAAACAAAATTTTTGAGACCGATGGGTTGCCAAATCTTTTGTGATGAAATAGAGCGTTGGAGGTTTTCCTTGGCTTTGAAACAAAGGGAACATAAACAGATCCTTCACGAAAACATACACGCAACGCGCGAGTAACATCCTCGGAAGAACTGGGTGCCATGTCTAAAAATAACTTAAAGGCCTATTTTCACCCTTGATGCACTGCGCGCCGTGATACCTTGATCCTGAATTTCGTTTTACACGAAATTACCGAACATTGCGAAGCTAACTTGCATCGCTTGTTCCCAAAGCAATCCTTAGAATATTTTTCATCCTCTTGCTGTAAATACTTTCTCTTGTTGTCATTTTTTATATTTCTGAAAGTATTTTGTACATATTCTGTTTATATTCGTAAATTATGACTTGTGAAGAGTGTCAAATGAGGTTGACTAGCCTACACGACTCCTACGGTTCGTTACATTTGTACATTTGCCGTTCTCTGTTCGGTCTCTCGACCTTTTTGTTGCTTCACTCGTGTTTAGCTTATGAAGGGCACTTCGTGTTGTGTTATAAAGGGGAATTTTAGTAGAGCTGAGCCGTTAGACTGTGCTACAGCAAATTTTAGAGGTCATAGGTTTGCGTGGTTTCCGCTGTTATCGGCATGTCGCTTTGCCGAGTTTAACACCTCTGTGGTTTGCCATGTGTTTATGCATTGTTTAGGCTCATTTCTAAAGCAAGATATATCTCCAAGAATTTGCTTCGAGGAGGGACAAAATATGAAATTTACTGTGAAGATGTTCCTTACTTGCATCATATTTTGTGACGCCGGGCCTGGCCGTTTGATTAAAACTGCATGCAAGTACAGTATGTAGATTCTTATCACGGATATCATATTTTTGTCCTCGTACGTTTTTCTTCGGAGACGCCGTAGCTTTACTTCGAGAAAGCTATACATTTGTCTAGAGACGTTCTTATATTTACATTCATTCTTATATGAACGTTGCTTTCTGTGCCACCTTATACGTCCGTTATGCGTGATTAATATTTCTATGACAGGTGAGTATTCGGGTATTCCACGGAACATTTATGTAAAACCTTTCGATATACCCCCTCCCCCTGTCTCTGCCCCATGCCCCCTCCCCGCCATTCACAGGGCTAATTTGGGCAATCGGGAACCCAAGCAAAACTTTAAAGCCTCCATTGGGTTTCAATCCGAATGTTGTCAAATTGTCAAGATTGGTAAAGGACAAAATTGTCTAGGTCGAAAACCTCTAAAATTTGCAATTTATGAAATGGTTTTCCTGTTATTCAGTTAATATAGTTAATATTAGTCAATATTAATAACCTTTTTCCCATTTTCAGGAGGAAAAAAACCCTCAAAACAATGAATTTGAGTTTGTCCCCTGTGTTACCAAGTAGTGGTAAGGACTATATGGGGGATTCACTCTCTTACCTTGATAATCTCTTCGTTTTGTCGCAAACTTTTTATTTTAAGACACTTATTCAACTTCTTGCAAACCTCATCAATCACGACACAATCACCAATCGTTTTTGCAGGGATTAAACTGCAGCCAGTGCACAGGCCCACCGGGTCCCCTTGGCCCTCAAGGACCAATTGGACCTCGGGGCTTCCAAGGACCGCAAGGGCTCATGGGACCTAGGGGCTACAACGGTACTAAAGGACCTTTAGGGCCAATGGGTCTTAGAGGTTTCAACGGCTCTCAAGGCCCACCGGGGTCTCCTGGGATTCAAGGACCAATGGGCCCTAGAGGTGTAAACGGTTCTCAAGGCCCCTCAGGGCTCCCTGGAGTTACAGGACCAATGGGCCTTCCTGGCAAGGCGCCACAGAGTAGCTCTGGAACCTGGAATGTAAGTCGCTGTCGCTACAACAACACAAAGAAAGCTACATCGACGACTGGACCAACAGCTATGTTAAGAGTTACTCTACGAGAAGATGCGCATCAGGTAAACCTCAGTCATTTTACTTGTATAGATATTCATGGATATTAATTAAGCCACACAATTAACATAAATCGGACAAGAGCTCGAGGCCGTTTGCCAAACAACAAACAAACAAAAACCAGGTTAAGCTGCTTTTAATGTATATCCATTATTCACTAGAACATCTACGCAATGCTCGTCGTGGCATTACTCGTAAATAATGGTAATAAAAGGTCTAGATATTAAATTAATTTTTCTACTCTTAATCCTCCCTTGTAGCATGCTATTAGTCTTTGCACAACCCACCCACATATAAATCCAACAGTTTGTTTACGCACAAATGAAACGAGCAGGGACAGTTCCCAACATATTGAGATTCGAATTTAATTTGGTTTGTAAGACATGTTTATGTCTACTTTTCAGGGCATGAAGATTGTCGGTGCCACGTGTTCAACAGAAGGAGCCGCAGAGTACGTTTTTCAAGATGGAAAAATTGATCCAAGTACAAACACGATTGTGTACAATTGCATTTGCAAAGGAGCTTCGTTGCTGTTTGTTGATGATAAAAAGAAGATGATATGCGTTATTCATTACTGGGTCTGCCCCATCACGAGTTAAGAAGTTTCCTTTTTTCCTTAGTTGTTGTGGTAAATAAACAAGGTGTAATTTTAGTCCAAAGAAGTATCGAAAACATAACGGGGTCTTCTTGCAAATCTGGTACGCGGCGCTGTCGACATCTTGTTCTTGGATCAAGAAAGGATCAATCCGTGGAGGGTTTTCTGAACCTGACTCTTCAGGCGACCTAACCTCTTAGGACATGGACAGAAACCATTTTGCTAGAGGTTCTTCATTGCAGTTCGTTGGTAATAAGGTGGTGTGCGTCATTCATTACTCGATCTGCCCAGGTAAATAAAGTACCAAGTAAAAGCTTGCGAATGATTGTGTATATATCCTTTTGAAATGCAGTGCTAGGAATTCATTTTGCTGCACTAAATAAATGATCATTCATTGAAATTGCATCCTTTACAAACAAATTGTTTCCATCGACTTAAAAAAAGCTAATTTACACTAAAGCACATAAATAGTTAGTGTTGTTCAGAAGGTAAATTAGAATAGACTATTTGGCACTGAAATTGACGATTTCTATGCCTCCATGTGATACTCACAAGCATTACAGAGTTAATGACCGTCAAGTTGTTCACTTGATCCAAAGCTATATTATGGCGAATTATGAATTGCTCCAAGGAACATTTTGGCTCCTCAAGAAGAGGCTCTATGAAAAGAAAAACATGTAAAAGCACTAAATAAATTTCTAGTATACAATAGGAGAATCGTCGCTGTTCCATATTTTAATCTGCCCAGTCAATTGAACCACGCAATTATCTAATCGGAGATGATCTTCATTGCGCAAAGTAGAATATTAACTTGGTTTTCTTCGTAATTCTTAAACTTAGTCGTAGCCATTGTACGCTCTAGCGGCATAGCATAAGAGTTTGGTACAGCTATTGTTCATAATTGGCCAGACGCAGTAGAGCCAAAATACTCCCCAGGGGCGAAAATATACAAAGCCGATAAGCAGCTAAAGCGTCCAGATATAAGATACGATTAAGTATTTACCGTATCCTTGACTTGATATTGCAGGCTCAGCATCAAGATAGTAGAAATGTTTCTGATTGGCTAATTAGAATTTGAGTAGAGTAGCGTGTTTTCTATCTACTGTACAAAAACTATCAAGGTAACCACCATTGAGAATCTTGTTTAGGTGACGTGCATTTTAATTCAGCTTGTGCAGTTCACTCACTGAAAAAGTGGACACATTAACGGGCACATTTTGTCACTGACAACATTATTCGGAGAGGATGGTTATAGATTAGTCGTGCCCAGTCACCAGTCGATGAGAAGGACAAACTGTACAAAGACCTGGGAAGATTTAGTGCATTTTATAGCAATGCCGGTTTACTTGTAATGCCGGTTTGAGTTAGTGCATTTTAAAGTATGCCAGTTTGCTCGTAATTCCGGTTCGAGTTGGTGCATGTTATAGTGCTTGTGTGTCAAATATAACAACCTGGTATGAATTGTTGTATACCAAAGTTAGGTTCTCAATCGTTTCCTTCTAAAAATTGTACATAGTTGTACATAGTTAAATGCCAGTGACTAATTTCTTATCAATTCCTTAACTGACTTCGTCGTAACAATGTTATGTCGTAAACAGTATATATCAATCACATCAAGGCAATTCCGACATACTACAAATATTCGTTGTTTCCTAGTTTTTAAATAGGGCAATGTTCATTAACGTAGTTATAACAATCTTATAGCCATATTCGATGTACATAAAATACATAATATAATGTTTTTCTTTAAGATTAGGGAAGTTGAGCTACCACGAAGGCTGTTTTGAGGAACAAACTAACGGTTCTTAAGTATGCCGAGGGACTGTTGCAATCCTTGTACTCTGCATATCTGTCAGAACCGTTAAACCTCTGGTTTAGGACCGTGGTTTCGTCGTTGTGGCTTTTATTCCCTAATATTGACGCTCGGTGACTTGTTATATCAGTAGAGAGCTCAAGCAATGTTGACGACGACCCTGAGGGAAACGCCTAGTAAAAAATGAATTTATTTTTTCCTTCGAATTTCGCAATTGTCTAGACCTGTTCAGTGTGCCTAAAAATGAAAATACGCCGTTCACGTTCTCCAAATACGCAGAACTTATACCCTATTCACACCAACTAAACTAGTTTAACTAAATCAGGTTTAGGTTTTTCCAATTTGTCAATTACGCTTTGCAGTCATTTTGAGAAGACAAATTTCAAACCACCTTGCTAACATATGTCATTGAGACAGGTTTTTACCTCGTTAAGTTGTAAGTTGTGCGTAATGAGCAACTAATTTTTAAGGTCGTTTAGTTCAACCACTTTTAAACATGTTTAACATGTTGGTGTGAATGGGGTATTAGTCATTTCACGTTGTTGTTGTGCAGGGGACGGCAAAGAAATGTACGAAGATTTATAACGCACGTGCACAGCCTTTGTTCTTTTCATTAACCCTTTTGTTTGGTGGCGTTCTCGTTGCCGTTGCCGTCCTGGTTTGCTTAAGCTCTCTAGTATAAAGCTGAAAGTACTGAAAAGACTACGACTAACTATACTTGTTAGTTTTGTGACGAATTGATCAATTTATTATATAATTGAGAAAATAGCGATTGCCTGAGAGCAGGCTAATTTATTGATAATTTGAAATTTGCACGAGGAGGGTTGGGAGAATTCGAGACAGTTATGAAAGTTATGAAATTTATGCAAACCCTCTACTACGTCTCGGGTTTGCATAACTTTCGGGAATTCTCCCACTGCAACCCTCCGAGTGTTTAGATGAGGCTATGCAAACACGAAAAAAGTGCTCTATTGCTTTGATAAAATAATTTCCAAAAATACGCGCCAATCTAAAAGGTCACAACCGCGTTTACATACTCTCATCTAAACACCTACTGACCAATGAGAGCGCGCGTAGTGGCTCAGCTATTTTATAAAGTAAATAAGCAGTCATGTGAAGGCGCGAACAATTAAGCATTTACACTACGTGTGATATTTGAAAATTCAAATTCAAAATTATCAAATATCACTCGCAGTGTAAATCCTTAATTGCACTCGCATTCATCTTATTTAAAATTTGTAAACTTAAATTGCAAACGATGGATTGTATTAGTAAATTCTAAATTGACCACGTTGTTGAAATATCACAGCGGAAAAGTTAATAATGCGATTAACAGATTGCATGGCTATTTATCAATCAAATGCATTTCTAAATCTTATAGCACTAACTTATAATAACGTATAGGAAATATAAGTTTTTTGTTTAATATTACAGAGTGTTAATGTTTATTAGGTAGAAACCTGTAAGCAAATTTAGAGTCAAGCATTAGTGTTCAATAAATAAAAATTAATTAAATTATATATAAGTAATCAATCAGGACACAATAAACGATTGATCATGAATGAGTGACTGTTTGAAAACTTGTTTCTGATACCATTATTTTTGTCTCATATATTGCAAGAGTATATTTTACGATAACTGCAGAAATTCTCGCGCGCTCATTGGCTAGTTTTTATCGTCAATATGCGGACAGACACATAAATTTGAAATTCGTGCGACGCGTCAGCGAGCGAGAGCGGGCAATTCGACCATTTGCTATCGTAAAAAACAAATTGATGTCAGTTTTTTTATGAGTCTGTCTGTTATTGACCATAAATTTCGTCATCACATTGTCAAAGTAGTCTGCGGATCCAGCTACTTTGACAATGTGATGACGAAATTTATGATCAATAACAGGACAGACGCATGAAAAACTGACATCAATTTGTTAAATATACAACATTATAAGTATTCCCTATGCAAGATCAAAATGCTAATTCCTCTTACCATAGGCACACATTTCGTTCACCGTTTGGTTTGAGAATTTGGTGGTATTATATAAAAGTTAGTGGTATCCCACATGCGAGGATATCATGTTTATCCTCACATGGAAGGATATAATTTTTGATACTGTTTTTTAACCGTACTTACATTTGTTGGTGTATGATCGAAACATCTTCGGATCCTCCTTGAAAATCTTCAGAAATCTTCGATTATCCTTGGAAATGTTTGGAAAATCGCCAAAAAGAGTCGTTATGGAATGCGAGAATTTTATGTAATAAAAAGAAAATTACATGGTCTTTTGGAGATACGAAATTTCTTTTCTCGTGTTGAAAAGTACTTTTCAACATGAGAGACCGTATAATATGGTTATATATATACATATATGGCTATTTATTTATTTATTTCAGCAGCTTCTAAATCTTATCTAGTATGAAATTTAGAGAACTTTTTTCTGCATGTTTCATTTATCTATCTATTTTTTAATTATTTATCGCAAAAGTAAACTGTTAAGAGGAGCGAGGACGGACAACTTCTGACGTTAAAAAAGTTAAAAAATTTAGTACAACGTTTCGGCCAGAGACTAAAACCGAGCTAAACAAGATTGAAGTGTTATTGACTACGTAATTACAAGTGGCAATTATCGGTGAAAATGGAAAATGGTGCTAATTAGTACACGACGAAAACAAAAACAAAATCAACGAAGCGAAAAATTACTGAATAAGCAAAAGAAATGCTACTATGAAAATAATTAACAAAGGATGAGAGATAAAAACAAAAACGTAAAAAGAAAACCAACTGGCTAAAACCAACATTAACAGGATAACTGAAGAAGCAACGCGGCAAGTCTTTGAAAAAGAACAATCCACCCTCACGTAAAAACCAAACGTACCAAAATCCCAAAAAACCTGAAATGGCGAATAAACAACGAAATCCCTGGAAGGGCCCTTAAACAATATTATAATAGTATAGTCATAATAAGTTCCCCAGGCAGGGCCTGTGAGTCTACTCAACACCTAAAAAGCTGACAAAATCCAAGAAAGGGGCCTTTGAATGATTAATCAAGAACGTAAACTAGGAGAGAGGAACTTAATTACAACAAATTCTGTTTTTTTTTAATGAAACTCCCTTCTTTCATTGAAGCCATGGGGTGCCAAAGAGAACAGCTGAGCGCTCCAGTAAGCCTCTTTTGTGATTAAAAGTCTATCAATCTCATCAGAGTTGTTAGGGGCCTGCACCTCGTCAATACATTGAAAAAAGAAATCACCTAGAGTGTGGGGGGTTTTGTTAAAATGCACTGCTACTCACAAGTTGCTTTGTTTGTAAGCACAGCAGACTTGCGATTAAGAAATCTAATTCTAAAATCCGTTGTGGTAGATCCCACATATTGCAAGCGACATTTCTTGCAAGAGGCCAAATAAATGACGTTTTTTCAATCACAAGAAGTCTGGAATGAACGATGTATTTTTTGCCCGTCTGAAAGCTAGGAAATGATTTAGATTCTACAAAGAAATTCCGACAAAGGTCGCATCTATTTCTATCGCATTTAAAATATCCATCAGTTGTTATGATCAATTGTTTATCCTTCTTCGGCGGTTTTGAAACGAGATTGTGCTAGCAATTAAGATTTTTTGACCAACGAAAAGATGGTCTGACAGAGCCTCGAGGGAAAAGTTCTTCAAGTTTAATTTGGGGCTGAATTGTAAAATAAACAAACGCTTTCTAATTATGTTACCCACATCGGGTAAATGTGGGTTAAATGTAGTAACAAACAACGGAAGACGGAAGCCATGTGTGTTAATGTACCTTCCCTAACAGAGATCAGGGTAAGAGGACAGGGCATTCCATACACCGACAAGTTCACATACCTTGGAAGTGTGCTTTGCCAGGATGGCGGCACTGGTGTGGACATACAAAACAGGCTGAATAAAGCGAGAAATGCCTTAACGAGCTTAAGTTCAGTGTGGAGGTCAGCAAGCTACAGCACAAAGACGAAACTTAGAATCTATCAGAGCTGCGTGTTGTCAACTCTTCTTTTACGGCTCGGAATGCTGGTGAATGACGGAGCACGACTTTTCAAGACTAGCGTCTTTCCACACGGCTAGCCTCAGGAAGATTCTGAGAATCTTCTGGCTCCGGAAAATATCTAATGATGAGCTTCTGAAGCAAACCAAACAGGAGAATATTCGTACCCTTGTCACCAGGAGAAGATGGAGATGGATCGGGCATGTACTTCGGAAGGGCAATAACAACATAGCCAGAATTGCAATGCGCTGGACACCTGAAGGCAAACGGAGCAGAGGGCGCCCAGAAACAACTTGGCGCAGAACTGTAGAAAAGGGACTTAGGGAGCTCAATTAAAGCTGGAGCGTCATGTGAAAAACTGGCTAAAGATAGGCAGGGTTGGAAAGATTTCGTTGCTGTCCTATGTGCCACATAGGCATGATGGGCAGTAAGGTAAAGGTAAGGTAGTCACAAAAGGAAATGATTTATTCGTTTCTTTTCCGCGAGTCCTAAGTAAATTATTTCTAGAAACGGCGGATGCTCTGGAAAATTGATCACTAACTAATTAATTAGGATAGCCCTGATCAACACGGTACCATTTGTACTCAGCTGTTCTCTCAACAAGTGTCGTGTTCGAGGGATGATCTTAATAATGGGTTTTAAGAGCCGTTAACAGCTCCGAGGCCCACTGATACGTGCGATATAGGGGATCCCAGTGGGTCTTGAGTACCGTTCGCACCTCTAGGGCCCATGGACCCTTAAGTCCCAGGGTACGAACACTTGTAAGGCCCACTGTCCCTTCAGTTCCTTTAAAACTTTAAAGCTTTGATCCCTCTTTAATGTCCGTTTAATGCCTGTTTGCACTTCAGGGCCAAACTCTGTTCACTGTCTCTTAACAATAGACGCTTGAACAAATGTTATAAAAGTAACCACAATTGTAAAGACGATAACAACCTGCAAGAAGTTGTCGTCGGAAAGTAATGATTTATGCAGCGCCCAACAACAACTCGGATAAATCCACAATAGGAGTTGACTTCATTTTTCTACCCTAAGTTCTTGAAGGGTACAAGTGCTTATTATGCAGATTATGTTCTGTTGTTTTTAGTTTTTGCACATTTGTTGACGACAGACGGTGGTCCAAATGTTAACTAGCAAACCGCAATTGTAAAGGCTTCAATTCAAGAACAAACTGCTGTTGACGGCTTAATCATCCATGCGACGATCAACACCAACTAACGAAGCATGGACATGCAATCTGCTGGATATGCTAACGGTCAAACGACTGACTTACAGAAAATTTACGAGATTCCGAAAAAGGAAATAGGAAATGGAGAGTTTACCACGATGAATTGAAGTACCTATAACCCACAAAAACTTTTTTTCGTTTCGTGAAATCTTTGCATGGAATTAGGAAAAATGCCGCAAAAAATTTTTGCAATTGATCAAAAACCCGAATTCTATTCTCTTTCGCTTCGCTCAGCCGAATAGAAAACATTTCTATTATAAGTAATAACGCAAACACAACAGTTAGTGGAGGGAGCCGCCAGCAATTATCGAGTTTATTACAAAATTCTGAATAGTGTCAAATACAAGAGTCATGATAAATAGTAGAAAGTACAATACAGTGAAAACAAACGTATGATATCCAATCAAGAAAATAACAAAATAAGTGGAATGAAAAATAGCCTCGAGTAAACTGGTCGGCGTCAAGCGGTGTGATATTAACAAGGAGTGGTTTATAAAGGGCCTGATTGCCCCCCTATGGGAGTAGCTTACAATACAAGCTCATTAACAACTAAAAGAAATACACTTTTTTATGAATTTTTAAAGTGAGCGTTCTTTGTAGCACGACCGAGCAAAGCGGAGAATGGGACTAGTGACGTCATTCCAGGCCTTTGCTCGCATCGCTTCGTAGATCGTTTTCACGTGACGTCATCACTTTCTAAAATCTAAAACTAAAGATCCACCACAGTTTTCATCCTCATCAGGTATAAGAGGTGCCATATTTATATCTGTTTACAACTTTACAGCTAAATAGGGTGCTTCGTTTGAAAACCAGAGCATTTTGAATTTCCGGGTTATGGAGGTGCGTGACACAAGGCTACGATCAAATTTGTTGAAAAATATATACTTATCTCATGATTTTGAGCCCTGTTAGAAGCTTGAGCATTAGGAAAAGTGCTTATGTGAATACTATTTTTTTCAGTACTGATAATCAGTCGCCTAGAAAGCCAAAGTAAGTTCCAAATGTTTATACTATTTTCCGGCCGCCATATTGGTGTACCATGGAGGTACACCAACATGGCGTTTTCATACTGGGCTCTGTAAATTTCTGCGAAACATTTCGAAGAATATCTGAAGTTTGGGGAAACCCACCGGGCTAAAACTTGGAGAAGTGTCTTATTTTTTTATCTTCTATAACATCACAATTTCTTAGCTTTTTCCACTGGATAGTTTTCGATTTATTTTTTTATTGCGTGACAGTGAAAACGATCTATTGTCCTTATATTACGGGTTCGGTGTTTTCAGCGTTCAGTATTTTGTTGAAAGAACGTTTATTCAACTCAAAAAAATACGTAATAATCACATCAATTGATAATGTCGTCCAGCGATACTAGCTTGACTCAAGCTCGGAATTCCGAGGCCGCAGAAACGGAGGTAGAGTACGACTTAGAAGTCGAGGTGTGATCAAACGCGAGCGAACAAGAAGACAACTAAGATGATGATGAACCAGAAGATGCCTACGCATCAAGTGGCCCCGATTCAGGAACCAGGTCTGCTGCTTGCGGTCTTGCTTCTGTAGCAATCAGTACAAAGGTTGAAAAAGGGGCCTGCTCCCTACTTTTTCTACGACGTTTCGCCACAGGTTCGACTTGCGAGCTTCGAGCTTTGTGTACACAAATTTCCGGACTTTCCAAAGCATCTTTCTTTCTCTGAATAAAGGGAAACGTAGTAAATTGTTTTAGAGGAATGCACTATTGACAACCAGGTAACGGTTACAAATGCAAAGTTAGTGAAAGAAACATGTTTACGACGAAATGCAAATGTAGCTGACGATCGAAAACTATTCATAATACATGAATGCATATTTTGTTGTCACCTTCGCTTGCTTTCAGTTGGTTTACCTTCCATCGAAATACAAGGTACGCGGATCGTTGGGAAGACACAAATCCCAATACCATCCTTCCGCAGCCTTCCCTGAAAATAAATCTTAGCTAAATCAGAAAACATAATCGAGTAATCTTCATCCAGGAAGTGTTTCGAACACACCGCCAAATATTTCGTGGGTTCCCAAAGAGCACGCTTACGAGCACGCTTAAGTCGACCCACTTCTTTCTTCTTTTGCGCTTCTCCGTGTCATAAGTCGCGTCAAAAGGAATAAGATGAAGGGATATGCCCTTTCCCTTGTTTGGCCTATTGTTGCATCCGAAAACAATCCGGAAGCAAAGACTGTCCTAAACGAGAAGGCGATTAAAGGCCTGGAATGACGTCATAAATCGCGCTATACCCAGACTTCTTTAAGCGATTCTGCTGCTCGGTCGTGTTTTGAAAAAGTGCGCTTTTTAAGATCTTTAAAAATTCATAAAAAATTCGGGTTTTAACCAATTGCAAAAATTTTTGCGGCATTTTTCCTAATTCCGTGCAAAGATTTCACGAAACGAAAAAAAATTTTTTGGGGTTATAGGCACTTTAAGAGGTAATAAAAACAGAAATTTACCAAACGACGCAGATAAACCAGACCCTCAAGAAACACCAAACGATTCAGTGATCAGAAGGACACAGGAAACGCATCAGCAGGTGAAGTTTTTACCTGGCTTACTGTATCTGATGGCTGTGTTATTGGTGATATTCTTCGTGCTAGCCATAACCGGCTTAGTTCTGGCGTATCCAGAAACCGAAAACCAATTTCAAACCACGGAGTTTAAAGATTGTGTTGTAAGTAAACCATAACAATTGGTTAAAAATACGTTCTTGAATAGTATACTTTCTTTTTCTTATAAGAATATTGTTTTTTCCAGCCATGGATGAATATTCTTATTTTTCTGTCGATTTAAGCAGAAAATATTCTGGTGAGTATTCTTAGCGTATGACATTACCGTTTTATCGGATTCGATGGTGTTCAAGTAATTTTGTACCCTGATATAGCAGACATCGGGTCTAATATGGCAGAAATATCTTCTTGCATAAATATTATAAAAGTCAAACAGACGGCTAATGCTGTTTTTGGCTAGTTTTGACATTTAGAGAAAGGCAGAGTTGTTATAAACATATCATTTCATTGTATTTTAAAACACATTTTAAACACGCACTGATTGTACCCCTTTCAAAATCTCAACCTCAGGTTTATTCTTAAAATGTTCTTAAAATTTCTCAGGCTCGATACTCCTATAAATTGTATTCTTACATAAAAGGGAATATAGTCCTGTTGGTTACTTATAACGGAACTAAAACTACAACTTTCTTCAGACTTTTCGACATGTGGGGAGAAGGTGATGCTCCAAGACACGAAAGTGAAGATTTCAGAGCTGCAAGATGCATTGCATGAATGTCACTCGCTTACAGTTGGAAGAACTTGAGTCTGAACACAAGAAGCATAAAACGGCGATAAATAACGATTCAGGGAAAGAACAGATATTTTCGCCGAGAAAGGTACTCATTACAAATGTTTTACAGTGAAGAGGATCAGTTTACTAGTTTCACCACAGAGCAAATTTTGCAATGACTCTTGAGTTCGGTAACCTCACTTTTTCAGAGATAAATCCAATCTTGCAATGTTGCTGTTGTTAGGTTTTGCTCTTCTGATTGGAATATTACCATAGACCACAGAAATATAAATCGGTTTTAGTTTGTTTTCTTATCGGATTAATTCCAAAACCATTTGGAATCCTTTCTATTAGTGGACACAAAACTTGTAGCATTATCTTATTCAATCGGTGAACTGCATCTGATCGTGACTCCTTGAGGTCCATGTGGAGTCGTGGTGGCTCATGGTTAGTGCGCTCGACTCCGGATCGAGCGGTCCGGGTTCGAGACCTGGCCGGGGATATTGTGTTGTGCTTTTGGGCAAGACACTTTACTCTCACGGTGCCTCTCTCCACCCATGTGGATAAATGGGTACCGGGAATTTATTGCTGGGGGTAACCCTGCGATGGACTAGCATCCCATCCATGGGGGAGCAGAAATATTCCTAGTCGCTTCGTGCTACTGAAAGCGGGATAAGCTCAGTCCGACCTGATGAGCCACTAGGGTCGTATGCAGACTTTACCTTACCTTCAGGTCGTTTCACGGAAGATTGTTTTTGTGGAGATAGGTATTGTTTTTGTCCAAATTCTTTTTGAACGGGAGCAGTGTAGGTTTGCTGTATTTCAGTATATTAGCTCCTTTAGCGGGTCGTTTGGAGGTCCTTAATTACATCACCGGTTAAACCCGGAAATATTGATTATTTCTCTTTCAGGATATGAAAATTGTCTCTGCTACGTTCAACAGAAAGACGCACAGAGTGTGCTTTTCAGGGTGCAACTATTAACTCGACTTTAAACACGTTTATTTACAAATATGACTGCAAAGGAGAATCTTCGCTGTTCACTGGTCCTGATAACATGGTGTGCGCTATTCATGACTGGATTTGCCCTGTCATAAGTTAAACATTTCAAGAAGCTGATTTGGATCTAATCAACTAATGACCTTGGGAACTAAATTCTGCAATTTGTATTCTTATTGGCTGTTTCAAGGTCACCTGACATATAACATTGAAACTGTTTCCCGCCAAAAGTCTCAGAGCGGGCAACAATGCGATCTGATCTAATAATTCTAACACGTCCTAAAGTCTTTGTAAAACATTATCCGCCACGGGAAACATCGAGATTAACCTGGTTTCCTCAAAACCAGTCACTAACTGTTCAATGCCAACTCGCTAGAATTCTATGTGCACATTTTTTCTCAGAACTGTTTTTATTCATTTGTAAGTATTTGCCAGAATTGGTAAAGAACCGAGTGTATAACGTTTGCAAATTCAATCGTTGGAAGAAAATGAAGTAAATTTAATCACATGTTGAGGACAACTTTTGTTAAGGTTTTCGGGAAGGTGTAGGGGAATCTTTGGTACCGTTGCGATATTAGCATGACACTGCGCGCAGCTTACAAAGGGGACTTGTGAAACTCTGGATATAACCTCGCAAAAAAGAAAGAGGAATAGACTATTTTTGATAAATTAAAATTCTAACTTGGTTCCGAGGCTTGGGATAGATAGATAGATAGATACTTTATTATAAACACCTTGCAGCCGTACTAAGGCTGAATTACGGAATATTTACAATTGCACACATGTGTATAAAATATATACGACTTTGTTTTTAAGAAAGAAGAAAAATTATCTACATATTATAGACATGGCTAAAAATAAAACTGTTCTTCATTTAACAAATAAAGAAGCCTAAGGCGTGTATTACACTGTGATAAAACTCGACAGGCATTTGAGAACTCGAGGGGAATGTAGAAAACACGAGCCGCTGGCGAGTGTTTTCTACATTTCTCGAGTGTTCTCAAATATCCGGAGTGTTTTATCAGTGTTCACTGTTTTATCACAGTGTTTAATGCCAACTCGCTAGAATTCTATGTACACATTTTTTCTCAGAACTGTTTTTATTCATTTGTAAGAATTTGCCAGAATTGGTAAAGAACCGAGTGTGTAACGTTTACAAATTCAATCGTTGGAAGAAAATGAAGTAAATTTAATCACATGTTGAACTTTGAATCCATGGAATTTTGGGGGATATCTTTCTTAAGAGGTTTTCTTTGGCCATCCTAGTTTTGTTGAGGTTTTTGGGAAGGTGTAGAGGAATCTTTGGTAGCGTTACGATATTAGCATGACACTGCGTTACAAAGGGGACTTAGGGGTTAGGGTTAGGGTTATAACCTCGCAAAAAAGAAAGAGGAATAGACTATTTTTGATATATTAAAATTCTAATTTGGTTCCGAGGCTTGGGGAAATGAAACTAAAGAAATCACATCGAGGTGAGGATGAATGATTAATTTCTTTTGTTTTATTCCCCGAAGACTTGGAGCCATGCTATAATTTTAATGTATCGAAAATGGTCTATTTCTTCCTGCGGGACACAGTGGGCAGTCCCTAGCGGGCAAGATAGCGCCATCTTTCCCACTCGGGTAGCCAATCACAGCGCAAGACTTGGTTCATCTTGCCCGCTCACGGAGCTAGCCATATAATAAGTGACATTAAAGGAGATAATCCGAAATGTCTGGGTGGGAAAAGCTTCCAATGAGTCCATACATTTTTTTTTGTAATAAATTGAGGTTTAAACGCGCGTCACACAAAGGGTATTTGATTCATGGTGCTCAAATTTCTTGGGATAGCTAATCACTCAATCTGCTGGCCCTTTAATAGTGCATAAATGGATTTTCAATATTACGAGTTAGCATTTTTGTCGCTCAATCAGACACTGAAGTGCTCAGTAAAATAGTGTAAATAGATTCCCCTGTTTTGTGAGACATGGGCTGAGTAAAGGACTATTTCAGTGACTATTTATACTGAAGTCTGGGTTACCACATATCGCAAGCGTTCATGCGTTTTGTTGGCGTTCTAATTTTACTTTCATAGTGCCTCTTTCCATCTCAATATGTAACAGCATGTAGCTAGTACAACTTCACAACAAAGTCTGGATTAACATGCCAGGCATGATCGAGCATTGCACGTAGTGATTCATGGGGACAAAATAGCCTGCAAGTGATTACCATTAACTTGAAAATATTCAATTTTTTTTATTTCCGCCTTGTTCGCTGTTCGTATGTGAAGGATGTCAGCTTCATTTTAGTGTCCTTTTCTACCCCTCACTGAAGAATAACAACAGCATAACCCTTTTTACTCCACTTACAATGCTGATACCTTGTCAAGATTTGATCTCTTTGGATTATTATTGTTTGTTTTGGCGCCACATAAGCAGATACGCTGGTACAAAAAAAAAGAGGTCAACAAAATTTGCATTTGGGTTGTTGCATCATTAATCGCAGTTACATTTAACTCAAGACTCGAACAACCTAACGAAAACCGTCGACAGACAGGTACAAACGATCACCTATGCAGCGATCACCAGAAAATCACGAAAATCAGCCATATGAGATGATTTCAATAGATGGCACTCAAACCTTCGGCTTGAAGGAAGCAAGTGAGGAAATGCAATCTTCCGGAAATGCTAACGGTAAAACGAAAGACGCAGGGAAAACTGCAGAGTTTCGCAAAGTAGAAATTGGATTTGGCAAAGGAGTTGACGAGGTAATTGCGAATCAGAACAAGGATTTGCCAAGCGGAGAGGAAGACCCAGAAGGAGCTTGCCCATTACCAGAAGTCGCATACGATTCACTGGAATTGCAACAACAAAAAGATTTATTACGTCGCTTGAGGTGCCTGATGGCTGTGTTTCTTTTGGTTGTCTTCCTAACAGCCGTAGCCAGCCTAGTTCTAGCTGTAGCAACGGCGACTGGAAAGACCACGAGCTCAAACCAAGCCAGTTCCTCAGAAGGTAAGGTCGTTTCTTTTACAAGGAATGTAGTAGTTTACTAAGATAGAAAAACCCCAAAAAGACAAGGAACAAGGATTGTTACGGATGGGGAAGGTTAACACGGATTACAATCGATGTGACGTGACCGCCACGAAGCTCATTTAAGAAGAGGCCCTCGAACGTATGCACAATTTATTTTAACAACACTTTCTTTCGAAATCGCAGGGAGTGCGTCGAGTACATGTGGAGAAAGTGAGTCACTCCCAGAGTTGAAATGGAAGATTACCGAGCTGGAAAAAGCATTGAACCTCACTGGCTCTCACGTTAAGGAACTCACGACTGAACTGAAGACCCAAAAGGCAGTGATAGCAAATTTAACTACACAGGTAAAGGAAATAAAATTTTAAATCAGATCTCCATAATACGTGTAAAGGGGCTATTGCGATTGCTAAAAGTTTCCTTTTTGCAGTGTTTCCGCAGGGAAAAAAAGGCAAATCACTTGGTATTTTCTTTGCCACTGCATTCAAGGCAAACCTCTTTGGTATTGCTGGTCAAGTACCAAGACACAAGGAACGATGTACTTTGTTCCGAGTGTACAGCGTCCAACAATGTAGCTTGTTTTGTATCTTTATGTCGTTACATTATGCCGAGAGATGTCTGACGTTCGTTCGACTGATTTAGAGCTTATTTTCTGTTTTAACTGGTTACCAGTTAAAGAAACGTTGAATTCAATATTCTTAAACTCGCTCATAAATCATTATACGACAACAATAGCTTTCTTGATTATCTGAAACTGATTCTCCATCAAGTAACTGCTTATAATTTAAGATCATCAATAGCACCCGTATTCTTTATTCCTAGAGAATCACTGACTTTCCAGCACTCGGCGGCAATGCTGTTCAATAGACTTCCGATAGCAACAAGAAACATTTTCGATCATGTTTTTTTTTGTGCCGCAGTGCTAAGAAACATCTGTTTGCTAAGTATCAGTCTTGAATTTCACGTGATCATTATTGTATATTTTAATATCTCATGATAAGTTCATTGATAAATTTTATTATTGTTAGATATATATATGTCTAGCTCATCCCTTGTTTCTGTGACGGCAAGAAGAGACAAGTTCGTTACGTTTGTTAAGTGATGACAGATCGGGTCGACAGACTTAACAAACGTAACGAACTTGTCTCTTCTTGCCGCCACAGAAACAAAGCGTTGCTACGGAACAGCTAAACATTTAAACATCTCAAATGTTCCGCAACATCAATTATGCAAATTTTACAGGATATAAACGATAGTTATGAATATTCTTATCACTAAAATCCCCTGAAGAATGGGAGATCAATTATATATATATATATAATTACCAGCGGGTAAACTGAAGACTTCATCTACTATGAAAGTGCTCAATGGAAAACCAGAGCTGTAAATAGATAGATAAATTTGTGGAGTTGGACTAATTCAAACACATTTATTTGCTACTCCGAGTTTCATGCTTCTCGCGAAGCAATCATCAGGCAACTGCCAAAAATAACGGTTACAATTCTGGATATACACATTTGAAAATAGGAAAACAATACCTTACAGCGTGACATGTCAAGATGTTATTGGGTGATGGGAGTGCTAAACGGTCGTGTAGAGGAAATAATTTTCTTAATTGTATTTTTTTTGTCGCTGATTGAGGTATAATTCTTGGCAAATGAAATTGCTTTGGAGAGAAGAGATTCTGTGATGGATGGATAAAAACTGTCGATGTCGAACGAGGCGAACGAATGCTTTTGCCTGTAGGGTATGCTGGTGAACCAATTGGTTACGTCTGATGTGCTTTTCCACTGGTTGAGCTTTGTCGTTTTTCTGATTTCCGAGTTGATGTTGTCGAGAATTTGTTTACTGACTTTTCCGAGTTCGCTTTTAGCGGGATTTATGAGGCGGCATGTGGGGTGGTTGGCGAAGTTGTCTTTGTGGTCTTTTAGGGTAATAAAAGCTTGTTGTTTTGCGATTTGTTCTGTGCGGTTGTCGATGTTGAGCTCTTGGGCGATAGATTTTGCTTGTGAGTCAATGATGTCGGCGGCGTCGGTGCTAGCTTTCTTGTAGGTGGTTGTGATGTTGTCCTTCAGGAGTTTGTCGTGCTGCGTCTTGTCAAGCTTGTAAAAGTTTGAAGTTTTGTCCGCAGGGATGAAGGCTTTAGTCGATTTCTTGATTTTGCTGATGTCTTCGTTGAGTTTGTTCTGGAATTTGTTGTTGGCGTTTCTAAACTTTGTGTTTTCTACCATGTCGAGAAGATCTGCTTCAAACTTGTCTAGTTCGCTGTTCTGCGGTGGGCACTTTCTTGATTTGAAACCAAAATTATCGTTGTTTGTAGTATCGTTGTTGTCTTGTTCGTGGCGGTCGAAGAAAAAGGCTTTCCATCTCATTCGTTTGATGACGCTTTCTACTTTCTCTAT
>OZ026600.1:19590193-19676944 GCA_964020085.1 Micromussa lordhowensis | reverse complement strand
CACATAGAAAAACTGCCCCTCAGGGAGTCCCACGGGATGCCACACATTAAATGATATAATCAGCCATGTTGCCAGCATGGTTGTCCTGATAGTGTAGTGGTCATCACACCCGACTAGTGATCAGGGGGACGTGGGTTCAAATCCCGCTCGGGGCAATTACAGTTTTTCCTCAGAAGTTGTCCAGTGTTGAGTTTCCCTTAACTTTCTCTCAATTTCTCCTCAACTTGGACTGTGAATCCATTTGCGATCCTCCTGGGGGTGATACGCTGTTGGCTCAAGGGATCTACTTAACTGACTCTTTACATTAATTACCCTTGTCCGCCTGTGAATCATCTGTATGTTGATCCAGCGTTATCACATAGAAAAACTGCCCCTCAGGGAGTCCCACGGGATGCCACACATTAAATGATATAATCAGCCATGTTGCCAGCATGGTTGTCCTGATAGTGTAGTGGTCATCACACCCGACTAGTGATCAGGGGGACGTGGGTTCAAATCCCGCTCGGGGCAATTACAGTTTTTCCTCAGAAGTTGTCCAGTGTTGAGTTTCCCTTAACTTTCTCTCAATTTCTCCTCAACTTGGACTGTGAATCCATTTGCGATACTCCTGGGGGTGATACGCTGTTGGCTCAAGGGATCTACTTAACTGACTCTTTATATATATATATATATATATATATATATATATATATATATATATATATATATATATCTGTCTGGATTCGCAAAAACGTGGCTGCAGAATTTGACTTGTCACTGATAACCTTGATACAATTCTGTCCTAGAGCTGTATATGTATATGTATATGTATATGTATATATAGATCATTATTAAATTCTTTGGACGTGAAAATATTATAACACTTTGTTGACTTTTACTGCTTTTGTTTCATTTGCTCGCCGACGAAACACGCCAGTTTCTTTGGAAGCCAGTCAGTTCCTTCTTTAGCCCATCAATTCCTTCAACGTAAACGTTTTGCAGCAATTTTCTTACCAAATTGGCCTTTAAACAAAAACAATTCCAGGGAATAATTTCCGAATTTTTTTGTGATCTGTTACAAAACAAAAATACCAAATGCATGTCGGTGTGTTGTTTGCAGGGATCAAGATGCAGCCAGTGTACAGGGCCGCCGGGTTCCCCAGGCCCCCAAGGACGAATTGGACCTCGAGGCTTCCAAGGGGCGCAAGGGCCCATTGGACCTAGGGGCTTCAATGGTACTAAAGGACCTTTAGGGCCAATGGGCCCTAGAGGTGTGAACGGTTCTCAAGGCCCATCAGGGCTCCCTGGAGTTACAGGTCTAATGGGTCCCCCTGGCCCCCAAGGACCAATTGGACCTCGGGGCTTCCAAGGGGCGCAAGGGCCCATTGGACCTAGGGGCTTCAATGGTACTAAAGGACCTTTAGGGCCAATGGGCCCTAGAGGTGTGAACGGTCCTCCAGGGCTCCCTGGAGTTACAGGACCAATGGGTCGCCCTGGCCGCCCAGGACCAACTGGACCTCGGGGCTTCCAAGGGGCGCAAGGGCCCATTGGGCCTAGGGGCTTCAATGGTACTAAAGGACCTTTAGGGCCAATGGGCCCTAGAGGTGTGAACGGTTCTCAAGGTCCATCAGGGCTCCCTGGAGTTACAGGTCCAATGGGCCTTCCTGGTAAGGCACCACAGGGTAGCTCTGGATCCTGGAATGTAAGTCGTTGTCAGTACAACAACACAAAGAAAGCTGCACAGACGCCTGGAAAGACAGCGATTTCCACAGTTGTGTTACGAGAAGATGACCATAAGGTGCGTACCTGACTTGACACGCAATTAAGACGCATATTAAACCCAGTAACTGCTAGTAATCTAAAGTTCTGAAGAATGAAAGTAAGGCCAAGTAGCTGCATAATGCGTGCAAGATTCTGATTATAAAGCTTACAGCTGCAGTAAAAAAAAAACAAAAAAACAAAAAAACTCCTCACATTCAACACGCCACCGCGGGAGAATAGGGCTCGTTTGATATATCAATGTTCTAATTTCAGGACTTTTGACCCTCCATTCCCCAAAGAGACTTGAATACAAAGAAAACACAGCCAAATATAGTTGCTTGCCCTAAAAGCTTCGGAGTCATGTTAGACTGATGTATCGGACGTGACTTATTAACCTATCCATTTAGGGATGGACTATTAGAAAAGTGATAGGGGGGTGGGGAATTTTCCGCTTGCACGAATTTTTTTTTCACTCCCTGCTTGTGCAGGAATATTTTTTGCAGCTGAAGCCCTCTGCACGAATTTTTTTTCAGACAAATATTGCTTTTTTTCCAACAATGAAATCTTGATTCATTATCTATGTTTTTGTGCTTTATAAATTACTCTACACTCACAACAGATCAAAGGATATAGGCCACTTTCCAAAGCAAAATCTTTTCAAAGATGTACACGCAGTGAGAGAGGAGGAAGCCACTTGGGGTGGACGGTTTCCCTGTGCATTTTTTGCAGTCCTTGACCTCTGGAATTCCTCTCCCACAGCCCATCATAATGGTGCCATACACCATTCACCAAAACAGCCCCTCTGTAGTGCCCTCCACTCCAAAATGTCAGTCCAAAAAGAAGGTACCTGTTTAGTAAAAGTGAAATATTAAAATGAATGTTTAAAGTTATTTAATTTTCATGGTGCTCTGTAAAAACTTAAAATGAAGTTAGGCTACAATTTTAATTACTAAAAACAAAACAAAATAAAACTAAAGTAAGACTCACCTTTCGTGTGAGAGTTCCACATAGTCTGGTAGCTGGCTGCATTCAGTCAAAATTCCCTGACGGGCGAAGATGTCCACTGACATTAAAAGGAATGGTGGGATACATTCTGCACCTCCCTGAAATGTCCTTCTGGTGTTTGTGCGCATCCCAGCACAGTAGGATTGAATGGTTTTCCTTTGAGGAATGCAAAAGTACATATGAATACACTACATTATCAAAAACATCCCAGAAAATGGGGTAGCATACAATGTAATTAAAAATCACTATAGATATGTAATTGATTATTACATGTAAATGAAACTAAGTCATTTAATGAATATTAAAGAAGGACTGGGGGCATAGCTGGCTTTAATAATGTTGAACGTTACTTTGGTCAATTAACACAAATTGTGCTTTTGAGCAAAGAAAACACTTCCTTGCTACTGTTGGTTATGACAGGTTCATGAACAAGACCCAGAGATCCAATCCAGTGAAAAGATCCCGTAGTTTCATTAAAAGGCCAAAACACAAAACTACTTCATACTATATATTCACACAGCACTAAGTTTTAAGCACAACTCTTGATACTCACAGAAGCTGGCCACTAACTGGGTCTTGCACAAAGCAAGTACCAAGGAAGTGAGTGGCGCCAGGCGGGACTGTGTGCATACGTTGTCCACACTGAGTTGGCTGAGAGTCTGTTTCAATCCACTGTGTCAGAGACTCTTGGAGAAACCTTGGCGGTGAAATTCCTGGATTACTAAAATATAACGATACCAGCAGCTCCAGATAACCAAACTTAATGTTACTTAATGTCCCTTGCATTACACATAAACAATAACAGTAAAAGGAATATGCCAGCAGGTACATGCAATTATACCAGTGTACTAACTGATGGATAATAACATACATATAGCCCAATGAAAAAAATTAAACCATTTACATGTACCTTAAAGTAATTGTTTTGGAACAAATCTGCTTCACTCCAGACGGGCAATGAGGAGATGGACATGTGCTGGTAAAGGATGTCTCCAAGGCAGAGTAAAGCTTGAAACAAATAGATCCTCTTCATTTCCCCAAAGAACTAGTTTGACTGACTGTGCAAGATTAAATCGGCCAGGAAACAACTTCAGCCACTCGCACCCTCCTTCCGCAAAGTTTCCATCATATAACATTTCGCAGATCTTAACGAGTGTAATGGCATACAATTCTGGCGATCTTAATAAATACTGGAAGAACTTGTTACGTGTCTTCATCAAAACATAGAATATAGTCAAGAAGTTATCAATAGGACATGTGTTCACAAGGACTTGACCTGCCCTTGATGTGGTACTGTAACTGTACCACCCCAGGGAGGAACTTGGAGTGCAGCATGTGCCTCTTTGATTTGTCCAGTCTGAGGCAGGTTCACATGAATTTCCTGATGTGGTGCATGCTTCCTCCTTTGATTCACAGATGAATAAAAATGTTTTTTGATATTTTCAATCTTGCTTGCCTTTGTTAAACCTCTCTTTTCACAGTCCTTCTTTGAAAGATTGAAATTTGCCATTAAATAGAGATCAAGCTGGGAGACACACAGCTTTTCCAGTTCATTTGTTCTAATGAGCTTTTCCCAGTCAAAATCATCATATGTTTTTGCCTTTTCGACTGCTCTGGCACTTGCGTTTGTCTTCTTTGAAATAAATGTTTTGATTTTGGCATTAAAACGCCGTTTCAGCTCATTTACAACAGCATTCCAAAGATCTTCTCCAGTATATTTGGAAATAAACTCATCTACAGATGCCAACATCTTGGCAAGAGTATCATTTGCATCTGATACACTGGCATGAACAGAATCAGACTCATCTGATTTCTCATATTTCAATTGTAACTCTGGATTTCCACAAGATGAAACTAACTCATCTAATTTTTTCTGGGGGCAGAAATCATCTCGCTTTCTTGTAGAGGCATCTAATACATGCTCTTTTTTGGGACCAAACTTCTCTGTTATCTCTCCTGATGAAATAGCATCAGGATGAACATAGTGGAAGTCCCCTTCACAAGAATAGTCTGGGACTGGTGACTGAATACGTCCAACAACCATCCCACTCCACCCATTCAACAACACCTTTGAATTCTCAATTGATGCATGAAAGTCACAAATACTTCCATTCTTTGTTTCACATCCACTCCTGATTCCCTCAAATCCATTATCAAAAACAAAATAATGATCATCAAAACATTTTTTTACAAATTTGTAATAACCCTTCCCTGCACACTTTTCAAGCATTGGAGAAGAAGTAGCACCTGCACACTTCACCATGTACTTTTCGTCGAAAAAGAACTTTTGATAAATGTCAAACCAAGGAGTCATAGCATGTATGCTAGTTCCCATACATGCTTTTCCATCAAACCGTTTCTTTATTTCCTCAGCACAATCCTTTGAAATTTTTTCCTCCTGCTCAGTCTGCAATCTCTTCAAATCATCGATACTCAGTTCTGCAAGTTTGAATTTACCTTCGTCGTCAACAATTGAAGTGCAAGGAACAGGTATAGACCTTCCAATCCCAAGGCACTCATTCAAGGACCTCATTACTTTTTCAACAATGTGGCATGATGAATCATTTGGAGCGTAATGGAATCTGCATTGAAGGTCCAAGTAGTTTAACATAAAGTACTCTGCCATTCGTATCTGGGTCATTTGTTCATGGCTTGAAACACCTGGCCCAGCATCTGAAGTTTGGATGTCAAGAGGCCTATACATATAAAATAAATGTCAAAAGAATATTACTTTGTAGCAATTTCTTTGATTCTGCTGTTATTTTATATTTACTGTCTTCTTGTTTTTTGACCATCAAACAGAAACCAAGTAAATTGCAAATATGTGTTGAAATAACACCCTGTAACAACAACATTGTTGAAACAGTTCTGTTTTGAGGAAGTATTACCCCCATCAAGTACCCTGTCTTTACTCTGAAAACTGTACCCTCAAATGAGCACTGCCCCTGACAGCAGAACTATTTATACATTGAAGAGCCATAATGACCCTCAACAAAACCACAGCACTTTATATAAATTAAACCACCCGAGTTCAACAGTGGTGATGATAGTAATTACTGCACTGTAATCACCATGGTGATTTTTTTAGTTAATACCTTGTGCGACAAGTCAATTAAGAACAAAAATATAGAGTCACATTCACAGACAGTCTATGCAATTTCAATATTGAACACCAAAAATACAAAGGCTTTCAGTATTTAACAACAGGCATTACTGTTGCTGACTTTGCATACATGTACATGTACATGCAGTACATACATGTAACTACAGAACTTCAGTAGAGATCAAAACAACCAAAATTGATAATAGACCTATCATTAAAAAAGTACTGCTCAGTAATTTATTATTAATAGTATGTGTTGGTTTTCACCTGTGCCTGGGAAGACCAATACCCTCCATTTCATTACGAATATCTTGACAAAGCTTCTTTACAGACTTGTAGTCAGCTTGTAAATCCTCCCATAGCTGGCAGTCAAACTTTGATTCTAAAACAACATATGTATATTTATATCCATCTACATGTATTAAATGTGCTTGCAGAAAGCCTAAAGTCTGAGGCCAGATCCTCTGGGAGGATAAAGTTAATAGTATACAACAGTAGGTAAAACCTTAAATTCCTGTCAAAATGCAACAGAAGGAAAGCAACTGTCTAAGAATAATATCAAATGAATGGACAGTAATTTAATTAGAGGATGTATTATGATATACATTATTCTGTTTAATATTACTAGGTAATCTAGTGGTAGCTTTCCTACATTTTCTACATGTACCCCTTTTACATGAATCGGTATTAAAGATCAATGTAACTTGATGTAATTTTATACATCGTCTGAGAACTTGGTTCTTATCATTTAGTAAGGGGATGTCCTCGATAAGCCTGTAAAGGTTTCTGAGACTTGCTTCTCATTACAGTAACTAGAGTGGTAAATGAAATGAACTTTGTCAAAGAAGTGAATGACCTTTGTCAAATTAATAAATAAACAAATACAAGCATACATGTCATTACTGTTATTATACTATCATTAGTCCACAAATACAAACTAAATCACAATGCTCACCTATAATTTTCAATTGCTCAACCAGTAAGGACATATCTTCCACTGTTTTGCCCAGAGCTTGTTTGTTGCCTATACTGATCTACTGAGAGCAGGGCAACTTCCAATCTCTTTAGAAGAAAGTGGACCCTCAACAGTTCTCTGGAAAGATAATCTCCTCCCTCTGCCACTCTTTCATAGTCCTCCTCAATTGTCATAAGTTCAAACTGAAAGACAGAGTCCCTCATTGCAATGAGATATGGTAAGGAATCCTTGGGTGAGAAATTGTCTAAAACAGCTGTCTCTGAAACTCCTTCCAAAGGCATCTCATGTTCATTTCGGAAGACATATCTGTTAGCAAATAAGTCTTTGGCCCAGTTTGTAGCAGAACTTGGATAAATGTGCTTTGTTTTACAAGTCACAGAGACTGTAACATCCTTTGGAGCAAATTTATCACGTCCACTGTGTTCCACCTCTTTCATGTCATTAACCATTAGTATTACTCCAGGTGCGACATAATCAACAGGATCAGGATAATCTGCCGATGGGAGCTTAAAGTGGCTATCAGGTCCAATGTTAAACTGAACTGGAGTATGGAGTGATCTTGAAAATCCCTCTGATGTCTCATATCTTACATATGCTTTGTCATCAATAGCACGCCTGATGACCAGACTCTTGCCATGTACAGGACTGGAACTAGCAAATGCAAATCGGATGTAATTCTTAACATGTGCTCGATTGTAGTGAACATTGATGTGCCTCTGATTATGTTTCTTTTGGGGACGAAGATGTGCCCAAAGATTCTGCCCACGATGTTGTTCTGCCTGTCGATAGCGTTTGTTTCTGCACTTTCCCCAGGAGCGTACGGTTTCCTTGGATATAATTGCTTTCTTACCAATTTGCAGAAGACGCCTGTTTTTTAAAAAATATATATATTATGTAAAAAAGAAAACTCCGTGCTTTCTGATTGGTTGAAAACCATTTACAATAACTCTAGTGAAACATAGAAAGTTGCTTTGTGCTTTTGTTCCATAAACAATAAAAAACTCCAAACATATATGTTGTGGTTCAAATTTTTCTTTGGTTTAAAATTTTTCAAAGCAGTTTGATTTGTATTTCCATTATTTGAATTTATGATAGTGAATGCAAGAAAGGAAAAGGAAAATAAAAATCAAACCAGGGAAAAATTTTAACCACAACATATACGAATGTATTATATGGATTTACAATGTAACATCTCAAGATCACTGCACCTTCACAAATGCATGCTATTTTTGCTGACTCAATATAGAGTGTTTTCACTCACGTGATCAATGAGCATGTTTTTCAACCAAAACAAAAGAATACGTTTGCATAAGAATAGAGTTCAATTCCCGGAGGATTAGATTGGGACACCAACATGGCTGCCATTCCTTTGTTTAGGGACACCAACATGGCCGCCGTGACGTCACGTGAAAACACTCTATTACATGTCTTTTCTTATTTTTAATTTTAGGTTTTGTCATTATATTAAATGTTACCAAGTGCCAAGATTATTGTATGATTTCCAAAATTAACTTTCAGATTAATAATTTATTTTTTTTTATGTCATCATCTATCATTAGTTACCTGTTTGCAATTCGCAGCATCTCTTTGGACTGAATTCGTTGTTCATGCTCAAGGTAGCCTATGCCTTCAATTGTTCCTGTAAAACTTCATAAACTGCTTGCTCTGCTCTATGGTCAATCCTGTAACACCCTCTACCTTTGCTTTTCTGTGACAGGAGGTTCTGTTTCCACCTGTGGAAAAGTCTACGTGAAATTCTCTTTTTGACAGCTTTTTTAGATCTGCCCTGGAGTCTTCTCAATCTTTCTCTTTTCATCTCGATGTCGAAGTTTCTACTTTCCACTTCTTCATCATGCAGTCACGCTCTTTTTATTTTAATTTCTCTCTCACATCTATTAAGGTCTGTTTGCAACCTAGATATAAGAGCTTCTAAACGGCACTGTGCTTCTCTCTCTGTTTGTTCTTGATTCCTGTCCACTTCACTTAAAAAGTTCTCAATGGTTCGTTTTAATATCTCAGTACGCTGGTTTTGCAATCCCAATGTCAAAGCTAGTTGTGTCGACGAGAACATACTTGAAAGGACAAATGTAAGAATGGCACGGTCTTTTGAAGATGACATCAATTTCATCAGAGTTGAAATGTGAAGAACTAGTTCAGTTTCAAAACGTTCGCCAGCATGCTCTTCATTCGACGGACTGTGCCGGTTCAGAACAAAATCCAAGCTTCGACACAAAGACATATTGTCCAACGGCAGTTCTAAAAGCAGGATGAACGTGTGGCCACCATTTGTGACGAATGCTCGTGCATATTATCAAATACCAACATAAGACTTTAACTATTCGTGGTATGTCTCACCTCTGTGATAGAATAATTATGACTGTGTGTATATAGGTTAACGATCTTTTGCATTAAACGGAGTTCTTTGGTTTCTGCTTGATATAATGTAGTTGTCCGTTTGCCGTAGCGCTCGTTACATGGTGTCAGGATATCGAACCTACGTAAATTATTTTTGCTGAAATGCCGGGAAGCGGAGGAGCTGAGCACTCTTCGAGTTCGTCTTCGGATATTTCGAGCGCGAGAAGTGGAGCATTATTTGCTTTGCCACCGCCAACACCACTTGAGATCCACGATTCTAATGCGGCAGAGAAGTGGAAGGAATTTGAGCAGGCATGGAGAAATTATTCGGTAGCGATGAAATTGCATCAGGAAACCGAGACTGTACAAATAGCGACGTTGCTGACGGTGATCGGAGCCGAAGCTAGGAAAGTTTACTCGACGTTTACGTTTGGCGAAGGTGACCGTGACAGAATACAGCCGGTGTTAGAGAGCTTTGCTGCTTATTGTGAGCCGTTGAAGAATGTTCCTTTTGAGAGATACAGGTTTTACTCTAGAATGCAAGAAGCAGGAGAATCGTATGACCATTACCGGACAGTCCTGCGACAATTAGCTGATCGATGCGAATTTGAAACCATTACGGCAGATCAAATTTTACGGGACAAGCTTGTTTTCGGAATTCAGGATTCAAAGGTACGTGAGAGATTGCTTCGCGAAAAGAATTTGTCACTGCAGATAACTGATGAAATTTGTCGAGCGCACAAGACAACGGTTGAGCAAATGAAAGCTGTTGGTGGTGCCAGCAGTGGGGATACAGATCCCGGTCATGTAAATGCCTTTTCTAAAAAGCCGAAAGGAGGGAAAAAGAGGCGTGGTCGATTCCCTAGAGGCACTGACTCCCAAGTGAAAGCGTGTGTTTATTGCAGACGTATGCATGATGTGTCTAAGCGTGAAAACTGTCCAGCATTTGGAAAAAGGTGTAACAAGTGTAACAAGCAAAACCATTTTGCGAACGTGTGTTTTGGATCGGTCTCCAAATCGTCGCAGCGAGGCAATCGCGTCCATTATTTGGAGGATGGATTTTCAGAGGATGGATCTTCAGACGACGTTTTTGGTGTGGAGGAGATTTCAGCGGTGACTCTTGATGATTCGCAGCTTGTAACATTAAAATTGGAGTCAGGAAATTATCTTCGCTTTCAGCCGGATACTGGTGCGCAATGTAACGTGGTCCCTTTGCACTTGTATAAGAAAGCCACAAGAGACTTCAATTTGCTTAACGTAACCCCAGTAAGCACAGCAATTATTTCGTATGGGGCGACATCGATTCCTATCCTTGGTAGAGTTCGTTTGAGAGTTTGGCGTGGAGATTTCAGATGTTTTCTTGACTGTAACCTGGTGGACAGCAAAAGGGTCAGGCCTATACTTGGAAGGAAAGCTTGTCTTGGAATGAAAATCATCAAGTATTTAGACAATGATCAACTGAATCATCCCCAGACCTCTTGACGTATGTGCCCATGATGCGCCAACCGAGCCTGTTTTGTCCGCTGACCAGTTGGTCATGAAATATCCTCGTGTTTTCCGTGATGGAGTTGGTAAACTTCCTGGAGAATATCACATGGAGTTGGATGAAACAGTGAAGCCAGTTTAACACCCTCCTCGCCGAGTACCGGTTGCTATCCGAGAACGTCTACGAGAGACTTTAGAAGATTTGGAGAGGCGAGAAATTGTAGCTCGTGTGACAACGCCCACATCTTGGATTAGTTCAATGGTTGTTGTGCCAAAGCCAAATGGTGCCTTACGCATTTGCTTGGACCCTAAGTATCTAAATCGAGCTCTGCAACGAGAGAATTATCCCTTGCCTACCATCGAAGAGGTTGCTTCTAGGCTCCATGGAGCCAAAGTGTTTACTGTGCTTGATGTTGCCTGTGGATTCTGGCATGTTGCTCTTGACGAGCAGTCATCGTTCTTAACTACCTTTAACACACCCTTTGGTCGGTACCGTTGGATAAGGATGCCCTTTGGAATTAAATCTGCGTCTGAAGTTTTTCAACGCAAGATGCACGAATTGATTGAAGGACTGAGTGGAGTTGAAGTCATAGCTGATGACTTTGTCGTTGTTGGTTATGGGGATTCATTCCAAGCAGCATCTAAGGATCACGACAAGAGTCTTTTAGCGTTCCTTCAGAGATGTGAAGAGCAAGGAATTCATTTAAACAGCGACAAGTTGAAGCTCAGGATGAGAGAAGTTCCGTTTATCGGTCATGTGGCAACCAGTGAAGGACTTCGAGCAGATCCAGCGAAAGTTCGAGCCATACGTGAAATGCCCAGACCGGAGAATGTTGCAGGTGTACAGCGCATCCTGGGAATGGTTCAGTACCTCAGCAAATTTCTGCCCCGATTATCAGATATTACCAAGCCGCTCAGAGACCTCACCCGCCAAGACGTGGAATGGCACTGGGACGAGCCCCAAGAGAGAGCATTTGAGCAACTCAAAGATGCTGTGTCTGTGTCGCCGATACTCCGTTATTACAACTTGCGAGAGAAGGTTACGATCCAATGTGATGCGTCTCAACATGGTCTTGGTGCTAGTTTACTTCAAGGTGGACAGCCTGTGGCGTATGCTTCACGAGCCTTAACCCCTACGGAAGAAAACTATGCACAAATTGAGAAAGAACTTTTGGCGATAGTCTTTGCCTGTGAGAAATTTGATGCTTACATTTATGGCCGTGATTCTGTTCATGTACAAACAGACCACAAGCCCCTCGACTCCATCTTCCGGAAAGAACTGTGTGCAGCGCCAAAACGTCTTCAGAGAATGCTTTTAAGGTTGCAGAAGTACGTTTTGAAGGTTACTTACCTAAAAGGAGAGAAGATGTTGATTGCTGATACCTTGAGCCGAGCCCATTTGCCTGACGTTAATGCTTCTGTTTTTGTCCGAGAGTTGGAAGAAGTCGACCATAGAGCTAACTTGCCTGTGAGTGACGCCCGTTGGCAGCAGGTTACCCATGCTTCTGCTAATGATCCAGTTTTGAAACAGCTTCGTGATGTCATTCAAAATGGCTGGCCAGAGAGAAAGTCAGATGTTTCTGAGTGTTTGCGACCCTACTTTGACGTGCGTGACGAGTTGGTAGTACAAGATGTGCTGATCTTCAAGGGTGCTCGTTTGGTTGTTCCAACTTGTATGCGCAAGGAACTGATGTCTGTTGCACACTCTACACACATAGGAACAGAAGGATGTTTGAGAAGAGTTCGAGAGTGCCTTTTCTGGCCGAGAATTGCATCAGATGTCAAAGATTATGTCTCGAAGTGTGATGTGTGTCTGGCTTACCGCACGTCTCAGACTAAGGAACCACTCCTTCAACATGAAGTAATTTCCCGACCCTGGGCTAAAGTAGCTGCTGATTTGTGCGAGTCCAATGGACGAACCCTTCTGGTTGTGTCCGATTATTTCAGCAATTTCATCGAGGTTTCCCGTTTGCATGCTATCACAACACAAGCCGTGGCTCGTGAGTTGAAGACCGTTTTTGCACGTTTTGGCATACCGGAGATTCTGGTTACCGACAATGGTCCGCAGTTTGCGTCCAAAGAGTTCAAAGCATTCGCGGAGAGCTGGTCTTTCAATCACATCACCACCTCGCCAAGATACCCTCAATCGAATGGCAAAGCCGAAAATGCGGTAAAGACTGTGAAACGTCTTTTTGAGAAATGCAAACAGTCGGGTGTCTCTGAATTTCAAGCTTTGTTGGATTGGCGTAACAACCCAACAGAGGGAATGGCTACTAGCCCTGCGCAACGGTTGATGGGTCGGCGCTGTCGTACGTTGCTGCCCACATCCGAGTCTCTTTTGAGGCCAAGTTATTCATTGCGTGACGATGTACGTGCTATGTCTGACATGAAACGTCGTCAGAAGGAATACTATGATCGACACGCAAAGCCACTGCCTAACCTTAGCCCTGGTGAAATAGTGCGAATGAGACTGCCTGGGCAGAAGGTCTGGACACCAGCTACCTGTCTGGATTCGGCGGGTCCTCGTAGTTTCCTTATCAAGTCTGGAGATGCAGTTTTTCGGAGAAACCGGCGTCACATTATTAAAACTGACGAGACTCCTGTTGCCAGCCAGACCGTTGTTCGAAAGGAAACGCCTCTGCCAAGTGGTTCTGGAACAGTATCGCCTGGAGACACAGCAGTGCACGTTCCATCATCTCCAACCCCCGCTGTGCCATCTGCTGAATCGCCATCCTTCCAGCCGGAAGTGCCCCCGACAGGCCTTCGAAGATCACAGAGGGAACGAAAACCCCCGACAAGATTTCGGGATTACGTGTTGACGTGACGAGATCCCCAGCTGTCCAGAGTTTGGCGATTACGTGTTGACATTCTGTTTTTGTTTTTTTCGTGTGACACTTTCAGTTTCTTTTTCTTTTTCTTATAAGAGGAAAGGTGTGACGAATGCTCGTGCATATTATCAAATACCAACATAAGACTTTAACTATTCGTGGTATGTCTCACCTCTGTGATAGAATAATTATGACTGTGTGTATATAGGTTAACGATCTTTTGCATTAAACGGAGTTCTTTGGTTTCTGCTTGATATAATGTAGTTGTCCGTTTGCCGTAGCGCTCGTTACACCATTGTTTAAAAACAGAACTGGCAAGCCATTCTTCGACAGGATCTTTTCTTTAAACTGTCGTCGTGCTTCTTTCTTGTCTGCCTTACATGCTATCAATGGTACTTTTCCAGCGAATTGATCGAATGCCTCTTGGAAAGAAATGCAGTTAACGGCAACTAATTCATCGAGCAGACTGTAAAGGGCAATCAACCTTTCTCGGCTACACTCATAACTTTGTTCGATTGCCTCCTTGAGCTCAGCGTGTCTTCCATCTGCCGTTTTGTTGCATAATGAAACACTAACATTTTTAAAACCAAAACTACAATTGAAATCTACGTATGGTCTCTTCCCGCGTGAACTTTTTTCCAAGCTGTCCGCCATGTTATTTTTGAATATATATTGTGATTATAATTGTCAGCGGTTGTGATCAGCATCCAGGCCACCGCGGCCTTGTAACAAGCCCCACTTGTTTGCAAACAGGCCTTGCAGAGATGGCAGAGACAATTGACAAAATTGAAGAAGAAAGCACGTTCTACAAATGGTTAAAAAGTGCTTCTTTGGATAAACACTACAGACGTTTGTCTGAAAACGGGATTACCAAAATTTGTCATTTAGAAGATGTAAAGGAAGATGATGCCGAGTCGCTCGGGCTGACCAAGTTCGAGTACAGGAGACTAGCTCGTTTATACGCCGACTTCAAAGCACAGTCTGCAGAGCAGTGTTCCCAAGGAAAATCAGCCACAAGTAAGGCTGCGTTCAGGACCTCAAGTTCGTCGGTTGTATTGAGCTTGCCGAAAGTCATGAAAGATTTCGTTCAAACACGCGATGGGCAGGGACACGTGGTTGTGCGAACCGAATCATTAAAGCGTCAGTTCAAGAATTTGTACTACGAGTCCCCAGTCACCCCGACACAGGTGTTTTCGAATTCTTTCATTCTCCAAATGGCAGGCGAGAGAATGAAATATTCAAGTTCATTGCGCGATTGTGAACTCTGGTGCAGAAAAGAAAGATCCAAGCGCACCAATCTCTTGTTGGGAACAGCAAAAAGTCCCACGATCGACAGTTGGACCCCCTATTACCAGAACCAAAGTCCATATGGTATCCTGAAAATTGCCAGATCACGGTATCCAAACATAGCGGCCTTAATAGAAGAAAATGGGGTTCAACCAAGAAAAAGTCAATATGCGCACCTGTGCAAGTTTTTTGAAAGATACCAAGATGCACTGGCACTGGCAAATAAGAATGAGGCGAATTGTCAACAAGAAATTGAAAAGACCTTAAAAGGGACAACAATCAGAGTAGGTATTACTTCTATTTAAGCTCATACTTAGTAATAACTAAATCAGAAATACATGTAGCCAAGACTGCTTGGTAAAGTAATAATTTAATGTATGCATCAAACAAATGCTCAATCAATAGATCGTTTTCATGTGATGTCATGGCGGCCAAGTTGGTGTACAAGAACAATAGATTTTCTCTCTGTTGGGAACTTATCTCTATTTTAGGCAAATTCTGCACAAACATTTTGTACTGTTTTGTACACAAACATGGCCACCTTGTCACATGAGTGAAAACCATCTATAAATCAAAGAATCAGTGGTATCTAGCTAGGATAGAACCCTCTACGACTTGGTGACACAAAAACGAATATTAAAATTACAGCTATTAGAGTATATTGAAAATAATGGTGTTAGTGCTGGCAGACCCCTCACTGTTCACAACAATGATATAGGCCATATATATCCTAATCTTTTTTAACCACTTTTATAAAATCTTTTTCTAGGACTCCAAGAGCAAAACAAATTTTTCAGGAACTTACTTGTCCAAGTTGAGAATGTCTCGAAAGAGATCAAAGAGGTTTTTAACACCTATGAGGTTTTAATGGAGCAGTGCAGGAAGAGGTTTGGTAGTAGTGTTGCTGAGCAACAGTGCAAAAGGAAAAAGAAGAGCAATGCACAGAAGGAACTAAAAAGGAAAGCAAAAAAGGGCAAAGCAACAATTACATGTACCAACTAGCAGTGAGAATGAACCAAACAAGAAGGAAGAAGAGGGATCAGTCATAGATCAATGGTCTACCAAGGAAGAAATTGAAGACTGATAAAATACAATACAATACCCGGTGCTAATACTAAGTTGCACTCATTTGGCTTTATAGTATTAAATTATCGGGTCATCATCATCTATCCTCTTCGTGCCTCTTGGCACATAGGGCCTTCACAGAGCTTCTCCACTCCTCTCGATTGGTTGCTGCGGTCCGCACCTCCTCCCACGATCTCCAACGTGCTTCTTACCTTTCCTTCTCTACCGTCCGTCTCCAGGTGGTTTCTGGTCTTCCCCTTCTCCTTTTACCTTCTGGTGCCCAGCTCATGGCAACATTGCAATCATCATTGTGATCTTTCCTAAGAATATGACCAATCATTTTCCATCTTCGAGACATCACTTCCAGTTTTTATGTCAAACCACTCACATGTTTCCCCACTGATCTTGGGTAATAAGTAGTTATTCTCAACAATTAAATGTATTTATGATCATATTTATTATAAATATAGTATACACTATGTCTGGCTGCCAATGCCAAACATACGTTCTGGTTCTTAATTTTTGTTAAAAGTTACAGTGGTAGTGTTGCTGTTTATGTTGTTGGCTAGTTAATGTTGGTAGCAGTTAAAGTTTTAACAATACTTCTTCATGTAAATGCACTTTTTCACTTTATTATAGAATCATTCAAGGCGATAAGACCCATACTCTTATTTTTATTGTGGGCGCGATAATATTATCGAATATTCACTAAGATACCGAATTCTAATATTTATATTTTCATTATAAATTTTATAAGAACTGAAAAGTGTAATATTGAAACTGTCTATGTATAATTAAATTTATCTATGATATTGATCATAATACAGGATACACTGTATGCTGCAGGTAGACTGTCTGCCATTGAAAATCATACTTTGTGGTTCGTAATTTTTGTTAAAAGTACCGGTGGCAGTGTTGCTAATTATGTTGTTGACAGTTAAAGTTTCAACATTGACTACTACATGTGATTACATTTTTTCATTGCATTATAGAATTCTTATTCAAGAGTATAAGACCTATCCTCTAATTTTTATTGTAGGCACAAATAATTTTTTAGAATATTTACCAAGATACCAAATTCTAAGATTCATTTATTACAAATTTAATTCTATTATTTTTACTATAATACAGTATACAGTGTATCCGTAGGTACACTAGCTGCAATTTAAAACAAAAACAAGGTTCTAATTGTCTTCTTTCAATAAGAAGAAAGTGATTTTTGTTTATTCATATTGTGCCTGGTAATATTGTTGATTTCTGAAAAACATTTCTGGCTATTGAAGTATGAATTAATTTATGTCACCTTATATTTGTCATTTCATGCAAAGTGAAGAAAACACTTTATACACTATTAGATATCTTTATGTATTATACATAATAATATAGCAGGGCCTGGGGTAAGGCCCCAAGAATGTTTTGAATATAAATAATTATTTTTAATAGATATTGGCAAATTTTATATATTAAAAATAAAAGTCACAATCGGACCTTCCTTTTGCATGAATTTTTTTCTTCGCCTTCCTCTTTGCTCGAATTTGTTTCTTGGTATTTTCCCTTGCATTAATTTTTTTTTGTTTCTTTCCCCACCCCTCCCCCCCATCACTTTTCTAATGGTCCATCCCTTAATGTGCCTATAACGCTTAGCCCGTTGCAATGGATTTTGAAATTTTAGGTCTCTCTGAGACGTTTCGCGAAGAAACAAATCCTATTCTTTGTTTTGTCTTTTTGTTATCGGCGGACGAAATCCCCGAAAAGAGCCCATTTTCCGCCATATTGAATACAAAAAGGAGCAACTGAGAGACTGGGTACTAACTAGCTTGTGACGTCCACTCGGTATCACGTCTACAAAGCATTTGGTCATTTCTCACTAGTTTCGCTGTGCCGAACTTGAAATATGCTTGGTAGATGTGTTGCTGGTGGATGTCCGGCCTTCCCAGACGTAGAGAAGGGTATTGTTCTGTTTTGTTCTGTAACAGAAGAAAGGAGACAACTATTCTCAAAAGCACTTTATCTGTCATCAGACTCGAACACAACTTGCGACTCTACTACAAGCACGTTTTACACCGAGCTACAGCGCATGTCCGAAATAAGTTGGGCTCAGGCCCTACGCTTATGGTTAGCCAAATGTTGCAAAATTCAACAACTTGTACATTCATATTCAACAACATATATTTACGTTCAACAAGATATATTTATATTCAACAATACGCATTTTCTTTCAACTTCAACCCAAATTATTTTCATTCAACAAAAATGTTTGTTCAACTTCAACCAAAAATAATTTCATTCAACAAAAATATTTGTTCAACTTCAACCAGAGATAATTACATTCAACAACAATATATTTGTTCAACTTCAACCCAAATTATTTTCATTCGTTGAAAATAATTGTTCAACTTCAACAAAAAATAATTTCATTCAACAACAAAGCTCCCGGACATTCAAAATATCGTCATTCAACAAAATTCCCCGTCCGGTCCCCAGTTAAATAAGTACGGATCCAGTCCTCCGATCGTTCATGAAATAAAGATGGCGTCGGAAGACGGAACAGTGAGTTATGTTACGGAAGAACTGACACAAATTGTGAGAGAATGTGTTCGAAATGAGATTCCTCTTCAACGGTCGGGAAGTAATACCTCGTTGTTAATGAGAACTCGCGACCTTATAGCGAGTTCAGCACGATCTGCGAGCCGAGAAATGTCAAATTCCATCGCCCCGGGCATCGTTCCATCGTTTAGTGTCAATAGATCATAACTCCTAAACAAGCATGATCCCATCTACTGCTCATGGAAGATAACCATGTTAACTTATTAACACAGCAATTTGTTGTCTAGAAAGGGATCCTAGGGCCATATTTAATGTTCTAAAAACTGTTGCTTAAATTTAATTTTCTGTGAACAAATTGCATTCATTTGTGTTACAGTGGCAACTGAACCTGATTTGCTCTCCATTGCAGTTTGCTTGATGTGGTGAGACTCCATGCAGTGTCATTAGTTATGTATCTAAAATGGAACAGTTTAAAGTGAATAGTTAAAGTAGACCTCGTGTTGGCATTTGACTTTATTTCCAGTGATGACGGTCATTAATGCAAGTGTGGCCACAACATCAGGTCTCTGTTCTAGTGGTGTTGTGGCCGCCTTTGCATTAATGACCGTCATCACTCAATTGCCACCAATGGACAAATTTCACTCTTTTATTTCCAGTGGTTAGGATTACAAGACTAAAATATGTTTGTGTTGTGCTGTTTCCCTCAGCATCTGAAGTTTTCACAGTTGTGTTTATGTTTAGTTCATTGATAAATTTGCTTGTGTTACCTCTTCTAGTAGCATAACTGATGTTTATGTTAGGTACTGATTCTTGGAAATGATACTAATAAAATAGTTATATTTTATGAAACATTGAGTCCCTTTTCTGATTTCATTATTGAAAATGGCACACAAACAAGTAAAGTAAGAAATATGAATCTTTATTGACGTCTTTTTTTATTGTGATAAGTGGACTAACATTAAGAATAGTTTTCCTCTGCAAATGTTTTGCACGTGCAAAATATTAAAAATAGAACTGACTATTGGGATGGGGGTGAAGAGATAGGGATGGGTCAGCTAGTTTGGGCTGGCAAAAACTTAAGTGTATTTGCCTTTAAAAAAAGGATATATTTTAAAGGTGGTCTGGACTGGCAATTGTAACTCCTAATTGTCAGTCAACCATCAAAGGCAATATTAAGACCACTAACATGCACGTCTATTTTGGATTACAGTTCCTGATAAAATCTGTGCTTCATAACTATTACCTAGTTTAAGTTACCTGAGTTTCATGACAATTTTAAGCAAGTTCAGTTTGTGTGATATTCCATACCACAATGTACCACAACGGCAAAGCTCAAAGTACCTATTAGCATCTAACACTGAGGTGCAAAATGTGTCAGGTACCATCTATTCTTTCTCCAAAAGAACGATTGGCATGTGTTTCTGATCAAACAAAAATTCAGTGTTTAATCCTTCTTAAGATACCCACCTGAAAGGAACCATAGTGATTTTATTAAAAATAAAAACACACAGGCCAGCAATTTTAACTTGTCAACATTGAACACAACTACATGAAAGATGATTCATTGCATGCATGTCTCATAGGCATTTTGGGTTATCACATAGTAAGTAAGTAAGTAAGTAACCCTTGTAAGTATTCATTCAAAACTATGGTTTGAAAGCAAGCTTTCAAGAAATTCAAGTGCCCCTTGGAATATATCAATGGCAAAGGCATTTGAGTTCTCAAGTGGATTAATCTCGTTTGTCAGCCTGGAGATGATTACATCTGATAAACGCAGATCCACTTCATTGACTTCGACAGTAGGCAGACCATCATCTGGTGGTGGTGGTGCATCGGGGTCAAAACCATACCACTCATAGTCATCACCACTGACATTAGCATCACTTCTTACATCAGCCACTGCAGTAAGCCTTCCGTTGACTCTGTCTATCATTCCATTGGACCAGATTTGTTCCGGACTCCAATTTCTTTCAGTTCTTATGGGGTGCTTATTCCAGGCCTCGACAAAACTATCAATTGCAGTATTAATTCTGGGCAAGTAAACATAATGAAGAACAAACACATGTAGGGGGTTGGTGATATCAAGCAAACCAGATTCCTCCATGGATTTGAAAGTGTAGTAAAACACATTACCGAAACATCGAAACACGTCTCGCCATAAACGCTCTATTCTCTGGTTACGCGTAGAAGTTCCAATAAGTGCGGATCCACGATCATGGCCTCGAAAAGCAATCATGCGTTCCCATACCAACACGTTTTCTCCTCCATGGTCAGTTCGTACTCTAGAGGGCCACGAATACTTGTCAACACCCTGCAGAAAAAGACGTTCAACGGTCTCTTTTCTGTTGTTTGTAGAACACTTCAAAAAACATATTAAGCGAGAATAGCCGTCTATACAACCATGGATGACAAAACCCCATGTAATCAGACTGTGATGGCCGTCAATGTGCCATAAACTGTTAGGGCCAGGCACTGAATAGGCTCTCCTAGAAACCACTGTTGCCCATCTCAAACGGCAGTTGATCGGATCAACTCGCGAAATACTGGCTCTAATACGTTCTCTTTGAACATTGATACCCATACTTTTCAAGTGTCCATGAACCATTGAATAACCTACCAGGCCTCCTTGTACATTCATGAAAGCTCGCACAATATCATCAAGATCCGTATTTCCGATATTTGTAAAGCCAGTTACCTCGGTGATACCAAGCGCTCGTACCCGTCGCCACAGAGTCCAACGCGAAACAAGAAGAAGTTCTGCGATGTCTTTCCACTTAAATCCCAAAGCCCTGAAGTGAAGCAAAGTCTCTTCATCGATCTCGTACTTTGGTCTCCCTGGTCCTCCATTTCCAGTACGTTCCGGTGGACTTAACAGATATACTGCTAAGTGAGTACAGTTTGGTGTATTCCTTAGCCCCAGTTCTGTCAATTTTCGGCACCAACTGTGGAACAAAACCCTTAAATTTCCAGCAACCTCAGTCAGCTCTCCTTTGAACTCGCTTACAATGGGTAATATGTTTTCGACAAATTTCGCTGCTGATTCTAAGCGATTGATCACGCACTCTATAAACTTATAACATCCTCAAAGCAATTCAAGAATGAATGTTCGTCCAGTGTTCCTGCCGCCATTTTGATTTTGGCGCTAATCGAATGTCTGGTTTCCAGACGGGAAGGGTGCTCGGGGTAGTTCCATGGGAGGGACGGGGCATTTTGTTGAATGACGATATTTTGAATGTCCGGGAACTTTGTTGTTGAATGAAATTATTTTTTGTTGAAGTTGAATAATTATTTTTGTTGAATGAAAATAATTTGGGTTGAACAAATCTATTGTTGTTGAATGTAATTATCTCTGGTTGAAGTTGAACAAAAATTTTTGTTGAACGAAAATAATTTGGGTTGAAGTTGAAAGAAAATGCGTATTGTTGAATATAAATATATCTTGTTGAACATAAATATATGTTGTTGAATATGAATGTACAAGTTGTTGAATTTTGCAACATTTGGCTAACCATATACGCTACACTATACCTTTCTATAACGACGATCGGCCCGAAGCTAGAAAACGAAGAAAGAAATGGGTCGATTTTGTGAAACAGAAGAGATCCAAATGGGAGCCGACCCGAAACTCTTCCTTATGCTTCAGGCATTTTACTGCCGATGACTTCATGCGTCGCTTTACCTTTGCCGACGAGACGAGTAATAAGCCCATCATCCCAAGACTTAAAAGAGATGAATTGGGCATTAATGTTTTCCCAACTGTTTATGCCGAAGTTGTGAACAGAAATCCAGTTTTAAGCGAAAGTGCGAAACGTCGCCAGGAACGACAGGTACGAATTGTGCACTGTTTCGTTCAACATGATTAAGACACATGTATGCAAACCAATAACAATCACACTTAAGAAATAAGAAAACTCACTTTAATTTATAATTGATCTAGACAATCAAAACTGCGAAGAGGCGAATGGAGACCGTACCTCCAATATTAATATTTGGTGCCTCAATTGCCAATAAAGGTAATTTACATTCATAAGTGAAGTTTTCAAATTTCATCAGGGGGAGTCAATTACATGACTGTGCATTATGCAGAACCATGCAGGGCATGGGTTAATTGCAGAAATGAACTTTGAATATTATTGTCTGATTGTTTTGCCTGGCCTCTTAATTTGCTCTTTATCTTTCATTGATTGTAGTATCACCTGCATAAACAAACTGATGTGTTATACTTCTGCAGATTATGTGGAGGACATTTACCAGGCAGTTTTTGTTGCTGAGGATAAAGACCAGCTCGGGGATGCTATGCGGGAATTACATGACATGAATCCCCCACCAATGAATACAATGTTGGAGAAGCAGTTAAGGGAGGAGGCTATCGAGAAGAGGACTGAAAGAAAAGGAAATACTGTCCAAGATGTGCCCCGACAGCCCCAGGTAATTTACATTTTAAAATGAGCAAATGCTTAGAACAGTTTAACCCCACTATCTCAGAATCATATGTAAGGCTAATTACACCACACTTGTTTATTTCAGTTACAGTGACCGTGATCCAGCAGCAGCCACAGACCTCTAGAGGAAATCCCCGGCACTGTACTGCCTGCAAACAACCCATGAAAGGGCACAGAAATGTAACTACTTGCCCAAGAAATCAGTTACCAGCAGAATGAATGAGACTGAATCTATGAGGATGGGGAGAAGTTTTCAGACCATTTTTTTAACATTCACATTGTATTCTAAATCACTTGTCAATTTTGTTCTCAGTAGTTTAATGTCTCAGTCACTGTGTGTAAAATATAGTGCAATAATTAGCAATAGCTTGGAGTGAAAATTTGTTATAGGAAGAGTTTTATTGTTATATCCAGAACGGTTGAGGTAAGAGTTATCAGCCGAGGCTGAAGGCTGATAACGTTTTCTAGGTTCTTGAGTAGTCTGGATATCACATGAATAATACAATATAGTTTTCTTTATGAGACATTAAACAAATTATAAAATAATGCTTCTGCCTCTGATGTTATTTACGTGAACTTGACAAGATGAGTACCCTTGTACAAAAAATACTTGCCAAGATTACCAGTGATTTTAACTCTTTGGGGTTCTGCAGGTATTGAGAGTTACATCTTCCACATTCGCACCTGCAGGATCGTATATATAACCTTAAATAAGGAGGATGGCACCAATCGTGCAACCGATACGGAAATCGAAGCACACGACAAACACTCACGACAAACATTCACAAGTTGTATTCCTTCATAACGGCCCTGAAGCTTCCTTTCAAAGCCAGCCAGTATGGGGCGCCGTACTGGACAATATTGCAAACATTACTTATATGTGCTTAACTCCTACTTAACGTGACATACTTTATCTCTGTTATGGTCATTGCGATATAATTATGACAAAATCTAAATAAACGTACTAAACTTACTTTATATTCTGCAGTCATTGTCATTTAACCATGCCAAAGTCTAAATAAACATGCTCAATTTATTTTATATTCTGTCTGGTCATTGTCACATAACCATGCCAAAATCTAAATAAGCATGCTCAACTTACTCTATACTCTGTATGGTCATTGTCATATATCCATGCCCAAATACACTTTTATTTAGCATTCAAATTCCTATGCGTATGCAGTACGGTATGATGCACCGCGCGCTTTACGAGCTCATTTTGTTACCAGGTCTCTCGCGGGCAGTGACTGAACCAAAATGGCGGCTCTTGGTGGTATCGGTGGATCAGAGAATCGACTCATATCGTTTTTTGAACGGACAAAAGCACTACTTGCCGAAGCAGAACAATGCATTTATGCATTTTCATCAGCTGGGGACATAGACAGAATAGAAATGTTGCACGAAAGGCTTTCAGAAGCTGGGGAAACTGTTTTTATTTTGAAAGAGAGAGCTTCCGAACTCATCAATTCAGATCGTGATTTAGAAATGGCAAATTTTCATAGCAACATGGATGAGCTGTCCACACACTTGGCCAGGCTCCGAATCTATTTTGAGAATATGGCAGATTATTTACGTGAAGACACAGTTAGTGGGCCAGCCCACCAATGTAAGAGGGAGTACACAGGTATGAGAGGTCAACCGAAACTGGAGGTTTCCAAAAGGCAAATACTATTTCTCCGAGAGTTACACTTTCCTTGGGTCAGAATAGCGGAACTTCTCGGAATCTCCACAAAAACCCTAACTAGAAGGCGGTAAGAGTTTCAAATCGATGACGAGGAAGAGATGAACTGGTCTGCCACTGGAAATGGTGAACTAAGGGAAATCATACAAGAAATAACGACTATCACTCCTGGAATTGGTCAAACCCGGATGTTAGGTGCTTTACAAAGCAGGGGAATACGAGTGCAGCGATGGAGAGTCCGAGAGATGATGCGCGAGCTGGATCCAGTTGGAACAGCACTTCGGTGGAGAGGGACCATACGTAGACGAAAGTACAATGTGTGATGTCCAAATGCCCTCTGGCACATAGACGGAAATCACAAGATGATACGTTGGCGATTTGTGGTACATACCGCTATTGATGGATATTCCAGGTTGATACCATATATGTACTGTGCAGACAATAACAAATCAGATACAGTACTTGAATTGTTTCAGAATACCTGCCAATCGTATGGCATACCTTCAAGAGTTAGAAGTGACCATGGTCTTAAACATGGGCGTGGCCCGAATGATGTTGGAGTGCCGGGGAGTGAACAGAGGAAGCATGATAACTGGAAGTTCAGTTCACAATCAAAGAGTGGAACGGCTTCATAGGGATGTAACCAGTGGTGTTCTCAAAAGTTATATAGACGAGTTTAACATGATGGAAACTTCTGGCCTGTTAGACCCTGTTAATGAAGTTCATTTGTTATCACTTCATCTTGTGTATTCACAGGAAATTAACAAATCTCTGGAAGAATTTACCAGACAATGGAATTACCATGGTCTTAGCACGGAAGGTGGTTCATCTCCTCTTCAGCTTTGGACTGAGGGCATTTTAAGAACTGCAATTGACAAGAACTCGCCATTAGATGTCAGTCATTTTAACAGAGGACGAACTGTTTTGGTACGGAGTAGATGAAGATGACAGTTTTGTTGCAGAGGAGGATCAAGAGGTAGTTGTTCCAAGCAGTAACATACCTTTGAGTGGAAGTCAACTAGACCACCTTCATTCCTTGGTACCAACAAACCTAAGAAAAGATGAAAGAATCCCCAAATATGTCGAGCTTGTAGGGGTTGTTCATGCTATGCTTTCAGGAATAATTAGAACATAACTATTGTGTGGGGAGTAACTGGGGGAAACGTAACAGGTCCCTTTAAAGGACTGGGAAAAGTAATGTTAGTGCCAAAAAATGCTTGCTCAGTAGTGGAAGAAAAAGACATGGAGGTACAGTCTGGGTTTGCTAAATTGAATAGAAATTTATTTGTATACAGCCATGTCATAACTAGGAACAACTGCCTCAGTGTCTTCCACTCATTTCACAAGACATATGTAGCATGTGAGTTTAATTAAAGACAATTTGCACATGCCACACAGTAATGACAACTAATGTTTTCTTTCAAATAGTTGTTTCCACGGTTAATTTACTGGACAGGTATTTCCGTTCTGTTTAAGGTTACCACTTGAATTTTTCGTTTAACATTTTTGTTGTATTGTTACAGTTAATTAATGTTTTTGCCATTAGCAGCACCAAAACAGGTCACAAGGTAATCATAAGACAACTGAAATCCTATAAAGACAAACAAGCAGGTCATTTAGGTCCATTTGTTGGTGTATTGAGGGACTCCAACTGATTAAAATATAAAATTTATGTTTTAGTTCACCCAATAGCACCTTTTACAAATTACATTATTACCCTTTGATAATTAATTGCCACAAGCATTTTTTATATAACGTGGCCAACTTCTACAGGTACCGTGGTTACATATATGTGGAGACTTGAGTTACAAATCGAGGAAAGCATAAAATGGCAATTAAAACACAACATTTATTGTCACTTTGTCATAGTTTTTGTCTCAACTGTTACAAGCCAATCAGCTTTTTGGCCATTGAAAAGAGGTGTTTGCCAAGTAGCACTACAAGTAAGTAAACGACATGGGCTGATGCAGGTATTCCCCATACCTGAACAATCAAGTGAACAACTACAACATAATTTCCTGATTCATCAGAATTTGAGGATAGCTACAACCTCGGACAAAACCTGTTGAGACACATTACAAATATACCTATTTTTTGCACTCACCTAGCCTGAATTTCAGCCGTCTCCTCCTCTCGCTAAGTCTCGGGAGAGAGACGTCTGAAGGCACTGGGCGATAATGTCGTCCAGTGACGTCACTACCAGAAAACCTTGTAGTGCTTCTGATTGGTTGCTGTGTTTAATTTATTCGCCCTCCGCGGATAATTTGAATAATTTTATTGCCAAACGTCGCGCGTTCGAAGAAAATCGCGAGCTAACGCCACAAGAGTTAAAGCCGTTTCTGGTGTATGCTCGACCTTTGGGGTTCAAAACCTCAATCCGCAACAGGAAAATTCTTAGCGGAAGCGATGTATTCGTAAACTTGCCTACGGGATATGGAAAACCCTTAATATGTATGGCTCCACTCGTCAGTGGTGATTGAGCTTTCAAAGCGGTACAGCCATTTTCCAAACGAAGCATAGTCATATGCAAAATTTACCTGAAAAAAAAGCCTGAAACCTTGCAGCAGTTTACTCGTAAAATATTATCATTTTACCGTACTTTCGATATGTACGGCTAGCACACTAAATACATTGGCAAAGCACTCATTCAAATCCTTAAATGAAGACATTTGTCGGGTTTTTCAACGGCCATTCGCATGCGTGAATGACCCCGAGAGCAAGCAAATCTGCACGTGAGCAAACAAATTATTCTGCAAGTATTTTCTTGGGGATACGGACTGAACATATACTTAAACCCATAAACCTTACGACCTATTACCATAAAATTATCAGGTTTATTAGAAGTTTTGTTTAGTCCGTAGCCCCATGAATACGTACATAGATAATTTAGTTCATGTGTAGATTTGCTCGGTGTGCGACATTTGCTTGCTCTCGGGGTCATTCATGCATGCGAATGGCCGTTGAGAAACCCAAGCCGCACGAGTCAAGTTACAAACTTCAAGGAATATTTAATTCCAGTGTATTTAGTGAGCTAACCGAGCATACTGAAAGTAAAATGCTAATTTTTACGAGTGGACCGCTGCAAAGTTTAAGACTATATACGGTCGACTTTATACGGTCGATAAGGAGGCGGAGATGATTGACGTCCACCAAACTTAACGGTTTTGTCTAGTGAAGGTTCATAAATTACCACTTTTGACTCGTGACGTCACTGGACGACATTATCGCCCAGTGCTTTCAGACGTCTCTCTCCCGAGACTTAGCGAGAGGAGGAGACGGCTGAAATTCAGGCTAGCACTCACCCTGACAAAAATGCTTACTGTCGCAAATTAAAAGACTGTTTTCCCCCCTCCCCTATTGCAATGTTGTTTGCAGTAACACAAGAAATGCACGCTTGAACTGCTGAGCCGAAACAACATTGCACCTGGGGTGGGGAGGGGGACGAATTTGTTCCTTTTGGACATGATGATAACATCGCGCGAAATTGAAAATTGTATTGAAATGTCTCAACAGTTTTGTCCGGGGTTGTAGCTTCAAAATAACTCAAAACTACTGGTGAAAATGAGTTAACACTGGTTTTGCTACCTTTTGTCAATGCCAGTGAAAGTACAGTATGAAAGTTGAAAAATGGTCCTACATGTACATGAACTTCTGCACACATCAAGTTAAACATAATTATCAATTAAACCTTGAAGGACCAGGCTTCACCATGTAAACATGCCAACAATAATAGTCATGTGGCTGCAATGCTTCTTAAAAAATCAATATAACAACAACAAATGCCACTGAAGTATCAGTGGGAGAATATTCCGCCTAAAAGTGAACAATTGAACTCTTTAACTTTTATATGTTAACAAGTCTTCAATGTCATGAGTCAATGACTGAATAACCAGTGGATATGAATTACACACAGTTGAAGGATTTCTTTACAGAACCAATGACAGCATTTAGCAATAAACTGAAACTTTCTTCACTTTCAAAGTAATTTGGAAGAGTTAATAAAAGAAAACATGTTGATGCAAAAATAGAAGGGACATTGTCAAATTTTACATTGATTCTACTTAATCCGAAGTTGGGCAAACTAGAGGAACCAGTGACAAAAAAGACAAAATTTTCAAGCATTTCAATATCAGCCTTATGTAAGTACTGTTTAAGGTAATTTGCAACAGTTCTGTCATCTTCACTCATCTCCGATGGAAACTGTAGTACATTAACCAATTGTGCTGCACTCAACCTACTATCAATGCTAGGCACAAACAGCTTCTCAAACATGTCAGGGCACTCTGCCATTTTAGCTCGAAAGCCAGACCCTCTCCAAGCTGATCTAGAACAATCTTGGGTCGGCTTATGACATCGTGAATTATTATCCCTTGAATTACCCTCATTTTGTTGTCATTCTGAAAAATAAAATCATTTACTTTAGTTTTGGGGGTAAAGAACTCCTATGATAGCTTGGGACACTAAATAAACTATTATTGTGAAATGAAAAAAAGGAACTTGCCTTAAATCAGAAATTTTCAAGAAATCACTTTCTAGTATTATTATCTTTTCAAGACTTACAGATAACACTACTGGCAGGCCACATTCAGACAAGAAACTAGCACATTCTTCTTGGTCAAGTGTGGAGACATCTTCAGCCTGGGCAATCTGTTAATAAAAAATATTGCGATCAGTCCTTCCTTCCTTAAGGATAAATCTTTTCAAGTTTATGTTCATTCAATAGACAGTGCACATTGATGCCAGCATCATTTTTCATGTGTTTACAGTTCCCTCATACCTAGTTGGGTGGGAAATAATATTATAAATTTTGTCACCTTCTGTCCACCTTGGCTCTGATATAAACAAAGAGGCTGACTTCCCTTCAGGTAGCACCAGCACTTTTTGAAAGATAGAACTTATTTAAAGAGCAAACAACTTAAAAGGGAAGAGACGAATCAACATTATTGTTAGTATGCAACACAAAGACATAACATGTACAATACCTTGTCAATAATATTTTTCACGGGCTCTGAGCAGTCTCCATAGTTCAGTGTATCCATTGCTGTATCAACATCCCTTGTTGCTATGTAGCGATAAACAGAGGGACTAAACACAGGGAAACTAGGACCTCCTTGCAAAATGCTGTGCACAATGATTGTTCCAATGTATTTCATCATACCAGAAGCTACAATGTCGGCATTATAAACAGGACTTTTGTAATTGGTGCCCTGGAAGAACATCTGAGATACACTGTATGACTTGGAGAAGCTGGCTAAAGAAGTGCCTGGCTACTCCACCTGTGTCCACAGCTGGCTGTCCTGAGTAAAGGATTCTTAGTCGCTTTGAAGGATCAAAGCTGGGATCTTTATAGTAGGCCATCACATCATTGAAAACATCCTCTTCGTCAACTTTGAGCTTTTCTTTCTGGGTACTCAAACCTTTCTGAAGTTCCTTCAACACTGTATCCAGGGAATCTGCTTTTCCATTTGCTGGGGAGAAAACAGGCTCCAAGAGGCTATCATCATCATCACCTTCATCACCAGTGTCACTCTCAAAAGGGAGATTTTGGGAGGAGAGGGAAAGAGCAGCCCGGCTGACACTCCCATGGCAGGTAAGGGCATTCTGCAGGATACTGGTGCTTTTCCCAGGGAACATATCTTTTAACTTATCCAGCCCTCGTCGATTTGTTGCACTGCTGCTGCAGTTGAAAGGTATGAAACATTTGACAAACCACTGCATTCGCCATCATCAGCAATTTCCACTTGTTCAGGAAGCAGTGAACTTTGGCTTGGATGTCCACCACTTGGATAATGTTCAGGACTCTGGGGAGGACTATCAGTGTCACTACAAAGACTGGCAGAGATATCACATTCTGGTCGAATGTATATGCTCCCTTGTCCAGCAAGGCCAAGAACACGTGAAGCTGAGAAATGTACACCAGTGGCCAATTTTGGTGTAATAATTTGACCGTAACAGGACTTTACAAATTCAAAGTCTGTTTCTGCAAGGGATGGGAATAACTCTCTAATTTGAGCTCGAAGATCTTCTTCCTGCAGGGGCTTGTCTACTGGAAATGCATGAACAACAAATCCGTTGTATTCCAACCGACATCGCGTCTGGTGGGTAGGCACTGACTTCGTGTCAGGAGAAGGAAGAAGAACCACGTCTTTATGCACTACATCTTTCTTTGCTTTTTTGGCTGGAGGCTTCTTACCTTTAATACACTTGCTATTCAACGACTTACCACCAAATGATCTTTTACCAACAGTCGGAAATAAGTTCCTTAACTGTGCGGCCACCGCTGTGCTTTCCACATTGCTGTTGTTTACATTAGCCTGACTTGATGATGGCGTTCTCGCCGATATATTTCCCGAATCACGAGGTCTTTGTTCCAACATTCGTTGTTCAATAGGCTGTACATTACTATCATTAAAATTTTGCAACAATGACCTTGCCTGACGAGCGATATTTGATAACGCTTCTCGAAAATCTTTGCTCCTTTCCTCCATTACTCAGCTGATCACTGAAAGCACGTGGTAAAACATCCAACATGGCGGTCTTGCATTAGCTGAGGGAGATCTGGTGACGATTTTGTCGTACAGGCGCGCGGTGCATCATACCATACTGCATACGCATAGGAATTTGAATGCTAAATAAAAGTGTATTTGGGCATGGATATATGACAATGACCATACAGAGTATAGAGTAAGTTGAGCATGCTTATTTAGATTTTGGCATGGTTATGTGACAATGACCAGACAGAATATAAAATAAATTGAGCATGTTTATTTAGACTTTGGCATGGTTAAATGACAATGACTGCAGAATATAAAGTAAGTTTAGCACGTTTATTTAGATTTTGTCATAATTATATCGCAATGACCATAACAAAGATAAAGTATGTCACGTTAAGTAGGAGTTAAGCACATATAAGTAATGTTTGCAATATTGTCCAGTACGGCGCCCCGTAAGCCTGGGTTTTTTGCTTTTTCTCATACTCGGAAATCCACTCTTCACTCGCCATGGGTTCGTCCTCGTATGGTATGAACGTGTCTGGGTCTAAGTTGTCGTCTGTTGGCAACGCGACTTCATTCGAGTTTGCTTCTTCGACTTCAACTGCTTCAATCATGTACGGGCCAGAGATGTAATTGAACTCCAAATCATCAGGCCCCGGATGTTCGAAGGGTGGATAACGATGTCCACCGGATAAATCGCTATCCAATGGACAAGTGTTAAGAAAACAAACCACGCTATACGCTGGATAGTGATTTATCCGGCGGATAGTGTTATCAACCTTTCGAACAACCCAGGCCTGAACAGTAGCTTTGCTCGGAATCCGAGTCACTTTTTGACATTTGGATTAAAATATTAAGCCAAAAACCCGACCAACTCACTCCGACGCACTACTTCTTTGTTGTTTGTTGGTTTCGAGATACCGGGTCGACGTCACGACTCTGACTAGTGCCAGTCCTCTTTATGCGCGGTCTTGACTTCCAGAACCACGAATTCTATCGAAGTTAAAGTGCCACTGTGATCAAATTCTCGATACCCATTTTTTTACATTTTCGTACACAACAGGTCTTTCCTAGATATCTTGCCAAATTTCAATCTATTACGAACATTATATCTCGCGGTTTTTGGACCTTTATTTCCGAGAATTTACGGCTGCCATTAATTTCCCTTGTTCCAAGTCTTGGTGAGAATTGGAGAAAATGACGTCATTTTCTCAAAAATACCACACGGGTTAAAATTATAATAACAATTAGCACAGCAATTCGCATAAAGAATAACAAAAACTTTGGCGCATATATTCGAGCAATTTTCGACATTAGTTGTTATTATAATTTCAACCGGTGTGGTATTTTTGAGAAAATGATGTCATTTTCTCCAATTCTCAACCAAGACTTGGAACAAGGGAAATAAATGGCGGCCGTAGATTCTCGGAAATAAAGGTCCAAAAACCGCAAGTTCTAATGTTCGTAATACATTGAAATTTGGCAAGATATCTAGGAAAAACCTATTGTGTACGAAAATGTAAAAAAATGGGTATCGAGAATTTGATCATAGTGGCACTTTAAAAAATCGAGGATAACTTCTAATCTCATTTTTCTGCGTGTTACGGCTTGTTTTCAATGTTAGCTATTTCTCTTTTCAGGGCATGAAGATTGTTGGTGCCACATGTTCGACTGAAGGAGCCGCAGATCTAGAGTACGTTTTTCAAGATGGAAAAATTGACCCACTTACAAATACGATTGAGTACAATTGCACTTGTAAAGGTGCCTCATCGATGTATGTTGGTGTTAAGAAGATGGTGTGCGTTATTCATTACTGGATGTGCCCCATCACGAATTTTTTCCTTAGTTGTTGTGGTAAATAAACAAGGTGCACTCTTAGTCCAAAGAAGTATCGAAAACATAACGGGGTCTTCTCTTCATTATTGGATCTGTCCCTTTGCCAGTTAAAAAAGTACTAAAATATCATAGATAATTGTTTACATATACTTTAAAATACAGTGCTCGAAATTGATTTTGGTGTACGAAGAACTGATCATCCGACGAAATTTTAACGTTTGCAAGCTACATTACTTCCAAGAAAATTCGAACGATTTTTATTTCGGACTAAAAAAGGTGTCCGACAATTAAATCGTTCGAAATGTTTAAGCGTCCGAAATGTTAGGCTATGACGCTCCAAAGCTCTTAGTTTCCTTTATGAAGCGAAGTCTAGTAGTTGAGACACGGTGAATTATAAAACCTAGAGGGTGTAGTAAAAGTATCATTTTCACAGATGAAGTTTAATTCGTGTTTTGTAGGCGTGTTTTTGCTTAAGCTTTGTTTCAGCAGTGTCCGAAAGTTTTGTCCGACATTTTTCCGAAATGAGCAAAAAAACTGTCCGGAAATTAACGTCTGAAATGGAACGTCCGAAATTTTTTGCAAGTAATGTATTTCTTTAAGGACTAGACAAAGAAGGCCACAGATAGCGTGCAAATAACGTACCTTGAGTAATGTTACTTGATTTACGAACAAAATGTTTCCACTTACTAATAATACACTTTATTTAGAGAGGGTGGCACGGAATAGTTAAGATAACTAATACACTTGTGGCCCTCTATCTAAAAAAATTCTTACAAAACTAACACAATATAATATAAGAAGACGAATTGTGAATGAAAATAAAACATAACTTGAGAGAAAATAATGAATCAAATGTTAAACTATAAAATGATGTAGTTTCGGCTGTACATCAGAAAGATTGTTTCTATAATTGTTCTTAAAAGATTCTAATGATACAGAATTCCTGAGTTCTAGACTTAAGCTGTTCCAAAGTTGACAAGTAGTAACTGCAAATGATCTACCGCCTTCAGTCATACGATTAAATCTTGCACAAATAAAATTAGTGTTGCTATACCTTGTAGCACGATTGTGTTGCTGACTATTGAGTATTAAAGAGCCTTCAGTATGTAAGGGTACTTCACCCTTGATACGTTTGTACGGAACGCAGCACTTAGCTATTTTCGATTACTCATAAAAAAGAACTTTAAGAACTAAGAACTTTAATTTCCACAGTTTGTACACAAATAGGAAGTATTGCTCGTAAACGTAATATTGTAATAGTTAACAATTAGACCCGTAGCCCGAAAGGGCTATTGACCCGTGGCCCTTGAGGGCGAAGGGTCTAATTGTCGGACAGAAATGGCAATAAGAAAGTTAACAAATGTAAGGTGAAGAAATTTTTATTTGGGACTATAAACCGAAAGAAAGCGTCACGCTCGATGGCGCTCGAGGACTATGACTAATAGTCCTCGAGTAGCGTAGCCAATTAAAATACAGGATTTGCATTAGTCAACTAGTTGGGTGATACTAAAAATATACATTTTAACACTAAAATTGACGGTTTCCATGCCACCACGTGATACTCACAAGACTTATGGAGTTGTAGCCGTCAAGTTGTTCAGTTGACCCAAAGCTCCGTGATGACCAATGATGAATTGCTCCAAGGAACAGTTTGGCTCCTCAAGAAATGAGCTAGTAATGCGAAGCTCTACGAAAAAACGAAATGGAAAACCATAAAAACAGTCTAAAATTATCAAGAGCTTAAAAATTTGAGGCAAGCTAAGAACAGCTGTGATTTGTATTACAAGTAATACGTTTGACAGAAGCAACAAACAAATACTCGCTCATTGGTGGGGAGGGGAAGGGCGGAGAAGGACGACAGAAAGAGAAGCGAAGTGAGAGACAGAGGGTAGAGAGGTAGGGAAGGGAAGAAAGGAGGAACAAGGGGAGGAAAAAGCGAGGGAGGGAGGGAGGGAGGGAGGGTTAGGGTAAGTGGGAGGAAAGGGAGAAGTAGAGAAGTAGAGAAGAAGAGTAGTGAGAGGAGGAGAAGAGGAGGCTTGAAAGGTAAGGAAGGGACACATGGGAAGGGAGCAAGGGAGCGGGAGGGAGGGAAGGAGAAAGGCAGGGAGGGCACACCCTCTTTATGAAAATCGTTTAATTCTTTAGAAGCTTAAACCTTTTATTTATGTCAACGAATCTCGCGAATAAGCGTCACGTTTTCAAGCCGGTCTGCAGTCTACACGGAAATCTCTTTCCATCCTCGTCATTGTTAGGCATCCTCACTTCCTACTGGGTTCCTGTAGTTTGCTGAACACTGTTCTACAGCCGCGTTTTTGCCTTTTTTCTACAGTTTTGGTATTTTAATCTTGGGATCTTTCTTTACTCAGCAAATACTCAGTGTACTCTATTGGCGAATCTGATTGTTTCCTCCCGATCGCACGTGCGTGTTACTCTAGAAATGAGCTTTACTGTTGATTGCTACTTTAAAAATATTTACAATCGTAGGTTTTGTACTGTTCGCTCTTAGGAAACTCGGGTTTAAAGTTTAATTGATAAATAGACGACAGTGCACCGAGCTTTCAAGATATCAAGTTATTTTATGGCTCTACCAGTAAGTAATATGCCGTTATAGTTTTGTTAACGTTAGTACCTGGTATAATGACGACCCATTTTACAAGAGATAACTCCTTATGATCTCGACTCGTCTCATCACCATCCTCAGAATATTGTCGTTGTTTGAAGATGATGAGGTGACCGACACAGCCACACACGTGACTTGCACAGCCAACGCCCAGTAGGCCAGGGTAACATACCAGCAAACGTGTCACAGACACTCTGGACTCACTGTGGCCTGAAAGTTCCAGTTACAAGCAGAAACAACAAGTAACAAGTAACTTTGTCAATGGTGAAAACGGTTAGACACGGAAAACTGAAAGCGCTAAGATAAGTAACGAGGAATTGTTGTGGTCACGGCATCTCTACACGCATATCCTGACCAGAAGGTTTCTCTTCGGCATTTCTTAATTAACTCTGAGTCGTGGGATGGCCTCAGAAGAAGGAAGATGAAACCTTTGGGACCAGGACATTAAATCCAGCAAACAACAACAAAAAAAGGCTACTGTGGTCATTCCTTTTTCCAATTCAAACAATAACAGAAGAAATGGCTTTCTTTCGTACTAAGTATAGGAATCCCCTACCAACGTTATCACCTATGTAAATGCACAATGCGCAAATAACAGAGTAAGCGTTGATTGTTGTCCTTTTGTAGGAGTGTAATTGAAGCGACCAGTTCGGGGCATTGTAACCTGGCTAACGATTTAGTGCCGGGACTTTGATGATGTTATGGTAAAAGAACAGGTGTAACACAGGCGTTGGAGGCCGGACATTACAGTTTCTCGACTTACTTGGCTGAAAAGAAACGCGTAACACTTCTCCTGCACCAGTCTTGTCCAGCTCGACGATAGAAAACTGGGGCTCAAATAGATGTCCTGTCATGACGTACCTTTGTTGCAAGAAAGAAGAGAAAGAAACTGGAATTACTGAACCTCGCCATCTCGAATTTCCTGCTATCTTGAACTAAAATTATATTTCCTTGAATTAACAATTATTAGACGAGGTTGAACAAAATGCTGTGATTTGTCAGTGGCGAGCAGATCAATTCGTCAAAGCCGAAGGCTGAGGCAAATAATTAATGTGACAAATCACATTGTATTGTGCGATAACCGAGTTCAATAATGGTTTATCATTCGATCACCAAGTTTGTTTTCATATTCAGATCATTGTCTTACAGCTCAGGGAAGCGATCTGCCATTTTTCACACAAGAGCGTGGTTACAATTACGCATGAGCAGAATTTTATTTGCAGCAAAGTACATTTAGACGACACTACGCATGAGCAGACCATTATTTGTAGGTAGTTATTGCAGGTCATGTAGTGGGCTCTCGGCCAATGCAAATGAAGAAAAAAACATGCACAGAATACTACTACTACTTCTTCAGTTGTTTACTATTGATTACGTCGAAGTCCCCAGTATCTTGAGTTTGTTTCGTTTCTAATTAACACTGCAGTTGAGAACTGATGGAGGTAATGACTAAAATGTTCGACACTATCGTTGGGAAAAAAAAGAAAAACAGAATAGAATATTTCTAATTAGAAATACGTTTAGAAAGAAGCGCGTTGAAGTTGATCGGTTCTTGTGGAATAATATCTATAACTTGAATATATGGCCCCAATACGAGAAGCCCTAGAAAGGGAAGTGTAAACCGCGGTTGTTATGCCCGGAAACCTACAAAATTGTGGACTCGCATCCTCGCCGATCATCGATGGTTTTCCCGAGTTAATTTTGATTAATACGAACAACTTACATGTGATATAGTTACTCTGGCGTTCATCGAAAGAAATATTACCTTTCAAAGTCACTCTTAGTGGCACAAAGAACCTCCAGAGAGCTGTAGAACATTGTCATGCTTTGCAAACACCAAATCCTTAGTGCTCCTTCATTGGTAAGAAGCACAAGGTATTTGCCTGAAAAGTTCAAATTATTATAGATAAATATCCAAGAATATAATGGATAATAAGTAATGAGGTGTCCAACAGAGTCTTTTAATCGAGCGCTATCCTTATGAAGCCTACCGACTCAAATAAAAGTAAATCATACAGCATTGCTTTTCAAATTGCAAGCCTACCTCGGTGGCAAAATACCGACCTTAAATTTTTTTAGTGCCAAACACGGAACAAAAGAATTTGAATTTTGCACTCCTGTGCTACATTACCCAGCGAGACAGAATACGACAGTTACATGAATCGTGTAGTTCTCTTTCAGTCCCCATCAAAACAATTATGTTTTACTTCCACTAGTACAAGTAGCTGGCTAAAAGAATAACCCATTTCCGAGCTGTCTTAAGCCTCTCTATCAAAGTGAGGCCTGGTGATTGATGAAAAATTGAGTTTAATTTACATGTGAATGAAATCTCATTTTCATATGAAAGGATTAGCACCAAGATTCACTTTGAGAAAGAGGCTAAAGGTAAGTCGGAAATGGTCTATTACCCTTTAGCACACCAAAAGGTCTTATAGTAAGCTTCAATAATTAGTACGCTGGACAAAGCTGTTCTGGATCGACGTTTTACGAAAAAAAAATTAAAGCAAGCAAAGCGATTTCAAATAAATTTTTGTCTTAAGCCTTATTAAATTCCACTGATGGAAAGTTCTTTTCATATAGATCACGCAAGGAAGACTTAGGTTACAGCGAAGCTAAATTTGCGGACTGTATCGCAAGCAAAAGTACGGAAAATTACGCGCATTTTTGAGAAAGAAAAAATAGTTATGCTTTATATCGAGATCGTAGTGTTAGACCAGTGTTGTTGTGCGAAGAACATCGTCACGTCAGTACGTGTTTGTGGATTTTTTTTTTCATGAATTCGACGAGATGGCATAAGGAAGGAGCCATAATCCATTTAAAGAGCACTAATGCTGTTGTGATACATCAGCGGTTTAGAGAGAGAGAGAGAGAGAGAGAGAGAGAGAGAGAGAGATCCATAGTGGTACTACCACTGAAGGGCCACAAGGCAAACCAAACAAAGTTTACATTTCAAGCTGTTATGCAAGAAAATGCGAGAAAATGGAAAGCTCCCGGTAGATGAGCCTTGAAACAGGCCCGGAAATGTTCCTGTCAGCACAAATAGCAGCGTCTGAGGCTCTTGGCCGACAACGCTTTTACATTACGCAAATGATTATACCCCCACGAGACTCATACAACATCAGCGTGTTCTGAGTGTACTAGAGGGAATCTAGGCGAAGTTTTCGTTTCAAAAATGTGTATTAGCAACACCGGCTGTTTTAGAAAGTGTTTGAGGAAAATCGTCCGCCATTCCGGTTTGTTTGTCTGAGTCTTGTTTGAGTCATGACGTCACTGGCGCGCTTCGCTATTGTGGCTTGTACGAAGCGTGAGCTACAGGCAGCATCTTCAAAACAGGTGGACGACCGATCTAGTGGCAAAAAAACAGTTTAAAGACTTAAGATCAGTTTCTGAAGATAGTATCGTATTTCAGTGGCCAAGTAAGTTATAAGTCTTTCGCATCCTTTCTTATCAAAATCTTGACAAAATATCCACCAACACATGGAGTTTCTTCACAAAACAACACTCCGAGTGTGACTTTGTTTTCTCAGAAATCACGTGATTTTGCATAATTTTGTGACTCAGTTTACCAAATTTGGTGAAGGTGTAACGCAAGCCTTCCTTGCGTGATCCATATAAAAATAAGTTCCCATGTGTGGAATTGAATAAAGTTTAAGACAATCACAAAATTATTTGGGTCACTTTGTTTGTTTTCAAGTTTTGTTGTAAAACGTCGATCCAAAACAGTTTTGTCCACCGTACTATAAAACAAGAAAGGTTAAGTTTGAAAGTAAGGGCTTGTTAGTATGGGGGAAAATGTCCCTGGTGGGAGGGTTTCTCGCTCGACCTAACCGTATGGGTATCCTAGTTTTGCGCATGCTCCATATGCAGCGACTTATCCCTGGTAGGTGAGTCAGGCATGTCGGAAGTGTTCACGTGGAGAAGGGTTTTTACCTAGTACTTACAGATAGGTTTTAACTCGAACTTACCTTGTGCGATACAGCAGCTCTTCACTGCAACGGGAAACAGCAGACTTTGCCATTCCTCCTTTTCGTTGTGATAGACATAAGCTAGCAGAGGCAAGATGGCGACTATGACATAATTTGTTGAGATCAACAATTTCACAGTTCTCCTTAGTGACGGTGACGAGCTGTTAGTGTCAGACCTCTGAAAGAGTCTTGGATTCAGAAATGGTGCTTCTATGAACACAACCTCATTTGATAGCCTGGACGTACATGGAACATTAGATTGTTCGTTTGACTTCCTACAGCGTCCTTCTGTAAAAGGTCCACCAGAGGTGCGCACACTCCTAGAAGTATTCTCCTCTGAAGATGTCAGCACATTGCCTGTTTGAGTCGTGTTTCTCGAGGTATTCTCGTCAGACCCAACAGAATGGAATTCGACTGGCCTTCCAGGCGAGTCACGTTCTACTTCTTTCGAACTTCTGTGTTCATTCGAGCGGCCGTTTGTCACAAAAAGCAGATCGTCTGTTTCTGACCTATCATTGCTTAGTTCTGTATTGTTAGAGCTACCTTCTAAAGATTTCTTGAAATGCTGAGTGCTATTTTCTTGTCCGCAGTCTGTAAATGATTTAACATGATCAGCATCTTGTTGCAGAATTTCAGTTCTGAAGATTTCATCTTGATTGCAGTGCACACTCCTTGGCTCCTCTTTATCGCGTTGGTTTTCATAGTCACTTATTGTTTCACGCGCTGAACACTGCTGCATTTCGGATGGTTTATAACTATCCGTTATTTCTGACCCTTCTTCGTTTATCTTCCTTAGTAAGGCAAGGATGTCTTGTGGAGCCCTTCTCCACCGCAAAGTAACTCCACCTGTAACTGAACGTTCCACCAGCAAAGATCCCTCCAAGGATTCTTGAAATAAAAGCTTTGTTTCTTCTTCGTGAGCAGCAGTGGCCTTGACCGAGGCTGTGGGAAGGTAACAAAGATGCTCTCATAAATCCAAACAGAAATGAGTGGGGTTATACCTAAGATAGTGAGAATAGTCAGTGCCATGTTCCACGCCAAGCATTTCTTACAGATTTGTGCAGTATAGAAGATCTCGTAAGCAACCACCTCTGTAATTCGAAAACGTGGTTGTAAGTAGAGCTGGCCGCCTGCGAGTGTAGAATTTTGAGAGCGGCATCGCGCTAAAAGGATGATAGCCTGGCCATTTGCGCCAGGTTTGGAATTAAAGCTTAGGATATGCAAAATGGTTATCAATTGTACTTTTAGTCTACGGTTTCTGACGGAAGGGGTTCCTGATTGAACTTGGTAGAACTTGAACGACCTCCACTAACGCGCGCAACTGCTCCAAATAGTTCTTAAATCCCTCGCAAAACGGAAAATTCCGTCAACCTATTAACAAGACCAAGAGGTTCGTCAATAGGATTTAATCCAGAAGTCTTCTAAGGAAGATGACAGTCATCACTGTAAGCTTAGTTCCCCGGTAACTAGCGGCACTAGTGACAAAAGGATCATAATCATAATCACGAACACAACGCTGTTATGTCTTAGTGGGAACGTCCAGAAATATAGTCATAAGCGCCCTTATGCTCGACATAATCATAATCATAAGAAAATGAACGATCATTTTCTTATGATTATGATTATGTCTGTGACTATGACTATGTTGCTTTTATTTGTAGTGGGAACGCGAAAGTCATAACGACATGAACAATCATAATGACACAACGGGGTCATTGTGTTTTGGCCAATTAATATCTACAGGTCCAGTACTTTCGGGCGGCCCATTTCAAGATGGCGTCCAGCTTTGAAGAGTCGCTGGCAAGTGCCATAGAAAATTTCCGCGGCCGTTCCCACTAGAACATAAGAATCTTATGTTTATGATTATGATTATGGCTATGATCCTTATGTCGATAGTGGGAATTAAGCTTATTAGAAATATATGTTACAGAACTATAACCGTAAATTTAGTAGTTATAAAGTTTTGACTAATCGGCAGCTTATGAAAACTTCACTAACACAAAAGAAAATGCCAGTTGCTACTTCCCAAAACAGTGGTCACGGTCGTTTACCGGAGCAGTCACTAACAAAAGCTCGTGATTACAGAGTTAAAGAAACAATTCCAACGGAGTTTCACGACGAAAGTCACAACTAGAGATAGTCGCTAATGGGGGCACTCCCAAGGAGAAGCAAAGGAGAGCTTTGGCTGTTTCTTTGAAATCTTGGTGGTACAAAAAACCGCAGGTGTCGGTCAAGAACTAGAATGCAACCATAATAGCCAGTTTACACAAAAAGTGAACAACATAGCGGACCAAACAGAGCTCGAAGTACACGTTACAGGCGCTAAGCTCCAGAAAGCGCACGGGAACAAGAAGCGATTGGTTTCGGTTTTCGTTCTTTTTCCCGGCATCTGATTGGTTGAGAGGTCTGGAAGAGAAGGAAGCAGAACAGAACCTAGGCAATTTCACTTTAAGGACTCAACCAAACAGCGGTCGTCTACCACTATGGAGAAGTATTCATCTGAGCATTAATCTCGGCTTACATCTGCCTGCCAGGCTATAGAATACATTGACCGACTTCCATTCAATAACGCTCATCTTGAATTGCATAAAGTGACTGCATTTTTCTCTGAGAACTTGTTAGTGAGCGATCAAAGGGTTTTTACTGCGTTTTATAAAATTCGTTCTTAGAAATATCTTCTTAACATCTACACGAGAGAGAATACACACAACTCACCCGGCACACTTGTTGGCCACTTAACCACAAAACACCCCTTTTTTGATCTCAACACACAGAGGGTGCAGTTCCCTGACAATCCTCTATTAAAAAGAACACATAAAAAGTTTGACAACTAACATATTGTTGAAATATCAAATTTCAATAAAGGTGACAAACGTGCATGGGTGCAAAATTAAAACTAAATAAAAGAAGTTTGGTTATTAGCTCAAATGTCAGTTTCTACACTGAAGAAGCATAGCCTGCCTGGGCGAGATTAACCTATCTTTTTTCCAGTGCGTTCGATTATGCTTCTCATTGCAAAGATGGACACAAGTTGGATTCTACGTCAAGTCGAACCATCTGCTCAAGTGCGACTTGTACGAGAAACTAAGAAGTTGGCTCAAAAGGACATTTTGTGTGCGCTTACAAAGAGGGGTATCTGGAAAATAAGGCATTTCCGAGTTGCCTTTCGCCCCTGTGTCAAAATGAGTCTTGCGCAACCAGTCATATAGAAATGTGTTCCGCGTTCTCATGCAAATCAAACTCATTTTTCAAATGAAAGGTGTTTCACGGGGACTCGTTTTGAAACAGAGGCACAAAAGAAACTCGGAAATGGCCTACTACGCTTCTGGTTCGTTGCGTGTGTCATTACAGAGAGGGCTTGTAAATGGATAATTCGTCAGGACGGCAACGTCTCTATCTGCTTCTCTAAGTCTTCAGTGACGAACTGAGGCATTGGTGCATCTAAAAAAAAGCTCACAAGTCGCCTAGAATGGATTATGCGTGTATCTTAGTACTTCATGTATCAACCTCGATCCCAGGCTCTCGTCTTTTGCTTCACTTGTGATCGAGGTTGCGCATGCTTACACTGTACCTGACACTAGTTATTCCCTTCACGATGACATCAAGAGGAATTTCCGTGGTGACTGAAGTGTGAGTATCAAAGGTCGACAGGCAAGACGTCTTGTCATTGCATTGAGTCAACCTGGGATTTGAACATAATGCACTTCAATTTAACATTTAATTTTAGTCCCATGGATTAATTTTGTTTTAAAGTTTCTCTTATTTAATGCCACTGACATATGTCCTTAGTTTTTTTCGTTACTTAGTTTGGGGAATTCTATATAGTCGTGGCAAATGCTTGGAAATATCACGAAATACTGGTAGACATTTACTCAGACGATTACAATCACCCTTGGGAATAATACATTCAAATGGTTGAATGAATTCAATAGGATTTATATTACTTGTAAAAACAATTTGGACGATTTTTATCTCGGACTAAAAAGTATATGGACTATCGCACGAGTAACTAGTACTCTCTGGCATGGCGGGCCAAATTTTCCCGATATACACACGTGAAAAGTTGAAAATTCGATGGTATAGCACGAGAGAGCATGGCATAAGTAGTTTATACAATGCGATAGAAAATACAGTGGTAAACTCAATCAATGCGAGGATTGGATGTAATACCGTCGAATAATGTATACAACGGCTTTCCAGTAAAATTTCTGATTGGCTGACTTATATAGCATGTATAAAACACAGGATGAAACTTTTAAGTAGCTCCAGAGCTCTTAATTTCCTTTATGTTGAGAAATTGTTTGAGATACATAAAGTCTTGATTTAATTTGGGCTATTTAGTTTGTCGATGTATCCGTAAAACCTCAAGAGTGCAGTAAAACTATTATTTTCACAGATCTTATTTCTGTCTAATGCGCGGTTTGTAGGCGTAAATTTAGTTAAGCTTAATTAAGTTTACCTTAAATTTTAGTCCAGAATTTGTCCAAAATGAGATAAAAAGTGTCCGAAAATGACATGTCCGAAATTTTACCATCCAAATTTTGTTTGTAAGTAATGCATATGTCCCATGGCTTGGTAAGAAGAGGACGATAAAAAATGAATTCAAAGGTTCTAATAAGAAGTTTCTTCAAAACCTCTTTAAAGTGAATTTTAAAAAAACTTCTTTAAAGTGAGTTGAAAAATCCAGGAAAAAATTGACTTCTCGATCATTTGCCAACTCCTCGCCACGCAAGACAGTTTTAGTGTTCGGACAGCTTAGAGAAAATCTAGCCTATTAGCAGAGAAGACCTGGTAAGCTAAAGCATACAAAGGCACTGCCAACAGTATATACACAACTGGCTGAATATTTAACAATAGGGACCTTAAGTCTGGTTCTCATATCCCGCAGACCTACCTGCGACGTAGTCGCCGGTTACAACAGACAACGTTCGGCCATCTGTTCCAGTGGGTCCCCGGCGCATCTGCGATGGATCGCCGACGTACTCAAACTGGCGCGAAATGCTTCATGCGTCACTTTGAAAATAAGGAATTGTGGGAAAAATGGAATTGTTACGCCATACTTTGCGTCCGCATTTCTCCGCAGATGATGTTCACATAGAATATTTTCATTGCCGACAACCGCCGGCTTGCCTGCGAAGTTGAACTCAGCTCGACTTCGCAGGCAAGCCGGCGGTCAATGCCTGGGACAGATTATGTGTCGGCGATAAATGTTCACATATGCCGCAGCGTTGTCCCAGGCCGTGCCGGCGGCTATGTCCCAGGTATGTCGGCGGCATATGAGAACCAGGCTTTAAGTAATGACGACGGCGACGCCAAGGACGACCCCTAGAAAAAAATGCATTTATATTTTACCGTCGAATTTCGCAGATGCCTAGATCTGTTCAGTACGTCTATCGGTCTCAGAACTTGCTCAAGCTTAATATGTAATACCAGCGTTCAATTCCAAGAGAGAATACGAAAAATAAGCAGTCGTCGCTCACGTTCTCCAAAATACCCAGAACTTGGTCTTTTCACGTCGTCGTTTTGCAGAGGACGGCTGAGAAATGTACCAAGAATTATAACGCACGTGCACAGCCATTGTTCTGCTCATTAAACCTTTTGTTTGGTGGCGTTCTCGTTGCCGTTGCTGGCGTGGTTTGCTTAAGGTCCCTAAATATTCCACAAGCGCACGTTGGATATGAGTTGCCTATAATCATCTCATATCCAACAAGGGCGAAGGGCGAGTGGGATAATATTTTTTTTATATTTCATTGTTTTATTAAAAAACGCCCCAAAAGTATAGCAAACTAAACTTTAAAAAAAATAGAAACGCCTCCAAAAAAAAAATTACGCGTATGCTTACCATATTTGTAGAGCATGGTATAATGGCCCATAGCCCATGATGGCTAACCAATGAAAACTCTCGAATTGCATTATCCAATGATCCAGTTTTTAATAAATCAGGTTATTTGTAAGTTTTCAGAAAGGAACAAATAACTAAAACATTTTACTAACCTCACAAATCTGTTATCTGGAGACCAGCTTATGAAGGAACCAGGTAGATCTCCAGACACTCTATCAACGCTTGCGCAGTAGTATACTTTTTCCCATGTCACCTTCTCATCCGGAACTATCTAGAATAAGGAAATGTAATATGTACAGTTCAGAAAAAAAGAAAGGGATATCAACATCGTTCAACTGTATGATGCCAGAGTTTAGAATTGTCATTTTAACTGTGACTCAAAATATACACCGAGACCCACTAGTTCTAATAAATCATATAAGAGTCTATGAAATACATAACTCTTATTAGACGTTATGGTGTGTAGTATCATTTTGCATTGTTACGAGTTGTGCCGTATTTTGACGAGCCCGTTGAGTGAGTGAAAGTAAAAACGAGTAAAAATTCTCAGCAATACTCTTTATTACTGCACATCAAAACGTCTAATAAGAGGCTTATCATCCCACGATTTCTTTTCCCAAAATTCTAACTAGTCAAGTTTTTTAACCTTTATGCGGCCGGTAGGAATGAGACAAGTACAAATATCGTGGTCAACATGTAAAATCCTGTGCCAACTGAATGAAAACCTTACATACTACAAAAGCAAAAGATAATACTAATATAAATGCAGTGGAATTCCGATTTCTCGAACTTCCAGGGGAAACGCAAATTGGTTCGAGAAATCGGAGAGTTCGAGAAATCGGGGGTAAAATTACAGTGTTCGACTGAGGAGAGGGAACGACTTTTGGTTCGAGTTATCGGGAGGTTGGATAAAATGAGGGTTCAAGAAATCAGGATTCCACTGTAAATTTGTGTAGCTAAGATGGAATGAAATCGTATATTTTTAGTGTTCTGCCTTATTAAGGGACTTCAAAAAACATACCTTTCTGTACAAATGCCAGGACCCTTCCCAACCTGCCACAGCAACCATGGTGCTGTCTGGTGAAAATTCCATGCTAGTGATGCGTACAGTTTTGAGGTGGACATACCAAAACTCTGTAGATAATTATGCAAAAAAAAGATAGTTAGAAGAATCTGAAAGACTAAGGTTGTTAAAGGTAAAACATGTAAGCAGCTGGCAAAAATCACACTTATAACAGACATTTTGGAAAGGCATAGAGGTGAAAATTCCATGCTAGTGATGCACACAGTTTTATGGTGGACATACCAAAACTCTGTAGATAATTATGCAAAATTTAAAGATTGTTAGAAGAAACTGAAAGACTAGGGTTGTTAAAGGTAAAACATGTAAGCAGCTAGCAAAAATCACACTTATAACAGACATTTTGGAAAGGCATCGAGGAAAAACAAATTGGAAGCAGTTTGTTATATTTCAACATCCTTGTGTCCCTCTCTGTGAATAACTCATTAATAAACCTTTTTGGTCTGTGTCCAAGCTTGAGACAGTCCAGATGCCAAAATGGCCATCAAGTGCTGCCTGCAATTTCAAAAAAATAAAATAAAAAAACAAATTTTAAATTGATAAATAAAATAAATGGATGCAATATACAATGGGCCACATACACATCCTGTGGACAAGAGTCATCCCCTCCCCGGTACTCCATGTGTTAAATTGTTCATAAAACATTACTGTTAAGTTATTTGTTAACAAAAATGATAACAACCATATAAATTTATATTAATTCTAGCTTTAACTGAAAAACTATATTTTTAAAGTTATGTGACCACAGGCGGCCCAGACGTGCTGTTAGTGAAATTAATTTATAAACAACAGAGCCGAATATGTATGTGAAGTTACAAGCAAAATTAACTGCAAAGGAGTCAAAATATTTATCAAATAATTCAAAATAAATGTTGGTTTGCCCTAATACATTTGTCTATTTCTTTGTCCTGGTCAATATCTGGTCTATTTTACTGTATTTTCTCAGTTAGTTCGCTTGCCATCATGGCTGCGTGGGAGCTATTATCTTAAAATTATATTAAGGGTCCAAAGAGTGTTTAAAAATCGAAATATTGTAAGACACAACCTGCATACCTTTAGCTGAATGCCTCCTTGTTCATCCTGGCTGGTTTAAACAGCATTTTTTCGCTTTTTACAATATGAGGGATCTTCCACTATAAAAGAAGTAAAGGCTGGCTACATGGTCAATGGACCATCTCCACGAGCGAGCACTATCCAGGAAACCACGGAATATATGGTTCAGCTGATCGTAATTTGGAGCAGATCCGTCGATTATTTGGGAGTTTATTGAGCTTCGCGTGGAGATGGTCCGTTGACCATGTAGCCAGCCTTTACTTCTTTTATAGTGGAAGATACCTCATATTGTAAAAAGCGAAAAAATGCCGTTTAAACCAGCCAGGATGAACAAGGAGGCATTCAGCTAAAGGTATGCAGGTTGTGTCTTACAATATTTCGATTTTTAAACACCCTTTGGACCCTTAATATAATTTTAAGATAATAGCTCCCACGCAGCCATGATGGCAAGCGAACTAACTGAGAAAATGCAGTAAAATAGACCAGATATTGACCAGGACAAAGAAATAGACAAATGTATTAGGGCAAACCAACATTTATTTTGAATTATTTGATAAATATTTTGACTCCTTTGCAGTTAATTTTGCTTGTAACTTCACATACATATTCGGCTCTGTTGTTTATAAATTAATTTCACTAACAGCACGTCTGGGCTGCCTGTGATGTGACAACTATAAATGAGTACATGTATATTAGCACATGTATGTTAAACAGAGCTAACATACCACAGCTAGGTAATGTTCATCAGGAGAAAATTCCACCAGTGCAATGGCCTGATCTGAATGGAGAGATGAGGAGGCACCCTAAAGTAAAGAAGAAAGTCTGCTTCAGTAAGGAGATATAGTCAAAATCAAAGCGCCTTCCTATATACTCATTTAGAACACAGCCCAAAGGAAATATGTGCACTGATTGGTTTAAAATTTTGTTTCATAACTCGATAGAAACACAGAACTAGCACAAGCTACAGTGTATTGACATAATGATGGCATGCAGTGTTGGAAAACAAATTTTGACAGCACTTGCCATTCGGGCGAGGGACTCTCAAAATCCAGAAAGGTGTCTGCCTTCCACCCCAAAAAATCTCTGCGATGATTCACAAACCAGCTTGCCAAAGCTTTTTTCCTATGAGCTTTTTTTCTTCGAGCACACAAGCACACAATGCCCCACCCCCTTGCCTTTTGCCTTGTTCCTATCCCACATTGTTTTCTTTTTTTTTGTCTCTGAATTTTCTAAAAGAAATATGAAACATGTTCTCTGTGTTTGAGTTTCAGTCGAGTTATAGACTGTTTTAAAGACTCTCACAGCATTTCTCATTCAAGTTGTTCATTTAGTGCTCTCTCTCTTACCCTGTAGGGGAGTCAACCCGAGTGTTGTTATTACACATAATTAGCATAATAAAGTGAATTAGTCTGTGGCGCTGTAAATTGCCATCGTTATGGCAGATATGCAGCTATTCTTGAGAACACATGAGAAGTGGATTGAGAAGCACAAGGTGCAATTGTCAGTGCCCTTTCACTTGTCAAGTTTTTTTTGAATCACAGGCACACAAAGCAAGTTTACTTGGTGAAAATAGTATAAGAAAACTATCCAAAAAACTCAGTTTTCATGTATGACATTATTACTCTGTACATGTAAAGCAGCATGCACTATAACTCAAACTCTATTAAAGCATGTCAGCAGCTTTATGTAGCTACATTAAACTTGCACTGGTTAATTACAGCATGCTCAATTATTTTCATATTTTCTAATATGCAGTTTTACAGTTACCATTTTAAAGTTATCTTGTATCTCCATTTGATACAGTTCAACTCCATTTGGGCCAGCAACAGCTAAACTGTACTCCTGCAAAATCCAAGGGAAAAACTGTTATTTATATCTTTGTTTCTTCCAGTTTTTGTCAAGAACTGAATAAATTTAAAAGTACATGTATAGCCACAGACTGGGAGTTACTATTAATTACAAATCCAATTTTGCATGATGATCATTAATTAAAACCAATATAAAATAATGACGCATTATTTTGTAAGAAAAATCCAATAGACAAGAATGTAGAGATTGCCTACCTTATGTAAAGAGGAACAATCAGTCAATATTAGGGAAATGTCTTTTGGCATGTAATACAAGGGAATGGTATAAAGGCTGGTAAATCCCTGACACACCTGATAACAAATACAACATTTAAAACATGGTTGCCACAGACATCATAAATTTCAATGTTTCTTTTTAACATAAATTTTTTATTAAATATTGCTTAAAACACAATTACAAGAGTGATACAAATAATAACATAATTAGTAATTACACTAAAGCTTACGCTTACACTACCCACCGCCAGCGGTTATTGTCGGCCGCGCATGTGTTATACGGGCATCTTCTCGTGGCCCACGTTGTTGTTTTACTCGGCATTTTGTAGAGGCTCTGTTGTCCTTAGTAAAGTGTTTGTATTTCGCTATTATTGTGTCGTTCGTCCTTATTACTGGCGTGGTGGCAGCCGTGGGAACTTACCCTTGTCTCGTACTTAGAGACAGCTAGCTCATAACGGATCGTCGCCCGATTTCCAAGCGAGGAACTAGCAAAACAGCTTAGTCGATAGCTGTGTCAACAACACACAAGGTCCCACAGCTGAGTACACATTTTGCCTTTCCTGTATTCACTTGAGAACACGAAATGAATCCAAGAGCACCAAAACAGTGGTCCTTAACCAAGCAGGAAACGATAACGTCGTTCGAAGCCTGGCGACAAAATCTTCAGTACATTCTTTCTCTTGACCGCAATTTCGCGGGCTTTCTTGCCGATGGCGTGACATGGTTGAAGAAATCCCCCGGTAGCCCTCGTCGTGGCCTGCAGGACGACCCCGATTCCGTACCTCAAGCTTCCCGCAGAACAGCACAACAAAAGTGTACTCATCTTGAATTAATGCTTGGACAAATTGCGAACTATTGTCCTGTAATTTCTCGTAACACCATCGTCAAGAACTCAACCTCCATGAGCTCCATCTGGCAAGCGATTTGCCTTCACTTCGGTTTCCAATCAACCGGCGCCCACTTCCTCGACTTCAACAACATCACTTTTGCCTCTGCCGAGCGCCCCGAGGATCTCTATCAACGTCTGACGTCCTTTATTGAAGATAATTTATTAGTGGCAAATGGAAATATCTCGCACCATGGCGAAGTTCCCGGCGTTGTTTGCAACCCATGTCAATCTTCTCCATCCTTGACCATCTGTGTTCCTTTATGGTTTATTATCATCTCTTTGAAGATCTTCTATCTTTGTAAAGTATTATTTTTAGGTTTTCTTCATTTAACGTTAATTTTGTTGATGCTTAAAATAACTGAAAATACCGTGACTGAACCCCTTTAAGCAACGCTACAGTACCGAGCTCCGGTCGAAGTCTCTTGCAACTCTCAAACCTGAAATTTCTCAGGCATTGGATTCCCTCTTGGAAGAGATCAATAACAATGCTGATGCTAAAATCTTGCGTTCCACGGCATCTACAGTGTAAGCTCAGACAGCCGCCCCCAAGGGGCCCTTACAACCGCTTCCAAAAGACATCTACTAAACCAGAAGTCAAGTCTTGCCACCTGTGTAAGCAGGCTGGATGCAATGACCGTCACTTCTTAAGTCAGTGCACTTACCTACCTGCTGAAGACTGCGCTTTCCTCGCCAAAGCACGCCTGGCAAGTAGCCCCGATGACGACGATGACCCCACTGATTCTGATTTCTTCTGTCCACCTGAAGTGGAGGACTTTGCTTCTTCTCCCCGTTCCTCAGCCAGGGTTGTGTCTTGCCGTGTGAGCACAAAACAATCCCCCCACTTCAATGCCTTCTACCATCACCACTCGCTTAAACTAACCTTGGACACTGGTGCCGAAACCAGCATGATCAAAGCCTCCGTCGCTCGTGGCATCGCCGCTCCCATCGTAAAAACATCCCAGCAGGCCCTACAAGCTAATGAAGTTACGCCTCTTGTCGTTGTTGGCGAGATCCACCTCACTCTTTCACGATCTGACAAACACCTCACTCTTGACGCACTCGTAGTAGAAGACTTGGATGTTGATGTTTTAGCTGGAACTCCATTCATGATCACTAATGACATATCCGTTCGCCCAGCAAAGGGACAGGTTCTTATCCAAGGCTCCGAAATACTGGCCTACCATCCCGAATCAGGTGTCATTTCCCAGGCTCACGCCGTCCGTCGCACCCAGTCTTATGTATTACGCTCATCCGCCCCTACAACAGTGGTCCTCCCTGGGGAATATCTTGAACTGGACCTACCACCTAACATAGATCCTGACTGTACCTTAGCCATAGAAGCCTGTACCGACGCACCATCCAACAAATGCGCCAAAGTTTCACAACTTTGGCCTCGGCCCCAAATTGTAGAAGCAGTAGCTAGCAGAGTTCGTTTAGTCAACGACACTGCTGAGCCAAGGACTGTCCGACGCCACGAACATCTCTGCCAAGCTCGCCACACTGTCACAGCTGTGACTGCCACGTCACCCGTTGGACCACACCCACCACTTCTCCACCCTGGTGGAAGCATCTCACCTCAGCCTGGGTTCTTCTCAGATGCTGTCGAAGTTGACCCTGACAACATCCTACCCAACACCATCCACAACCAGTTCCGCGAAGTGCTCCAGACTCACGACGAAGTTTTTAACCCTGCCATTGTTGGTTACAACGGCATAGCTGGTCCTGTCCAAGCCTCTGTCAATATGGGACCTGTGCAGCCTCCACAATGCAAAGGCCGTGTTCCCCAATATTCCCGTGACAAGCTAGTTGAATTGCAACAGAAGTTTGACGAGTTGGAACAATGCCAGGTCTTCCGGCGTCCGGAGGACATCGGCGTTACCGTTGAGTACCTCAACCCTTCATTTCTCGTTAAAAAACCCTCTGGCGGCTTTTGTCTCGTTACAGCCTTCACAGACGTCGGACGCTACAGCAAATCCCAACCGTCCCTGATGCCTGACGTTGACTCTACTCTTCGCACCATTGCCCCTTGGAAGTACATAAAAAAGTCTGACCTCACCCGTGCCTTTTACCAGATACCTCTATCAAAGACCTCCATGACCTCCACTGCGGTGTGGCCACTCCGTTTCGCGGCATCAGAGTGTATACCAGGTCAGCCATGGGAATGCCCGGTTCAGAGACCACATTGGAGGAATTAATGTGTCGTGTCCTTGGTGACTTCCTCCAAGAGGGATGCGTTACAAAGCTCGCCGACGATCTTTATTGTGGTGGCGACACCCCGCATGAGCTTATCACTAACTGGTCTCGTGTACTTGACGCCCTTGCCCGGTGTAACCTCCGTCTGTCTGCCACTAAGACTGTCATATGCCCCAAAACAACCACCATATTGAGTTGGATCTGGTCACAGGGCTCCTTATCTGCAAGTCCCCACCGCATTGCTGCACTTGCAACCTGCTCTCCTCCAGAGTCTGTGAAAGGTATGCGTTCCTTCATCGGCGCCTACAAAGTCCTTAGCCGTGTCCTCCCTCACTGCTCTCAACTTGTGGATCCACTTGAATCATCCTTGGCCAATCTACAATCTCACGACCATGTCCAGTGGGATAACAACCTTCGTCAGAAATTCACCACAGCACAAGATGCCCTTCAAACGCACCAGTCCATCGTCCTCCCTCATGACTCTGACCAGCTTTGGATTGTGACTGATGGCTCAGTCACCCGACGCGGTCTTGGAGCCACCTTGTACGTTACCCACCAAGATTGCCTTCTCCTTGCCGGCTTCTTCAGCTCTAAACTACGCAAGCATCAGGTCACATGGTTACCCTGTGAAGTGGAAGCACTGTCTATAGCAGCCGCCATAAAACACTTTAGCCCCTTCATAATACAATCCAAGCACCGTGCCTGCGTTCTGACAGATAGCCAGCCCTGCATTCAGGCCCTGCAGAAACTTTTCTGCCGGTCCCCGTGTTACCTCCTTCTTGACCACCGTCAGCAGGTACCAAGTTAGCCTCCAGCATCTCGCTGGCACCGCCAATCTACCCTCTGACTTTGCAAGTCGGAATGCCCTTGATTGCACTGAACCGAACTGCCAAATTTGCTCTTTCGTGCACGAATCAGAGTCTTCTGTAGTATGCGGCATCTCCACTCAAGAAGTCCTTGAAAACACCAAGCGCCTCCCCTTCACCAGCAGACCTGCATGGTTCAGCGTTCAAAATGAGTGCCCCGATCTCCGGCGTGTCTGTGCTCACTTGAAACAGGGCACCCGCCCTTCCAAGAAACTGACTAACATTAGAGACGTAAAGCGCTACCTTAACGTCACGTCCATTTCCAAAGATGGCCTGCTCGTCATTCTGCGTCAACAACCACTCTCCCGCCCTATTGAGTTGATCGTCGTACCTCGTTCTGTCCTTGACAGCCTACTTACCGCCATTCACATCAAGCTTGACCACCCCTCCAAGCACCAACTTCAAATGGTCATCCAGCATTACTTCTTTGCCCTGGATATGAGTGCTGCTATTGCTCGAGTATCAGACTCCTGCCACATTTGTGCCTCACTCAAGAAGTTCCCTACCTCCCTTACCAGCCAGTCATCCGAAGATGCACCAGAGGTTGTAGGCATGTCATTTGCAGCCGATGTCGCCAACTCATCTTACTTTTGAGAGAATGTGCCACCTCTTACACTACATCGTGCCTTGTACCCGACGAGAAGAGTGAAACTCTTCGTGATGCCCTCGCCTGATTAGTGGTGGGCCTACATCCCCTCGATGGTCCCCAAGCTGTGATTCGTGTCAACCCTGCACCTGGGTTCGTCTCGCTGAAAAACACCCATGCCTTACAACATCTTGGCATCTCTGTCGAAGTTGGCCACGTTAAAAACACCAACAAAAATCCTGTTGCCGAACGAGCTGTGCTGGAACTGGAAGAGGAGCTATTGCGCCAGGAGCCCGGCGGAGGTCCAGTTACTGAACTCTGTCTTGCCATTGCCACTGCCCGGCTCAACTCGCGACTCCGCAGCCAAGGCCTGTCCTCACGGGAACTTTGGACACAACGGAACCAGTTCTCCAATGAACAGATACCCATCAATGACTTGCAACACATTTTAGCGAAACAGAATGCTCGTCAAACCAACCATCCTGTTCAGCGAAGCGGCCAAAGGCGGTTCCCGGCCACAAGCTCCCGTCCCCCCCTTGCAGGTTGGTGACCTGGTTTACGTGAAGTCTGACAGAGACAAGTCACGCGCCCGCAATCGCTATCTCATCGTTAGCATCGATGGCGAATGGTGCTTTATTAAGAAGTTCTCTGGCTCGCAACTCAGGGCTACATCTTACAAGGTGAAGCTCACCGAGTGCTACGCTGTACCACGCACACCCTTCCTCCACCATCATACCTTTCTGTTGTCCCTACACTTGACGACGACGAATGTGAGGAGATTCCTGAGCAGCCGAGCCGTGCGAACAGCCCTCGGCCCCACCGGACCTGTTACGGCCACCTAGCCCAGACCCTACAGCCTCCTCCCTGCATCACACCGAGCACCAAGAAGACACCACCCCTTCTGACACCGATCGTCTTTCTGCCTTTGTTCCCTCTGAGCCAAGACCCCAGTGGGTCCACCGATCTCCAGCATACTTACAGGAGTACATTCTTGACTAGTGTTTTATGACAGTGACTTCAGAAATAGTCCATTTAACTAAGTGGTGTCATGGACCGTTACTACCGGTTACAACCTTCTAGTTAGGTTTCTTTTACTTCATACACGTTAGTGTTCTATTTACGCAGAAGAAGAAGAAGGAGTTGCGCCAGCGGTTATTGTCGGCCGCGCATGTGTTATACGGGCATCTTCTCGTGGCCCACGTTGTTATTTTACTCGGCATTTTGTAGAGGCTCTGTTGTCCTTAGTAAAGTGTTTTTAATTTTGCTATTATCGTGTCATTCGTCCTTATTACTGGCGCACTAACACTAATTAAAAATTTACATTATATTACATTCACAGTCAGCTAGATCTAATTATGGGTATAGTTGATAAATAATATATCTCCCCCTAATAATTTATATTGATACATTTATATATCAGAATACTGTATGTATATTTAATTTTACATGTATACCTGCTACTTAACAATTGAAAAAATATCTATGATTCTTTCTTATTCTTTTTTGCAATTAAAAATTTTAGTTTTTGAGTTTCTGTTGTTTTGGCCTTCGGTAAGGATAAAGACAGCTTGATAATTTTACAATGGCATAAATAAATGGTATATTTCCCAAGAATGATTATGTCATTTAACAAACAATACCCTGGATTGTCATTGGAGATACCAAAGAGGATCGTTATCTCATCAAGCTTATCAATTTTCATTTTGTAAGTATTTAACCAAGAAATAACAGAAAGCCAAAAGTTTTTAGTGTATATGTACATGTAGGCACAGCTGATTAGAAGATGCTTGAGAGCTTCTTCGTGATCTCCACAAAAAGTGCACATCGGAGAAGGAACAAAATTTATTTTATAAATACAGGATTCTATTAGTGTAGAGAATACGATTTAGGATTTTGTATTGAAAGGCTCTCGTGATGGTGTCAAGAGTGACTTGACCCGGTAGTTGATAAAGATTTTTTCAGTCTATAATATCAGAGATATTATATAAGGAATATCTTCAGTCTATAATATCAGAGACACTATATAAGGAATTAAACTTTGACTGGGCATTGAGGAATCTGGATTCATTTGACTAGGGTGGAATAGATTGATTTAGAATTTCTAGTTATATCTTGAACATCATTGTCCGAGACAATTTTGTCAATTTGGTTATTATTCTCTCCATCTTTAAGGAACAGTTAACGTTTCCAGTTAGATGAAATGGCACAAAAATGCCTTGTAGGAGGAGTTAATCTGACAAGGTGAGATTTTTCTCCCTAAAAGCATCCCAGCTTTTTAACTTAGAGTTAATTGAGAGGATATCTTCTTGTTTCAAAACAACCTGCTTCTTTATTGTGAGAATTATTTATTAATACTGGTATGTCAACTTTTGAGAAACATATTTCAATTGATGTCTGTATACATGCTCAAAGCAACTTGGTAGGCACAATAAAACATACATCTGTAGCACATTACATAAGCTGTGCCCAGAAATCTCCTTATAATTTATGACATCCATCATTGCAGATTCAGAATCAGTGTCAAGCTTTTAGCAATGGCCATCACATGGAAAAATCGACCAAGCTGCAGCTGGATGGTAAAAGAAAGCAACAACAACCTCCAAACCAAATATCAAGCTACAACCAGTCAAGCTTGGCTTCTCTTTGTTTTGAAGTCCAGTGTGTTAGCTTTCCACCATGGCAGCATGGCTGATTTTATACCATGTGACTGGCACTTGTTGCAAAAGGCACATTAGAATTGAGAAATAATACTGGTAAAAAGGTTCTTGAGTGAGAAAATACCCTAAGACAAAAGCACAAAGCAAATTATACATACTGAGTAAACTTGATCTACTTCCTATGCAATAATGCTTACATTAGAAAGATAAATCTTGCATCCAGCTACAGCAAATATTTGATCATCACTGGACCAGGCATGACCCTCAAGAAGTTCACCTTTGCCAAATGCAAGTCTTTTAACTAAGACTACCTTGAAGTCTTCACCAACCTCTAGGATGTCATGGATCAAAAGAAGAAAAAAAGTAAGAAAAAGAAAAAGAAAAAGAAATAAACAAAAACTGGAATAAACATGTAACCTGGTTGCTTGCAGGTTTTTGCCTCTGTCACATATATTGTTGATATACAATCACTTGTAGCTGTAAGCTTGTGGCTTAGATAAGCAAATAAACCTGGTTATTCCAGGGTTGGGGGGGGAGGACTCGATATAAAATGGACGGGGGTGCTAATCAGAAATTTTGAAAAGAACCCCTAAGAGGTGACTGACTGTCATACTGTTTGGGCTCAGTACCTATAAAAGGTACACGAAAAGCTCCTGCGTTAGTTCTTGTGAGGCTGAACACCCTATGACGAAACAAATACGCTTTTTTAACCCCTAAAAGGTATGAAGAACACCTCTGTCCATTTTATATGGAAGTCCTCCCTCCCAGCTGATTGTATACTTTATTATAGGCTACATACTAATTAACTGCAATTAAAAGTAAAAGAAAATGTAATTGTGATACATATGGATAATTGACCAAGCATGAGGTCAAGATCGCCGCATAATGGTCAGTATTGTCAAGATTGGTTTCTTTTGCGAAAGTATAGACTGAAAGACCAATATCAAGTCATATTGACTAAGCAAGCTTGGTCAATAAGGGATTTAAAGGACATACAGGACACTATTTCCTTGTGAGATGCATAGGGCAACCCCAAGTGGGTAAGATACTGTAGCCCCTTGCCTAATCAATCACAGTGCAGTATAAATTTGGGTCATCTGGCCTACTCATGGTGCAAGCCATATTGTGAGACATGTTAGGAAGAGTTCTTCTTCATCTTCTATCCTCCTCACCTAAAGAATGGAGGGTTTCATGTAAAGGTAAGTCTCAATTGCGAGAAAATAGTTTCTGACCAGAAAACCTTGGAGAGCTGTTACTCTCCCAAGATGGGACACTATCCCAATGCCAGGTTACCCCAGGCATGCCCAGGTTACCCACTTACAATATTTTCAGGCGAAAGTTTTCTTCAAGAGCGGAAGAGCTCCTGAGCACTTTTTCTTACAGAAGCAGAGTCGCGAAGTGTGGAAATTCCGTTCCGGTGACTGGCCAGAAAAATATCTCCGGGGATGGTTGTCGGGTTGAACTTAACTTATTCAGGGGAGCAGCCTCTACTTTTGTTTCTGATATACCTGTCAACTGGCAAATAAAGACAGCTCCAAAGTCACACAAGGCACTGAAGTATCTTCCACTGTTTGAAACTTTGATGCAATTCTGTAACGACGGGCTCGCTGGCTTCAATATTCCATCGAAGCTCGCGCGGATAACTGAGTCTCCCGCCATTTTGAATCCCGCTCAGGGAAACTGGACACTAAGGGAGAGACAAATTGTGTCGCTGGGGGTAGGGTGGGGGTTGACCAAACGTCTCCTGGAGCTTCTCCTCCAGTAATTTTCTCACATGTTTCTTTCCCTTTTTTTTTACTTTGGATTACTGTGTTCGCTTTTTATCTTCTCTTTAATCCAAATAACTTTTTTCTCTTCAGCGTGCGAGCAGGCTCTTTGTGGAGAAAGAAGGTAGGAAGGAAAAAGGCAAAGTGCTATAGGCGCAATTCAGTTATGTCCAGTAATACACAAATAGATGTTTCCTATCAACAAATAACTTATTAGATTTAATCTATTCTCAATAAAAGACTTCAAAGTTAACGGGATGCCATCCAAAAGGAATTATAAATTATTTCTTTATGCCATAAACTAGTTTTTACAACTGATGAATTTCATCTTATAATGTTCATAGAGATAAAACTTATAACACACTCATGTGGCTAGAAGCAATGGAAATTTATTGAAATAAAAGAGAGTGTTTGCACAAGAAAATAGTTCAACTCTTGCATGATTGGTTTGGGGCACCAATTTGCATGACTCAGATTTCCCTGTTTTGGGACATCAATGAGACTGCTGTGATATCAATAAATAATAAATAAATTATAACATTTAGAGAGGAAAACACCTTAGCCCTAGCTGGTTTTCATGCGGGTCTATTCAGATCAAATTTAGACTGCTAGCAGTCCCTTTCTAGATAGTCGTGAGAGCGTGCGAACCAAGAGCGCAAAGCGCGGCGGGACTGGAGATGTTGGTTTCAGTGGAGGGAGGAAAACTGGAGGACTCGGAGAAAAACCCTTAGGTTGTGAGTGAATTTAATATAAGAGCCAGTGTTCACATTAAATAAATGTTGGCTTGCTAAAAATCAGCATCAAGGGTGAATACAAAATTTTCCCATCTCTCATTCATGACTCCAGTTCTTTGATACTCTGAAACTTTTCGCTCATAAAAATTAGCTTTGCCTTCCAAAGAAATGTTTTCCATGAATGGGAAAGGATTTTTTGTGTTATAATGCTTTTCAAGTCCTAATGCCACCAACAGCCTGTCAGCAACAAACTCAATGTACTCTGCCATGGAGTGGCAATTGATACCCAACAAACGACATGGTAAGGCCCCTATCCAGAATTCTTTCTCTATAGCAACCGCATCACATACAATCTCGTTAACCTGTTCCCTATTTGGCTTTTGCCTTAAATGCGAAAAAATCAAGCATGCAAAGTCGCAATGGAGGCCTTCATCTCTGGAAATCAACTCATTAGAAAATGTCAGACCCGGCATTAGGCCTCTGTTCTTGATCCAAAAAATTGATGCAAAGGCACCGGAGAAGAATATCCCCTCGACAGCCGCAAATGCAACAACTCTTTCTCCAAAACTAGCAGTAGAACTTTTATCCATCCATTTAAAAGCCCACTGTGCCTTCTTCTTGACACAGGGAAAAGTTTCAATAGCATTGAAAACCTTCTCCTTCTCTCCCTTGTCCCTGATGTAAGTGTCAATTAACAGGCAGTACATTTCAGAGTGAATGTTTTCCATCGCGATTTGAAATCCGTAGAAACATCTTGCCTCGGGTACTTGTATCTCTTGATAGAATCTTTCGACCAAGTTCTCTCCCACTATGCCATCACTCGCTGCGAAGAACGCCAGAACATGTGAAATGAACTGTTTTTCTTGGAAGTTCAGTTTCTCCCAATCAACTAAGTCATTTCCCAGGTCTACTTCTTCCACCGTCCAAAAAGATGCCACAGATTTCTTGTAGAATTTCCATATGTCAGGGTACTTTAGTGGAAACAAGACAAATCTGTTGGGGTTTTCCTTGAGCAACGGCTCCTCGACATGTTTCTTCTGTAAATTATTTTCAGACATCCTGCACGTTTATAAGAAACGGTTTCTATGTGTGCCTGTCAAAGCCAGCAGAACGTGTCATTGAGAGAAAAAATCCTTCTAAACTGCTCTTTTCTAATAGTTTTTTTTTTGTGAATGGACACTAAAAGACACTAAAGGGTAATACGAAGTAGCCTCGCCTTCTCAAAAAAAGGCCAGGTGACAAAGCTAATAGAGAAAATATGGCGGACGGCGAATACCAAAGAGCTGTTATTTGCTCCATTTCCAGGAAGGATTTTATCTCGTTTTGCGGCTCTGTTCTTCCTTTCGTGGAAGGAACCATTTCTGTAGGTTATGATGATTCAATTTTTGTCCAAGAAACAGGAAAAAGGATTGCATTAGCGCTCAGAACTGACCTCCAATATTTGACGCCAAAGAATGACTTGATTTTAAACGTGTGTGTTTGCAAAGGAACAGACTTAAATGTTCGATCGCCCGATGAGAATTTAAAGATTTTTATTTTAGAAAACTTCCTTAACCATCACGAAATTCACGCTGGTGAAACTGTGTGGCTCAAGAAAGCGAATCCTGTTCCACTCGAAAAAATTGTGATTGGAATTTCGTCAGAAGAGAGATTTCTGTGGGCAAAGAAATTCTTAGCACCATGTCTTCATGATTACATTTTGGCAGGACCTGTAATACTACGTGAAAATGATGTTTTCTACCTTCCTAAAGATCAGTTTGAAATTTCAGCTGACAGCAAGGGAAAACAATGGTTTCAGTTTTCTGTGTTGCAGTGTGAGCCAGTGCTGCAAGGCTTTATCACCTCAGAAACATCTTTAGTGGTCTCTAAGCTAGATGAACACGATATTTCTTCAGATTCTGAAAACATTGGTGCAAAGGCAGGAATAGATCGGTCTGATTCCTCTTGCATTTTTCTGATCTCTGATTTTGCTCGTAATATTCCTTGGAGTCTGTCACAAGAAAGATCACATGACTTGTCTGAAGGTGGCTCAGTTGGAAGAGGTCATCAGTTAAAAGTGAAAGTTCTTGACTGGGATATAAGAAATGAAGCAGATTCGATTTGTGATACGTCAAGCAGGCTTTATGTATCACTGGCAACCTTGATTGACTTGCACTTGTTTAATGGAAGTTGGGTCAAAATATGCACAGACCATGCAGATGTTCTTAGTGACAACAAACAGGAGAAACATTGTTCAGATGTACATGAAGCACTCAATCAAGACTCTTGTGACATAAGCAAATGTCATATTGTTCAAGTTGTAGCTGCCGCTTCTAAGACTGAACATAAGGAGTTCATAAACAGTGGTATTGGTGACAGTTTTATTCCATTTACAAACTACACTGAAATTCAACATGGTGTTGCATATATCACACATGTCCTCCACTTTAATTTGTTTCACAAGAGCACCTTGTATGCTGCTATAAGTCCTAGTATCTATATTCACACAATCTGCGACAAAGCACAGATTGAAGCCGACTCAAGCACTGCAAGCAAAAGTGGCAAGCCACCATTTGCAACAGAAGTTCACATTTCCCTGGTTCATTCACCACATTATAGAGCAGGAGATTCCTTTGATTGCGCACTGGCATCACATTTCAAAGTGCCAAGGGTACTGACAGTTGGGGACATATTTTACATACATCACAACTGGCAAGATAACGGTGATGCTACATGTAAGAAACAGCCCAGTTCGGCTGATGATCAAGGCAAGAGAAATATTTTAGTTTACTTTCAAGTGACACGGCTTGTTTGTGAGACTGATGAAGTGATGTCCTGCCTTGTTGACATGGAGCATTCTTCCTTATATCAAGTATGTACATAGTGCCTACTGTACCTATAGTACCTAGGTACCTACTGTACACAGTACCTACTTCCAGGTACAAAGTACATAATAGGCCCTTTGCAGCTTGCTTCATGTGACCAATTGTTTCCTTAAAAATATATTGTGGGTTGTAACTTAAGAATGCAAGGAATGGATTCAACAGCATATCTAGCATACCAAACTTAGGAAGATATCTATGGAAAATGTTGCTGGATAGCAAGGTCTGCTCTCCAACAACTTTTTCCATACATACATTGTACAAATCTTCTTTTAAATGTTTAAATTCAAACCATTATAAAATCTCATTCTTTTCTTGACTTGCTTTTTCCATTTCTGGCATTCTGTAAGTTATAGCCCATGATTTTAACCTAGCCCTTTACAGCTTTTTTTTTTTTTTGTTTAACAGCTTTATTGACCATTACACATGTTACATACAACAAGAAAAATAACCAAGAAGAAATGAAATATATATGCAGAGTGATATGAAGTGAAAAGGTCAAAAGGGCAGGTGCGAATGGGACACGAGGACCCATGCGAGGCACCGCCCATGAAAAAAAAAATTAAGATACAAATAATAATTAAGAACACGGTTAAATTTAAAAGACGCTAAAAACTAGGGATGACAAGAGCAGGATCGTACAATTGACCAGGTACAGGGATAGTATATGTCAAAGTGATTGTGCAGAAGGTGAAACATGTGCTCAGTAACAAAGTTGCGGAAGGAAGCAGTAGTTGGAAAACTGGTAGGGGGTGAAAATTTACAGATATAGTTCCATAGCTTAGCAATACGAGTAAAGTAAGAGGCCTGAAAGGTGCTAGTTTTACATACAGGAGCTTAGCTCTATTTCCGCCATTCTCTCGCATTCGGTCGACTAGCATCCTCCCAGAGAGTCCAGGGGAGAAGCACAAGCTCATTTCCTGAACATCAGCTGGCAATAGAGCCTACTCCTTTACATGTAGACTGTATTTTATTATACATGCACCAGATTGAGTACCAAGCTCAGAGCTTTAATATTTCTGACAAAGTATTTGCTACCAACAGTATACCACTTTAAGAAATTGTTGACAAAATATTAACACATAGTTCCACTAATAAAGATCGCAGTCTCAATATCTGTATTAACACAGGCTAAACAAGCTACTGGAATTGTGTTTAAAACAAGAGTTACAAGTACATGTACATGTACATTGTATTTTGTTATTCTTGTTTCTCTTGCTTGCTAGCTTTTTCACCAGATTTTGCCTCCTGCTTAGGGTGAAAAGGAATTGCAAGGTTTATTTATAGTTCTCATTCTCTGCATGATGTTGTTACTATCTTTAGCTGGAAAAACAAAGTAACACATTGATTGCACTTCTGAACAATTGTATTTATCACAGGCTTACATGTACATGTAATTAGATGGAACAGCTTGTTAGTTTTACACTCACAGTTTTTTTGGGAAACTAGACATGATTGCGAGTAGTGCCGGTGATTTGCTATTTTGTGCATTTTACATGTATATGGAACAACTTTTGGCAGAGAGGTTCAGTACACAGTTATGTGCCAGCTGTCCAGCAGACACAACTCTGTGGATCAAGATCAAGTTATTGGGAGCAGACAAGTCCTGCAGGATTGAACAGTTGCACTGAGACCCTGGAGAATGTTGTAAAACCCTATTTGGACACCAGGTTAGCAGACTCTGATAAACTGAATTGTGTTTATTAAACAATTCATCACCCTAAAATGTTGAAAGTTGGCCAGGTGACCTTTTATCATGCAATAATTATTCCATTCCCAAGACCAGTCTCTTTAGACCTTGTCCGGTTAGTGTCGAAGGCCAGAAAGGAATTGACATCTGGCAATTAAGTGTAACAAAATATTCGTCAATAATTCATGATTCATAGATCTGCACTTTAGAAACTTGAACTTCAACCAGTTTTAAATTAATTGGGTTGCAATTTGAAGCTCTCTCTTTGATCCCTGTCAATATGTTTTTTCGAGTACTTAACATGTACACTGTACCCAGTAAAATTGATCCTCTTAAGTTCATTTTACTTGTGCATCAGCCTTGTAGATACATGTAATGCAAACCTGAAAATAGTGTTTTACCTATATGTACAGCTCACAGGGCTCCGTATCAGGGCAAAAAAAAAGGAATGGGACACCAAGGAAAACCTCGATCAACAAATTCTGTCATCAGAGAATGGAAATTTGACATTTTTTTGTTCCCTAGCATTTTTATTTTTGTTTTATTTCTTAGAGTTCTTTTTTTGTTCTTATTAAAAGTGGAGAATGGTCTCATCCTCTACATGATTGTGTTTCTGTTGACAAATTTCAAGAAGATTTGCAGATTATGTAAATTGTTTAATTTCTTTTAGACAGGGTCATTCTATTCCTTCATGTGGAATTCTTTTGACTGGACCTCCTGGAGCTGGAAAGAGGACAGTTGCTATAGCAATAAGCAAAAGATTGCATCTGCACATTTGTGAAGTCAGTTGCTATGATCTGATTAGCGAGTCAGTGGCAGCAACAGAAGCAAGGCTCAAAAACACATTCCAGAGAGGTACATGTATATTAGCATTATGCACCAAAGTTAGTCAGAAATCGGTGTCTTAATCCGATTGGTTGGTGTGTTGGACACTGGGTTAGTCAGTCAGTCAGTCAATCAGTCAATCAGTCAATCAATTTGTTAATCATCAATCAGTCAGTGAATCAATTGGTTGTCAGTCAGTCCATCACCCTGTCAGTCAGTCTGGTGGGTGGGTATGTCCGTCGGTCATTCAGCACTCCTTTAGTCAGCCAGTCAGTCAGTCAGTCAGTCTGTCTGTATTTCTGTTAATCTGTGTTCTGTATGTCATCCAGCCAGTCAATCAGTCCATCAATAACTTTTAGTAATAAGTTAAACTTTGTTCCAGTGTCAGAACAAAGTAGCCTCAAGTGGCTTTGCTTCCCTTTTCCATGGGATTTGATAGTTTTGCAACGTCTTTAACTGAGACTGAAAAGGTGAACCTACATGCATGTGCAGTGTGTATAATGTACCTATTTTGGAATGTGCCACTTGAGATATAGTTTATATCAAGCAACCATGATTTGAGGCATAACCTAATCCTGTTTTTCATTTTCAGCCATCTTCTGCTCACCTTGTATCCTGTTGCTGCGAAACATTCATGCCCTGGGCAAAGACAAAGAGGGAAATGATGATGAACCACGGATAGCAGCCACAATGCTTGACTGTATCTGCAGCCTTGAGGACGACTCTGATTGGCCGGTGGTAGTCATAGCAACTTCCTCCTCTCAAGATGACATCACTTCTGACATGTTTTCGTGCTTCCTTCACGAGCTGACCCTCGAGGCGCCTACTGAGAGTGAAAGATATGACATGCTTTGTGGACTGGCCAAGATGGCGTCTGTGGGAAATGATGTGTCTTTTGAACAGCTTGCTAAAAGAACAGCTGGATTAGAGCTGGCAGATTTTGTTGCGCTATTCACTCATGCTTCAAATGCTGCTGCAAAGCGTCTATTGGATGACTGCCCAGAGAAATTAAGGCCCATCGCAGACACTTGTACCCCAACTTGGTTTCCATGGAAACTGGAACAAGAGCTTAGTTCAATGGGTGTCAAACTCAGCAAGCAAGATTTTGAGGACTCCCTGGAAATTCTTCAGTCCTCGTTGTCAGATGCCATTGGAGCTCCTAAGATTCCAAGTGTTAAGTGGGAAGATGTGGGAGGTTTGGCAGATGTTAAGGCAGAAATCTTGGACACAGTTCAACTTCCTCTTCAACACCCTGAGCTGTTTGCAGCGGGGTTACGGAGATCAGGTATTGCACTGTACATTAACATTCCCATCATCTCTCTGAGAGCCTGCTTTGTTGTTTTAAGTACATGTAACGCCAGGAACTAATGACGATTCCCCGTTCTCGTCGCTGCTTTGCCTCTCTGCTGAAACAAAGTACTTGCAGTTGCTCGGAAATTTCACCAGCTACTCAAGCTAGCTGCATGGTATTATCAATAACATTTTAGTGACTTGATCATTTTTGGCTGATTGTGTGCATATTTTCATACAGGAGTCTTGTTATATGGCCCTCCTGGAACTGGTAAAACATTATTAGCCAAGGCCGTGGCAACAGAATGTTCTTTAAACTTTCTCAGGTAATGCAATATTCATCAGCAATCCTGACATACAGGTAAACGGCACTGCACAAAGAATATTACTGCATAAGAATATCGGAAAAACACTACTGTATACCAAATAGGAGGACGCCCATAGCCTTCTACAAAGACGCTCTTTGGGTTTCGGGAAAAGAAGCTTGATGAGCCGTGTAGGAGCCCAGTAAACCAATAGTCCAATTTGGATATATTAAAATTCTAACATCGCTCCGAGGCTTGGAGGGAATAAAACAAAAGAAATCAACCTCGATGTAATTTCCTTTGTTTTATTCCCCCAAGCCTCGGAGCCAAGTTAGAATTTTAATATATCCAAAAAGGCCTATTGCTTACGGTCTTTTGTATTTTAGACACACTGTAGGATTCCAAGACTGTTCCTCTTCTAACTCGTGGATTCATTCAGCGAGACTCAAAGTACACAACTTGATGTGAAAAAATGTAGTGCCTCGAGCACTTATGAAAACATTTTCCATTCCATTTCTTTCTTTCGCTTCTTATTCTATTCTATTCTTTCACGTCTTATTCTGTGATCTGTCCATAAGAAAACAAAAAGTCTTGACAGTGTTACCTCAAGAACTGTCAAACCACTTACTTAAGCATTATTCAAGATACACTGATATGCTTTCACTTTTTTGTGCAGTAGGAACAAATGTTATGACGTGGAATACGAAGTTTGAATGTCATATATTATTTCTTGTCAGTGTCAAAGGACCAGAACTGATCAACATGTATGTTGGTCAAAGTGAACAGAATGTTCGAGAAGTGTTTACTCGTGCCCAGAGTGCGCGGCCTTGTGTGATCTTCTTTGATGAGCTGGACTCGCTAGCACCCAACAGGGGGAGGAGTGGGGACTCCGGTGGCGTCATGGATCGGTAAGTCACGAATTGAGGAATACCTTATTTGGGCAAAAATGACAGAGTGATGTCGTCAGTGATATTGTTTGTGGACAAACACTCCTGTGCAATCGCCATTTTGGGCGTTGTGCTACAGCTCCATAGAAGTATTTTTTTAACGTGAAGAGTCAAATGTCAAGTCCATAATTTGTATTGTGTTCACTGGATTACGATACTTCTTACGTTATTTTAGTTCAAATGTACTCTTGGCAAAGTAAACGTTGAAATACAGCTGTTACGTGACAATGTCCCTTGATGCTCCACAGAGTTGTCTCCCAGTTGCTAGCTGAGTTGGATGGGCTTCACAAAGCTTGTGACGTGTTCGTCATCGGGGCCACAAACCGACCTGACCTCCTGGACCCTGCGCTTTTGAGACCAGGTCGATTTGATAAACTGCTTTACCTCGGCGTGAGTGAGGACAAAGTATCACAGCTCAACATACTGAAAGCGCTGACCAGAAAGTATGTCCATGTGATATTGTAAAAAAAAAAGCTGTTAAATCGGTACATCGGATGTTCTCTCAATTTGCGCAGAGATGTTAAGAAGCGGGTATTAGTTGAGGCTCATGTCCCATGTCGTAGCAAATCGGACGGTGACAGCGAGGTCCTCAGGTCGTGGATTATCCCCCTCCTTACCTAAATCTTCGTTCGCGAATCCAAGCCTAGAGAGAGAGAGAGGGAAAGGGGGGGGGGGGGGGCAGGTACTTGACATTTAGACTCGCAGTCACAGGAATTATTATAGTGTTACCAATCCGTAAAAGGAATTCGTGTGACCGGAACTACGATTTGCGCATTGAGAATGACGTTTACTTGCTTGATACAAAACGACACCTATTTTTTGGTGATGCTACCTAAAGACTTCTCCCTGCCCCAAAAGCATTTGTCATTTTCATTTTTGTGGAGTTTTGTCAAGCGACTCTCTACGTCTTGCATGTTCTGGTTTATATACGTGATGTATTAAATTTTCGTCATATTTTGCTTAACCGCCGGCTACAATCCTTTCAATACGGCACCGAGATAAGATTATTTTTTCTCCTTATACTAATTTCCATTCAGCCCTTGGAAATTAAGTCTGAGATTATGTACATTAAGATGTCATCTCAGAGATTTTTTTTTTCTCAAAACCTGTCTACTTGAAAATGTCCGGATGTTGTAATGAGAAATAAGAGTTTGATCCTGTCTCCCTTTCCTGCAGGTTCTGTTTACATCCTGATTTGCGACTGGAAGGCATAGCAACCCTTTGCCCTGCTAACTTAACAGGAGCTGACTTCTACGCACTGTGTTCAGATGCCATGTTACAGTCTGTTAAGCGGAAGATTGAGCTACTCGAACAAGGTGATTGAATAGGAGCGGCATAAGTCTCGGACTCGAAAAGTGGCTAAAAATAGAGCGCGGCATTATTATCGACAAGAAAAAAAATAATTACTTAGCACTACTTAGCAACGTCGCTGAAGTAAAAGCAATGCGGGCTAAGTCATTTCATAGCCCTACCACAAAAATCATGGATCATGGATCATGGGTTGATTAGTTTGTTTAGATTTGCTAATAGATACTGCGTTTATTGGCCGAGTTCTGTTTTTGCGTGTTTATGGACCGAGAGGGAGTCGAGGTCAACAAACACGCGAAAAAAGAACGAGGCCAATATCAAGCCATCTTGACCGAACAAGCTTGGTCAATAAAGGATTTGGCTTTCGGGGAAATTTTTCTTGCGGGACAAAGCGGGTAGTCCCAAGCGTTATTGCGCGCTCGGGTAGCCAATCACAGCGCAGGATTTGATTCATCTTGCCCGCTCACGGAGCTAGGCATATAATAAAAGAATTTTTAACCACCCTTCCTAGAGTTTCTCAAAATAAACTAGCTGTACTCGTTTCCTTCGAATGGCACAGACGGAAATTTACATCAACGGTGGAACAATTTCTCGCGAAATGAAAAGTTGCTAACATTGGTATAAATGATGAATGTGAAGAATGATCATCGCAGTATATCATCTTTCATCTACAACCGCAGTTCATATATGAATTATTTCGTATATACATCACATCTTTGATATAAATGAACACAATATTTTTGACATAAGTTTCAATACGGTTAGAGAGGTTTCTTTAATTTGGTGAACAAATGAGTTTGCGAAGACACGGCTTTTTGTGGTTAATGTGTTTTTTTCAAGCGCTAGATAGATTAGATCTGAACAGAACAAAAACAAGAATCCCCCTCCTTGCAATGCCTAGTTTACACTAACGACATAACGACAGAATGACGTAGCACGGCATAACAGCTTTTATTTTACATCAGACTCACTATGAAAAATCTGATTGGTCGAGAGCATTCAATCAATTCACAATAGCTTGTGAACTTGACATGATAAATGGAATATCTGCTGCAGATATTGCATTTATCATGTCAAGTTCAACGTCTGCCTGGTTACTAAGTAGACAATTACTACAGACACGAGGTTTTGATAATTCATGATATGCTCAACCTCATCCAATAATTGTTTCATGTTGGTAATGTGAACATCGGCATAAAAGCGTAAAGCCTGGTTCACGCTAGCGACATAACGACATCGTCACGAACGACATAAAATGGACGTTATCTCGACGTAAAAAGGATGTTATGTTTGTAGTGAGATCATGTAGACATAATGACATACATGTATTAGCAACATAACAGCATGAACATAACGACGTAAAGATAAAACTGATCTTTTCCTTATGTCGACGTCGTTTATGTTGTAATGCCGCTAGTGTGTACCAGGCTTAAGGAAAAGATCCGTTTTTTTTTTCTTATGTAGTTATATTCATGCTGTCATGGCCATTTTGTGAGGATGTTTACACCGGAAACATAACGTCCCTATGTTATGACGTTAGAGCGGTTTTCAATTGAGTGTTAGTAAAACCTAACCCAAGTAATCGCTCAAGCCAATCACAAAGGACATACACAAGACAGTGAACCAATCAAAACTCGAAGTCATTACATGTAGCTGACGCAAAGCGCGGGAAAACGCGTGCGCAAAGCGCGGGGAAACGCGTGCGCGTGAGTCAAGATTGGTTTTGGTTTTACTTCTGATTGGATGAAAAAATGGCGCGAGTTTTTTAAACCAATCGGATGGCGTAGTAAGTGCAAAACCAATTACTATTCGACACTCCATGTTTATGTCGTTATGTTGCTAGTGCGAACTAGGCCTAAGGGGTAATTTCGTAGGAGTACGTTTTGACGTTAACGTTGCTTTTACTTCTTAGGCCAAGCTGAACCTATTGAAGAAAATGGAGACATTCAAGTCACAGAGACAGATTTCCAGAAGGCGTTGAACAATCTCGTGCCGTCAGTCTCCTTACAGGAGCTGAAAAGATACAAGGATGTCCAGAAACAGTTTACACTGGCTGCTACCGAGAAATGATTATCGGTGAGTTCACCTAGCTGCCCACAATATATACACCAAGAGGGAATGGTTCGTCACATTTTCCAAAGACGTAGAAGAGAGTTGAAAAGACGAAGCGCAGCGGAGTATTTTTGACAAACACCTAGGTGTTCGGAAATGTGATGAAACACTGTCTGTCGTGTTTGACTTTTCTTGGGTATTCTTCTCTATCAAAACTTGATATAAAACAGAAGAAATCAAATTTCTATAAACCTATGCTAGTTTATAAGGACATACATGTATTTCCAAACATCGTCATGGCTATGATTTTAACTTGATGAATTATTAATCGTTATGAGAAATTTATGTGTATTTCTGGTCGGATATCCAAAAGAATCCTAAGGTCCCGTCCACAGGTATACGTTTACGTTTTCCGGAAAATGTTTGTCGAAAAATGCGCCAATGATGTTACGTTCGTGACTTCTCGGAGTGGCTACGAAACCTTTCCGAACATATACGAAGTTTTGTTCCCAGCTGGCCGCGCGTAAGACAAGTTAAGGCGTTGGCGGAGGGAGGCCTCCCTGAAATATGCTATTGTGGGTGTTTGTGGAGATATTTACTGACCAGAAGCACTTGTTAAAGGACTGTTTTCGTCTACCGATCTACATGTGGTAATTGATATCGTTTGCGGCAAAATATTTTTAATTACACAAACTTCCAAAAAAAAATTGAAGAAATGACACACACACACACACAACACTTAAGTAGGTTGAAAGAAAATACTTTGACCCAATATTAACTGGAAAGTGAATTTCATTAGACAGTTGCTGGAAAACGGGAAATGTTATTTGGAAAATGACACCACTCCAAGAAGTAAAGTATCATTTTATTTTTACTTCGTTTAGCACAATTGTTCGGCAACGCCGACTGTTTCGTGCGTATTTCAAATTTCATTATACCTGACGATAAAAATATCAACGTGATCTATCTTTAGCGCTGGAAAGCAAAAACAAATGATATTGGTAGACAAATCTGCTTTTACACAACGGCTATATGGGTGTACACGCTTGTTGAAGCTGTAAATTGACAAGGCGAAAACGTGGAGAGTATTTTTAAAGAACAGTTGTGTGACATGAGTCATTGAGCATTTAAATTTCTCGTCTTCTCAGAAATTGGACGAAGTCTATCCCGTTCTATAAATAGTCGTCACAATGTCGGCGAAATTGCTGGATCTGTTTTCGTAAACCTTACTGGATATTTATCGGAAAGTGCAGTCACGGAAGTAAAAAGCAAAGCAATTTTCAAAAACTGTTGAATGAATGTTCTCGGGGACTACATTACTTAGTAATTGTTTTCCTTTATACCAAAGCATGATACCTCCTCCATCAAATTATATATTTGATGGAGAATTTTGAAATAGCTTTTATTACGCAACTTTGAGTGTTTGCGGTATCTTTATTTGGTGAATATTCAGTGGCTAAATTTGTCCCGATACTTAAGTTTCCATTCTGGTAAAGATATAGTTTCTTCATGACGAGGTGAAAGCTCATTGAAAGAATATAACTTATCAAGGAGATAAATCAAGGAGATAAATCAATTGTGATTGTTTCCCTCATATCTGTTAGCCGGTACTCTGTAAGAAGATTTTTCTGAAATTAGATTTGTCTTCTAATGCGAGATTGAGCAGGAAATGCCCCATCACGGTGGAATATGTCGAGAAAAACTGGATTACAAGGACGTCATAAAATTGCTTAGTCACGAAGTTGTGCTTGCAGTATAACATGTTTACTGTAGTTTTCATTTTCTCTTGTTTAAAAAGGAGTTTAATAATTGTTTCTTCCGTAGCTTTCTTAAAGAAGTAGTAATCGAGAAAATTCCGGGTATATGAGTTTTTCTTACTTGGTTTGTTGATTTTATCATTTATAAATTGTTTTGTGGCTCTCATAAACACGGACAGAATGAAACACGCGATCTAACGCGGGCGACTAGCTTGTTAAGAACTTTAATCACCGTGGAAAAATTAAAATCCCGGCGGCTTCTGTTTTGGTCTATACCGCGCGCTCAGATTTTATTGTCAGTTTGACAATATTATTAGTTTCTCAACTCAAGACGTTATTATCCATTTTTTATTTGAGTTTGCTGACCATCCAAGCGGTGTTAATATTCTTCTACCAGAGACGTGTTGTGATTTACCATGTGCGACTTCAAGATACTGTATTGAGACAACGAAAAAAAAGGGAAAAAAACTGACAGAACTTCGTGTGAATCTTTAAAAAGATTTGCTATTGAGAATGGATAGTTCAACGGCCTCCGGAAAATTCGCTGTGTTTCCGGACCAATACATAATGCTTGGATTTGTCGTATTTTAGTCGCCTGTACGAGGTTTATTTCAAAACACAACACATGTTCCGGCCTGTAGGCCGTTTCCAGAAACTTATCCGAAAATAGAGTTCTTTATTTACGTCTGTAGTGACGACCGAAGAATTGAAAGTCGCCTAAAAACCTCGCACATGAACGTGCTTAGTTTAGTATGCGCTTTGATTTTTAAGCAGAACTCGTCGTTCGGCAGTTTTTTTGACGGTTGGCTCGGAGAAACTTTCCATGAGGGATGTCTCTTGCTCAAGGTAAAACTTTATGTCCTTTTTTGTGATCGTACAGCCTCGATTTTGTCTTATTGAAGTTCATGGGGTCGTGATAATGCAATTTGAGATGTTTCTCAGTGTTAGGGATAGAGATGTCTTAACCTCGGATTAATACATTAGTTGATGTGCCGTTAAAAGTAGACAATTAATGAACTGTTTCTATGTGTCCTTTAACTAAACTACCCTCAACAGACAACAAATAATGCACGAAACGAGTACAACTATCTCAGTGGTATTTTTCTCTAGTTAACCGATTTAACAGGTTCTATGTTTCGACATTGCGATTCTGCAAGAGCGACAAACACTACTTAAATTTGTGTTGTTGAGAGAGAAAAAAAGCCTTGGAAGACAATAAATCTGTTGTAAGACATTTATTTTAGCGCGTATTATCGCTGCATACTTACGGACCTGCCATATTACAGTAAGACTATGTTCCGCGATGCTGCGCACCAAAATGTCTCAAGATGTTAATACCGAAAAAAATCTGAGAGAGTAGTCACCGGAAGTTCTTAGCGAAACACCCTTTATATAGTTGATGATTTTCGTTTTTCTAACCGCCTATGTACCTGGCAATTTCTTGATCTTATGAGGAGAAATTAGTGTTTGACCTTGATCGCTCTTAGCTGGAACACAACAGTCAGATGTTGCTTCAATTAAATGTCGTGAAAGCAATATTGGCTCTGATCAAATAAGTTGAAGTGTATTTATACAGAGCGGGTCGTGCAGCTGCAAAGCGGATATCGAGAAAGACCTTTTTAAGTATTGAGCACTGTTTTGGCTGGCTCGATGATACGAAAAGAAATAGTTATTTTTGGAGGCGATTTCGTTCTAGTCATAACTTTCCGAATGCGCTGGGGGACTGCGTCGGCCGACAAGTGAGCCGCTTAGCTATACAGTTATCGACTTGTCGTTGATAATGGCAAATTATTTGGAAGGCTAGTTTAACATGAAGCCAGTAGCTTTCTGCGTTTGACAGACGCTCTAGAGAAATTCGTTTATCGCAGATGTTTTATTCTCTTTGTTTTGATTAGAACGTTAGGGCGATATTGGGCCAATTTATTCTAGATGAATCGAATAAAGCCGCAAAATGAGGAAACCCATTGGAATCACGTGCTGTGGAAGATTGACAGCTTTGAAAGGGGTTTCTTAGAATCGGAGATTATAACAAAGAATACATGATCAGAGTGGCATAACCTAACTACAGCTTTAAATAATATATATATTTTCTTAATTTTCTCTCTTGCTTCACGCGTTAAGACAATATTAAAAATCAGTCGGATTTACGAATACATTAACGGAGTGGTAGACAACAAGGGCTGCCCTGTGGACAAATTATTTTTAGGGACCTTAAGCAAACCACGACGGCAACGGCAACGAGAACGCCACAAAACAAAAGGTGTAATGAGCAGAACAATAGCTGTGCACGTGCGTTATAATTCTTGGTACATTTCTTCGCCGTCCTCTGTAAAACAACAACGTGAAATGACCAAGTTCTGGGTATTTTGGAGAACGTGAGCGACGGCGGCTTATTTTTCGTATTTTCATTTGGAATTGAACGCTGGCATTACATATTAAGCTTGAGCAAGTTCTGAGACCGATAGACGCACTGAGCAGATCTAGGCATCTGCGAAATTCGAGGGTAAAATATAAATTCATTTTTTTCTAGGCGTTGTCTTTGGCGTCGCCGTCGTCATTGCTTAAGGTCCCTAATTATTATGACACTCGCTGTTTCGGTATTAAACCAAAAAAAATTCAAACAAAGTCATTTGTCATTGTCCGGTTCGCTTAAGGCTGCATAAATTTTATTTAGACGAACACAATGCGAGATCGTCTAAATCCAATTTCATTCGTTGTCTGCAAAAATATAAACTCATTCCTAGTCGCTTTATATGCCATGTTAACCGGTGATGATGCGATATCCGGGCTGCTGTGTTCATTTTAGACGCGGGGAGTATCGTCGAAGTTTTATCGAGAAGAATTTTGTCTATATCCGAAAATCGTCCAGAAAAAGCCGTTGTGTCTACAATGTTCTGACTCAACTTAATACTGGTTTTCCTCAGGGTCAAATGTTTCGCATTATTCTTATCGTCGATTGAAGTTAACGCGGATAAAATTTGTTCAACGTGCGACCAGTTGATCATTTCCGACTGACGTCAACAACGCCATGTTGGACGACCATCAACAAAAGACAACATGGCCGCTTAGGTCTTTGTCGAATGGTTGCAAACATGAATAACCCTTCTTTCGATCCAGATCGAAATATGAATTCCCGTTAAGGATTGTCATAGATTATCATTTTTGTCAATGTTAAGTCAGAGAATTCGTTGAGAGCAAAACGAACGGGCATAACATAAATAAGCCGAGTCAATGCCAGATTGAAATATGAATTCTCCTCAAGGACTGTCAAAAATTTCTATTTTTTGTCAGTTTGGATAATTTTTGGTATATCAAGACAATATTACTGTGTTGAGGACTATGTTTGTCGCCATTTTCTGCTTGCTTGGCAATGTATTGTCGGATGTGGCATGTACATGCGATATTGGCCCCTCCGAGCGGTCGAAACATTCGGTAATCAATACGGAGCGGAGTTTGTGGTGTTAAATATTGTGCCGGATCAAATCGAAGTTAGCCTCAAGTTTTCTAAGGTCGAAAAATGCCGAAGATGTGACAATAAACCAAAATGGAACAAGCATGCGGAAGAACATAGCGGATTATGAATGAAGAATTTGGATAATTTAGATCGTAGACGATGCGTGCATGGTTGCTCTGGAAAAAAATGGCCGTAGATCAAGAGATTGCGCGCTTCAATTTCCATGAAGAAGATAGAAAAATTTATCCCGCTACTCTTATTGCATACGGTTTTTCTTCTAGTAACTTCCTTCTGAAGGCCTGTGGCAGCAAAATTGAGTGATAGGCAGCTGTCTAAAGAAATTTGTTGGCTTTCCACGTGGGTATGCACCAAAACATTGAACACGAGAGAAGATATTGAAAATATGAAGGGTCAATTATCTTGAATTGGCAAATAGTACGAGCAGTAGGGAAACGAGTCAGCTGCCCCGTTCTCATTAATCTAGTTCTTTTACAATATAAGGTTTTTCTCGAGGCGTAATTCGATCGTTCAAATTCGCATTCAATAATATTAAGCCACACAAATTCTGTTGTTGGTGTCAATTAAATGCATCGAAAAAGACACAGATGTCCTTCCAGAACTTTCTCTCGGTCTTGGTTGTGGTATATTGTTCCTGTTGATTTATGCAGCATCAATAGATTCACCTCGGATCGTGTTGTGGTCACTTCTGCTCTTTTCGCGATAGTATATGTTTCTCGAGCACGTATGATCAAGATTTAGCTAGTTCTGTTGAACATCATTTCTACAGTCTCAAACGTTCCAGTCTTTTCTCTGACATGGCTACAGGTCGACGTGGAAGTGATGTATCCGAAATGTCGCAAAGTCTCACAGGTTTGCTCTTGATATGTTCATAACTGTCTCTCCTATTTTCCCTTCTTTTTTTAATGTTCAGTTTGAAGATGAACTGTCGGGAAATTTCAGTTTATTTTTCGAGTTCAGTTTTTATTTTTTACCGCTACAGTAGTAAGCCGTTTTAAAATGACCGAGTTATCTGAACTTGGTTTGCTTGCGTATAAAAGTTTAAGAGGTCTCTTCATCAGAGAAATTACAGTTCTCTGCAATGCACACTTACGTCTGAATGCTTGTCATATCCCGAGTTCTTTATTTCGTAACAAAGTATCAAGAAAAGAGTTTTAAACGTCGTTTTGTGACACCCACGCAGCCAAGTGTACACGGAGCCCTGTATACCAGATCAATTGTATAAGAATAACATGTCATAAACATGCCACTTTTTAAAAAAAAAATATCTTCGGGGAAAATTTTGCCTGCCTGTATTTTATTTTTGTGCTTGAATTGATGTGGATTTGACATGAAAGTAGATGACACTAGGTGAAAATGTTTTCTCGATCAAAGAGCCTAGTGCGTTTTAATTTAGAAGTTGGTCAGCATTTTGCACGCATGGGAAAAATCATAATCATATTGAATAAATCCCGTGACTTAACCGTGTTTTGCTGTTGAAGAAACCGAATAAAGGTCAATTTGTCTTGTTAAAATTCAGATCGTGTACGTTATTTATAATAATTATTTTATGTACGAAGGGATTTTCATAAATTGCACGGTTATTATGACGCGCGATTTGAATTTTATTTTATTTTTTTGATCGGAACACCGATAACGAATGGTTAAAGTAAAAACTATATACTGAGGGGGGAAATTGTGTGACAAACTGCATCACATTCCCTCTTTAGCTTTTTATTTCTCCTGTTTATTTCAGATACCATGATGGGACACTTAAAGTCGGCAAGGTGAGTAATTTTTTTATTTAATCAATATGTCGACATTTTCCGGCTGTAGCGAGGAAATTGATATCATTGACTCGTCTCAATAGTAATGATCAGTTTGATTCCACGTCCCTTTCATTTTCTTTGTTGTGCGAGATATAAATTATATTTCACTATTTAAATTATTCAGCAGTAATTTATAGATTGTGTTCTGTAAGAGGCGGAAATTAGTTTCCCATCGGTAACCCGTTCAAAACCATTAACCCATAGAAAGTTCGTAGCCTTTTGTGGGCTTATAAAGTATCAATTGTTATACTCCCACGAAACCGGCAAAACTGTGGGTACTTTTCACCCATTGCCATATGAGTGCATTTCTTTTTTAGAAATTCTAGTTTATAATACGTGATGAGTTCATGTTCTTGGCGATTTTCCGGCCTTAGTATCTTGTAACCTTGTCGGCTCAACAAGCTGCCGACGACGTTTCGCTGATATCGGTAGATTGTGGTCTTCTATTCAGGGAATAACTTACAGTTTCAATAAAACCATACGGCTTTTTGTTACAACTTTCACTGGTGTTGTGCCTAACACTCCTTTATTTGAGACATCCGTTTTGTAATTATAGCGCAGCGCTGTGGGTCTATGATTATTAAAACCGACTTCATTCAATAACCACGTTGGAAAATAATCGCTTGCTTCTATCGATAAACTTGTATGAAGTTTGTCTGAAGTTTTTTTGCCTCTCGGCTCCTAAGCACAACTTGAAATCTAAATTTCGAAGGGAACGGAGGGTTTTTCTCGTGTGCCGTTTGACACGTCTAGCGGTTGTGGTTTGTCTTGTAAGAACTTCTAGAAGCGTCTTTTACCAATCTACTATTAGACGACTCGTGTTCGGTTCCCGGCATGTGGTATAAGCGATTCCTTTCTCGCGGTAAGAAAATGCCAAATCGTTTCCCTTTCGGCCCATTTAAAGGACTGGAGGACGATTTAATTTCCTTTCTTTCAAATTACAACGAATTGAAGAAAAAATAAATATACATATACATCTAAAGTGAGCTTCCAGACTGCGGGACATAAAATTGACAATAAGGGGCTTGATTGGTTTTCTTGGATTCTTGTTAAGGTTTTCGAATCATACACCTTGCTTGTGTTTCTTTGGTACACCTATACTTTCGTAAATTTTGCAAGATTGGAAAATGCCAATTTTGGCAAGATTAGAGATTATCTGCTTGAATAAATGTATATCAAAACAAAATTATTTTTCCACTTACAAACTCTTCTTTTGATCGTTTTTGGTGACCGCAATTATGCAAAAATGTTCACTCCGAAATTTCTAGAGTTCAGATTTAAATTAATGGGATTTAAATTTGTCAGCGATCCAATGGTGACATTAAGCTATGTTCTCAAAGAAAATATTCCTGTGGTGAAATCTACACTTAAGACTCGTTTAACCCCGACCCAGCGGTTTTAAAATTTTCCAAAATTATCGCCTTTATTTAACCAAGCCAATTTATAATTATATCATGTACTCGTAGGGGAAAAAGAGAGAGAAACGCAGTTATCATGGCTAAATCATCTCAGGCCTTGAACACGCCTTGCTAGAAATTTCGCTCATTATTATCGCGATCAGTAAAATTTTCTGTTGCATTGCTAAGTAATCTCACGTTGTTCGAGAAGGATCTATCGATAGATATCGCAGATAGGCCGCGAAACCTCGAAGTGTGCGCTATTGTCTTGCTCTCTATGAGCCGTCAATTAGTACAGTTTTCCGTCGCCTACAAAGTGCTTAAGCAGCCATGGAACGAACACATTTATAAGCAAATTAAAACCGGATTTTTGATCGTTGCTGGCGCGTGCTAAGGACGGAATATTTTTTCTCTTCAGGATAAAATATTTTTCTTTGGCGTAAACCTGCGACGTCCAACTCAAGCCAAATTCGAAAAGCCGTTTCGCTTCTTTGCAGCAGGTTCATTAAATTTAATAATAACAAATCGAGAAGACAAGACGACGGCTATTTTTGACCAACTAACGGTCTATTCCATGGTCTTTTTATGTCTTAGTTATCGCAAGAATGCACAGGTTAAAATTAAAAATTTGATGACATTTACTGTTCAGTACTGTGCCATACAGGGAAGATATTTGTTTTCAAACATTGTTTTTGTTATTTAAATGTTCAAAACGTTAAACAAAACAATTCTTTGTTTCACCGTGACCACCCAGTAGTTCTCTGGTTGAATCCTGAAAGAACCTGTGGACAAGGCCTGAAATACCTCGAGTGCGTTTCTTCTCGCATGCTTTGAATGGCGCGCATGCGTATTTTCTTCGCAAGTGTTCCAAGACGAGCGTGTATCCCGGCGTTTGCTTCTTCTTGAATTGAAGTTTGCCTGAAGGCGTTGTACACCTCTGGACGCTTAACGCTTGGATACAACTCCGTTCTTCTCGGAACAAGTGCGAGGAAAATACGCACGCGCACTATCAATTAGCGTATTCTTGATTTTTAACTTTCTAGCACTGCCAATTTCTTTAAGCGTATCTTGAAGGCAACATATAAAAGTAAACTTTATCCAAGCGGGTATCCATTTGAAATGAAGCTTACAAAAAATGACGAACGCCTTAGGTTTACTTTCACCCATTATTTGTATTTTGCCTGTGTTAAGTTTCGCAATTTGCAACTTGACTGTTAGATAGAAAATCGTTTCATAAATTTCAAACGAATTTACCTCGGGCGATTCTCGACCAAAACCCTAAAAAGGACATTTTTTCTCAGACTCAACTGTTATTGTATCGAAACCTTTGGCCTTTGGGGCATAGACTGGAAAGTTCTGAAAACCTCATAACACGATTTGCGGTTGCGCTTCAGGAGAGATTTCACCCCTGTTGATACAGAGCAGGTTAAAGTTACTGTACCTTCAGTTTAAGGCTTGTTGTTTTTTTAGATTGAGAAGATATGTCTCCACAAATTTCGCATAATTATACCAACATCTCAAGACGCATTTGAGGAATTTGTATCATTTCAGCTAAGCTTAAATTCTAGCCTTTTTCTGGGCCAAGGTTTTTCAAAAGCTAGATTTTTTTTTTGGTCCAGTTAAGCCGGTAGTTCGAAACGAGGCGTTGTTACCAACATCTCAAGGCGCAGTTGAGGGATTTGTATAATTTCACAGAAATTATACAGAGCTTAAATTCTAGCCTTTTTCTGGGCCAAGGTTTTTCAAAAGCTACAAAAGCTATATGTTTTTGTCATTCTGAAGTGACCCATGAAAACGAGGCGTGGTTACCCTGTCACGAAGCGTGTCGTTCTGTTAGTCGGGTTACGGAGGTTAAGTTTGTTATCCATTTTATCATTGTTTATGAAATTACAATTCCAATCCTTAATTGACCTGTAGGCGAAAACACCAAGAATACTAGATACAAAGATACTATTATCCGACGTGCATCTTCTAGAAGTTGTTTGTTTGGGAATAAATCTCAGGGGTGCGTTTTGGGTTGTTCGACAATATCCCAGCGTGTTAGCGCTCTTGTTTGCCTCATTTAAGAAATCATCAGGGTTTTTGTGTCACCAGGTTGTTATCTCTATTCAAAGTGTTCGTCGCTAATTAATATACAAGAGCAGAGGCCTTCATAAATTTTCTACTTAGGTATGCAGTACCACAGTCGTCTGGTTTGAAAATAGCGACGTCTTCTGCAAATGTAGCTTCTGCTCCGCAATTCTCCTGATTCTCTCGCACAATTGGCGTGCGTTCAATTGCGCGGTTGAAGTTTTCAAATTACACCGGCGGCAGCTAAGAATATCAGGACTGTTTATCTTTGTAATTGCCTTGAAATGCGATCGTAAACTCAAATCAGCGGTAGATCACGCGATGTCTGCTCGGATCATTTCAAAACATTTCAACAACGTGATCCCAGCCTGATGTTAAGTGGAAAAATATCCTCTACTAAATTCAACGTGTTATCGATTGCTCATCCATATAGTTTTGAGGTTTTTGTTTTCTTCAGGGAAAGAAAGGAAAGCAACGTGAAATCTTGTTTCTGACTTTGAAACAGAACCCTAGATACCAGAACCCGATTATTTCATTTGATGTTAAGCGTCAAGAAATATTTTTTGTGTGTGTGTGGACGTAGGATGTCAACTACAAATTTTACTTTTGTGGGGGGAATCAAATTAAATGTTCGTGTGGAGAGCTCGTTTGTATTTCATTAGATGGCAAATACTTCGACCCTTATAATTCAAAGAGAGCACTCCATTGTTATTGTAATTTTCTCTCGGATCCGGCTAATTTTGTTCATTTGTGCAAACAACGAGTTTTAGAACCTAATCGGGTTAATGTGAAAATATTATAATCAAGATATCTCAGCCTACTGAAATGCCCGAATTATGTTTAAGTATTCTCCATTGACCATTCATGAATTAGTTTTAAGAGCACGATTTCTTTAAGGTATGTTCACCTATTTTTGTTGGGTTCGTTGGCATAAAAAAGTCTTGAAACTCTGGTTAAAAACTCCTCTTTAAAATCTGTCGGAAAGAGAATGCCGTCTTTATTGAACTTCTAAGCAACTCGCTGCCTAGAAGCCAGAAGCCCGTTTGAAGAATTTGTTTCTCTTTCTATTCGTTCTAGAAACTTCGGTTTTGCATTTTGAGCGTTTGTGAAACATAAGACTTGTTTGATTTCTTATGCAAACAACTTGGAAGACACACGTCGAATAAGAGATAACATATTCAGTGAACCTTAATTTCGCGGGTCGTTGTTTTGGCTTAGAACATTCTGGAACAAGTTCTCAACCGGCCGAGATGAAACCTGGTAAACAAGATGGATTTCACTTCGCTTTGAGTGCTCGCCGCTAACTTTCCGCGTTGAGGAAAAAGAGCACGGTTATTGACAAGCCAAAGTTTTTTTAGATTTCACCGGCGAGTCCGCGCTGAGTTCTTGTTAATTTGTGGACGCGTCAAATGTTACGTAAAGCATTATAACCCCGTAGCAATTTACAGGTACAGTGTCTACAATAGAAATATTGTCGCGTCATTGAAGGCAAACGTGATTTCGTCGCATTCATCCCCCGTGCCAAAAACTGGTGAGGCACATCGCTAACAGACGTACAGAAAACGTGTAACCTATACAAGAAAACTCTTCAGGTCGTATCTCATGCATGGACGTGTCTACGAGTGACTACAAGTTGTTTCAGTAGCAGTGTAAATTGTTCAATTCTGATGTCCCTGTGCAGCTCTCGACTCGTGTTACCGGCGTGATCAAGGAAGAGGCTGTAACGCTACGCATTTAAGCATTAGGAGCCGTCGCCGGGAACCCAACTAGCATGGCTGACAAAAGCTCGGATCACTTTGAGGAACTTAAGAAAAGGTTTGCTTTCATTTCTTTACTCTCGATTCGTTCATGCCCGGTGTGAACAATTTTCATTTCAAATTGCACTTAAAAAAGCTTATTAACGGTGCTCCTAATCCTTCGTCGTTGTCCAAAATGCTGACGATAGATTTCTTAGATTTGCATTACTGGCGCGGATTTGGTAAATAAACGCCTCCGCGAAAAAGGATCTAAAAGGAACTGAAACGATTTTTGTGTTTTCAGTTTTACGGGTAGCCCTTAACTGGTTGTCTTTGTGGAAATTGTTCCACTCAGTTTTGGAGTCTCTTTTGTGATTTGGAATATAAATTAGCGGCGATTCGTTTATTCTCAGTGCTAGCTTAGCACTTTGATGTTTCTCGTTGGTCAATTTTAACTACACAAAGCACATGTTATGAAGCTGTTTTGGTCAATGATCAAAACCCGCCGAGCAAAACGGAACATTTCTGTGACATCTCGATATATCATTGATGAGAACTGGACTCGTCCTGTGCTCTGCCGGGTTGTTTTCACAATAAAACAACGCGTCGAGAAGATTTATCTACGATCTTAACCCAAATTTTAATTTTATACTTTTTGTTTGAAAATTACACCACTTGGTCAAAGAAATTGTCGGTTTGACAAGTAACCTGGGATATTGTGGGTTGTACATTGTCTTCATTGCTGTATGTCTTGTATTTTTATCAAATGTTATGGTATTGTAGACTTGGTACAGCCTTGTACGATTAGAGTTCCCCAAGTTTTCAAATTTAAAAAGGCCTCGTGGAGCTGATGACCGACTTTAGTCATCATGTTATAAATTTACTTTGATTGGAAGGTCGGAGGGCAAACGCAAAACAAAACAACCTCGAGTTCGAGAGTTCTGCTTTAGAATTCGGTCTTGCTACCGCGATAATCTGGAACAGCGCATCTGTTTTTTTAGAGCACGTTTCTTGAATTTTCGATTATATTTGGCTTAGCAGTGGAAAATCCCACCCCACCAATTGCTTTTTCTTACAACCTGCAGCTTAGTATAGTTGTTTAGTCTACGTTTTTTATGCTATTATTCTTCTCCGTTTTCTTTCGTTACTGCTACTACTACCACTACCTCATTGATAACTACTGCTACGAAATAGTCAATTGACGGGCGATACGCAGAAGAACGAAATGCTTGTCTGTTTAAATTGCCCTTTTCATATCTCTCTATGGTTTCTTTGGTTTCGGTTTTGTAGCGTTGTCACGAACCACGGGAGGCTGAGTGTGATATGTAGATTTGTTTCAAAAAAGCCTCTCTATTTTAGGAGCTTGTAAGGTTCCTGGCTGTGCTATTGATTGCCTAGACCAAGTCTGTTTTAAAATTAGCCAGCTACCGCAGGACGTGTCAAGACTGTCTCAGAAGATGACAGGACGAGCTCTCGTCTCCGGTCTGACCTCGAGTCTTTTCCGCTTCCATACCTAAGTTAAAATATAATTTCAAATGCTAGTTATGATAAATGCTTCGTGCTGTTGCTGGTAAAGTCTGGTTCTCTTTAAACAACTGCTACTGTGAGCGAAAAGGTTCTGCTACTTGTAAAACGGTGAATTGAGGAATTGATCAATGACTGGTGTCGAGTTTTTAATTCAACTCAATTCAATTTGAGGGGCAAATGAAAGGTCATTAATTATATGGTAATGAAAAAGTGATATTCAAATCCACGTGTTCCCACAATAACAAGAACTTCTAGATCTTTCGATTTTCCCAAAATAACTCATTTGCATCACGTCTTCATTCGAAATGAAATTTTAAAATTGCTTTTGTTAAAAAAAAATACTTGGCCTTTTTAGCGGCTGAAGAAAAGCAGTTATTAAGCCGTAGTTTTTGTCGTATCCTTTCCTTATAGTCAGATATTCTGCAATAGTTCTTTCAGTTGATGTAGCACTCAGTAAACAACACACCTGCCCGTTCTGACAAGCGGTAGGGAAAATATTCGCATGAACTCCCTAGATTAAGTATTTCTGGCAATGCAATTATACGATTTTGAAAGGAATAAGTAAAACCGAGAGACGATGATGAAAATCTACAATCTCACTACATAAGGTTTTCACAAGCGCAAAAGCAAAGGCAGGTGACATGCGATGTTAATAATGAGCGCCTTTTGTCAAGAAATTTATTAAACAAAAGCACTCTACGTATGTTGCTTATACTTATGCTAGTGCGCTGGCGAAAACCGGCTTATAACGTCTCAATGGAAACTAATTTTTTTCACAAGTACGCTTTGCGGACCTGCTTTTTAAATTTTTGGCAAAGCGTGTGACCGCTCGAGAACTTGTCGTTGACAAAAGCAGGCGACACGTGTCTTCCGTGGAAGCGTGTAATACTGCACTAAATAGGTGCATTACAACTGAAGAGTGTACGAACATTGGTCGCGAGAATTTTCCGAATAAAGTTTTGGTCACCAGTGATTACGGAGATTTCCGAAGATGATCCAAAACCCCTTAGGACCTACGAGACTTGTTACTGTTCCTTCGTTGGTAATTGAAGACACAGCTATTATGCATTTTTCACATCTTGTTTTACAAGAGGAATTTATGAGAGACCGGCTGCCATGAAGATTTGTCAACGCTTATTACAGTTATTTTTTTTTTCCTTTCTTTCTCTTTTATTACAGCCTTTCTGGTGACAGCGAACGAATATTAACCGATCTACTCAATTCACCTGGATTTTCCTCAGACTTCTTTTCGCTGGATGAAGATAAGTCAAGCACTGAAAAGGCCGGAGACACCGTCCGTATTGCATGCCTTGACATCGGAACTTATCGCCCGGAAGACATGAAGTTGCGAGTTGAGGGTGACCACGTGTTACTGGAAGGAAGGCGAACCCAGAGAATCAACATGGGAGTGGAGGGTGCGAAGTTTTCAAGAGCTATTCCCATACCCCCGGGGGTGAACCCTAAATCAATTAGAGCGAGGTATAATGCTCTTGATGGACAGTACATCGTTGAAGGAGTCAAAGAGAAATCCTCATCTTGCAGACGGCGAACTAGTACTGCGTATTTTGATGAGAGTAAAATGACACTGACAGTTGAATTAGGAAGCCCGAGAGCGCAAGAACTTCTTTATGCAAATAACAGTTTAGGTATGAATCGCGCTGAAGGCGCGGTAAGGAACATTAATATGGTTAAAACTGCAACTGATAAAGATAAAGTTTTTATATAGAGTGACGCAGTTTATGATGAGTGCTTTGCCCTTATGACTCGTAGAGTTGAAAATTTTGAAACATGCATCCGAACGCAAGCTAAGGTGATGGTAAGGTGCCACTTTATTTGTGTGGTATGGTCACGGTTATTTGGTGATGGTAAGGTGCCACTTTATTTGTGTGGTATGGCCACGGTTATTTATATCTTCCGTTCATTTTTGTCCTTACGCTTTCGTTAGTCGAAGCTGAGCCCTTTCACTTTGATTTCAAGCAATGTCAGTTCGTAATATTTGGGTAGATGTTGATATGTTAGGTTACAAGTTGTTTTTATGTACGATACAGGCATTTTGATCACGCTGTTAATGATTCTTCCGACCTGCATACGCAAGTTTTATAAGAATTTAAATTACGACTCCATTCATTCTTGTCACGCTCGTCACACATCACGTACTCCTCCAAGTTAGTGGCCATAGGAAAACAGTGTTCAGTTCCGTTTGAGGTTAGTGACGCTAAGTGTGTCAGAACCCTGGCGTGATTGATTACGAAACGGGATTATCAGCAAGCTCAGGTTGTTAACAGTCTCTAGCTGCGTAAGAAAATAGTGTGGAGCCTGAAGCCGAATACACGCTCACAGCGCGATATCCTCGAGCGTCACGCAAGAGACTGTGGGTAATTATTTCTTTTTTTTTCTTTTTTGCAGAAGTAATTATAATTTTTAATGTGTGAAACGTGTGAAATGAAAAAAAGACCAAGAAGTTAAATCAAAGTACAGTATTTAATTAATATTTTGCGCTATTGTGACTATATGCAGATGGAAATA
>OZ026600.1:19502693-19585193 GCA_964020085.1 Micromussa lordhowensis | reverse complement strand
TTTATTTATGATAATTATTCCGTAGATCGTGTCACGTGTGATGGTCAGCTTCGCTTTGCATTCCAAGGGAAGGGTTCCAATCTTTTTTTAATAAAAATGGGTGAAATTTGATTACAAGCAAAGAAAAAACTCTCTGTCATTAAAATAAAACATTTTTTTTTCTCGGCTTACTTTATTTAGTTAGCAACCGCAAAGATCACTTCATCGGAACTCACTAGGCGGCTTGCGGTCAGAAGTGGAAGTTTCATTCCGTCCAAGATGACAAAGTAGCTTGCTTCCAATCAACTTCGAAGTCTGCGCACTCCACTAAACGACCGAAGTCCATTTATAATCTTTATTCCCAGGGGTTTCATCTGAATAAGACCTTGGTACAAAGCATTCGAGTTGGAGGCGGGGTGGTGCCCCTCTCCACCCAGGTGTATCAATGGGTACCGGCGAATTTAATTCCGGGGATAACCCCTGCGATGGACTAGTATCTCATCCAGGGGGGGGGGGGGGGGTAGAAATACTCACAGTCGCTTCATGCTACAAAAACCGGAGATAAGGGTCGGCCTGATGGGTCACGTGGGCCGCATTCGGGTTCATTTCCGTCTAGCACCGTCACGCCTTCTCCAAGGCTTTAGTGTTTTCGGACTATCCACCGTTACCTCGCAGTAACATAATCTGTATTGTTCCCCTGGCTGCTGCGCTGGAAATCAAGAACGAATCATATATTTCATGGTAACAAAAATCACCCTTTTCGCTCAGATTTCGATGGAACACCCACGTGGAGATTAACTAATATGGACAACAACAGACGAAGCCCACGCATTTCGGCATCACTTCACGACAACACTTTAGAAAGCCTTCATATTGTGAGTTGTATAATCTAATCATGAAGTATCCTCGTCTTCCTCGTCTGATTCCGCTGGTGGGACTGGAAACTGGTTTCTGTGCTCCACTGCCCAGGAATTTCGACGAGCTCTGATTTTAAACTCCCTCCATTTCTGGCCTGACACTAAAAGAACCACAATAAATTTCCTTTAAAATAATTGGAGGGAGTCAACATTCAAAATGATTGAAATGGCGCCGATAACTGAATGCAAAACAGAACTAAGGGGAGCCACCAGGGGAGTAAGGATGGGGCAGTGGCGAGAGCGCTCGCCTCCCACCAATGTGGCCTGGGTTCGATTCCGGCCCGGTGCCATATGTGGGTTGAGTTCCGTTGTTGGTTCTCGCCTTACTCCGAGGGTGTTTCTCCGGGTTCTCCGGTTTTCCTCCCTCCACAAAACCCAACATCTCCAAATTCCACTTCGACCAGGCTAGAGGACACATATGAAAACCAGCGAAGGTTGATGTGGCTTCCTATCTAAATATTGTAACTAAGGGCATGCAATCAGCCATTTGTTCTTACCCGAGCTTGATGTTTCCACCATTGATAATTTCCTCTCCTGGAAGGACTATTTAAAAACAAAACACACAATGAACGTAGCTCTACTTAACAAGGAGGAACATGACATGGCGTAAATTTTCTCAGAAAAAGACCTTTCTGTACTCTTGTTCCCAGATCTCTTGTGGACGCGTGAAGAAACCGTCATTGCAGCGAGCAATGTTAACCAGAAAATTACGGTTACTGAAGATGGTATCATCAACGTTTAATAAGTGATTCCTGTCTCACAGCACCACAGCTCATACGGCCTCCAACTGTTTACTTTCATTTTAGGTTTGTGTCAAGCGTACACCGCAAAAATGGCCGCCGTATTGAAAATTCTTTTCGGCCAGATCTCGCCTTTGGCCTCTCTCACAAAGGATGTGGGAACGAGATTAACCTTTCTCATCTCTCGGAACTGGTTTGATTTACAACTTAGCCGTCTCACAAGCGAATATAAAGAGGTTAAAAACACTAGAAAACAGTGATCCCACGAGCTACGCTATCACTTTGATTTCCAGAGCATTCGACAAGAACTAAGTTTACTTGACATAAATCTATTCTAATCCACCTAGGAAACATGATCGCTAAGTACACGTTTAGCTTCCTTAACACACGTGTGACTGTTTGCTGTATTGGATAGCTTGATACGAATCTTATTAGCATTCGGGGACTAAAAACATGTGCAGATATTGCTGACATGTCTAGGCCCCTGGTTAGTATTTTCTCTGCTAACCTGTTTAGGTTCCTTTTGCGCCGCTACACACATAATAGACAAGGCTTGCTCCATGGCTTAATCATGAATAAAAAAAAAGAAGTGAGTCAGTAATGTAGCCTGCGTACAGCCGCCTCCTAACCTCAAAAACGTCTAGGTAGTGGGCGTCGCAAATTGTGTTCCGGAATTATTTTGAATGAAATTAGACATAAATTTCTGGCTCTCGGCCTTTATTTTCTTTACACGTGTTTCTGGAGGACATTTTACGCCACCGTGTTATTAGGAGAAATTTTATGTAGAGTGGAGCCGTTTGACTGTGCTGTAGTAAGATCTAGTAAACGTTTTAGAGGTCGTAGCTCTGTATGATTTCCGCTATTATCTGCATGCCACTTCACAGAGTTTGAGATCTCTGTAATTTGCCACGTGCCAGTATACTTTGTTTCTAATAGGCTAAATTCTGTTGCAAGATACGGACAAAGTTTGAATTATTCCGTGAACTTATTGCTTACTTGCATTATATATTGTAACGCCGGGTCCGGCAGTTTGATAAGAACTGTTTGCATCGAGTTTGCAAGTACAGTATTTTGCTTCTTATCACAGACAACATATTTATCTTCGTCAGAAATTGCTGTAGCTTTACTTCGAGAAAGTTATTTAAGCAATAGAGCACTTTTTTCCGTGTTTACATAGCCTCGTCTAAACACGAGGAGGGTTGGAGAATTCGAGACAGTTATGCAAACCCGAGACGTAGTCGAGGATTGCATAACTTTCGAGACCATGGTTTCGATCAGGCAAGACTATGGTTTCGATCCTCCATGTGGATCTCATCAGTTGCCGGTATTTAATTTTCGGCTGCTAGCGCAACTCGTACATATGTGAGAATAATAGATATCCCGCAGCTTGGCATAAACGTCTGGTGGTGTAGACGGATCGAAAATGCCTGGTTTCTATAACCCACACGGCATTTGCAGAAAATGATCGATTAACCAATTAAAAGATGGGAAATGTCCTACGTAACGCAGATTAGTACGACAACCAATCAGTGAGGAGCACGATCAACGACGCCGCCGCAACACAGATGTCTCGTCCGCGAATTTTTTTTAGGGGAGGGAGGGGGCGGCTGTACACAGGCTACAGTAATGTGAATATTCGCTACTTGCACATGACCCATAATCCTTTGCGTTGTTGGGGGGGTAACCAGTAGAAGAAATGTATGGTATCATGACAAAAATTAGTTCGGTGAGCTCGCAAAACCAGCTACAAATGCTTAAAAATGTACCAGAATTTACCAAAATCATGATAGGAGAAATTTGTACTAGTTTATAACTAAATGTAGAGAACTGTTTTTTTGTCCATACATCGTCTGTAAAATTACAAGACGATGTATGGACAAAAAAAAATTCTCTGCATTTAGTTATAAACTAGTACAAATTTCTCCTATCATGATTTTGGTAAATTCTGGTACATTTTTAAGCATTAGTAACTGGTTTTCCGAGCTCACCGAACTATACCATACATTTCTTCTACTGGTTACCCCCCCCCCCCCCCCCAACAACGCAAGGGATTATGGGTCATGTGCAAGTAGCGAATGGTTCAAAATTAACACTGACACAGAAACTACTTCTGAACTTGGAAAGTCTTGTTGAAAAGTACTATGCAGTTTTCCAGAGTCGCCATGTTACCTAGAATACGCCTCTGCGGCAATCAACATCGTCTACAATAGCAAGCTCGTTCCCAGGCTCTAACCTCTTTCTGCTCCGGGCGAGGAGAAGGGAGAGCCTGGACGTTAAATCTGAACCTGTTCCAGTTCTTAGTAGTTTTGACATATAGACGAGGTGTCTAGACACTTTCGCCTCGTTCGTGTCTCTTCATATTACAACCAAAATTATCGCAGGCACAACTGCAATCCCACTGAGCAACAGGCCATTTTCAATAGAATAAAATTTTAACTTGGACTCAAAACTTGAGGGAACAAAACGAAGTAAATTAACAATTCATCCGGCAACGTCGATGTGACTATTTTATTCCCCCAAGCCTCGGAGCCAAATTAGAATTTAATTAATCGAAATTAGCCTATCACACCGAATTAAGTCGCGGATTTACAAATGAGAGAGCGAATTTAACGCAAGGAGCTAAGAGCTCACCGTCAGTAAATAAACTAATACAACGAGTAAACATAAAGCTTGTAATAGTTTTCTACGCATATAATTAACCCGACAAAAAGACGACCTGTAATACTCACTGCGAAGGCGAAGTTCGACTTTGCGTAAATTTCGGAAAATCCCGGCTATCTCCTGCAAGATTGAAAATCTTTCATTAACAGTTTCCAAACCAGCAAAGTGGAAACCTTTTTAGTTTTAACCTGTGCTTAAAACCCTTTAAACACCACACTTAAAATACTAACTATCTTAACTGATCGACAGGTCTGGAAAACAAGATGACCAACACGCTTAAAGGAGCTCAGTCACTTCACTTTGAGTTCTTTTGGCGACGTAGCAAATAACCTTGAAATTGAAGGAAACCTGAAAATAGTTTACTAAGACAGAAAAACCCCAAAGGGATAATAATAAGCTATAACGAAGCAAAGATGGTTAAGGATGGAGAAGATTAACACGGATTACAAATGACGAACTTGAAACATTTAGGCTAATCGTTTCAAGATGCGCAAATCGTGACGTAACTCCTTTAACAAGCCTTGAAAAACTAGGGACCAGGTCATACCGCGTGTGAGCTCTTCCAATCCGGTATAGCACTCTGGGATTCCTGCTTACTGTCAGACTCAGTTCTTGATCTTGTTGAGCCGTTCAACTCTTCGCTTCCGTCATAAAGACTCCTAAAATCATATTGCGTGAAAGTCAATAATATATAAGTCGTTTCTATGCCTCACATATCAGGGAAAGTCAGTTAAAAAAAGTCAAGTCGGGCATTTATAGTGATGTTTTCATCAGTTATTTTGAAAAGGTTTGAGGTATTTGCACATTTTAAGTGAGACAATATTTTAGTGTACTATTTTACAGTACTGTTGAGGTACTCAGTTTGTTACACAAGGCAACTCTAGTCTACCTCATAGTTTTGTGTGACAGTTTTATAGTTCCATTCCTTTTGACTGTCACACAAGGCAATTCTATGACACAACATAGCCTAGTGTGACAGAGAGGTCTAGGCATGCAACGCAACAAGCAAGCACAATCCTTCGGAAAAACAGAGAGGCTTGGACCGAGTGCAAAACAGCTTCCTGACGTTCTGTGACTACAAGATGGTTGTTAGATATGCAAATAAAATTATCCAGCTAACGCCCGGCAAAAACACGTGCGTTACAAACTGCCATCAGGCGTTCTAATTTCTTGCGGCGGCGGAGGAGAGGATAAAGCGAAAAATTGCAGATTATTGCATCCTACGCAACCGTCACTTACGTTGTCACGCAACGCTCCTCTCTCTGTGAAGAGGGGCGTTGTGTGACGATCCAAGTAACGGCGACATAGGAAACTGGCGTTACATAAAAAAGAAAATGGCAGCGATTGCTTCACGGTAACGTACTTGACTTTACCCAGCACTGATTCAGAAGCTAGCCGTAATTCCACGGAAAAGGCATGAATCGACGAAAGCATCAGATCTTCCACAGGCTGAAAACACAAAAATAAAGAAAAATAGATAAAACGTCAGAACAAAACAAAATGCGTTAGTTAGTAATTTCTAGTACCGTACTGTACAGTACTTTTACAACTTTCTGTAAATCGAAGTTCCATCCCTTGATCAATATCTGTATTCTCCTTCACTGAACAGTTGAATCTGTATTGAAATTCTAAAGAGAAAGTAGATTATGATAACATACGCAAAGTAAGAGTTCCGCTTATGGCCGAACTATCTCCCAAAGAACTCGATCACTACAAGGAGCACCAATTTTCCAAAAACAGAAAGAACAGAATTAGGAAAAGTCTCCCAGTAGCGCTGACACGTAGCGTACGTCAAATGTGGAATATACACTTAATGTGTGGTCCCGAGGGAAACAGTTAGTTTGTTTCCCGAGAGTCCCGAGGGACCATACATTAAGTGCTTTGTTATATATTTAGACTCTCCCTTAAACAATCATATAGCAAAAACAAACAAACAAACAAACACAGACGGCGCGCGGGACACAACTGCGCAACTGCATCACGGTCGGGATACATTTGAATTTGATCAGGGGCACGTGACCAAGAATCAACCAATCACAGTGCTAGTTTTGTTGGGTGAAAGTCTAGGTATATAGTAATGTCTGTGGTACATTGTCAGTCAAATGCAAGTTGACAGTCATGGCAAGCGTTGGCGCCCGGCACACGTTTCATTGAAAAAATTAGCTTATTTTCTTGACTTTACAACGGATTTTTATGAAAATTCTAACATTTACTTAATTCAACGTGATAAATTGATCCGTGGAGGAGTTGGTGGTTTTTTGGTTTGTTTATAAGAAAAATACGAAACAAATTCTCTAGATTGCATGACATCAATTTAAAGGTCTCTTGTGCTTACCTTGTCTGTCACACCCCACTGTCTCCGGCTTTGTGGAGAGGCAGCACCCCCCTTGAAATCAAACATTCTCCTAGCTGCAGACCTCGGAGTTAAAGGAGGCGAGGGGGAGTTAGCAGGTACCGCGGACACGACTGAATCGGGCGACATAGGTCTACCCTCCGCTGTGGAGGATCGGGATCCCCCGGAGCTATCGTCGGCGGAGTCGCTTGGTGGTTCAAAAGGCTGATCAGAGACAGGGGGTGTATACGAATGAGTCTCGAGAAAAGGCGCAAAAGGAATGAGTTTGCTACGCAAGCTGATTCCTCGAGTGTTTGTGGATTCTAGTTTTATCTCCTTGGGTTCTCTCCTTGACGGCGAGGTTGATAGTGCGTTCTTGTCGAGGATTTCTTTGGATTCCAGTAAGTTCTCGCTGCTGGAGACCTTGCCTTCCAAGGGTTGCACGGAGCCGTCTTCAGGAGATGAAACTGTTACTTCCTCATTCCCTTCATCTAAACAACAACAAAAAAATAGCTCAGTTAAAACTTTGATAAAAACCTTTCGTGGGAATGTGAGATTTTCGAAAACTCTTTGATCTGGTTCTTCTTTCTTTCCCATGAAAGGTAAGAATGAACAGCTCTGAAGCTTGAATGAATCCAAGTCCCATAACCGAAAGAATCAAACCGACATGGAGTATCCTTTACACACACGACTCGTAATAATAAACGATCAGGGAATTGTCAGCAGCCTTCAACAAAACTGCTTCATACATCATGTTAAGTTTCGTACTCGTAGAGGAGTTTCTTACCTTTACGGGGGGCAATCATCGGGCAGAGAGAGCAGGAATGGAAGAAGGTGGGGAGAGTGGGAGAAATTTTTGCCACACCCCCCCCCCCCCCTTCCAATTCCACTTTGCGGTTTACGCCTACAACAAAAGCTACTTACAGGAGTAAGGGGTACTAAATTGTTTGGCAACTTTACAGTGTTCGCTTCTACGGTGTTTTTCAAGCCACAGACTTAAAAGAAACCGAAGGTGATTCAGTCATGCGCAAGAATTCGATATAGCAAAAACAAATCCGAAGGCAAAAAGATACTCGTCCAAGTAGTAACCGCATCGCAACAGTGGAATCCCGACTTCTCGAACCCTCATTTTTTCGAACCACCCGATAACTCGAACCAAAAGTGGTTCCCTCTCCTCAGTCAAACACTCTAATTTTACCCCCGATTTCTCGAACACTCGGATTTCTCGAAACAATTTGTGTTTGCCCTGAAGATTCGAGAAATCGGGATTCCACTGTAATATAAGAGGTGTGACTGACATAATGGAACGGCTCTTACCAAGAACAAATGTCTTGTTCACTGTGTCATCTCGCTTCATCTGAAGCGACTCTGGCAAAGGACGGGCTGGCCCCGAAGTGAAGACCTCATCAACCGCCTCCTGAGTGACGTCATCCGCTGGTGAACTGCAGACCTCTTCACCATCGGACTTGACACCATTCTCTCCGACCTCACGGTTCTCGTCACCCGCGGAGGACTTGGTCGACCTTTTCGTGCTGGGACTCCATACTCTCGCGGAAGGCGATGTCGAATCGTTCCCAGAGTTTGTCAGCGGTGAATTCTTTGGAGTCCTGACTTTCGCCATAGTCGGAGATTTGTTCTTGACACCGCTATTCTTAACGGCTTCCCTGCTATTGTGCGCCCTCAACATTGCAGTTTTGTTGGGACGAGGGGCCGAGAACGGTCGCTTTCCCTCCTTTTCAGGGATAAGCTGTACACCTTTCCTGTCGGATTCATCGCTCTTTTTCCGGTTATCTTTCACCTGCCTGCTTTGCGAGACATCACTGGAATCCATATCACTATCATCCGAGGTGCTGCTAACTGGCCCTCTCCTCCGTGAGCTGTCGCTTGGTTTCTTGTCTGACTCGCTGGCAGCAGCCGGGTATGAGCGGCGTACAGGAGCAGACATGGTCTTACTCCGGACCACTCTGAGAGAAGCGGAAGTCCTCGAAGACGAAGCCAGATTAGCGGAAGATAAGCTCTGGCTTCGCATCACACTTGACTGCAAAAGAAAACAAACGGTTTAAACTGTTGGTATATATACAGCGTTTTCACATGGCGTCACAGCAGCTATATTGGTATTTCAAACAGAGAAAAGGCGGCCATGTTGGAGTAATGCCAGGAAGCAAGCGTTGACGCATGGCGTACATTTCTCTGTAAAAATTGGCAAGTTAGGGGTCTCATAAGTCTATGAAATCGCAACGGCTTCGTATAAAACCTCGTAGATTTTCCTAAATTCGGCATGATAAATCGAGCGGTGTGGTTCGTTTTTGTTTAAATGAAAAAAATCGGAAAAGCGTGACATCGGTAAAAGATCTATTCTTCCGTATTTCCGTGCGGGGTAAGCATGAAAGCCTCGGCACTCCACATTATATCATGACTTAGTTTGATTTTTCAAGTTCCCTATATGAGGAACAAATTGCAAATCAAAGTTCCGACTTGTCCAGTATCTAGATGCACTGCTAAAATCCATTCCGCGACTTACCGCTAAACGGCCATCCATCAAAAACGAAACTGACAGAGCAGAATGCAGAGATGAAGAAGAGGAACACCTTCCTCTTGTGTTTATACAAAAATTTCAAAGAGCTGTCAACACTAGCCCAAAGTTCTCCGTCATATCCACGCTACAATTCATTTCACACTCCAAAAAATTCTAAAAATGGCGTTTTAAAGTTTGCAAAAAATGTCTCGACAGAAACTTCTGCCATCTTCACTTGATTACAATGCGCATGCATAACAGCCCTGTCACTGACATAAAGTTCCTTGTCATGTTTACATTCCGATATAAGTCATTAAGTCGCCAAAATATTTGAAGTTGAGCGAAACTGGAATAATTTCAAGGAAAAAGGCAACCGTTTTGAAGTTTGTAGCGCATGTTTCGACAATAACAAAAGCATTTGCAGCAACTTGTAGCGTACAGCAAATAGAGCAGTATTTATTCTCCCTAGATAAAGATATTGCCCCATCACATGGTAACCCAACATTTTATCACATTCAGAACTGGAAAGCTGATTTTAATGCGCAGGATTCATGACGAACAACGTTGGAGCCTTGGAACCGCGTCATAAACAAAGTACTTCAACTTGAAATTACCCTTAAGTTTTAAAAAATTGTCTTATATAGCTACAAGAATTGCTTGCCCGCTCAACTAGTTCCACAACTGATCAAGGCAGGGGCAAGGTTTTATATTAAAAAGGATAGAAATAAAAAAAAGTAATGATAATTTACAGCAAAATTACAAAAGGTACAAGTAAAAATATAGAAAAAACGGTGGGTAACCGAAAACAAAGAAACAGTGTCGTTAATGTGCAGATATACAAGTGACTAGACTACTATATTGAATAAACTATGTTAATTTAGATAACTTCTGAATCAGTTGGGAGACTTCAATATAGTCATCTTCACATTGTAACATATTAAGGAGTAGTTCCTTTATAGCATGAGGTGAAAACCTCCTTAGTTTACCTGTAAATATACAAGCTTACCGCGTTTAATCTCGACGATGCAGACCTCGGTCTGCTGAGACTCGGCGACGATACGCTCTTGACAGGTTTGGCTATGTTTTCTATAAAATAGCGAGGAAGACAACAGCTTAGATAACACACGAGTAAAGTACCTAAGCGGCGTTTTTCGTTTTCTAAATTAATTACTAATGGCTAAAAAAGGCATGCTACTTTGCTTTTATCAGTGATGGCGTGAGGCTTCGAGGAAACAAAGACCCTAGCAAAACACACTGCTCTAAGACCCCGTCGATACTACACCGGAAGAATTTAAGAAAGCATGCAACCACCAACGGTTATTTTGGATTTGTTTTTGAGTACATGTAAAACTCGGTCAGGGAAATCACATGATTATCGTGACGCCATCGCTTTCGCGGAAAAACTCCGTTTTCATAATGTTTTCCACCCACACGAGAACGAGTGAAAAGTCAGCGTTTTCAAATTCCTCTGGTTTAAAGATCGTTTTCGAAAAGCTCCGTTTTCGTGACGGATTAGTGTTGCCGGCAGTAGGCCTAACCAGAGAAATAAAGCTGTGTTTTCAAATTTCTCCGCCGTAACGTGGATGCTTAATCTTACAAGCCATTTGCGATGGAGCGCGACTTCGACTAACCAACCCGCACCTTCTCTCTCTAGACGAAAACCTAAGAAAGGTGGGACAAAACCAGAAAGGTTGGACAAAACCAGTGTGGTTAAAGTGTTCAACAAGTCTCGACACAAAACAGTTTTTATGGCCTGAACTCGTAACACCAAGGCTTCCGTTTACGCCTGTTAAGAATCCCTTTTTCCGTACCCAGCATGCTCAAAATAGTTAACATAATCATTTCTCATTTCGCACCGGTGGTACTGAGATTAAGGGCGCCCTTTTACTGTGAACACTGCACAACGGTACTCTGCGAGGCTGCGTGTACACAGCCGCCGACTTTCATAGCTCTGGACCGGGTCCAGTGTTTCGCCGGAATGATTTTCTCGCTAAACGACCTGGCCCCAGTTGTTCAAAGGCTGGATAACGCTATCCACCGGATAAATCACTATCCAGTGGATAGCGTGGTTTGTTTTGTTTACACTTATCCACTGGATAGCGATTTATCCGCTGGATAGCGTTATCCAGCCTTTGAACAACTGGGACCAGCTGATCGTTTGTCGGGATCTATGAAGGGCGGTTGTGTTCGCATTTTACCGACCCTCTCTTCAAAATTAAATAGAAAAGCAAAATAAAAGCAAGCAAAACGAAACAAACAAGGAAATCGGAGAAAACGTAGACTCCCTTCCTCTCTCCATGTTAATCCGTACAACCGAAATTGTAACCGTTGTGTGCCAACACTTGAAATGCGGCCGTTACAAATACCACGTCACGGTTAGAACTTTAGAATTCCACACTAGTACGTTTAAGTGCAAAAAAGCACTTTATTTTGATGAAAAAAACTGTCTTATCAAAGTTAATACAACACTGAATGGTTAAGTAAACATAATACGAAGGGCTTCCATTATCGTCTTGACTTGCCGCGTCATATAACAGGATACCGAGGAAAATTACTCTCGTTCGGTTGCGTTCGTGAATTTTGTGCCATCCAGTGATGTTTGAAGCTGGAGTTTTGTAAATCATTAGTTCTTAAGCTCAAACTCAACTTACTAGCAGACCCCCCCCCCCCCCCACCCGAGTTCGCTTTCTTTCGCGTAATGGTGACAAAACGCAGAACACAACAACTGAGATCAATATACAAATACCGGCTACAGGAAACAGCGAGAAATATGGCTGGGAAAGAAAAATAACTGCGGATCGATCTATTAGCGATGGGTTAGTTTAAACCAGCTCACAAATAATCCGAGGTTAAAAAAGGCAGGATGGATCGCTTTTGAATTGTTCTTTGCTCGTGTAGGTTTTGCTGCAACAACGCAAGGATGCGATTAATTAATTCCTGGAAAAAAAAAAACGTTTTCACGTGTGAATTTCTTGAACAGTTATGTGTTGAGTTGATACACCGGCACCGATCTTTAACTTACCTGAATTGTCTGGTTCTACAGGAACGGGAATGTGACTTGACGAAGACATCGTGCTGCTCGCTGTAGAATCTTCCGCTGCACTTGAGGAACCAAACACTTCGATCGGTTGAGCGCCAGAGCTGCCTGTAAAAACAATGACTCCCTTTGTGACAAGTGACATGTGGAATAACGCTCGCTGCTCATTAGCAGATCGTTAACTACAAGCTAATTGATAGCTTCATATTTTGTTATTTGCCAGGGAAAGTTTTCTTTTGGCCAAAGTGGTATTATAGAATTGATTTCAACACATAATTAGTGTAAGAACAATCGTTATGGCGGATAATAGGTTTTGTTAGACTGATTTTCCCTGAGGACTGGTGGAAAAACAACTGCAAAGTGGATGGGTGGGGTAGGAGGGTAGCAAATGAACCTTTAGTGTCGTCGATAGAGACCTTTCGCTTTGTCTATCAAGCGAGACCGTAAATAAACCGCGAGAAAAAAATGACCGCGAGAAATCCTTCTCGCTCCTAGGAGTTCGCGCGGCCATTTTGTTCTCGCGGTTTTCTTTGGCGTCACACGCGACGGACTGAGGGGTCACTAGGCGAAACAGCGACTGCTCGTATTCGACGTCGATAAGAAACATCGATTAGTAAAGAGCGAATTCCTACCACTAATAATAATTTGAGCGGGTTTTCAATTTTTCAATCCAAAACCAGACCAATTACTGTACTTACCAATTAGACTACTCAGTCAATTTCAAACAGACCGTAGTAAAACCACATGAATTGCCTGATTACTTCCGACAATCAATTGAAAACCGCTCTATTGGGTGAGGTTTGTCGGGATATCTAGAATAATCATAAAATTTACAATTTTCTCGATTGTGATTGGTTTAAAAAAACTCCCATTTTCCACTCACTCACTTACCAAGCTGTTATCGGACAGTTCAATAAGCCATCACATTCAAAGTTGTAGTTTAAATTAACCAATCACATTCAAAGTTGCAGTAAATCAACCAATTACAATCAAAGTTGTAATTTTAATCAAGTAATTTCAATTTCAGAGCGACATTAAATAATTTACGCCTCCTTTGTCAGTAATTTAATGCAAATTTACCATTTCTTTCATAACTTGGCTATTCCATTTTTTTCTCGGAAATTCTGTCTCGTGATACACAAATTTGCGCGGTCGTCCGATTTTGTTATCACTTGTACGATTACAGACCGACTTGGACTGCACTCAGTCCTATTACCATTACTAATCAAGGTCTTGATAACACTTACCAAGACCTTCTTGATATCAAGAAAACTGAATTCAATAATTGTTACATTATACATTGCTACAAAGAGCTTTGAAGAACATAACTTTCATTCAAGTGTGAATGAAATCAATTTAGCTCCAGACTTCTGGCAACAGGTCTTTTCTCTTAGCGTCAGGCGAGTGTTTATCTGTGAACAGGAACTGTCTCGCCTCATAATCCCAGCTACAGAGGGTCCAACATAGGGTTTTTAAATCCCGCATCCCCCTAATATTTTTGGCTCAATCCCGCCATTCCGCCATCTCGCCCAGTCAGAATATTTATCTTAGTGCAAATCCAGTCCCCACCGAAATATCTTTAACCCACATCCCGCCCGTCCCGTATGCCGCTTTCATTTCAACTCTCATCTCGCATCCCGCCAAACCTATGTTGGGCCCTCCTTTCATTTCAAGAGAAAAACAGCCTGGACACCGCATTCTTTGCTAAAACGTCTGCCATCCACTGAATTTTTGCCTTTAGATATTCTGTAAATGTTTTGTGTAATTTTTCTGTATGTCGTAGTCGGAAATGCGATCGACACACAAAAAAAACTCGCTCTGCAACAAAGCTCAACAGGCGAGAAATAACCCCTGTAGCTATAGGACAGGCCTCGAGACAATACCCCGCAGTTAAGGGGTTTTTCTTGAATTCTCAAACATCATATGTAATGAGTAATAGATGATGAGAATTTACTGGGAATTTGAGCAAATAACAGAATACACAAATATAATTAAACAAAAGACCAATTTTAATTTGCAATAACAGCTACCCGTTTTGTTGCTAATTGCAATTGGAAGAATCACGCTTTTCTTCTTTCCTTTGGCCTCCTGAGGAAAATTACACAGTATGTAAACTTTCACTGCCTGTCCGTTTCCTGCCATCTTTTTCTTTCTTTCAAAAGTTGAATCAGCCGACATCGAGAAAATTAAGAATTTACGAAAATGCTGCTATTCCACAACGTTTGCAATTATTACGACTGCAGGTGACCTGCAGCTCACGCTGTGAGCATTATTGCTAAAGTAAAAACAATAAGGTTTGTATGGAAACAGAACCTTATTTAAAAGCCAAACAAACGAACGAAATGATTCAATAAACGGCATATTAACTTTGTTGCTATAGTGCTTTGTGGTTTTTGGCTTATAACTACGGAAATCTTTAAAAAAGATTTCACGCCAGTTTTTCACAACGCTGTTTTCCTCGATATTTTGACATTTGTCTTATAGTTTGACATATTTCTTATAATTTTTATTTTGACATTTATTACAGCATGAACAAGTCTTACCTCGATTGTCAATCGAGTTCGCCCATTGTTGTACCCAGCTTGGTAGAGTCGCTGGCGAAAGCGTCTAAAACACATAAATACAACATGAGAACTTGTTCGCTTTTCTTTGCTACATGAATACCTGTAAGACATATAAATGTCCTATAGCAAGGGACATGACGCCCTGGAAACCTGAGATCTGACGCTGGGACTCAGTGCATTTCCACAACAGACCGACACTGCAATAGTGCGGTCCTAGGAGCCTCGGATCGGAAGCGTTGAGTACCATATCCCTTTGGGACCCTGACGTTTGTAAGCGTACTTTTATCTCAAGGAGCTCTTCATTACTATATTTTTCATTTTGAGGCAGAATTATAGGATTGCAGAAGTAACAAAATGCATTATAACTCTCTTTCACCACTGCTACCCATTTTTTTGCAGAGGACGACGATGGAAGGAAGTGGAGTTAACAATGGTTGGGCTAACTCCTCTATCTCCCATAGAGCAGTATTCCTTGACTCACTATAGACGTTGTTCTCTAGCACGTTTTAATTTAAAAACAAAAAGACGGCAGCACCTGATAATAGACTGGGACTAAGGGGGGCTCATTGCGTTACTACAAATGATGCGAAAACGGCACACAATTGTACTATTTGGAGCTCACTTGTTATGCTGTCTGTGGGAACCTCGAGCCCAGGAAACAGCCATGCGAGTATGCTATGCTGATGAGGCTTGACAAGGCTGAATAGCTGTTCATGGCTGCTAATGCTCTGAACACACTTTAGTTCTTTCGGTAGCTACAGGGGTAACGCTTTCTACCATTGTGGTCTATATTCGCATTCTGTGGTTCTAAACTAGGCCTTACCCTTAATTCTGAATAGCTAATATTTATCTGCAAAGATGTCACCTTTTTTTAAAGAGTTGATATCGCTTCAGCTAAACTTTCACATACAAGTTCAGCCGTTATGCCAACACAACGGAGATACCAACCTCTCGTCTGTCCTCATCAGCCAGGCTCACCTCTGTCAGACCAAACACTCCAGTGGAGGAAGGGGTGCCTACCGCGACCACACCCGATCGCCGTGAGGGGTGTGAGGATGGTTCATACTCCGACTCACTGGTATCACTTGAATGCTTTCTAGAATCTTGAAGAAATAAACAACAAAGTAACAGTCACACAATATCCCTCCGTAACGCAACTCTAATCATACAGAAACTGCAGTAACGCAATATCTGTTGAGTATCACTTCTTCACTACGTTACATTTTTCAATCATTGTCATGACAAAAGAACAGTGGACTCAGTGGAAGTCAAAGGCCTTTGAATATGGAGAAAAGATGCGCTTGCCCCAGGGCAACTGGATAAAAATCCACTCGCGTAAAAGGTAGGATGACCCTTTGGAGAGACAAGTAAACTTTTTTTATTTCATCAATAAAGCCATCGTTGCCTCGCATATCAAAGTTAGATGCCAAAAAAGCGCGAAAAACAATGGCTTTTTTTCCCGCGCTTCTCTTCACGCCACGCTCGACGGAGAGATCGGAATGACGCTAAGCCTTATTCTACAACTTCACTCGTGAGAAAGAGCACGCAACAACAAAAGCATTCTCTACTCAAAAAAGCTCACTTACCTGATGCTGGTTTTCCACTCCTTCCTGTCGCGTCTGAAGAAGCAATTCTTTTTTTAATTTTACTGCTGGGCTTTTTCCTTATAACACGATCCTGCTTCTCTGCGACACTTTTCCGCGAAGCATCGTGTGACGTTGTTTTCCCTTTGTCGCTCTTCAGACTAACCGGTCGTTCTGGCACTTCATCATAATCCGGTACAAACGGAATCTCGTAGGAAGACCCCAATCTTGAGTGCCCTTCACTCGTGTCATCCGGAGAATTCTCGGTCGACGAACTAGACTCGCGCTCCGCTTGTTCGCTGTGCGACGTCGCTATTTCCCAGTCTCTGCTAGTTGAGTTTTCGAACACAGGAGATAACTGTTCACCATAACCTGGACTCGGTAGCGAAGACTTCTTCTGAAACACTACAAACTCCTCTCGTTGTTTCATGGCTCTCTCCTGTTCAGAGTCATGCGTTGTGTTAGAAGTCCTTGTTGTAACGATTCGCGCCTTAGATTCTGACAGCACAGATACAGTTCCTATGCTGTGTCGTCTCTGCGCCATTTCCAGGGCGTCTTTCTTGTTAAGTTTCTTCTTCTTCAGAGACAGAGCCTGCTGCCCCGCCGCCTGAGTGTCGGCTCCCTCCCGAATGGTTGCTGTGTTGGGATAATTGTAAATTTCATCGTCCGAGGAACCCCAGCCCCACCATGGCGGCTGACCATACAGTGGGCTCCCCTTCATTATCATTTCAAGTTTTTCGCCAGGCGCTGTTGAAGAAGTAAGTAATAAAACCTGAACTCCAGCGACAGAATTCTTCTTTTATTTCATTATAGACTTGGGGCTGTTTTTTTTTTGTTAAGATGCCCTTGACTATACCATTGCTCAGCATTTCTGAGATTTCTTGTGAGAAAAATTGTTCATGTAAGGAACACTGTAGGATAACACGTACGGTGCCATAAAACATTCTATGCATGGAAACCCAGTGATTACATTCTTGGAAGACGAAACTAGTTTAGTGTTGTCTTGTATGGTACTGTATTTTAGCTTACCGAGTTTTGTTGGAGATCGAGTTGTCATTGTTTTGGATTAAGACTTTCTCAGCTTTGGATTGTTCAAAAATTTAAACAACTAAAAAGAAAACGCAGAACAACTCACGCAAACATCGAGCTGAACCGCACATACACCTTTACCTTAGCTAATACACTATCAATAATCAACAAAAAAGTTATAGGTTTCCGCAAAGGTTTATTCAAAATAGAATGCTCTTACAAATACAAATGAAAAAGAATTTGGTGACTTACCTGACATGGGTCTCTGAAGTCTTGGTCTGAGCAAAAAAAGAACAGTCATGCTCATACATTAATTTTACAACCATCAGCTTATTAGTCAAAGTGACAGGGCAAGAGGAAAAGTTAAAGCTGCCTGCTGTCATAAGTCCCACAGGAGCTAGGACGACAGCTAGTGCAGTGCCACGCAGAGATACAAGTACCAACAGTCAAGTGAATACACAAGCCAGTAAACAGCTGACTCATCCACGGTCGGCTTCATACATTTACATCAACAGCATCTGGCATGGCACTAGGTGGAAGCACATGAAGAGACGGATAGGAAGAAAAAACCAAAATCTCCCCCCTTCCCATCACCCCTTGCTCCCAACCACGCCCTTCTCACCTTGCTCTATGCTGCGCTGTATGAAGACGACTGGGGATGAGTCAGAGTAAACACGCAGAAAAGCAGTTCCCGTTAAGAGTTTTAAGCCCTGCATGGAGGCGCGGCGGCCTCATGGTTACTGCACTCAACTCCAGAACGAGCGCTCCGGGTTCGAGCCCTGGCCAGGGCCACTGTATTGTGTTCTTGCACAAGCCTCTCTCCACCCAGGTGTATAAATGGGTACCGGTGAATTTAATGCTGGGGGTAAACCCTGCGATGGACCAACATCCCATCCACGGGGGAGTAGAAATATTCCTAGTCGCTTCATGCTACTGAAACCGGGATAAGCTCCGGTATAATGAGCCACTTCGCTCGTATGCAGACTTTAGGTACCTTTTTTCATGGAGGGAACAAACAAAAACAGTACTCATTATAATTCAAAACAAACAAACCTGACTTGGAATGCTGTGGGCTGCCCTTGAGCCCAGCTTGCATGAGGTCCCATCTGATGATGAACAAAGCCACCAGGTGCACTACCATGGGGGGAGTGAACAGGAGGTCTGTGTCCAGTACATGATGGGCAGTGGCACATAACAGGGGATGGGTGGTGATACATTGGGGCCATGTAGGGATAATGGGGATAGGGTGGGTGGAACTGAGAGTGGGGGGAATGAGGTGAATGTATACCCTGCAAGGAGGAAAACATTTAATTAGGTGATAATTTATGATATGATTGTGGATAACTGTGACGTAGACAGTCTACAAGGCCAGTACAGGCTATGGACTACAGTCTGTATGGACTGTTTGTTGCACGTTCGGTGGAACCACAGGCTAGTTTAGAAGACGATCATCAACAAGGTACCACAAAACAAATGGACATTCCACCTGGAAGCTATTAATTATATATTTTTTTCAACCCAACATGAAGTAATAAACTTGTACTGGTTAGCCAAAGAGAGAAACTAAGATCAAGTCTGTATTTTTATTCTTAGCTACATGTATCAAAGTAGCCTCATAACTAAATGATTATTTGAGCCAGAATGGAACTGGCCTGATAGATTGCTAGCACACTTCTGGCTCATTCTTCTTCTAATGTATTTTATCAAGTGACCCTAAGAAAAAAAATACCCACACCATATGCGTACTACAAACATAATTTTTTAAAGCCCAAGGTCCCTGTGCATACTTAGCAAACACTCTCATCATGTCACTTCCATTATAAAGATTCAGAGCTGCTATTAATATGTATAAATAATAGGGCTAAAAATTAATTTTCATACCCTGTAAGACAACAGAGCTGCAATCATAATAATTTTGCATTCTACACAAGGCTTCTTGAGGCCAATACAATTCTAAAATTCTAAAAATTCTAATCACTTAATTTTACTTAAGGCCTATACTCACATGATACATGAGAATCTCTTGGTCTGGAGTTCCAGATCGATGATCATCTTCATCCGAATTAACTTGCTGAGCAGACTGAATGGAAAGTTTTCTTTCAGGAGCTGAGGGCTGCAAAAGAAAAATGTGGTTAAACCAAGCCAGTTAACTTTCACCAATTTACAATTTTGAACAATCATTTAAAAGCATTTTAATGTAACATTGCCATTCTATGCCAAAATGTTCATTGCCTCCAAAGTTTAATATTAAAATGTTGTAAATGTCAAAATATTTTAATGTTTTCATTATCATTGATTGAAGGTACATGTAGTTACAAGTCTGGCGTGACCTCAGAGCACAAGTCCTTGCAACCCAGTGAGGCTACTGTAAAACACTAGTGACTACCCATTAACTATGGTGTTTATTAATTACATGCAGACTGTACATGTGGAAGTACAACTTGGACTTATTGATTAAGAGACTGTTCAGTTCGTGGTGGTTGCATGGAAACAAACTGCAGGTATCCTGTCCATTTAGTAATTATAAGAGGGCTCATTTGTTAACGGACATTAAAGTCATTCGTTACATTGATTTCATTTTTTTTAAAACAACTACAACTGTGGTAGTTACTGGAGTGATGCTCAAATTCCCACTCTGCAGACTTCAAATCATGTCATACTTGTAGATAACCACGGATGTAAAAACACCTGCTTTACACATTTACGTACACTAAGGTTAAATTTCAGGACAGTGATTTCGGTCTCCACAATACTAATAGCTTCAAACAGGGGTTTCATTACCATTTGCAGGAGGGCAACTGGTTTTCACAGGCAGGTAAAACGTTTGAAATGAACCTTTTTAATACAAAAAACTGTCCTCTACAGTACATGGTCAAACCAGGAGGGCAAAATTATATCCACAGCCAGTTAATTTGTCTGGTGCCCTGCTCTTAATGAAATCCCTGGTACATATGAACTTCTAAAATGAATTTTTTCAAGGTACAGAGAAAATGTACATTAATTGAAATTTACTTAAATATTTAGTAAATAAAAATTAAACCTGGCTTTTGTTAGCCTCCCAAACTGTGTCCAGTGAATGTTCACTTCCATTTTGGTAATGCGGTCTCTCAGAGTCCTTTTCACTGTTGTAAAATGCTTGCCCATCCCTGCCAGGGCAAAGCTCCACGCGAAATGTGTTTGAGTGTTTGGACAGTTAAGAAACACACACCTTTTGCACCCACAAATCAAGCTTGATCGTAATAAGTAATATGTACATAATCCATAAGAGGATTGTTTCTGCACATTTTGTTCATTACTTGGATCATGTATACTATGTATGTAGGCATTTCCAGTTGAATGTCAATTGAAAACCTCAATCGACACTCCATTGACATCTCGATCAATACTTGGTAAACAGTAGATTGACACTAGATCGTTAGTTGGTCGATCATTAGCAGTCAGCCTTGCCTAACTTTTATGTATCGATTGCCACTCGATGGCGTCTGCAAAAATTATTCGACTGTCGACTGACTGTTGACCGAGATGTCGATCAACTGTTGACCGAGTATCAATGGAGATGTCGGTTGAGTGTTGGTTGTGGGTCAATCAAGGGTATCAAAGTCTATTTCACATCTGTGGCAGACCATTCTAAACTTTTTTGCAAGGCCACTTGCAAATATGTTTTTCTGGATAATTTGACAAAGATTCTCTAATTTATAAACTACTTCAAATTCACATTAAGGAAAAAGATATTTGTGGAACCAATAACTTTATTAAGATTTGTAATAAATTTTCAGATTAAAAATACTCTTTTTTGGATTTGAGAAATATTTTGAGATTGCCCCTTATCAGCTGCCATACAGCAATCCAAAATTCTAAACTTTTTTGCGAGGCGATTTGCAAATATGTTTTTCTGGATAATTTGACAAAGATTCTCTAATTTATAAACTACTTTAAATTCACATTTAGTAAAAAAGGTATTTGTGGAACCAATAACTTTATTAAGATTTGTAATAGTTTTTTCAGATTAAAAATACTCTTTTTTTGGATTTGAGAAATATCTTGAGATTGCCCCTTATCAGCTGCCATACAGCAATCCAAAATTCTAAACTTTTTTGCGAGGCGATTTGCAAATATGTTTTTCTGGATAATTTGACAAAGATTCTCTAATTTATAAACTACTTTAAATTCACATTAAGGAAAAAAAAATATTTGTGGAACCAATGACTTTATTAAGATTTGTAATAAATTTTCAGATTAAAAATACTCTTTTTTGGATTTGAAAAATATCTTGAGATTGCCCCTTATCAGCTGCCCAAAATACAGCAATCCAAAATTTCTTGCACATAAAAAATTATAATAGAGAACCTAAAAACAATATTTAGATGAGCAGTTTAGAGGTAAACAATGTCATGGTCTGGTAGTGAACCCTGGGAAAATCAAGAGCTATACGAGTTTATATGAGTAAACATTTGATAATTGTTATTTAATTTAGCAATTCCACAATATCTTCATCCCTATCATTTTTGTTCTGTTCTCTGATCAGTTGAGTGAGCTGGCATCAAAACATTTGAATAGCTACTTGCCAACATGGAAGAAAAATACAATTTTTGAAAAATGATGTAAAAATGTCAACAATACAGCTGTGCTCATCCTAAGCAACACTCCTTTTATCTACGTAACACTATGTGGCTTTTTAATGGCCCAGACACAAAAATAGACTCCTTGAAAACTAGGTTTTGACACTTAAATCAAATGTGTAAAGTGTAAACATTTTATGTCTTAAAGCAGTCTATATCTATCAATTGAACATTCAGTCTTCCATTTCTTGACTTCACATGCAAACAAGCTTGTTTCAATTTTAAGCAAATTTCACCCTGATGGCAAACAAGATTTATTTAGTAGGCTGGCATACGAACCAGACATTACCTTCAAAACACCACTCAACAAACCAAGATCACATCAAAATCTCAATGCTGAGGTTAGAAATCAAATATAGTTGTGTCTTTTGGGAAGATTTTTGTTCACAATATATATAAGTATAACAAAATAAAGATTGCTTACTGCGATAACAGCATCGTCAGGCTTCAACAGGAAGCTCACAATCTTCTTGTCATTTTTATCCAAAATCACCACTGGAAGACCGAGCTTCACAAAGGATAGATCCCTCAATGATTTCTCACTGGCCACAACAACTTTTAGTTTCCTTGACAAATATTTATCGCCTGTAGCACAGCGTAGAACATCACACAGTGTGCTGGTTTCTTCAATTGAAATCCATTTAGGGCCGTAAAGAATCTTGTCTTGACATGATACTCTCACGCAGAAAAGCAACATTACATGTACACTCAAGCTGCTCAACTTCACTTGGCAACCATGTGTACCAAGGGAAAAATCTTGATTTCAATTTCAATGTCTTGATCCTTTTGTGGTGATCAGTAAAATACTGCATTACAAATGGAGTCTGGTAGCTGACTCATTATAATTTAATACAATCCATGAGACAGTGATCAGAAAGGAAAAACTAAAGTCAAAGTAAATCAAAATAAACAAGGATGTTTCTGTTTGTATTCTGATCTTTTCTGATACTTTAGAAGAAAGAAAAATCCACCAAGAGCTGAAAGATTTGAGACAAAAAACTGATTGTCAAAAACTACATTGAATTTGCATATCAGCTGATCCCTTCAAATAAATTCAAATCTGCCAAGAAGGTCAGGAAATTTGAATGATGATCACTGTTTTGTTCACAAAAACCTCAAGTTAAATGAAAAAAGGAAATTCTGATCACTATTAATAGCAAAGTAAAAAAACAGCCAAATATTTTTTTCCTGATCCACCCTTCCCTAAACTGTCACAAAACCACACTTAAAGAATATGTTCCTTGCTTCTAAGCAAACAAAGGCTTTACTCTTAAATCCTTTCATATGCTAATTAGCAATTTCTGTCTCATAACATTTCTTCATTGGCCTAGCTGATATTAAAGACTTTTACAATGTACATAAAAGCCCAAATTTAATTGAACTAGCTTACTTTGGGCAAAATGAGCAGGTTTTAGCGTGGTTGACAAAAAAACAGTGACAATTTTAATTTATTTCTCTCTTGCTTGGAGTTAGCTTGACAGTAGAATTGATTGTTCCTGACTGATGGCACCCGTCACCCCACCCGTGAGCACCTGCTATGTTTCATCAACAACACCTGCCAGGGGGCTAGCCTCAGTCTGATGTCAACAAATCCCACAATACATTGCAGGTGTCTTAACCACAAAAGGCTTTTAAATGAATACAGCTTTTCTTGTCAGTTGATTGCTTAGTGAATTGTAGCTGTTAGTATGAATTCTAAAGGTGTTGCACTCAAAAGAAATGCAAATATGGAAGGAAATGGGGCTTCTTATGAAAAAAAGATTGAAAAAAGAAGTTCAATATACATGTATTCATGACAGTGTGTTGTATGTGGACATGTAGATAAATCCAGAAAATTTACATATGGTGTAGTTGCATGAAAGTTATTCTCAAACACAGATCAGAACATACACAACTATGCTACATAAATCCAACATTGCCACATATTTCAAACAGCATAATTACAGTCTCTAGTTCTTGACAGAGTGATTTTTGTACATTAAAAGGAAATAATAATTATTATTTCCTTTTAACTTACAAAATTTATTGGCCAAGGAAATACAATTCCCAACTTAAGTTTTACAGACAACATGACAAAAAATTATTCAATTAGTTATTCAAACAGATAGCGGCCTTCACTGCACACAATAATACTGCCTTATGAGATGAAAGTGATCTATATGTCATTTGACAGCATGGAAAAAATTTACATACAATTTATTAAAAGCAATTCTGTTTTGAAGCAAAACAGATCAATATATTAGGCACAAAAAAAACTCAGAAAAATATCAAGGGAAATAAAAATACATGTAAAATACATAATATGTTTAACACAACTACAAATGTACAACAAATGCAGACCTACTGCATTAAAAAAAACCTACAGTTTGGATATCTTCCTACACATTTGACCGTCTACGGCCCGGGCCTTTATAACGATGTTATATAGTATGTTAGATAAAGCATTGTTAACCTTTCATCAAGAATTTTAGCAAAACCAAACATTTGATTCAGTTTGAACACACATCAGTGACACTGAATCACAAAATGGTCAACCCTAAATAAATTTAGTTTTTTTTTACCTGCTCTTGTACCACTGGCTGACAACAGGGAGGCAATATCGCTGTACATGAACAAGGGCAAATGTATGTGTTTTGTTCACCATAATTAACGGTTGCTCTGGAAATGGTGTCTGAAAAATACACCAGATAAACCTTCTCTTGCTCAAAAGGCTGCATTGTACCCTTGATTATCCATAACAGCTTAACTTAATCTCGAAGAACTGACGGTTAGCAGGTTTCACATATAGTTCAAATGCCACAAAAAGAGAACAACTGTCAGTGAATTCTGCCATGTTGCAAGTAATTTGCATACACTTATGTCGGTGGTAATTTCTGTGTATTATGCCTGGTACCACATTACCCAATCAAAACAAACGTCTGTCAATATATTATTCAAACATCTTATATTCCATAATCAAGGGTTTTACAAATAATTTCTTTTTCTTCTGGCCAGTCAAATGTGTTCCAGAGGTACAAATTTCCAGGGAGGATAATGGTAATGTTATAATTAATGATTTTAAAAATACACAGTACATGTATGTAGATCAACGTCACTGCTGATGTATCTTTCAATATTGATAATTTTTTTTAGAGATACATGTATCATTAGTAATACATATTACTTTCTGAATATTTTGCAGATTAATTTTATGTTAAGCCAGTTAAGACTTTTATGAGAAAATAATGATTTGTGCCTATAAAATAATCTCCAAAATTTTCCATTGGAAATAATTGTAAATAAAGGCAAGCCATGATAAATAAACCTCATTTATTATTGCTTTCAAAACATTGGGTCGAGCAAATCTTTAAGCCATCAAACATCAAAAAATATTGTTGAAAGCACTAGTCTTGAAAGTGACTACAAGTTTCTATTAGTTTCAGTAAAACAAACAAAAAAAATTACCTATGCTAACTACAGCTGTAAGCACAAGTACATACATATAACATTTAAAGGAAGCCAAATTGCTGTTAAAGGAAAGAATCATGACAACAAAATGTGTCGTTTAACAAGACTTGAGAAAAGATGACAAAAAAAATTTATACACAGGCAAAAATATGCTAGCTTATTAATGACTTTGCAACTACTAGTGCCAATTAACGTCAAAAATTAAAAAAAAAACATGTGTCCAATCATATTGCAGTTACAGTACTTAATAAGTGAGCCTATTCAAGGGGGGGGGGGGGGGATTGTTAAAATCCATGATTAGTTTGATTCTGGTTTCCTATAACTTAAATTAATCTAGTACTTTGACTGCATTCGATCATCTGTTGCACTCCAGAACTTTATAAGGGTCAATCTAGACCTTCTGTTCAATTTCACAGCAAGCTTTCAATATTTTGCCAGCATTATGAAAATTCATCAATTACTCACACTGCCAAGGAACTATTTTGTTCTCTACCTCAAAAGGATATAACAACAGTGGTATGCCAACATGAGAACTTGAAAACTTTTTTCATATTTATACAGCTGATATGCTTTGTCAGGTCATACATGTACTTGAGAAAGACCGTTCTTTACTCTCACAAGCCTATACCTGCCAACTCTCACACCTTAGGCATGAGTCTCGCACCTGCATGAGTCGCACACCTGCACGTTGACTCATGCTTACAGGCCGAATTTTCTTACACCTGATTGAAAAATGTGAGTGACGGAGTGAGGTCGCGTTTAGTGATACATGTCCTGAGACTGGGACAGGGAAATGCTATCTTTAGAAGATTTTGGATGTCTTTGGAAATCCTCAGATGCGTTTGTGTCGTCTTTGAAATCCTGGCACTCAAGGATAAAAATCTCATGCCTATAACTCAGAAAAAGTTGGCAGGTCTACATTGTACAATCACTCTCTCAGCCCAGATGCATATTTTATATAACAGCATTCTTATAGTTAAGTGACTAGGATTAAAGTAAATTTAAGTTTGTAAAGGATATCATATCCAAATCGAATGTTGTCTCTCAACTTAAGATCAACTGGATGCTGCTTTATTCTGACTTCATTCAAAAAAGTCTGCAACAAGAAAAACAAGGAGTAAGTCTGAGGAAATTTCAAGAAGTAAATAAATACTACAACTATACGATTTTGTCTCAGTGACAACAAAAATACTAAAGATTGTTGCAGCTATATGTAATATTAACATGTACCACAGTGGAACAACTTTGGTTCATAAAATTTGGCTGCATACACTGCATTGAGGGGATGGTCAATTATTAGATACTTGTACATAAATTATCATATAATTTATTATACATTCAATTAATGATCAATTCCCTGCTTTTACACAGAGAATTATATTCTGATAATTAACTTGTTATAATGTACACGTACATATTAATAATAAAAATATAAACAGTAGCCTCTATTTGGGGTAAAAATATGCTTGGATATTTGTAAGCAGACATTATCTGTTTGGAAAAGTGAACAGTTTTCCGAGAGCATAGCTCTACGAAAATTGTGAGCAGTTTCCAAGGACAAATATCAAAGCATATTTTCACCCCAAATGTGGAAACTACTGTGTTTATTATCCCTCAAATATTTTTTGCAACACTTATGGTTTTGAAAATTGGGGAATATCACTGAGATATTCCCCAGTTTTAGCTGGGGTATATCCAGACATGTGACACATTTATAACAATCGCATGTGAGCAAAAATATTTGATGGATTACCAATACCGCAAAAATTCTCAATTACATGTACACCAGTCCTGTGGTAAGTAAGACTAGAAAGAGACAGTGCAAATTTGTAGGAAAAAATGAGTAATTTATAACTATCAACAAATATATGACACAACGGAGTCAATACTTACGCCATTCAAGGTTCCAAGATCATGCAATTTGTATTCTCTATCTTCTGTGTTCACCGTGATTACTGCATGCTGTTTATCCACACTTCTTGACTGTAATAAATTTTTCAATACCAATGCATGAACGTCAATTTGTTGCACTTAACTTTGAATACTTGTCTGGTATACTTAGCTGTTGTATATTCAACAGTTTTACAACCAACCTTCCCATCATAAGCTGTGCGTATGTCGCACTGATTGTGGTGGCCACTCTATTTTCTCTGGCATGTTAAAAATAGTTATGTAACTCTCGCTCCAGGTAAAAGGCTTGTGTGTATACCAAGAAAATACAAGTGACTTGTGAGATATTCCATGGTATACCATTCAAAAGCGTTGCAAAACTAGTATGTACATGTATATCATTTTTAATTTTGCTTTATTGTGTAGTTCAGCAGGACAGTACACTCATGACGGCATCTTGCACCAAAGGTGCGGCCACCATGCATGTTCAAGGAGGTACCAAAACAGAAGGGTGTGAAGGTGGAAGACTACAGCCGCATGTGGGCCAAATCGTTCCAAATTGCTAGTATCTACAGGTTTCTGTTTACAAGTATTGCTCTCCACCTATAGCTTACAACCTGAAAGGTTTCATGTCTGGCTGCTCTTCCAAGACTGAGCAGCACCTAAAGTTAAAGGCCCTTGGCTATTATAGCACACCACAATAATCCCAGCACTCCAAGCTGGATGTTTTACCCAGAATGTAACGATTATGCTACCATTCCAATAACGGGTTAAGGTTTGTGTGCATGTGTGTGACAAGGAGGGGGGGGGGGGAGGGGGGGGACAGAGCGAGGATTAGGTTGAATGGTACAACCAACACTTCTTTGATCGTTTTGAACAAGTACAATCCATTACAAAGTTATCTAGAATGTGCCAAGTACAGTATGTATTCACACGTTCTCGCAACGTACAAAGTAGCATTTGGTACAATATTGTTTTGTTGTGCTTGTTGCCTGAAACGTTTAAGATCTATGTTTTCGTGTAAATCTAACTGGCAAATAACGGCTTGCATAGCCATCAGGTGACCTAAACCTTTAACTGCAGTGCCATACGGCTACATAGATCAGAAATAACTTTGCTGGAAGAAAGAAATCAAATGCTGAATTTCCCGAATCAACTTTGACATTGCGGGCCTAAATTACACATGCAAAGAATAATGTTCTTTGCAACGAATTCATTTCTATACCTGTCTGAAATTCCGCCTCTCAAACTTGAATCGCTGCTAATTTAAAATTTGCAATTTTTCACACCTTTTATTATTTTTTCCGTCTGCACGGTATGATAATTTGAATACAATCAAAACGTTTGCAGGCGAAATTTACAACACAACAAATGATCTGAGAACTTAATGCTCACAGCAATGTTACTGCATCAATACAAGGAACATAAAAACAAAACCCTCGAACACTGCTGGATAAGTCATTTACGAAATGCACGATACAAGATTTTCGCGTGCTTTTCAAAGCTGAAGGCGCGATCGGGAAAAACTTGACTACAAAGAGAACGGTAATCCTACCTTGAGGGTTAAATCCATATGATCTTCTCTGCCTACGAAAAAGTTTGGTTCACAGAGCTTGTGAAAATTGCCTTCCGGGCTCAGGAGAGCCCAGTTACCACCTGTCTTCATCGCTAGCGACAACGAGCGAAGGTATTGGTCGGCAACCCATGCGTCCTCGACGAAGAAGCTCTTACAACGGCGCAAAAAGAGCTCAAGATTGAACTCATTCTGCTTTTCATTTGAACAAAGTTAGCTATCAAGGAAACACTATTAATATCTTTCAGCTGATGACAAAAAGAAAGCCGAAAAAGTCAATTTTTCTTGCAGTTTTTTCCCCCGCGCTCGGCGGTCGATCTAAAAAATATTGTGTTGTTTTCACGAAAACACACCACCGCTGCCCAGGGTGATACTGACGGCTCAAAAAAGCGCGCATTGTAATTTTTTTTAAAGATGATTTCCAGTCCGTACTGCGCACTCTCTAGAGTTTGTTTGTGTTTTTTGTTTTGTTTCACGTAGGACATCACAAAATGTAAACATTTCGCAACTACTTACATGAGGAAAATTTAAAGTTTCAAAACAACCTCCACCATTATTATGGATGCGAAGCGATCGAAGTTTTAATTTATGCTTCGTTCATTTTCATATCACTTGATGAAACAATTTCGCAGCTGTAAAAATCAATGAAGCTGTTGGAAAACGAATTTGAAAGGTCTCGAAGAGAAGGTATATGGTTCTTAACGAATCACACGGATTCGCATTCTATCGAGTGGGAACTTATAATGTTTATAAATATTAGGATGCCGAGACTGCGCAGTACGGACTGGAAATCATCTTTAATTAATTTTTTTAAAGTCTACATAGTGAAAATAAACAAGTAAACATAGAATTTGCTGGCCAGTACATTAAGTTCTTCAACATTTACAGAAGACATTAGCCTTTTACAGAGATGTTTTTGTTGTTGTTGCGGATGCAGAACATTTTGGGAAGACCCGAAATTTGCCCTCCCCAAATTGTTTATTTTTTCCAACCAGATAGCTGCAACAGGCCACGAGCCAGGCACCCAGTGTTTTTTGTTTTTGTTTCTGTTGTTTTTTCTTTTTTGCTTTTTAAGGCCCTTGCCAAAAAGGGGAGAGCGTAAAAGAAAAAAAACATCCACAAATATCTCGCTTCCCCCTCTATAAAAAATTCCGTTTTTACCGAAAAAAAGTACAAAAACAAATAGCGAAATGTTACATGTAAAAAGCATTGCTGTTTATGTGAATGAAAATCACAGATACGATGGTTGGCCCGTGCAACGAAGTAAGCCAATCAGTGAAGAGTTCTAGCTCACGTGAGGGAGAGCTCTAAGCGCCATTTTCAAACAGTTGAACTCAATCTTATGAAAAACCTCACAGAAATATTTCAAGGTTTCTTATGAGTAGAAGGAGCTGGAACTTCTGTTCAAGGTCAATTTATTTGAATATGTAACTGACTTAATGACTGAAGCGAACTGAGACAAACAGGTGAGTAAATTTACCGCTTGAAATGATCAGTAGTGATTTTAAATATAACGATAAACTTGATCGCAACTGAATGTTGGCATTGCCGCAATATTGCCCTGTGTACTATGGTTTCATGCATGCCGAGGCTGAATTTTTTAATGTTTTTCTTGGTTTATCTAAAAGTTATAATCCCCAAACTAGTTCACCTTAGTTGACCTTGTTGAGTTGCTCTGATATTATATTTTTGCCTCCAGAATTTGCCTTGAGAAGATGAAAGAATACCGGAACTTTAACTAAAGCTTATGGACATGCGTGTTGAGTTGTAAAACATGCTTCACCTTCAAAAGTTTGATAGGTGAACGTTGTTTTATTGTTACAGTACGACCACCACCCTTCATATGGGCCTGGACATTGCAAACATCAGGGGACAGGGATATGACGGAGCTGCCAATATGTCCAGTGACAATGTGGGGGTGCAGCGCCGGATAAGGGAACAATCGCCAAACGCTGTGTATGTTCACTGTAGTGGTCACTGCTTGAATCTAGTGATTTCACATAGCTGTGCACTGCCGAACATCAGGAATGCCATCGACAAACTGAAGAAGTGCAGCTTGTATTTTCTTGGCAGTCCAAAGCGTGAAGGTAAGCCAAGTTACTTTTATGGGTATGTTATATATTTTTAAAAATATTAGTATAAACTTGCTATAAGTATTGTAAAAACAATCCACTAAAAACGTTTCATTGACAGGTCTTCTACAGTCCATCATAACAAAGGAGTTGCCAGAGTCTACAAGACGCAAGGGCCTGATAGACATGTGCAGAACAAGATGGGCAGCACGACATACTGCGTACACACACTTCTACCAGGCTCACCTCTACATCATCACCGCCCTGGAAAACATTGCGTATGGTGCAAATCGGGAGTTATGTGGCGAGGATTATCAAGATGCTGTGTGGGATCCGAAGAGCAAGGGTGACGCCATAGCGATGTTGGGGAGTCTAACGTCTTTCGACTTTATAGTATCATTCCTTGTTGTACGAGTTCATGTCCCACATGTCAGGCATAACAGTGAAACTACAGGGCCAATCAGTTGACATAATCAAGGCATATCAGGAGGTACTGGAAATAGTTTTATACAATAACATTAATTTTTTAAGTACCGTTCTAGAGATGTATCACAACTAATGGATTCAAATACAAAAGTACATACGTGGCAAGACCAGTAATATAAAAACACGCCAAGACCGTCACATTTTAAGACAGAGACATCATTATAGAAAAAATAAAAATGAAATATATAAAAAAAATTATGTTTTGTAGATCGCAGATGTTAAAAAGACTTATGAAGTCATTGCCTCGAAGATGGAGGAAAAGTTTGCGCATATTTATCAGCACGCCGTCAGAGTGGCTTCTGCTCTAAATGTTCAGCCTTCTATGCCAAGAGCTGTGGGGCGCCAGACCAATCGTGACAACGCCCCAGCTACCAATCCTGAGGAGTATTATCGAAGGAACGTGGCTATGCCACTAATTAACCACATCAACGTCCAACTGGATGGGCAGTTTTCTGGTAATGAGTTGAAAAGTAAAACTGTTGTCTCTTTGAGTAAAATTTTACACATTGCTGTTCAGGTTTTTGTGGTAAAAGGAGCAATAACATTAACGTTTCTTTTTTTAAGTCTTTAATTCATGTCGGATTTAAAGGGTGTCAATTGTTATTCTTTTCTTATAAACAGATTTGTCTATACTGGCATCTAGTCTTCTTGGTCTGGTGCCTTCAGTCCTGTGTGAGAGAGATCTTCCGAACGTGGATGACCTCATCGAGGCATACAAAGATGATCTTCCGTCCGCTGAGTTATTAGACCAAGAACTGCTTCGCTGGAAGATCAGGTAGAAATGTATTCTTAGTACGTGCAATACTTAATTTGTACTGGTGTACAATTCGTAATCATATTTGTTTCTTAATTTAGATACAGCTCAAAACCAAACGAGGAGAGACCCAGCACCGCTGCGAAAGCCTTGAAGGAGTGCGATGAAGACATGTATCCCAATCTTTACGTCCTGCTAAAGATTTGATGTACCATCCCAGCCACTAGCTGTGAATGCGAACGAAGCGCAAGTGCTCTTAGACGGCTACACACTTTTAACAGAGCCAGTATGACACAAGAGAGGCTCTCTTCTCTGGCCCTTATGCACATCCACTATCTGACAGACATTGATCTGGACATAGTAGTTGATCTGTTTGCCAAGATGCACCAAAGGAGAGATCGTGATGATCAGCAGCCAGCCGAGTGAACAATACGGATTTACAACTTTATTTCTGTTTTTGTTTTTTTTAAATAGTGACATTGGCATTGTTATTCTCTACATTGTAAAATACATACGTAAAGCATTCTCTTTGCCAAAAAAAATCAATTTTGAAGTTCAAAATTTGACAAATATCCACAGTTTTAGGTTCGCTTTTAGCGACCTATATTGCTATCATACTGACCTTCAAAACGCACGAAATGCAGTCTCAGACAACTTAATTTTCAAAATTTCCCGGGGGGGCATGCCCACGGACCTCCCTAGTAAAGAGAGCCTCCGGCGCTCGTTGGTCCGTATAATCAACTGATCGGGCCTGCTTGACCACTAAAATAATACAATTAATCGCATTTTTACAAGGCATACAGTTTGTATAGCCCAAGAGAACAGATTCAAGGGAAAATTCTATTTCAATTTCTGTTACTGACCGAATCCAGTGCGCGAGGGCGTTCCAGAGGGGGAATATCCGGTCACAGTACCAAAAGAGGTGCTCTATGGTTTCGGGTTTACTGTCACAAAAAAAGCAATCATCGTGATCCTTGATTCCCATTTTCATTAACAATACATTTGTTCCAATAGTTCTATGGAATATCCTATATTGAAAGCTTCTTAGCTTGCTAGCACTCGTGCATAAAAAGGGATACTTTAATTACGGGCGACCAGCGGAGCCCGCAATCCTAATCTCAACATTGGTTTCAAACGCATGCGCGGCAGTTATATAGCCTTGCAGTGACTCGAATTTAGCAAAAAAAGTCGTCCTTCCAAATATTTGTCCTTAGGGACACTAAGAACCAATGAAATGAAAGGACGTAATTTTAGCACAGGCGCTTTGACCACGCGAGACAAACACGAAGCAGCAGTAATTTGAGCACAGGCGTTCTGACCGCTAGAAACCAACACCAAGCAGAAGACAATTCTCACCAAAGCATAGCTGTTTCACCTTCCATAGTCAATGATCTTTAATGTAGTTGAGGGTCAAATAATATGTAAATTTCGCCTTCTTGAAGCTAAGAATGTCAAGAATCACGTGCAGTTCATGCAGAAGTGGCGGTCCATAAATTGGAATGCACACAACACAATTTTATCACGTGGACGACGTCTATTTCGTCGAAGAATCACGTGCAGCTCATGCATAGCTGGCGCGCCGTCCAATCAAAATCGAGCGTGTGAACTTGTGATCGGAACGTTTCCTGTCCGTGTCTGTTGTTGTCGGGTTACATCAAATGACCTTGACTAAATCAATATGTCCATTTTATAATCAACAGTGTTTTTATTTACAACGTGAAAAAATAACCATTTTGTCAAACCCAACACAAAATAGAACTAGTGTATAATCAAACTGGTGTTACTGTTTCACAAGGTCAGTAAAACCACTCTTAGCTCCCTTTGTCTCGTTTTAGGGAAAACGATCACCCACACTTTGCAACCCTTTATTGCCCTGCAAATATAAATGCCCAAAATGGAAAAAGAACACAACGCCACTGTTTTACAATGAATTCGTTAACCTCAGTGAAACAAATCATGCATAGCCCTCGCCCGCACTTCCTAACCTGTGGTTATAACTAGTAGGTAGACCAATCTTCGACCGGAGATGGTAAAAGTTTATCCCATTTACGCTGCACCCTAGTTGGCTGTGTGGCAACCGATTTTCGCAAACTATCATAAGTAAAACTGGTCACCTTTTTTGTCTTAAATAATATCTCTATATTTTCAGATTTAACCACAAGTAACCGTTTTACCAAACTCTCTAATCTTTGACTTCCATGAGCTTGGAATTGCGCAGATAATGCCATAGGCTTGTAAGAAGGTACACTTTAGGTTAAACTTGTTAATCAATTCGGTTGGTGACATAAAAACGCCAGATTCGTCTACAAGATCATTGACGTAGCGTAAATTTTTTATGTACCACGACTTATAAAACACAGATTTATTTTCTATCTTAATAAAAACATTATTCCATAGTGGCTGAGACAAAATATCGCTGGCTACTACAGTTTCCTGAACTTTGCGAACTTATAGGCTCGATTATGTTTTTGAATAAACATTTATATGCGTGATTTTATTTAAAGAACGAAACGTTTCACTGAATTATCACCGCTACATAAAGGATCATGTCACCACCACGTTAATGATCATGTTAAAACTTGGCCCATCTCCCCGAAGTAGTTAGGAGAGTAAGAAGCTGGAATGTAGAGAGTTATTTGGACCGTTGCAAATCAAACCTTTGTTTGCACGTACAATTATTCCTCCAATAAACTTGAGGATAAAAATACTTTATTGTTGTCAATTTCAAGTAAACTTGAAATGAGTCTTGAATATTTCATCTTATTAAATTATTTATGGCATTTCAATCAACCAAGCGCCGGAATAAACAAAAAAAGGCAGAAATTGTAATTAAATTAAGTATTCACATAAGCAGTGAAAATAAATTGGAAGCCTTGATATCGCTTGTCCTTGTAGAGATAACTAACTCGAAGTTCAACCGTAGCTCCCCGGTTGAGATGCCATTTCCTTAAAAAAAAAACCCGTCTTTTTGGGAGTGTGCTACTCGTAGATAAGGTACAAAATTCACTCTAAGAGGTCAATAAATAGAATCCAGTCTGCATAGGCAATTGCAGAAACGTGAGAGGACTGGGAAAGAGTATGGTTGTTTTCCGTTTGTTTGAAAAACTAAGATATTCAAATGAAAGATCAGCTAAATTTGAGAATATTTACCAAGAATAGAAGTATTTAGAGAAGGAAAATGGCAAAATGGTAGCTCTTCAAATATCACCTAAAATAGAGAGTTTGTATGGATTGGGTAGACAAGCCACACAATTATAAGGATTTGTATGGAACAGAAGTAGCAACTAAATTCAAATTATAGATAAGTAACTAATTAACAATAACGATGACAGAAACTGAGAAACAAATTTGCATATCCGAAGCTGCAAACTAATAAAGATAAAGCTTTTCGCTGCTAACCTTATCGTTTAGGGTAGGTTTTAATTCCCTGATAAGTAGAGTCTCCTTTATCTTACAGTGTGTGTCTGACCGTCCTTTTGCCAGTATATCAAAGTGGTCCCATTTTAAGTTGTGACCAGTTGACGTAATGTGGTCTGCGATAGCAGACGCATGACAGTTGCTCGTGATAGCCTTAAAATGTTCAGTTTTTCTGTCATGCAATCTACGTTTTGTTTTCCCAATGTAAAAATCCTGGCAGTCCCAACAACTAGCCTTATACACAACTTTTGACATTTGAGAACGGTTGATCCTATCCTTATAGGGAAAAAAAGACTTGATGCGATGAGCGCTTTGGAAAATAACCCTAAGATTAATGCAACCATAAAATCTATTAATGCAGGTCGTTAGCTGTTTAGCAAAAATTTTGCTCTGTGACCCTAAATAAGGTAGAACTAAGATAATATCCTTTTTGGGGACTGTGGTGATTGGATTCTTCGCTCTGTTTTGCTGTCTGTTCAGAACATCATTAATGTTGTAATTGATAATACCAGCAGGGTATCCGTTTTGTAACAGCAACTTCCTCAGTTCATTCAAACCAGAGCGCAACAGGGAAGGTGATGAACAGATGCGGAAACAACGAAAAGTGAGAGTGCGGATGAGATTAACTTTGTATTTCCTAGGTGTGAAGGAGTCCCATTTTGTGTACAGGCCGGTAAAGGTCTTCTTCCGGTACATAGATGTCGAGAAAGTGTGACTGTGACGTTTGATGAGAATGTCCAAGAAAGGGATTGTGTTGTTCTCTTCAAATTCAACAGTGAATTTAATGTTTGCGTGACAGTTACAACATTAATGATGTTCTGAACAGACAGCAAAACAGAGCGAAGAATCCAATCACCACAGTCCCCAAAAAGGATATTATCTTAGTTCTACCTTATTTAGGGTCACAGAGCAAAATTTTTGCTAAACAGCTAACGACCTGCATTAATAGATTTTATGGTTGCATTAATCTTAGGGTTATTTTCCAAAGCGCTCATCGCATCAAGTCTTTTTTCCCTATAAGGATAGGATCAACCGTTCTCAAATGTCAAAAGTTGTGTATAAGGCTAGTTGTTGGGACTGCCAGGATTTTTACATTGGGAAAACAAAACGTAGATTGCATGACAGAAAAACTGAACATTTTAAGGCTATCACGAGCAACTGTCATGCGTCTGCTATCGCAGACCACATTACGTCAACTGGTCACAACTTAAAATGGGACCACTTTGATATACTGGCAAAAGGACGGTCAGACACACACTGTAAGATAAAGGAGACTCTACTTATCAGGGAATTAAAACCTACCCTAAACGATAAGGTTAGCAGCGAAAAGCTTTATCTTTATTAGTTTGCAGCTTCGGATATGCAAATTTGTTTCTCAGTTTCTGTCATCGTTATTGTTAATTAGTTACTTATCTATAATTTGGATTTGTATGGAATTTTGCAACTTTTGAGATTCTCCCATTTGAACAATTTTCAACTGAAAACTCTCAAACTTGGCTGGGTAGCTTTTCATTCAGTAACATTTCAGTTGAAATGTTTAGATTTTCAATCTAATCAATATAAGAAACTCGTCCCAGTCCTCTCACGTTTCCGCAATGGGCTATTGAAGGCGATCCGGTCGGTTGAACATGATACGGGGGGTGGGGGGGGGGGGGTACTCCCTTATTTCGGCTAGACGGGGACGTGCCGCTGGACAAGTTATGTTTTTATTGGCCTCGCTGTCCTAAACAGGGTATGCAATCTGACTTGCCTCTGTCCTAAACAGGGTCAGAACCTGTCCTAACCAGGGTATGGTATTATGAGCCAAGAGACTTTAACCAAGACTGCGAGCAGTCTCTTTTTTTTTCCTAGCCTGCGAGAAGTTAAGGTGGGGGTTTACCTGAATTAAAGTGAAATTTGAGGAAGTTTAAAGAGAGATTGAAAGGGGGAGAAAAGGTTATGGAACACCACCAGACAGTTGCCCGACCCCACAATGGCACTCGGGTTGTTAGGCAACTGTTTGGTGTGTATCTATCAATTTTTAACTTCAAACTCTAATTTTAAAACAACACCAAATCTTCAAAATTTCCTATTTCCATAAATTTTACTAATCCTTTGAGAAAAACTATCTGTCTCCAAATAAACCTAAAAATCACCAAAAAATTTACAAAACGGCGCAAAACATAGATGTGTGTAATGAGTGAACAGATTCTTAATTGCTTGAAACGTAAACGAGATATTTGCATTAAGAACATAATACCAAGCCAAAATACGGCTTTCAGGTGGACCCCCGCCTTAAGTTGAAAGAGCATGCGATCGAGCGACGCGTTTCTTTTCCTGATTTGCATAATATCAACTGAGTTAAACTGACTAATAACCAGGCATTACAATGTCATTTTCTGGACAAGAATGCTATTGCTGTCGGTATCCTTTAATTCAAATTATAATCAGTATTATAACAAGCGCGCATTGACAGAACAGATCGTAACGGCAAAAACTGGGTTTTACACGCATCGAGCATGATTTCTCTGATTTGAATGGCTTATTGGACAGTTTAAATTCAACTCTTTTCCAGCCGCCGCGCTGTTCCGGGGTGGATATCCACCCGAAAAATGGTGGTCGGCCGAATGAAGGTGACATGAATGCGTTACTTCCGATTCTCACCAAATTTGGACAGTGGAATGATCTCATCATTAGCCAATAACAGGCCATTTTTCAGCCTTTTTCGTCATATCCCCCTTCGGGACAGTTTTGTCAAGTCAGCTAATTAGTATGCGAGACAAGCGTAATGGCGGTTTCCCTCGACGAAATGTTTATTCGCTCAAAATTGTGGCCAAATCTTTCGGGAATGGAAGTCTGGACATTTGTAAGTATAAAGAAAGCAATTTAGAACCATTTGCTGACTTTTAAGGCTCTAATTATTGAGAAGAAAGCTTTTTTAAACTTGTACGTGACTTCGACCACGCGGTGAGAAAATGAATAAATTTTCGGCTTATCGCACTGTCTTGCTCTGTTTGTTGTTTCGTTCTCTTTTGTAGCCCACAGAGGTCATGTTTTCGTCTAAATCGCCTAAGACAAGTTCGAAAAAGATGTTCCCATTCAATGATCAGCTACCCGTGAAGAATTCTAGCTTTTTTTGACCGAAAAGTCGGCTATTGTGATGTTCGTGTTTTTCCGTTGCTATGGGCAACCCTTGCGTCCTTTGTTGAGTGATAACATCAAGTAGCGTCACAAATAAAATTCTAATTGACTCTGGTTTTATTCGATTTCGCTGAAATTTTAACACAATGAAGCTGGATAGATAAGGAACAGATTTTTTCTATGCCGATGTGCCGATGTGCCGATGTGCTAGCTATTCACGCTGAAGAGATATATTGCTTCGAAGTCAGGGTTTTGAAGAGATTGGTGTGACTTTGAAATCCGAGCTTTTTGTTGATTTTGAAGAAAAAAATATACGGAAACGCTCATTTTTTCGAGGATTAAAACGAATATAAATTTATATATGTTCCGAACTCAATTTCTTGTGAAAAATGATTATTTTTGACGAGTGCTGGGTTTTTATTTTTTTTCCCGCGAAGTTCGTGGACGAAAATGAGTTAAATTCCTGTAAAGCCAGAGAGCGTGTTATTTTGTCTCTTGACCCAAACAGGGTCTTGAAATGGAGGCTGTTCTCCTACACAGGGTAGGGCTTTTAGAATATTTTTGTTCTAAGCAGGATCAGGATTTCAAACCCTCGGCGTCACCCCTATACCCATGGGTCAAGTACCCCCCGGGAAATGTATAACACACATGCTGTGCTGTGAAAATAGCACGTATACTTTACACTAATAGAAACATTACGTTGATAGCTAAAAGCACAAACCGACTGAGATCGTGTTCACTGAGCAATTATCAGTGATAACATGAATATAATGGTGACAATAGCGTGGCGCGAGATTGGTTGCATAACCAATCAGCTTTGCGCGACTGAGAGGATACGTCAAAACATTGTTTCATATACATTGTATGCACAGTTAGCGACAAATGAGACGCATAAGAAGTCTAATAAACATAATGCCACACCATCAAGAAATTAAGGCAAAGATTTAAAACTGAACAAACACTGGATCTAGTTTTAAGTTTTTTACATCATGCAGAAAATATGTTTAAGAGAGTTAAAACTGGTTCAAGTTGCGCTTGACTGCTAATCGAACGGGAGTGAGAAATCAGCCATGCACAGAACATTTACTTGATGTTATGTTATAATGTTGTGCAGCTGATTCTTCGAAAAGTGAAACTTCCAAGGCTGGTTTTCGGAGTCGGAGTTCGAGTCGTAATCAGAAGTACAGAGCGATACGTCGATCTAGTGAAAATCAAACCGATGGAGTCGAAAACGGAATATCGATTCCGCTTACGACTCCGTTGCTTATCGTTGAATCCAGTGAAAACTACATTGCTGGAGTCGCAAGCAGAATCCCAAGAACAAACCAATCACAATGCTCCATTATAGCCATATCCTCTTCTGCTTCCCACTCCAACAACCTGGTTTTCACTGGAACACAAGCGACAGAGTTGTAAGCCGGGAATCGGAAGAAAATGGAAACGATTTTTCCGATTTTTCCGACTCCTATTCCGTCGAGCTTATGACTCCCCTTACGACTACGATTTTCGATTTTTATCTCCGACTCCGTCGCTAGAATAATATGGAGAATATGTTCACCACACGGAGAGAAAATTCGTTAGAAAAATTCTCGCGCCTTCTAAACACCGCTCTTGAGAAGGAGACACTCGGAGCTCTAGCATGCCATGTCATGAAAGAATACAAAATGAAAATTCGTAAGGCGACGAGCAAGCCAGCGGACGATAATATTATCTGCAAATGAAACGGCTTCTAAGTTTTGTTTGGCAAAGAAGTTTTGGTCTACCTATTTCATTTATGCGACAAATGTTGTCTTGTACGTTACGAAAGTTTTACACCAATGGTTATATTTTGGGGAAGATAGAATATGTCATGGGCTGGTATTTCCGGGCTATTTTTCAAGGCAAAGTCATGTGCAGATGATTGGAGGTCTTTGTAAGATTTGAATTACAGGAAAATCTGTATATTGATTAAACGAGTAATTGTCCACTTTAGATTTGTAAACTAATGCAAATCAATTTGGCTTATTATTAAAGATAACCACGTGTGAAATAAGCAACAATGTGGAGATGTTTGATTGGTGGAAGACTAGTAGGCAGGATAAAATTTCGTGTTCCGTTTACAGCACCCTCTCGTAAACATACACACAGAGCTAGAAGACAGCTCATAACAAACAACCACAGCCACTGCATCAATTCTGAAGTCGTACCGAAGCTTGTGAAGTCATCTCTCGGCAAAATGCGCTCCGCTGTGTTCTGGCTTTTACTTCTGTCCGCCTTTGTCGCTGCTGTCAGCATAGCTGCTAATGGCGAGAATACTTCAACTGTGTCGAAAAAGATTCCTGCTAAACTGGACGACAGGACAATTATTTGCAACGTGGTTCAAAGTTCGCACTCTCAGGAAGCCATAAAATCCCTTGAAGCGACCCTGGTGGCGACGTTGGAGAAAAAGTTCGAGCAGCTTACGGCGGCACTGAACAAGACTGCATTTCATGGTATGCTACTTAATTCAAATTCCTGCTTTTTTATGACATTCAGTTTATTCTCGTGTTGTTTTACTTGAACAGGTCAGACGTTTACCTCTTGTAAAGAAATTTACGCGAAACACAAGTGAGTTGTATTACATTTTTAACAAATTTAACGATCGTAACAAAAAAAAAAAGAGTAAAAGAGTACAACGCGACAGTCCAAGATAACGCATTTACACATTTACTTGACAATGACATCCCGACAATGTCGAAACGTCGTCACAGCAGTTTGAAAATTTGTAAGAGGAAACAACATATTTATTTTTTTTATGTATATATAAATATGTTTACAATATGCTCCTCAACAGAAGAAAAAGGTTAAACTGCATATGAAAACAGATTAATGAGCTAGCTCTTCAATTCTTTGAAAATTAGATTTTTCTCAGTGATTTGAAAAGTTTGATTTATTTATGTTCTCTTTTTTCATCAGATCTCAAGGAAACAAAGTTTACTTTCTTGAAATGGACTCTAGAAACGTTCCTGTGTACTGTCACATGACGAGTTCTGGCCTTGGTGCATGCGGAGGTGGTGGATGGACGCTGGTCATGAAAATCAATGGCAATAAGGTATCACATCTCCACGGCATAGCTAGAGCTGTATTAGGTGAATAAGTAGTGTTTAATATAAATGCGTGTCAGAGCAAATGAAAATTTATTAATTCCATTGAAACCATTTACTGCTCAAACCTAATCACAAAAAGGCCATTCGCTACTTGCACATACCCATAATCCTTTGCGTTTTGGGGGTAACCAGTAGAAGAAATGTATGGTATCATGACAAAAACTCGCAAAACCAGCTACTAATGCTTAAAAATTCACCAGAATTTACCAAAATCATGATAGGAGAAATTTGTACTAGTTTATAACTAAATGTAGAGAATTTTTTTTTGTCCATACGTCGTCTTGTAATTTTACGCCAGCGTTCTTTTTCTATCTTCAATTCTTAAGCCAACCTTTCAATACGATTCCAAACTCTGGAGCAATAAGGGCAACTTCAACCTTCCAGGAGGAAAGACTGGGCTTGACCACCACGAGACCAAGCTACCGAGCTACTGGAACACAAGCTTCTCTAAAATCTGCCTTGGTATGAGGATCGGCAATCAGATCAACTTCATTGTCATCAACAAGCAGGCCAACTCTCTGTACTCCGTGATCGCTGACGGGAAACACCGCGCCACCTCATTGGGTCGTAACACATGGAAGTCGCTGATTGGCTCACAGGCTTCCTTGCAGTCCAATTGTAACAAGGAAGGATTTAACGCAGTCAGTGGTGACTACCCACATTCCAGAGCAAGAATCGGTATCCTTAGAAACAACGAAAATAGCTGTTATACCTGTGATTCCAGAGTTGGCTTTGGTACAGGAGGGAAACATGATAACTCCAATACTTGTGGCAACGAAGCAACGCACTCTGGAGATAATGGGGACAAGCACATTAAAGCCATGGGATACATCTTGGTCCAGTGACATTCGCAACTTGTATATCGTACTTCTTGTTGAAGGAAAATTACACATTAACGAAATGTCACTAACAAAAAAATCTGGAAAGCGTGTTGTAAAGTTGTGAAATAAATAAAAGTGGTGAAGGGACAAAGTGACTCAGTGGTGTCTTAATTAAGGCCAGGTAATAGGCTCCTTTTAAGGCGCAGTTTTTCGATCGTGATTGTTCTCAAGTACCACGGTTGGCAAATTTATCACGTGCAATTTCTTTGAAGGTGGTAACAACCAGCTGATCTACAAGTGGTTGCAACATTTACCAAACTAAACACAACTCAGAGTCAGTATGGAATCAAGTAGAATTCGATGTCCCTTACATTCCAGTTTGCATAGACAAGCCTCGTCACCCTTATGATTTGTAACTAGATCTCGTAATATATTGAAACACATAAATCATTCTTTTCTAGACACATTTCATGGATGAAGCTGTCTCGTTATGTTATTCATTGGATACAAGTTCTAATCCTGAACGTGACAGGGCCTTGACTGAGAAAGCATCTTCTTTCAACTTGCAACGCAATAAAACTTCTAGATACCTTTCATGTACACAAGGATAAAAGGATCATGCACAATCTTTGAGTTAAGCTCCATCAAATTCGAATCTATACAAAACACGTCCTCTACAAAATAAATAGGAGCAATCATTTCCTTGTTAAACGTTCTGGACTAAGAATGACCTTAACCAAACTTCCGCTTCATTGAATAAACAGGGATCACCGACTTCGTTTCTAGGATAACGCGTTTGAAAAAAAGCAATACGTTGTACCATGATTTAGGCATTGGGGCAAGAAACCCGGCTTGTTTTACAGGGATGTTTGTTAACAGTATTGAAGGTGAATCAACAGAGGAAACATATGATCTGGTCATAATTTGCACTAAACGGTCCGTAGAGTCTGTAAATAAAACGTGCCTGAAGAGAGGCATTTGGAACATAGCGTCGCAGAACTAGACAAAGAGGTCAACCGGCTCAAAAGATCCGAAAAGGTCCTTTCGCTTGTGCGCGATGCAAAAATTTCAAATTTTTAATAACTGATAAAGTGGGAGAGAAAATCATCTGTCAAAATACAATTAGGGGTCAGCGAATGTCCGAGGTCTCTAATTCCACAAACAATTATCTCTGACCCCCATCATTATTGTTCATTTTACTCCTTAGCGCGACGTGGTGTTGTAAGGATGCGTACGAAGAATTAGCTCAATAGCTGTTATTGCAGTTGAGTCTGCGATCAAATGTTCTTTTGTTTAGAAATGCACGCAATGTTGAATAATGTATGCTTTAGCTAACGCTTCATTTCATCAATATGCCATCTTGAATTTGACAGTTTGCTGCCTTTCTGTGTAATTTCCAGCTGTATAAGCTAAATCTGAAAGGAAACCACTAAATACATCATAAAGTGCACTTTGGTAGCCAAACTATCCAAATCAACAATTACTGTTTCATGTGTCAGTATGACATCTTTAAGTCCTATTTTTTCGTGTTGATCTCAGGGAAGAAACTATGTCTCAATTAAATTGATGAACCAGGGCTGAGGATGATTTTAATAGACGGCTTCGCAATAAAAAAGAAAGACCATCTCGCTTTAATCATTATTCTAACCTTCAGCTAGGTGCTCAAACAATAACAACTCGTACACTGCGTACAGACAGTTTGAATTTCTCTTCCGCTCAAAGCAAGAAGTACGAGACAGCTGCAACTTATTCTCAGGGATGTATAAGCTGCTAAAAAATGGTGCTTCAATGTTTAAATGTTATTTTTCGGCATACCTTGCCCTTTTTTAGCGTGTGAAAATTAAAAGTCCGGTAAAGGAAGATAAACACGTTTTCCAGATTAAATAGTTATACGACACGTTATTATGATTTACAAAACCCTCCCCTAATATCCCCGGACTATGTTCGTAGTCACTTAATTAAAATGTCGCCAGTTGCATCAGCTTGTGTAGTGAGTGCATTTTGGAGAAAAGATGCTGCTTATAGCCTTATCAAAGCAAGTTAAAAAATAATATTTGCGATCTTCTTTTACGGTTTTCTCAAAATACTCATTTAGGGGAACATGTAAATCATCGAGTTATGTCGTTTTCCGATTGGTAAATGAACCAATCTTGCATTTTAGCAAAGCAATCAAATGTGAAAAACGTAGAACACACAATCATGTTTTTATTAGTTTGAACACGATATGCCCTTGACCAAACAGGACTGTTTTTTTTCCTTGGAAAAACTCCTTGCCAAGATATGGGCTTGGTTACCAAAATTTAATTGAGGTATCTTGTCAACATCGTGAAGTGACAAACTTGCTTGAATGCACTGCTTAACTGGGAAATCTTGGGAAGGAATCACGAAAAGTATGGCGCGCCTTCAAAGAACTTGTTTTATTAGTTAACATGAGCTAATATAGCTTCTGACAGAAAACTTGGTAAAGCAAACTTGCCGTTCCTTCCCACAATTAACAAAAAGTTGTCCCAGGCACCTGTCGAAGAAGACTCGTGTGTGTATTTAACTTAATAAGCAGTGAAGAAAAAAATCGTGACTGCCAGAGTTTGGTGGGAGGAGAAAAAATCATTCTCAAATTGACTCATTAAACACGGAGCGAGCCCATAAAAGGTCAGCGGTTTGCACTTTGTTTGCTAAAACACGGCATTTACGTTGAGTAAACAACTCGAAAACAATCGATATGCTTTCACAAGTGAAATAACAAAAATAAGAAGTTAAAATGCATGTCTATGAAGTACGATACCTGTCTAAATTCTTCTTCTGTAGATGCCATTCTTGTTGTTTTCGCTGACCTTTTTACAAAGAAAGCAAACAAACGAAAAGCCTTCCCTTGTGCGGTCGCCTGAAATATTACTTCGTGCGAATTTCGCGGGAGTACGACACGCCTGGGTGAATAAGCCAATCAAAGCAGAGTATTCCAATTTCTGATGGACGGGCTGAGCCGCTCAGCCTCCATTTATAGGCTCGCTCCGTGTTTAACTTTTGGACATAGCCACGCCTGTAGCGTGAGGAGTATGACATGACGATGTGGGAAATGGTGTTTGGTGGAACTAGGTGACAGGCGAAGATGTCATGTTTCGAGCATTCGCAGCACCCTCCTGTATAAAACCAGCACCCGAGGGGACACTGAGTCATATCGATTTATGCATCGGTGCTAAGGTCGTGCTCACTCCACAAAATGCGCTCCATTGTGGTATGGCTTTTACTGATATTCGTTTTGTTGGCGGTTGTAAGTACAGCTGTCAATGGCGATTCAATCTGTAACGAAGCCATTGAATCTCTTGAAGCGACTCTGGTTGCAACATTGGAGGCAAAGTTCGATCAGCTCAAGGCCGAAATAAAGGAGAATTTTTGTCATGAAAATACAACTGGTAATGGCTATCCCCTTATATTTTATTACATCACTTATATTTTACATCACTTCAATGCATTTTGTTGTATTTTTTCTTGTCAAAACAACGGTCATATTCTTCGTGTAAGGAAATGTACAAGGATCACAAGTGAGCGAGTGATACAATGTCCATTTTTAGTAAAGTTAACCATCACAAAACTTGGGAAAAACATTCTATGTTTTGCGAAACTTTTACACTTCAAGTTCTAGACTTATAGATGTAGCAAAAATGAAATAAATCGAAATAAACTAATCCCCAAAATATCTTTACAATGTCACCACCAAAACAAATAGGATTAATAAATTACCTGGGGCAGCAGATGAACTAACTTTTCGAAAATGTCGTTTTAATTAAAGTTTAGTGATGTTATTGGAATAATTGTTACTGCTTTTTTGTCAGTTTTTCAGTTAATTTTTTTTATCAGAGAAGACTAAGTATAATTACTTCAAATGGATTCTGGGAAGATTCCGGTGTACTGTCACATGACTAACTACGGCCTTGGTTCATTCTGAGGTGGTGGATGGACGCTGGTCATGAAAATTAATGGCACTGAACTCAAAATTAACACCAGGCTATCAATAGTTGATGGCGACGTTTCGAAAGCCATCTCCAAGTGTTCATCAGAGGATTAATTCCAGTGTTAGACTTATCCACACCTCATACCTTATGACAAAAAAGTCGAAGAATTTAGTAAAATACTAAAAGACCTGAAAATTGCCATCTTCTCTGTACTTTATTATTATCACAACTCCTGTTTTCTTTACTTTTTTTTAGCCAACCTTTCATTACGATTCCGAGTAATAAGAGCGACTTCAACCTTCCAGGGGGACAGACTGGGCTTGACCATCGCGAGACCAAGCTACCGACCTACTCGAACACGCCTTTCAACAAGATTTGCCTCGGTATGAGGATTGGCCACCACGCTAACTTCGCTGTCTTCAACCAGAACGCCAGCTCTCTGTACTCACTCATAGCTAAATTGGGTCGCAACACGTGGAAGTCACTGATTGGCCCTATGCCAATGATTTCCAGCTGCATAACTTCCAAGCCTGTAAAATCTATTGTGAAGCCGTAACAAAGAGCCGTGAATATGTTCCTTTTTCAGATGTCAGCAGTAGTTAGCCCATAAAAAGTTCTGTCTTTACGATTATTATAGCTGAAAATAAGAACTTCTGGCACTGCTAATAGTTTTTAAAAAATGAGCAAGGCACGTAACGGACCAAAAATTATGAAATAACATAACATGACATAACATAACATAACATGAGATGTAATTAAACGTAACATGAAGTACAAGAAAATCTATGATATCAACGGATCACAAAATAAATGTAATAACGACAGGAAATTACTGAGGAAAATATCTACCTCAGAGTCACGGTCGAATCTTTTTTCTTGCGGCTAGAAAAAGCGTTCTTCATAGATTCAAATTGATTAAATCTGAATTAAATCGATGAACTAGGACTGAAAATGATTTTAAAAGACTATCTCAGCAGGAAAAAAAAACCGTCCAGCTAGTGCTCAAACGATACGAACTCGTACCATGTAATAACACAGTCTTGAGTTTCTTTCCTCTCAGAGCGAGAAGTACGAGACAGCTGGAACCCATTATTAGGGATGTGTTAACTTCTAAAGAAGTGACACTTATATGTTTAAACATATGAAATGAATTTGTTCTTTTTTTCGCGTATCTTACCCTTTTCTTCGCGTGTGAAAATTAACGAAAAAAAGCGACAAAGAAAGACAAAGAAAGATCTCACCAACACGTTCCTGTGGCTTCTTTTCGGACAAAAATTGGAAAAATTAGAACCTCTCTCTAACCTCGGGCTATGCTCGTAGACATGTTATGCCTTTTGTTGCACAACCATTATTTAATGGTTGTATTTGGAGACTAGAAGCTGCTTATGGCCTTATCAAAGTTACATAAAAAATAATACTTTGTCGCGAATGTTCTTTTACGGTTTCCTTAAAGTACTTATCTCAGAAGAAAATACATAAATCAATGAGTTTTTCAGTCTTTTTACTATTGGAAAATGAAACAATATTGCTTTTTAAAGAGCCAAACGTATAACACGATCATGTTTTTATTTAATAGGTTCTACTTGTTCTACTTGTGCATGACAAGGCAAGGTTTTTTTCCTTGGAAAAACTCCTTATCTAAATATGGGCTTGCTTACCAACTTTTAATTAAGGCATCTTGTCAAGATCTTGAAGTGGCAAGCTTGCTTGAATGCACTGCTCAACTAGAGAACGTTGCAAAAAATAACGAAAAGTATGACGCATAGAGGAATTCCACTGTTTTATTAAAGGAGAACTTAACAGTAATCAAGAAATTTATTTTTTCTACTTCTGTGATAGAAAACTTAAACAAACTTAGCTAAAACGTACTATTTCTAACTATGATGCTGACTTACAGATTATTGAAGCCGTGGTGCAGTCTCTTGATCCGTATCTTCCCGATATCTGATCACGGTTCTTAGCAGAAGTTTTCACAGGTGTCCAATAAAGCATAATAGGCGGCACAAATTAATGCGAGGTCAGATTGGCCCGTACGGGCAATAGCGGGGTCCGGGGGTATGCTCCCCCGAAAAATTTTGAAATTCTAGGTTGCCAAAGATGCGACTTAATGCATTTTGGGGGACAAAGTGTTACGCAAAATGAGTTGTTTACGATCATAAAATTAGACGTAGCAAGTAGCGCTGTTTCACCTTTTTAAATACTATTTTATTCCATGATTGAAGGGGATTCGTTGTGTTTTGAGGAGAGGCCTGGGGAGTAGGAAGGCGAGGCGAAAGGGCCTGGGCCAGAGATGCCACGATGAGGTACCAGTAAAGGCGTTAGGTTACCTTTGCTATAAACAGACTTAGAAAAAAACAATCTCGGAGTTTTTATGTTTAAACTCCTTCATATACGGATTGCTTCTTGGAAAGAAGTATCAAATAGGAGCACATTGTCCGTTTCTTCTGATTGTGATCGTCTTCAGGCGTTTTGAAAAGAATTTGTTAATAGATACCTTTAAGTCAGAACGGATTGCCTAATCTCCACCTCGCTGCCTCGGTTTTGTCTATTATCCATCAGATCTTCGCCTCGATCATTTACTTCTTACAGCTAGGCAACACATATACGGACCAAGAATCACCTTGCACGAAGAAATAGTGGACTCGGACTTTTTTGAACAGACTGCACTGGGGTACTCAAGTATACTGGGTAACCTTCTGGCAGTGGTTCTCTGAAAGAAACAGTAAAATCAATACAGAGGGTTAAGAGCATACGAAAATGAGCGGATTACTTCTGAGAACGTTGAAAACGAAACAGAAATTCAGCACGTTGAAGACGAATCAGAAATTCAGATTGTCTTAACTGAACCTTGTCCAAAATAAGTGACGTTTACAGCAAAAATTTAAGCAGGTGAAATATTCCGCCTCGGATTTCTTGAACAGACAAGTCTTAAAACAAAAGCGACCAATCATCCACCATTTCTCTTCAAAGCTACCCTAACCTGGTCTGTGGAGTGATTCAGCTGACCTCATCTTTGATCACTTTCCCGGTTTTCTAAGACAAGAACTCATAAAAGAAAAACAAACAAATATCAACCCTTATTATTCAACAAATTGTAACACTATCCAAATATGGTCATGATGCTCTCGATATCTGTCATCCGTAGGTGACAGATATCCTGCGGTATACGTAGCTTCGTACGTGGGAAGAAAAAGTGAAGTGAGAAAATGTCGACAGAGAGATTTACAAGGATTTAGGCTGTTTTGTTATCAATTTGTTGAATAATAAAACAATTATCCCGCTCAATCTCGCGGAATATCGTCTGATTTTAGCCGACGAGGCCATAGGCCTCGTCGGCTATGTATCAGACGATATTCCGCGCGATTTCGCAGGATAATTGTTAAATATTTCCGTTTAAAGCTTAAGGTAATTCCTTAGTATTGCATTGCGCATCCCTACTGCGCACGATTTTCGCGTCATTAGCGCGCGCACATGAGCGCGTGCGCGTACAAAACCTAAGAGATTTCCCTCAAACTAAGCTCGATAGCGAAATAAGTGCTCCTTTTCTATTAAACGAGCTCGGTGACCCCCGATTTTTTGTTTTGGTATTTGCTAAGAACAGTCTAAGAAAGAACATATTTATAGAGGGAAAAAAGTTTGATAGTAGAACTTCATTTTGTTTTGCAAAATAGCTCCATACTGGGTGTATTTTGATCAAAGCGAGGACTTCAAGCTAACTACGGAATTGTCCGAAAAAGTGCAATATTCCCGCAACAAGGCAATCAAAAACGGCTTAAATGAAGCAATACTACTTATGTGAATATAAGAAGCTCTACTTTCAAGATAGAATTTTGTATCTTTCAAGTAATCAAGACTTAATTCAGTATGAAGATGATTCGAATTTTTAACGCGCAACCAGTAAAAATACCCCATTTTAAGAGCCTGCTGACGCGTTAACAAGCACGGTGACCCCATTTTTTATTGCATTTTTTTTAATGGTCATATCATGAATGTTAACTGTGCCAAGTTTCAAAAAGAGTTTGATAGTAGAACAATTTCAAGGGAATTACCTTAAATGTTGTTGTTGGTCAAAGTTTTCTATTAATTCGTATATCCTTTAATTGTATGAACCCTCTCCCGCGAATAAAAAGATACTTAGGAAAAAATGCGAGGCTTCTGCACAGCAACGACATGATGACTGACTGAAATAATACATTATGACTGGTTTACAACCGTAAGCACTTTAAAGACCACCTAGCACGTGATTTTTGTGTTAACTCTCTGCTAGTGGATCTCCTTAGAAAAGCTTGAATAAGCTAGCAGAGCTCTCCTGCTGCTATCTGATGCAACCGATTGAGGTCGACACTGTTCAATATCTGACAGATAAATAATCGAAGCATTTAGGGCGATTTGCCTTCCAGTCATCTGCGAAACCTTCTGCGTGTATTCATTATTTATTGCATATTATATCCACCTAGATAGATACTAGCCTTAAAAAGACTGATAAATCCGCTCCGACGAAGGGCTAACGCTCGAAACGTCAGCTTTCAAATCTCTTTCCGGTGGCCAATTCACGTTATCAACTCACGTTATTTCCACTTCCACTTAACAGACATGAATACAAAATATTTAACAAAATAGGTACAGTGAAAGAAGAAATGGAAAGGGCAAAATATAGTAAACTAATTATATGTCCTTTAATTAAGTACATTTAATTTAAGATAAAAAGTAAACTATAGAGGAAAGAGTAAACGCATAGTAAATAAATATAAAAAGTTGGAATTATCAATAAAAGTGGTAAAGTGCTTTTTTAAATAGTTTTCTAGTTGGCTTATTGCGTAAAGATAAAGGAATATCATTCCAATAATAGCATCCTAAAATAGTTGGTCAAAATTTCCTTATATTTATTCTGAAAGATTCTGTAATTAGGTGTTGCAATGATGCACTTCGAGTAGCGTAATTAGGTTGCTTAGATACTAGAGACAAGTTAAGTTTCGATGATCTGACTTCTTATTAATTAGATAATCGGTTCACATAATGGGGTGTAATGTGATCACGAAGTGGCACATAGTTGATAATTCTGTTAAAGCGACTTTTGGGGAATTAGCCAGTCACTTCAACACTCTGTTGTTTGGTTACTTCTCTCTTTTATTTCCAACGATTGCTGTTACAAGGTTGTCCTGATTTCACTCTTCACTGACGTTAACTGTACTATCACAGCAACTACTTCGACTACATTGGACTGCAACTGCTACTGAGCTACTTCTCACGTTTCTTTTATGGGGTCAACCACATGATCCGTCAGATCACTGTCAAACTGTCAGTTCCTTAATTTTATGCTCACGTCAGGGCTTGCGCAATTCGCATAGATCACTAGTGCGATTGCGCGCGAAGCTCTTTAGCATATTTTCCTTCGAGGCTACTCGCAGTGACTAAAATATTTTCATCCTAGATTTTAACTATCAATTTTCAGGTGGTTGACCAAGATAAAACAACGTGCGAAATATAAAAATTACAATCTTTGTTTCCATCAAGTCAAACCCAAAAATGACACTAAATTTAAGGATAAAAGTTGTTGTTTAGTATTTCTTACAACATACGTGTCACAAGTGCAATCCCAGCTTCGTGGGTTGGGCTTCCCTAAAATTTAAGCCCGCCTATTCCATATCATTATCTGACTACGTGCACTTGAGTTTTAATCATATGCAGACAAACACCTTAGCACTGATTAAGATAAACACACTTTTCCTGGCCTATTGTGCGAGGTATAAACGAGAACGAATTCCAATTAGACAACCATACCTCAATGTCCAAAAAGGACCACTAAACGATTCACAATTGTGATAATGGTGCTTCGTAGTTATTACCCCACAGTACCATAGGTAAGATAGGGGTATACAAGTGCATAATAAATACTTATTAGAGATCGAGATGTCACATGTGGTTTTAATTTAGCGATAATATTGACACTTTTTGCTAATTTTACTACTAATATGATAAGTATGTTCATGTCATGACAGGAAACAATCAATAATGAGCCCTAAATATTTAACACTATAAGACTGTTCTAGGTATTGATCTACTAATTTGAGAGGAGGATACGATATAAATTAGAATTCATTTTTTGTCGTGGTTGAAAAACCAAGTATTTTGTCTTACTCAAATTCAGGGTTAATCTGTTTGAGCTGGTCGTTTAGGTTTGCCAACATCAATCACAAATCGCTTTGGGTAACCATTCGCCACCAGTGCTGCTGTTACGCGCTTCATTTCCTTTGACCATTGATCACTAGAAGATGGGATGGTTTTTGCACGATCGGTCAACGATTTAACAACAGCCCTCTTGTGCGCAACAGGGTGATGCGAATGGAACGACAGCTATCTTTCAGTGTGGGTAGGTTTACGATAGACCTTAGTGGAAAGTCGACCGTTGTCTTGACGGCAGACAGTAACGTCCAGAAAAGATATTTTCCGATTTGTTTCTCTTTCAACCGTAAACTGGATCGATGGCTCGATATTGTTCAAAATGATGCCGTAGTCGTCGTAGTCCTTGTGATCCATCACAACAGTACAATTATCCTTATCGGCAGGGATGACGAGTCGATCTTGGTCTTTGCGGAGATTGTGTAAAGCTCTGAGTTCGGCTTGTGGCAAATTCGGAGGCGGTACAGAGGCTCTTTGTAAAACCTGAGCGACTTGAGATCTTAACACAAGTTTGTCCTCTACTGGTAATCCAGAAATGCCATTTTCAACAATTTCCGCTGTTGGCAAGATCTTAAACAGAGTCAGATCACGCGTGAACTACGACCAGCACGTGGTACAGGCGTAGACTGGGACAACTTTTGTCGAGAAGTTTGTGAAATTACTATGTTCGACAATAGTGAAAAAATAGGCGGGGAAGGAAAGATTGTCCAGATTGACGAAAGCAAATTTGGCAAGCGAAAATATCATCGAGGACATCACGTCGAAGGACAATGGGTATTTGGAGGGATCGAGCAGGACAGCAGAAAATGTTTTATGGTGGCAGTGGACAAAAGAGACGAAGCAACTTTGGATTGAACCAGGAACCAGGATTGAACCAGTAACAGTCATAATATCCGACTGCTGGAAAGCGTACTGCAATCTTGAAAAGCATGGTTATACACACAGAACAGTGAATCACTCGAAAGAATTTGTAAACGAACAGGGAGACAGTACGAATAAAATAGAAGGTCATTGGAGACAAGCGAAGGTGAAGCTACCCCCATTCGGTGTGAGAAAACATCACTTCTCCTCTTACTTAGCTGAGTTCATGTGGAGATAAAAGAACAGGGAAGACGATTTAATTTGAAATCTTCCTAAGACATGTGAAGAAATTGTATAGTGTATAATTTAAACAAATTTCGTTTCCTTTCTTGTGGTATTGGAACAGTGTTGTAGTTATAAGAACTTGCCATGCGATGCGCACATTAGTTCTCGTTTAGAATGAGACTGATAGAGATTGCGCGGTGTAAGTTTTGTTGGTAACGCTTTTAGCTTTTTTCGTGGATGAATGGTTTAATGAATTATAATAATAATAATAATAATAATAATAACTTTATTTAAGTGTCGTATGTGTTTAGCACTGTTGTGCTAATTGGGGACACTATAAATAAACAAACAAATATTTCAAATAGAACATAAATTGTTAAGAATCCCAACTGGTGGGAGGCTGACCAGTTGGCTATTTACACAACGCGGTCGAGGAGTTGAACTCGGGACTACCGAGAACGAATCCAGATAGTGACAGGGTGAAGGATTTGAACCAGGGACCTCCAGATTTCAAATCCAGCGCCCTAAACCACTCGGCCACGCGGCCTCCACTTTTATTGCCTCCACAATTACCTCTACATAATATAACAGCTGTTCTGATTCCTCTATGGACGCACATAAATTGTGAAAGATGCATGCAAGTTAGTTCTGGTTTTGAACAAAATATCAAGAGATTATTCCAAAAACATGTTGAAATATAACTGTGGGACTGTGGGAGCGCGGGAGTAACTCTTCAACAGTGTGATGAAAACCGTATGCAAATAAAATGACTGCGGGACTGCGGGAACGCGGGAGCAACTCTTTAACAGTCTGGCGAAAAACGTATGCAAATAAGATGACTACGGGACTGCGGGAGCAAGTTTTTAAGCTCTAGGTTTTAGGAGCGGGCTATTCTAGAATCTAGCCTCCATTCGTATCACCTGGTTGCGCACAAGAGGGCTGTAGTTAAATCTTTGACCGATCGTGCAAAAACCATCCCATCTTCTAGTGATCAACGGCCAAAGGAAATGAAGCACGTAACAGCAGCACTGGTGGCGAATGGTTACCCAAAGCGATTTGTGATTGATGTCACGGTTGGCAAACCTAAACGACCAGCTCAACAACTGTCAACAACTTCACCGGATGCTACAAAGTGTTTCTGTATTCTACCATACATCAAGGGCACATCGGAGCCTATCAAACGAATCTTGAGTAATCACGACATCAAAGTTGCTCAAAAACCACACCAAAACCATCGGGAATTTGTTTCCTAAACCGAAAGACCCAGTACCGAAAGATCATACTCGTGGCGCCATCCACTCGATCCCATGCAAAGATTGTGACAAGAGTTATATGGGGGACACCAAACGCAAATTTTCTACTCGCCTTAAAGAACACCAGAAAGCGGTGAAACCTAAACACTCGCAAAAGTCAGCTTTAGCGGAACATTGTTTACGTTCTGGTCACACTGTCTCTTGGGAGGCATCCAAGATCTACGCTCAAGTGCTAATTGGCGCAATCGTACGGTGGCTCATAGGGCCAAAACACTTCCACGAATACAAAACACTTCCACAAATCACAAAACACTTCTACAAATCACAAAACACTTCCACAAATCACAAAACACTTGTACAAATCACAAAACACTCGCACAAATAGAAAACACTCGCACAAATAGAAAACACTTGCACAAATAGAAAACACTTGCACAAATAGAAAACACTTGCACAAATACAGAACACTTCCACAAATACAAAACACTTGCACAAATACAAAACACTTGCAAATACAAAACACTTGACAAGGCGACGGCATTTGTCAACGTCAGCTAACAAATATGCGTAGACAGCTGGGGCCAAGCATTTAAGACCAGGTCCACCTTGAAGAACACTTGTTGCTACCATTCGTCCAGCATGAAAATACGTCTTTTGGGCAACGAGTAAGGGGCTCGAGGGAAAAATCTTTCTTTTTTCACTGCCTGTTAAAACGCCAGACTCAGTGATCAAACTTCTCATCAGCAACCTAAGGAATTCTCTTCGGGGACCACCCATGTCCGCTGCCTCTTCGCCGATGAAGTGCACGCTTATCAGCACCCCAGCCATGAAGTCGTGCTTTGCAGATGTGCCGCCTTCTCACCCTCACAACTTGCATCTGGTCTTCTCCTGCATGCTCCGCTTTCTCGTAGAATAGTCGCAGCACAGACTCAAGGAGAACTCTAAAGATACAACTCAACATAATTAAATTGCCTTACACACAGTTCTTTTGGAAACATACAAATCGCAAAATCTCTAACCACATTTCCTCACCACAGCGATACAATAAGATCAGGAGTCACTGAGTTAGCAAGTACATGTAACCAGCGAGTGATTATGAGTGAGTTTTAATGACTGATTAAAAGATTTTGAGGATTGTTCAAGAAGCACTAAATGCTATTCAGCAACCCCTTTTTTTTTCATACTACAAACTATATAACCTTTTAATTTTAAGAACATTATTTTTATGTTGGACAATATCAGAATGTCTGGAATTGAACGAACAGGAATTGACGCTCCTGGCTTTGAGGAGTCAATTTTTTCAGTTATATAAAAACACTGATGCCCACTGGTAAAGTGCCTCTTCAAAGATTGATATAAGGCGTATTTACTAACAAGCCAATATTGAGATCTTGGTTCCCTGGGCTGTCCAGCACCTCATTGCAGAACCATGCATCATCTAAGAGAATTTCATCAGCAAGATCGCTTTCGGTGTCAGCCTCATCCATGTTTTGTATTTGTGCAAGTGTTTTGTATTTGTGCAAGTGTTTTGTATTTGTGCAAGAGTTTTGTATTTGTGCAAGTGTTTTGTATTTGTGCAAGTGTTTTGTCCCTATGATCCACCGTACAATCGACGCATTCTTGAAGCTTGGGAAATTAAGAGCAAATGCACAGGAAAATAGAACAAAATTGAAAAAAAGCGGCCACGATCAAAAATGGAACCAATCTTAATTTTCAATTTGTCATGAGGTATTAACGAGTTTTCAAAGGTTTCGGGGTTTCTTGCTCAAATTACGGCCGGATTTTCGAATTATTTGAGAAAATCGATTTTCGCCCTCTCGCAGGCGGAGAGTGGCACAATAATTAGCATAAATTGGCATTCGCGTAAATGTCTTCGCGTAAGTAGTAAAAGCTGTATCCTCAGGAAGAAAGAAACTAATTTAAAAGGAGAAGTATCCGACACTTTAGTTATGTCTACCTTTTGGTTCTAGATGAAGCTTCTTGCTACGAGAAGACACATTCTTTGATAAGCCTTCACTACGGTCTCAGCTAAACGAGTTTCACTTCATAATTACAAACCAACTATTCGATATGTGGCCATTGCTCAATCGGGCTCGTCCATTGACTATAACGTGTCTTGGTGTTCTCCTTGCACGTCATATAAAAATCAGTCTGGGTTTTTAAGCGAGCGCTTTATAAAACGCCTTTGAAAATTGAGTAATTTCGCTAAAATTCGAACTAATTAGCATATTCCCGACACTTCAACGCATGCAAATATGTAGTTAAGACGAAAACGCATGTTTTGAACGAAATTATTGCACTAAACTCTGCTTCACAGCTTAAAAAGGATGACTTACTTTTACAAGCCGTCCAGCTATTGAAAGTTGTCCATTTTATGCTGCGGTCGGTCCGGATTGTGTTTAACGGAAAGTAACTTCCAGGCTCATTCGGTCAAAGGTCACCACGTCAAGTCAGGGTAATGCCAGTCCGTGACGCTCCTTGATAAACGGCTGTAACGCACACCCATGAGACTTGGAAACACTTGTTAATACCACAACAAATTTATTTCGTTGATTGGCGACAAGTTCTAATTTAAATACCATGTGTGGCGTAAGTAAATATCGATAACCGGAACATCATTTCGTTGGTAAACAGGTAGGCTTTAGCTCGGGACCTTTTGTAAAGGGGAAAGTGGGGTGGGGGGAAACTTTGCCTTTGGCGTTTTCCCATACCCTTTCTGTTTTACAAGCAAGTAAAAATTAGCGGAAAATAATAATAACGTGTTCACCAATAATTGAGCAGTTTTTTGATACCATGATTGTAGCATCAAGTGATAAAGAGTGGTTATAGCCACCCATCAGAATCTAAGTGTTGGAACCTGTTTTGAGCCACGTTAAGTGTGACGTGTGCGATGCAAGTTATGTCAAGTATATACTGAGGCATTGTAGGAGCAGAGAACCCGACCTTACCAAAAAGTTTTCCTTCCTTGAGAAGTGCCACGATAAGATTGATTGTTTGGTAAATGAAATGTTACTTATTGAATAGAGACTGCCATCAGACTCAATCTGGGCGAAACTATAATTGCATGTAACTAATTACTTTATCGCGTTAATCTTCTTCTGACAGTTTCTTTCAACTTGAAAATGGTGTCATACGTTCTTATCGCTAACTTTTACCTGCCTGTGCATTACAAAACCGTTCCTCTCTATTTTATTGGCATTTTGCAGCCCCAGTATGACCGCACCATGTTTATGCTTTAAAACTCTGTACATGATACCGCATTATACAAAACGAGAAAGATACTTGTAATTATGGTGGGCAGCAGTCACACCTCTTCAAAAACTCTTCAATGCGACTCAGGCAGGGGGCTTTCTTTCTTCCTTTTATATCACCGGTGGGGATTTCAAAGTGGTCGCATATTTTTTTAAGCATTGAAATCGCGAATGTTGACAGTTTGGCTTGAGCCATCAGTTCACATAAGTCGTAGTGTTCGAAGCTGATGGGATGGAGAGGTTGGACGTTTTCAAGAACTTCTCCCCTCAAGTCGTTTAAAACCATTTCAGCTTCTGCGATTTCGTCATCAGACTCACTTTGGAAGGATTGGCTGCTTTGGAGCGCACGCTTAGATGCCAGACGGGAAAAGTAGCTCGCGATCTGCTGACCGGTCAAGAATTCGCTGCTGGTAAACAAGCGGTCACCATTTTCATCCCTTGCGCTCATCATTGAGTGGGCAACTGAAGAACCGTTCAATTTTTGGCCTGTTTGCTCTCCGATAAGGAACTTGCTCAGTAGATAGTTCTTTTGCTTGTCGGTAAATCGCGCTCTGGACGCTTGGCTGGTCTTGAGAGCCCATCCTATCGGAAGCAAAGACCGATTTGGTGCTCTACCACTTTCGGCGCACTGCCGCAGCTGTGGAACACTTGCAGTTTGCTTTTCCAGTCTGGCTGCATAGCCGTGAACAGCTTTGTCCAGCAAGGTCTCACGTTCCAGTTTGCGTTCGTGTTTTCCGCAATCCAAGTGATGTTGTAAAGCAGCAAACCGCTGGTAGGACTTGATGCAGCCCTCTTCAGGGCAGAAAAATAACTGGGAAGAAGCTGTATCATCCGGTGATTCGTCTGAACTTGAAATCGTCTCAGGTTTGGTCGACCGAGACTAGAGGGAGGTAAACTTATCTTCCACTACGTCTTCCACGCATTTGGATAGCTTTGGAATTGGAGTTTCGTTGTTACCCCTGGCAAATTTGCTTAGTTTGACGGTCTTACCAGGTGCAATCCCATATGCCTTCCATGTTGTGATACAATCTTCGCCATATTCGACGTTCGACACCACACTCACGCCATCAAACTTGACATTGGCAGAGGTTCTTGGATTTTCCATTTCGCACAATGTGACGTGAAGACCGGATACACCTCCCGACGATCTCATAGCGTCAACCATTTGGGCAGCATTCTCAATGTCGTTGCCCTCATTGAGGTGAATTCTCATATGGGCCTTGATCGTTGCCGCCTTCCTATCGCATGCATCTTTTCCAGCCTAGGGGTCTGAAAAGTCAAGTCGTTTGACTGTCACTCCGTGGATTTGAGTAGCTTTCGATGCGCCGATTATCGTTGATCCGCTTCGGTAGAACCCAGCGTTGTCTTGTCTGTAAATGACGGTTTTCAGAGTTGGCATAATTGCCTTAAGTTTACCGATGACATCTTCCATGATCGCTAACACAGCGTTGCTGTCTTGGCTGCATGATTGGAATACATGAGCAAACGTCATCATCTGTAGTTGCTGAGTAGCCACCATCTTACGCGTGGCCACAGTGACGTGCCAAAAAAAGGCCACGTTTGCCGAACCAGTCGTGCTGGCTTTCACGGTACTTGCGCGGCAAGAACTTCATTGCCCAGTCTTCAACCAGAAGCACACTTGATTCATCTAGCCCGTCTATAACATCAAGCCGCGCCTGATCCTGATTTAGGCTGCGTAAAAGATGAGCTTTCCAAGCTTGAATGTTGGAAATCGCTTGGTCAGCAATAAAGTTTAATTCTTCCTTGGCATCTGCGCTGATGTTCTCTTCTGTCATCATTGCAAGGGCACTTTTGATGTCTAAAAGAGCTTCTGCCATCGCATCACAGCGGTCACATTGATCTGTATGTTGGTGGTCACAAAGAACTTGAGGGTCACTCAAGGCGTACTGCCGGCAGTGGTCTGCGACACATGATTCTTTGGACACATGCACCTGCCATGTTTTAAAATCCAAATATTTTATTTATTCATTTCTTCCTCTAACAGATGAAAGCAGCGTCTTGATCCCTTCCTTCTTACAAACGCAGGACAAGCTCAGGAGTAGATCATCGATTATCGTTTCTACCTACTGATTGATTCATTCATGGGGGTGATTTTCAAGGACTGAGAGGTGGATGGGCGTTGTCAAAGAGTTACTTAGTTGCAGCCTCAACCTGTTTACCAAGGCTTTTTAATCTCTAAGGGAAAAGCCCTGGGAACGAGGTTGTTGAAGCCTGCATTGTCGGATTTCGTTTGGGCTCGTGTAAGCCTCTAGCCTTATAAGGCTTTGTCACAAATCATCAAAATAATACAGTGTCTGATACACTGGCTAGTTGGATGGTTTAGAGGTCAATTAATGAAAAAATAGAAGCATATAAATCAAAATTACAGGCTTTCCAGAACACCTTATTCAATACCGTCTTACCTTGTAGTCACTTTTCAGGTAGCGCTTAGCAGACATGAGGCGTTCTCGCTGTTCTTTAGCCCAAGTCATTCCCATTAGGTGGTCACCCAAGCGTTTTGCTACATCGGTGAGATCTTCAAAGGCCTGAGCTCCTGCCGAACTGATATAGTCTAGACCTTGTAACGACTCTCTTGTAGAGGCTGCACAAACAGAGAGGATGTTTAACAGAGTCCTGCGGCTGAGAGGGGTAAAATTGGACTCCTCTGCAAATGCAAGGTATTGCTTTACAATGGTCTCTGAGATTAACATACGGATAACGTTGGGGACTGTCACAACCTCATTTGTTGACAATGTGATCGTCTTCTCACCGAATGGCAAATCCTGGATAACGTGAGGACTGGTAATGAAATCCAAGAAGTGGTCGACCTGTGTGGGTGACACGAACAATTTTGTGTGGGATAATTGTGGTGGCGGAACACCTCTCCCGTGAAGTATTGTATGCCTTCTTGCAGTACTGTATCTGTACCTAGTAAGATCAGGTATCCATTTCTTCAGAGTTTGGAAAGTCACCTTGTCTGCCATTACCGAAAGAATTTGTCGCCTGGTGTCCCAAGCGCTCGCATTACTGTAGCACTCTGTTAGAGCATTCATGAGCACGTTATCCACATCCTTATCCTCGCTTTCACTGTCAGCGGAGAATTTCTGAGTCAAAAATGGAACAAGAGAATACCACAACTTCTCTGATTGTTTCGGTGCAACTTCCTCCAAGACAGCGCTCACTGCCTGTTGTGTCTTGCGAAGATGGCGACGACGCGTCCTTTCACTCGCTTTATCCCATGGAACAGTTACAGTATGCCTGACTGGGCTAACATCCCTGCTGCTTAAAAATTCGTTCACTTTGGTCAGAGGCGTAGAGTCATCGCGTCTCGTACTGCGGGAATCAGGTGTTGCATCCACGCTGGACTCTGAGGGCAGATACAAGCTTCTCCCTGTCGTCTGGACGTTGGAACCAAAATACACGGAAGCTGGCGTACTTTGCGCCACTGGGGTAGCTCCGATAGAATTGTCCTGCAATAAATGTATGATTGAAAACTTGCTTACTACATGTCATTGAACTATCAGTGAGGTCTGTATTTGGGAGGTCAAATAATTGTGGGAAGTTTGGGGCTCGGTCCATAAACTTGCAAAGAGATAACTCGACTAATATTCCCAAAAATATTCCCAAATACAGCCGACCAAGCTAGTTCAATAAATTCCTTATTTTATGACTCACTAAAACAATGTAGTGATTCTCGGTAAGCGCGCACGCTTTCGTGAAATTTTACCTGAAAGTATCCCCCAAAACAAAAAGGAAATATATATCTACTCAAGAAGAATTTTTATCTTTTGTGAAATGTTTTGGAAAAGCAGTTTACCGATTGAAACTATTTCTTAGCGATCCTTATCAGCAGAATTTGCACCGCTAAGGGGACCAATCAGAGTTCTCCTTTCCCTCCTGGACCAGCATCCAATGTAATAAGTCTAATAAATATAGCTTGTTCCTAACAACGTGTAGTATGGAAACAAAATCTCAGCTAATGTAACTTCCTTATTTCTGAATTATTTTAAACTGACAATCGTTTACACTACCAATGACATATTTCCCATTTGTAGAATAACTTCACTTTCAATACCAGGCAGCTGGGCCGCGGTCTTGTTTTCAGCTTCTCCAAGAAGCTTTCGGCAATTAGAACACACTCCTGTGAAAGTGAAATGCTATTGCTTCAACTCCTTTCATACAAGTGTCATCTACATTTCATCTGTGCCTGGTTACCTCTCGTGCTGAGTGATTATAATACATTGCCGTCGTTAGCATTGTACAAGCTGTAGACTCCAAAATCATACTAAATCTCATTTGTAGTTCCTGGTAAAATGCCCACTCTTTGTTAACTTAACCGTCGTAAGAAAAATCATGACTGACCTGCGCCGACTGGAAGAAAAACTCCTGTTTCCTTCAAAACTATCTGCGACCCATATTTACTCAGTCCTCTCTCTGCTTTCGGCTTTTTAGCAAACGTTGCGTTGTGCTTTGATAGGCTCACTGGTATGGAGCACTTAGGAGAACTGCGTTTCCAGCTGACGCCCAGAGATGCACGATGTTGAGGGCATATTATCCAGTTTTCTACATTTCGTGGTGGTGCAACGATTGACGCTCTCGCTTGTAAGAGCTCTGCTTCGTTTTCTATTCTGATAATGGAAAAGAATGACTTGTGTTTTGAAATGTCTCGATTGCAACTAAGCAATGGAACCATTTCTGCTGATCCAGTCCTATCTTTCGTATCAGAACCGCAATAGCCCCCAACAATAGCAAGAAATGAACACGTACTGTTTTCCATTGCAGTTCTACGATGGACTGTTCAATTATGCCAAAAATAGATCTCTTGATCAAAAGTTGCTGATTTCAATTTTTTCCCCAAGCTAGCCAGGATCGTTACGCATTGTTCTGACAGCACATGACCAATTTACTCTAAGAAACTCTGGAAATTCTCTTCAGATTCAGGCAACGGGTTGCCTAATACTTAGAAAAATGAACATTTGGCAAATAATTGTTTATAAGCTGTTTGATTCTGAGCAGGATCGCTATTATTAACACCGAGGCCAACGAACCCCTCCCCTCACGGTTTATTAAAGAAGTTTTTCGACGATCCTTTCAAAACATCAGACATTTAAGTGATTATTGCATTAAGGTCAAACTCTTTCCTGCCACTTCTGTTGCTTTGTGTTGGACAATTTACCGGATAAGTATTTACGTCGAATGTAAAATTCGTGATGTTTTCCGTGAAAAAGCTAATTCGATTTTCATAATTAATTTTGAATGTTTACACAGGTGTAACGGTGCACCGATGGTGTGTCAGGATGAAAGTATAGATTTGGGCTTCGAATTCCTCGCCTCATGCATTGTTTGAACCGTGAATTTGAAGTTGTTTACACAGGGCATGCAATTACTGTTTTCATAGAAGAGCATCTATTCCAGGTTCAAGGAATGATTTATTATAGTTAATGAAATATTCCGTAAAATAATAAAGTTTACGTTGCCGGTGATCTTCTGCAGTCTTCATTATTTAAATCTGTCGTATAAACAGTTATAACACAAATATTTCTCTATTACCACATCCATCGCAGCATGCGATTGGCCGGATCAAAAACTATAAATCAATATTTTGGAATAGGAATTTAACTTTCCGCTCACATGTCAGTGTTTAGGCAATATGCTAATTAGTTGAAATTTCAGCGAAAATTCACGGATTTTCGTGCTGTTTTTCAAAGCGCCCGCTGAAAAACCCAGACAAATATTTATATCTCGTGCAAGAATAGCATTTGGACATTTCATAGCCATAAGATGAGCCAGATCCGACCCCGGCCACATACCGAAAAGTCACTTTGCAATTATAGACTTAAGCTTGCTTTACAACGGCTATTGTCAAACCGCATAAAAAGATATGTTTTGCGCAGGAACAGCTGTCGTCTACAACCGAAAAACGGACAAATACAGAGTGTCAAATACTTCTTCTTTTAACATTAGTTTCTAATTCCCGAAGATATAATTTTAATCATTGACGCCAGGACGTTTTCGCAATCATGGATATTTTTCACCAATTGTTTTGGCCAATTTTTGGCCAATTTTTGGCCAGGGAGAGCACGAAATCCATTTTCTCAAATATTCCCGAAACTAGGCCGTATTTAGAAAAAATAAACCCCAAAACCTTTGAAAAGTAATAAATACCTCGCTATGCACTCGAAAAAAGGAAAGTTAAATTTTGACCGTGGCCGCGCTATTCTCGATAATTCTGTGCATCTGCTCTTAATATTTGCAGGAATCCGCTAAATCGTGATGACGGCATGCATTTGCCGCACGAATTTCTAAATCTTGCCCTGAAGGACAGAACTTAATAATAGATCCGAATTTGGCACACTATATGTAACGTGTTTTTTGCGAATTATTTTTTCACTTTCCCCTGATGAAGGTTAATTGAAGGTTCAACATTGTACATATTTTTATACAATTTTAACCAGAGTAACGTTCTTATTTCTTAAGACTGAGTAATGTTTTCCTTAAAGTAGTACAAATCAGCGACATAGTTCAACAAAACTCGTCAACATCAGCGATTCTTTTACATGATGACGACAGGAGAACAATATTACCTGTCAGTTTCCAAGAACTTCAGGCAATTTTCCAAACAGCCATCTGCGAAAGTTTCATAACTTTTGCCTCTTCGCGTATAATCATGATTCGTTGCTTGGTGATTTTGCATAAACAGATAGCCTCGTAAACAGTGAATAACAATTTCCATAGAGTGGGGCAAGTTATTGAAGTTAAACGTTGGCACAACTTGGCAACAAATATCGTCAGAACAATAAAATGATTTCATTACAGAGGAGTCATTTAATCCTTTAGATAACTACAAAATTTCAAAGTTCTGTCGATCATTGTACCCGTGTATTCATTACTCGTTAGCAATATTAGCCATGGAAACAAGTGACGACTTCCAATTAAAAAACAGGCGCTGCCAATATACGGTTTTGGCAAATTGATGTTTACTTCAAATGAAAATTGACGATAGGAACTTTCCATGACCTCACGTTGTCATTTTTGTCGAATGCGAAATAAATTTTGAATTTAACAAAACGTATATATGTTACTTATGCTGCATTCGAGAATGACGACGTGAGGTCGTCAAAACACCATGTAACCTTCTTATCTTTCAAATTTATTTCAATGAAATGTTTTTGTAAATCGATCATTATTAAATGTTTACTTTACAAGTGCTTTGTGAGAATAAATTCATAGACACAACTCTTTAGAAACCTATTAATAAGTAATGAATGATATCTGGAGGTAACTAGTATTAACAGGAAGTTTGGACAAAGTTCTGACATTGAATCCATTCTGTTAAATCATGAATGGATTCGCTGGATTGGTGCTTTTATCAGCGAGTACTTTTATTTACTTTACGCATCAGATTTTAGATGATGCCTTCTGTGACGCCACTCGTTGGGCTTTCCTTCAACGGGACCCGAACAAACAGTTCAGATACGCTCAATTCATAGAACATTTTTATCATGTTCTGGACGTTGCAAAAATTGAAGGAGTCGCCGTTCCAACGGGAAGAGAATGCCTGCTGCGATGCGTAAACAACGATCGCTGCTTTTCCGCGAACACTGGAGCGTTCCATCTACCAAACGGAAAAATATCGTGTGACTTACTTCTAACTGACAAATACAATGCATCCGAGAAGTTCAAAGTGAATCGTACTTTCCATCACTACAGTATTATGGTAAGTATTAATTACGTATTTAGTAATCATGTCTTACATGTTTTGTCCTGAACAATGCTTCGGCAGATAACACAGACTTCGGTTTTGATAATTCATGATATCATGCTCAACCTCATCCATTTCTTCTGTTTGCTAGAGTCCTTGTGAAAGTTTTCCCTGTGAGAACGGTGGAACCTGCCAAGCGCTTTACGAAACTGACGACTACAGATGTACCTGCCAAAGAAACTTCAGTGGTAAAAATTGCGAGAACGGTGAGCTGCTTTAGTGTTTCTGTGACTTTTTCCTTTATTGTTCTAAATTTTAAGAAAAGCGGTTCAACACCATGTCATCAAAGATGGCGGAATGGTCGTAGCCACCACACTGATGACACGAAACTTGACATTTTGAGGGTACATCAAAATCCAAGTAATATGTATGTAGTAGTTGTTTATTGCTTCCATTCTATTTTACACCTGAAAGCATAAGTTGAGAGAACGTGTGAGTTTAGTCTTCTGCTGCTGCTCATATCGCGAAAACGCCACAAAACACAGGTCTAAAAATATTTGGAACAATGTCTCAAGCTCTTCCTTTGGCCGTCTGTTTTGCTCGTGATAAATAGCAAAAATTGAAGGCTTAGCTAGATATTTCCTGCCCAATACGAGTTACGTTTACACACAAACATGGCTTTTGTGTTCCGATGAATGTTTCTGAAATGGCCATGTAACGTTGTGTCCTAAATCTAAACAGTGCGCCAGCACAGAAAAATGTCACTGTTAGAATAATTACATTAACGCACTCAGCGAGTGAATTATCGGGATTCACCTGCACTAACAATGGACGAGAAATTGCAATAACGACTTCATTGTTAGTGAACGAGTACAGGTAAATCCCGATAGTTCACGAACAATGAGTGCGTTAATCAACACTTTTTCAAATTGAATATACTGCACAAAGAAACACTGCATTGGAATCACTATATGCTAGGTAAACCAGACGAAATGTTGATTTTAAATTTAATACGCTTTAAAGTTGATACAAAATTAATCATATTTTTTGCAAAATATATCCGTAAATAACTTACATGGAAATTATATGAATGCTGAATGACTTAAAAAAAAAAGCCATGGTGTAATGACAGTGGTGTGTTGAATTCACACCACGGCCATTACACCACAATAATGACGTCAAGGAGATTGTTTCGTCACAACCCAGTATCACGTGGTACAAAGCAGCCAATCAGAAAATCGGAATTCGTAGAGTGTATGAAAGTTGAATAATAATGTGAGTTATGTCTCATCGAGCCTGCTGCTGGTATGCCTCAAGATTACATAAATGAATTGATTATTGGAATCTTGAACCTACTAGTCGTCCCAAGAATACGGCTAATGGGTTAAATTTTCAAAAAAATCAATTTAACTTTGATTTTTGAGATGACTAACGAGTTCAATATAATCAAATAATCAAATCATCATTACATTCTTGAAACGACTAGCGGGTTCAATATTCAAACAATCAATTCATTAATGTAATCTTGAGGGGTACACTTCACTTGGTTTGACTGTGAACATGGCACATTGTTTGTGCGATTTACCACTACAGGGTAGCTTAACATTTCCTCGTACAAGCAATTTGCATCTCAGTATTTTTATTTATGAGGACAAATAATAGCTAATGATAATATGACCAAGTGGTCTCTTTCTAATTTTGTTTTAAGTTAACGCTGCATTTTTGTCGTTCGTTTCCTCTTTGGATTAGAAACGCCTACCACAATGACTCCCACAATAGCGGAATGCTTGTTAAAAACAACGGATGGTCAATGCTGCAGCATACCTTTCAGTTACAAAGGAGTGACATACGACTCCTGTACCTCAGCTGATTACAACAGGCCTTGGTGTTCACTGGACACTATCTACACGGGAAACTGGAGAGATTGTGGTAAGTATTAGACTGGTGTTGTGATACTTTAGAGTGTATGTAAGAATCAAACAAATAGGCCAACAACGGTAAGTTGCCCAAACTCTGGCTATTAGTTGTTCCATAGTTAATAGAGGGAATGGTTATGAAACCTGGCAAAGTTCTTTGTTGTCTGCTTTTGTTGGCTATTTTGGGGGTTGAACAAAGGTGGTTATGTGTGCTCATAGAACTAACCAACAGAAGCGTTTCGATTATGTAATTCATGCATAGTCTATGAGCATAAAACACAAGACGTGCGGGGTCGATGACCTTCCAACATAAATCTTAGCCTATTTGGTCGCTTCTTTTTGAGGTATACCGGGCTTAAACTATTCCCTCTATTTACTATGCTTGTCCATAGAGGGTCATACATCGCTCTGTGCTTCATTTGTCAAATAATTTGCTTTTTCGTCCAAAAAGAACGAAAATTACTTTCTGAAGGGCCTGATACAGTAAAATCGAACTTGAAAATTAGTCATTTTCAATCGAACTACTTGCATTAAGTATAAAATCAAAGAAATTCACTTGTTATCAGCTTCTTTTAAGATTTTCCGAGAATTTATTTATTATCCTCTGAAGATTACAAAAAGACAAAGAACTGACAATGAGAGAAATTGTTTCTGTATTAAAATTTCAAGCTAAATTGACCCAAAAAAATATACATTGCTACCACTTCCGTGCTTCAAATGGCAGCGCTGTGAGTTTCTTGCGATAAGTAAAGTTCCTTTTTATTTGCGATAAAATACAAATTTCACTTGTTCGAGAAGTCGGCCCATGGAGTTCTCCTGACGCAATCTATTTAGATTGCGTCAGTGTGAACAAAAAGTAATTTTCTTACGATATTTTAGAGTCTATATTTTGGTTGCACACTCACGCTCCTGACGAGTTCATGAAACTTAGTTAGAGCCAAATTGTAAGTTTCCAACGAAAATATAAGTTTGTTTAAATTGCAGAAGAAAACCCCAAAGCCAATCGATTGCTAGTTTAATAAGAAACCCTTTGTTTAACTAAGAAATACCACTTACTAACCGAGTTCGAGGGCCGTACTGTAAGTTACGGACCGAGTTTTTTCCCCATCGATTTATGGCTCAAACGCGAAGCGTGCGGGCCATAAATTGAAGGGGAAAAACGAGGATCCGTAACTTAAAGTACGGACCGAGTAAACAAGCTTAGTAAGATATTTATTATATCTCTACTGTGTGTCTGACGGGTTCGGGAACGATTTCTATTCATGCGGAACGGCTTCCAATTGATGACGCACCTCGAAAGCCAAACGAGTCAATTTAAAAAATCGTTAATTGACTCTTAAGTCGTTAGCAGGTTTTAATACACAATTTCAGAAGTAAAAGAAAGTTTTAAACTTTTACTCTGTAGAAAAGTTAAGAACGCTTGGCGATAAATCAAGAAACATTTTGGCAACAAAAGCAGCTTTAAATTTTAGCGGGCCGTCCAGTAGAATACGGCCCGCTAAATTGACCAATCACAGCGCGCGTACTAACTGAGAGATATAATAATGTTCTTTATTTTTTTTATTTAGCATGATGGCTTAACAAGTGGCTAAAGGATAAGAGATACGAAGTTATAGATTGCACGGCGAAACACAGTTTAACAGTAAACGCCTAAAGCATTACCGAGGAAATTATAGCTTTAGAGAAAATAAAGTTTGCCAGTTATGCATTTCAATATTGCAGTTTTCTTGTTTGTCCAAGCCAATGTATACTGTCGTAGTCACAACTCATTTTATTTTCGTGTGGATGACTCAACCGAAACCCTGCACCGTGCTCCTTTGGAATTTACGAATCACCTATCCACAGAAATCATATACAGAACCAAACGTTACTCTTCTAGAAAATGACAGAAGACATGTACTCAGCCTTAGGCTGAACCCAGTTTGGATGTGCGCAAGTGATTGTACTTTAGCTTAGCGATATCCCGGCCTTTCCCATTGTCAGGAAGTTCCTGACTTTGCCTTACCCTACAAACTCATACACACGTTCTTGGTTTTTTTTCTTGATGGTTACAGTGCACCTGTATTTTACCATTTCCGTGCGGGTCTCGTTGCCTGCTTAGTAATGAATAGAAGATCCACTGTATTTTGCAATGGAGGTTCTTGCCCAGAATGCTATTGTCTTCTGCGACACGTACTTGCAGTGCCAAGTTTTTCAATGCGCGGAATAATAATGGTATTTAATGACATAGATTAAGCTGTCGGATTTCCGACTGTTCTCGTCAATGAATCGGCGGCTGTCAATCAAACGGTCTGATGTGTGAAGTGAATCCCAAGGTGTAATAAAGTTAACAAAGACGCAAAGTTAAAGGCGGCCGACGCTTTTGACAAAATATATTTGTCAACAACGTCGTGTGCAGCGACATTCTCTCTTTACACTCGGAATAGTTCGAGCGCGGGAACTTAAAGATATCCCACAAAAAATACTTTTTCCAAAGGGCTGCCAATTGGAAAGCGGGGCGCGTAAAACACTCGTTTCTATTTGTTACTTGACCGGTCAAAGCAGTTCATTACACGCAGTCTGTTACTCGATCGGTTTACGTAGTATGAACGTTGATCAAGGATTTGTAAGACAACACAGGGCTTTTCTATTCGTAAAACCTTTAGGAAAACCCAAATAAAGGACACTTCTGTTTGAAATACTGAGCCGAACAAAAAGCAAAGGCAAGTGACCAGTTGATTCGAAGATAAAAAAGAGGGTCGAAACCACCTACATGTATCAATGGCTGGATCATGTTCAGGAAAGCAGGATTGACCGGGGATTCTACGAGCTCTGAAGAGAGCTCCCGGTCAACACGCTGTTTTTCTTGAACGGAACACATAGTTTAAATCGAAATTTCGTAGTTGAGGTGAATACTTTGCCGGATACGAAGACGTGTTGAAATAAAGCTTTTTGGAGTAAAAGTTGCTAATAGTTTCCTTTTCAGAATCACTGGAGCTTGTAATGCGCTGTTGGAGTATTATGCATATTTTCTGCCTGCTATTGTTGTGGGAGGCCGAGTTTTGCATGTCATTATTACTCGCGCGAGTTTCAAAATCAGTCAACCATTCTGCCGAGCGGTCTCCAACAGCCAAATTTGCAGAGGCTTTCAGAAAACCGCATTTTGATAGTACTTGTAGGCGTCGTAAAGCAACGAAAATTGGCAGGACTTTTCATGACATCCGGTACTAACTTTTCCATATGCTACTCGTCAAATTGACCGATCCGTTCGTTGGAATTTTCCGCCTGAAGAACAGCTTCCATACTAGAAAGTTCCCAAAATTGACTGTTTTCACAGCAAATTTGATAATACTTATAGAGACCTTAAAAAGCAAATTTTTGTTCTAAATCATTTATTGATCCTTTCTCTTCAATTTCCATATGCTACTACCTGGCCAGAGGGTTTAGTATGCCCGTGAAACAGAAGAACGTACGCGCTGGTAGCCGCTTTTTGTCCGTATTCTTTGTTATTATTCGCACTTTTCTCTAATCGATTTTGAATTTTAGCGCCGGCACACATAAAAAGTTCCCGGATGTGTCGCGCCATTCTGGGCTTCTGCAATGCCTTCCTGTTTTCGAGATTCGATTTTCCCTGAAACATTGAAATTGTACTCGTTTATAACTTAGAACTAGGTTACCTAAATGGTACAAAATTATGCCGAAGGGAAGGAGGATGTAAAGAGTGTCAATGTAGAGCAGGGTTGTTCCCATACAGAACTCCTGAAGGTTGCTGACAGTAACAATCTAAGTTTATTTAACTTCTCGGATTACAATACTCGGCAGCATTAAGCTTCATAACATTTTTCATTGCTCTCTTACGGAGAAAACTCACGCTCTTATACAAGTAAAGAATTAAAGAATTAAATGGCATTGTTGCAAGGTTTCGAAATTCGAATAGTACATGAGAAAAAGAACATTCCAGAAGGTTTTATCTTGCGGCTGAATAACTTCCAGTTTGAGATTTTAAGTAACAACATCAAGCCGTTATTTTTTAATTCATGTATAGGGTTACACGGAACCTTGCCTGGTTTACTTCTGCACTTCTGGTTTTGAGAGCTTTAAAATTTACGGTAAGCTAACGATAGAATTTTAAAATGGCTTGGTTCTCTATCACGGCGGGCGCCTTTAACCCACACTAACTTCTTCGTTTCTGTAATTTTCCAAATGACTTCAGTTAGTATTAGATGAGACTCCACAATAGTGATATGTTGGATATTATTGACTAATGTTCCTGTCAGTGCTGCCGATAGTTTTCATCCTTATTTTCATCGACCGAAGAGAGCACATGGAAAACAGGGCATCTTAATAGAGAGCTGCCTAATACAGAAAACACTAAGTTAACAAAGATAAGTTTGATCAGGTGATGTATATACGAAATAATTCATATATGATCATTCTTCGCTTTCAAAGATAAGTTTATAAAGGAAAACAGAACGATAAAAGAAGCGTCAAAAGTAGCGATATGCACACAATCGATCAGTTGTTGACCTTCTGGCCCACAAAAAATCAAATCTTTTTTACCTTTTACCTTTATGGTTATCTTATTGCAATCAGGAGCACCAATTTAAGGCTTGGATAAATCTCTAAATATTATTTTTGCCGACGGTTTTGCAGCACGTTTTATCTGCCGTAGCTTTACAAGTCCTTTTCAAAATAGAAACCAACTCCCAAGCGATGCTGGTACACTACCATTTTGTTTTCTGAAGTCCTGGCCCGGGTTGCTCGAAAGGTGGATAACGCTATCCACCGGATAAATCACTATCCAGTGGATAGCGTGGTTTGTTTTGTTAACACTTATCCGATGGATAGTGATTTATCCGGCGGATAGCGTTATCCAGCCTTTGAACAACTGGGGCCAGAAACATGCATTAAATCAGCAACCTGACCCGATCAGCTGATAGGGCATTGATCATATATCATTGTTGCCATCGAAATTCTCCAGGTACTCAGCATTTTTTTTTTTGCGTGCGACTCCTTGCCGCTGCAACCCCCAGCCCCTCCCTCCCCTCTCCCAAAAAACTATCAAGTCCAGAAATTCTCGGAAGTTTACAGGAACGTCCAACCGAGCGATAGATATGTACTAACCACTCTGGGCACTTTACATTCGACCAATATTCCGCTGGTTCCAAATTTCTGGCAATTTTCAGTGGTAAACGAAACAGCATTTCCCGGATTTTCCGGCAAAGACGACAAGCCAGCGGGAATTATCGTTCCAGTTAATTTTCAGTCCGAAATATCCAGAATTTCTATAAGCGCCCAATGTCAATATTTTACAGCTGTTTAATGTGACTGTCGACAAGAGTCGAGAATCACCAAATAGATATAATGCACTCAAATGGCCAAACCCTTTGAACAAGGCGTTTTTTTTTTTTCAAGAGCAATGATTGTCAATGCGAAAAAAGAATCAATATTCTCCTACGCACTTCTCAACAAGAAGACTTTAGGAAATTCCGCTGAACAAATACTATTCTGCTGCCTTAAGGCTGAAAAACTTACTTGACGCAAGCTTAAACATAATTAAAGTTGTGAAAGCTTAGAAAAGTTGGTAAAGTAAACTTGCTGTTCGTTCCCACAATTATCAAATACTTTTCCAATATACTTGTCAAGAAAATCAGTTTTTTTTAGATTAACTTAATAAACAAAGATGTGGAAAGATGTGATTGGCAGAGCTCAGCTTGCGGCCTCGTCTACTTTTCAATTTAGACACGTTCACACATAGCACGGAGAGTCACAACTACTTACCAGTTGCATCGACACTGTTCTGAAGTGAACAAAGGCATCTCAGGACACAATGTGCTCAATTGTGTTATTTCTTTTTACTCTCCTGGTCGCGACCGTAAGCATTGCTGTCGATGGCGGAAATGCCTCAAGCGTGTCACACAAGACTCCTTACAGAGGACAGGCCCTGGTCATCTGCAACACAGTTCAAGATTCACACTGCCACGAAGCGATCAAATCACTGGAAGCAAGCCTGTTGGCAGCACTGGAGAAAAAGTTCGAGCAGCTCACAGAGGCTCTGAACAAGACCTCTGGTAAAGTCTCTTTTAGTTTATGATAGTTTTTATCCCAATTCTATCCTTCTTAAGTTACGATATAACTTTGCTCCTTTTATTCTGGGCAGGTCAACTATTTGCCTCGTGTAGGGAGATATACGTGAATCGGAAGTGAGTTAAACTACATATTTAAGTAATTTAATCATCATCAGAGTTACGAAAACCGATGAAGAAAAGAAAAGAGCTTGAACAACGTCACTTCTTTCTGACCTAAAATGTGTATATTAGATGAAATCGGATTATTCGGAGTATGCAAACCTAACTTCACCTTTGTTTGACTCCAGCTGACAACTGATGCAACAAGAAATTGAAGAAGCTTGTTTTAGATTGACACTTCACTTCATTGTTTTTTGAATTGTTTTTGCTAAAATTGGCTGAAATTGTTTTTAGCATAGGGAACAAGCTAAAAGAGAGGTTAAACTTCAAGCAGTCACATAAATTAGCATTCAATACTTTTTTATCATTTTGTGGAACTGTTCGTTTTTTTGCTTTGTTAGGTCAGATGGAAATAAAGCCTACTTACTGCAGATGGACTCAGGAAAGGTTCCTGTGTATTGTCACATGACAAGTTCCGGACTTGATGCGTGTGGCGGTGGTGGATGGACGCTGGTCATGAAAATTGATGGCACTAAGGTAGCATATCTGACCCTCCTTTAAGCTGAATTAGAATTACTATTACTAATTAATATAAACATGAGTTACTACTTTGTTTCGTGAAAATGAACATCTTTTGAAAGCATTTATTGAAACTGACATTAGGCTTATTAGGGGAGCTCCTGCGAGCCGAAGGCCTGCGAGCGGTGCCCCATATCTTAGAAAATTTGGTTACCCATCGATCTGAAAAAAACGGTTATGACGTGACTGTCCGTACGTGTACGGTGTGTCCGCACGTATCTCTGTCTGTCCGTCCGTACGCACGTCAAAACGCCAAATACCTTAAAAAATAAGAGAGTAGTACATTACCGTAGCTATATCTTTGATTTTGGGTATCCATGTTATTGTTAAGTGACAGCTGTCAAGACAAGCTATACACGCTGACCAGTATCACGTGTTTATATCGCGGGCTCAGGTTTAAAGGTCATCGAGGTTACGTGTTGTTTTGAAGGTGGCCGTTGACCACGGTCTAGTTTTTCGATTGGGTCGCGGGCTCAAGATTATAACTCTAGGGGAGGACGAGGGAGTACGTGTAAAGGCAAAGGTAGGCGCAAATTAACCGCTGGCGCGTTTTTGATCTTTCTACCGACATGTTCCTTGCACAATCATCTCGACAGTTTGTTAAAATGTGGTTAGTAATGGTGATAGGATAGTGGAGTCCAATTCGATCTCATACGAGTGATTAACAAAATCACGAGTATGTTTGCAGACTGAATTGGATGACACGATGTCCTGTTACCAATACACCTTTTTACCGATACGGCGGCCATCTTGAATTCCGAGGAAATTATGGGATGCCCAGGGGGCAGATGAGAAATAATTAAAAAGAATACTGTGGCGTGATAATTTTTAACAATAATTTTTCGATAACCATAGGAACAACTGCCAAATATCGTGACGGAAAGATGTAACGCTTGTAATATTTGTTATGGAATATGAGAGACAAGCAGTAAAAATTTATCCTGAAAGCTGTGTATACGATAAATTTTCCAGCGATTGCCCCCTCGGCAGCCCATAATTTCTCAGTCAAAACAATAGAATTCAAGATGGCCGCCGTATCGGTAAAAAGGTCTATTAATCATAACCATTACAATTTCCCACAAACGTAATAGTTTCAGTTGAAAAAGAGCTTTTAATAGTTACCTTAAAATATCACAATTAAAAATATGGAGAATAGCTTGCAAAATGGCTGTTAAGTTTCTTTCAAAACAGTCATCGGAGACCTGAAAAGTCAGTTTCTTGAATAGGTTACTATAGTGATTGTAATCAATGCTGTGATTGCTGTAGTTAGTGGAGAGGACTTAAAATGATTGGCTTATGTAACTGCCCGATTACAGACAGCCAACTGTCCGTCACACTGTCCTTTTACATCTTTGCAGATTAATTAGGGCAAAATACAGCTTTTTATGGACGAATAATGGTTGAAAAAATTGTAATTGTCATGATTAAACAGAAAAAAAAAAACACAAACCACAAGGTTAACCATTGTATGCTCACAAATGACCAATTTTTCAGCTTCTAATCCAAGAAAACAAATTCTCTGTTTTTCGTTATGGTTAGTTATTGGAATCAGGAGCTCCGCTTTTAGGATTGGCTAAATCTATACATTATATATTGTGTCAATTGAGGTTTCTTTTATTTTTGGTCTCGGTTTCAGCCAACCTTTCATTACGATTCTAACCTATGGAGCAGCAAGATCGACTTTAACCTTCCTGGGGGAGAGACTGGGTTGGACACAAAGGAGACAAAGCTACCGACATACTGGAACACACCTTTTTCCAAGATCTGTCTTGGTATGAGGATCGGAGGTCAGACTAACTTCATCGTCATCAACAAGCATGCGAATTCTCTGTTCTCATTGATTGCTGACGGGAAACACCGCGCCACATCTCTGGGTCGTAACACATGGAAGTCCCTGGTTGGTTCACAGGCTTCCTTACAGCCTAACTGCAACTTGGAAGGCTTCAACGCAAACAAAGGCAACAGGGCTAGAATTGGCATTCTTGGAAACAACGAAAACGACTGCAAAACCTCTGATTCTAGGATCGGGTTTGGCACAGGGGGAGCTTCAGTTGACTCCAACACGTGTGGGAACGAGGCTTTACATGGGGGAGATAATGGAGACAAGCACATCAAAGCCCATGGTTATATCTTCGTTCAGTGACATTTACAAGTTCATTTCTCATCTTTGGTTAAGGGACAAACACATAACAAATAAGTTTTACCTTTAATCGATTGCAGTTCATACCTCTAATGTAAGCTAAGGAATACAAAATAGATTATAACACAGTTGATAAAGATAAATAAAACTGGTGATGGGACAGGACTGGCGTCTTAAGTCGATTTTCGTAAACTTACGCAAAGACGACCTGGCTTAGTACGACAGCTGTCAAATGGCAGAAGGTCGAGCGCCAAAGAAAAGTTGAGTTTCTGGTGATATAACGGTTATTTTATGCCTTTGACACTGAATTGTCTCTGACGAATTTTAAGCGAAAACTACAAATGATGTTGATTTCCAGCTCCTTCAGATTCTGCATTAGAATATTAAAGCAAGTTGTATGTTAAGTTGTCTCTGTGAAAAATGGTCCAGTTTACTGCATTACGAATGAGTTCAATGAATCAGGGAGCATGGAATATTAAAACAAACTAAAACATAACAATTTAAATTCCAGGAAAAGAGGCGGTGGATGGATGCAGGTCATGAAGATTGACGGAACGATGGTAATTTTGTTGGCTTACTGGCAACATTATTCAAAACACGCGGTGTAATGACAACACTTTTACGCGGATAGATAGATTGTTTGGTGTACACTTCTTCTAATCGTTACTTATTCCATAACCTTGAGGGTGAAACTGTAAAGGGTTTTTGTTCACTTTCTGAAAGCATCACAAAGCAACAAACCGTACGTGGTAAGTTGAAAATGCAACCTTAGCCTAGATAACTTCTGGATATAGGAAGACATTTGTATCCAAGGGAATATTTTCCTCCGCAGTCTTTGCTTGGGAAATCCAGGCCTGAAAAACTAAACCTAACAAATTATAGAGTACAGAATACGCAGGTTCGCGTTTGCTTTGAAATAATCGGCTAATTCACTCTACTTTCTCAGAGAAAATACTGATTACTGTTCGTTTTCTAGCAAACTTCCATTATCATTCCGATTTTTGAGAGCAGCCATGATGCATTCAACTCAGCAACTGGGGAAACTGTTTACACACAAGAGACCAAACTAAGAACATACTGAAGCATGCCATTTTCCAAAGTCTCGGAATGCAGATCCCTGGCAAGGAAACCGCGAATTGTATCACCCTTGACCAGAGCGCTGGCTCGCTGTTCTCACTGATCGCTGACGGGCAATTCTGCCCCACATCAGTGCGCCGTGAGACGTGGAAGAGTCTCTTTTCATTTCTCCTTGGATTTTACTTGCAGTTGGAAGTACGGATATTGGTCTATAGTTATCCATATTCGATCTGCGACCTTTGCACACTTCAGTGAGAGGGCAATTTTCCAAGCTTCAAGCTTCAAGGAAGAATTGATGGCATAAGTTAACGGAGGGGTACAAGTCATACAAGTGAGGAGGGGGTCGATCGAACCTCTCCCATGGGTTTTTGTTCTGTTAAGGCACAGCGAAATAAATTTACATTGATTGTTAGCCCTGAGCTTGGTTTGCAAAATGATACCATTTTGGGTGGTCATGGCGTCATTTAACCCGCCATCTTGGATCCGTTAACTTAGATCTCACTATTTTCTTTAAAAGGTCAAAAAACAACGGAATTTCATACAAAATCAAGCCAGAATGCTTATGAAATGTAAAACAGAGCAAATTTCTGCAATTTGATGAAAAAAGACAGAATTAAGTTGATTTTTGGGCAAACCTACTTGAAATTTGCGGTTGTTATGGACACACAATTGAGATATCAAAATTTCCGAATTTTTGAAAAAACTTTATGGGGGGGTCCCAACCACCCAACTCCTCCCCCCCCCCGACACCCACGAGTACGTCCGAGGGTTCATAATTTTGTAAGTTAGTGTCAGCAACATGTTAGAAACCAGTGCAAACTATATAAATGTATTTATGCGCCGTCGATGTTTTATTCGTACAGCTATCAGTAGAATCCTAATTCCGAGTCTTCCAACTAAAACTATCGCCTTCGATCTTGAAAAGAAAGGTGTCCAATTTGCCGACGTTGTCAAGTAAAAAACAACTGTGACGTTACAATGGGCAAAAATGACAGAATTAGTTCTGTTTAGATTACTTGGTTCTACTCTTAGATAACAATGCGTTTAGTTTGTTTTTAGCTTTCCATTAACTTTGGTCATTGCTACGTGATGTGGCTTGAATAAACAAATAAATAGAGCTATAAAGGTAACAATTGATTCATGTTTCAGTTTGGAAAGTAAGAGATGTTGGCGAGAAAAATATAACAATTGTTCGAGGCGCAGCCACAAGCAACTTGAGTGGGAATGAAAATGGCGAAGCGAATGTAATGTTTCTTACGCCTTGAGCATGCATCATTAGATTTTGATGAAACCTTGCGTATACTGAGATTGATGGCGCGTCTTTGCTTACTATGCTCTAAGAATATTGACAGAATAAACAAAGAAGTGGAAAGATGAAGTCGTGAATAACTGAGCGCAAACCAGCAAAGAACGAACCAGGGCTCAAAGGAACGAATTAGTGGACAAAAAAGTGCAGGAATGAATGATCGAACGAACGAACGAAGTAATTTAAGCTAAGTTTTCACGTTCTGTTAGCCATGTTTCGTTCACAACTCTCATCCCCTGAAAAGTATTGAAATCAATTAATGTTCAGGTTTTCTTATTCCTCTGGCAATTCTAGATTTTATTACTCACTGGGTTTTTGTTATTCATGAGAGTAAAAACAGTAATTAAATTCATAGGCGTACGAGCCGGGGGGGCGAGGTGGGCTGCAGCCCCCCCAGTTACAGAAGTTTTTGAAATTTTTCGGGCAAAACGCTGATGATTCGGGCAAAAGTACTCGGGAGAAAACTCTCTGAAAGGCTGTCAAAGCCAGACTTGAAGGTTACTTTCTCTGATGTTTGCCTTGTCAAGACGGAGTTAAGGTCAAATGATCGAACGATCCAGGTAATTTGTTTTGTAAAAGCCATGTATCGTTTACATGTGTTTCGTAGAAATCCACGAGATGGATGTTACTTCCATGAACAAAAGAATGACATAATCAAAACAAACAAAGACCTAGACGTTTTTGTGGTGGCTCTGAAAAGAGCCGTTTTCAGTTGATTCACAAAGAGCTGTTTTAAAATTTTCTTGAACTTCACGTTGAAGAAAGAATTTACTGTTTCTTTTATAGCTTTTTGATTTTACTAGGCAATCGATCTAAGTCATAGACCATGCGAGGTTTCAAAATAACTACAGTTTAATTCCGATCTCTCGATTTTTTCGAACCACCCGATAAGTCGAAACGTAAGTCGTTTCCCTCTCCTCAGTCGAACACTGTAGTTACCCCAGATTTCTCGAAATATCCGATTTTTCGAACCAATTTTCGTTCCCTTTGGAGGTTCCAAAAATAGGGAATGAAAATACGTTCATTACACGTCAGAAATGTGAACGTTTTGTTTTTACTGCGGTTTGAGTGCGTTTGTACACTGACACATGCTTTCGGGCATTGTGTAAATTTTTTCGGGCAATAAGATCACCGCCCCCCCCAGGTCCAAAGGTGCCCGTACGCCTATGATAAATTACTAAATGATTTATGTTTGAGTAAATTATGTGTGCCACTGATGGTCTGAATAGATCCCATTCCGCCTTAGTCTCTTACAACTTTACATGACGATTGAGGTAGTTGCGAAAGTCGACTTGGTTGAAGGATACAGTATCAAACTCCCCTAGGGGCTATTATCGAACCTCATGCAAGAGGCTGTAATATCATAAAAGGTTTTAAATCAACATACATTATTTTGAAAAATACAAATACTTCCCAGGACCCCATTCTTTCGCTTTGTAAACTAATCAGCAACGACCACTGACCGATAATCTCTACGATCAGGGTTTCGGATTTTGCCTTTTGACTGGGATCCATCTTGATTGAAATTTGTGAAGCTTCATTCAGTTAGGTAGCAAAATTAAAAGTGATATGTTAAGCGACTCATCCTGAAACATACTACGGGTAAATTTAATTGCACTGATATCTGCGTAAGAAGAGCTCATTCATAAATTAATGAAGTGGAGGTCCGTTCCCACATAGCAAATCAAAACGTTTTTTGGTCTTTTTATTCGTTTCTGCTGCAGATAATTTAACCAAAGATAAGATGTTGTAGATCTACACAATTGTTTTCAATCATTGATGTATTGGCGTCAGAAAAAGAGGAGATCCTGTCAAAACATCGCTTGAAACAAGAAACTGGAAGATATAATGATCCAACTCTTAAACAGGTGTTTTCGTTACCGGTGGTAGTTAGACATTGGATGATAATTATAAAGCGGCCTCCCATTATAGTAATAAAGCAATAAACATAAAATTTCATATTTATAGCTTAATGTTACCAGTTTCCATAGCCGTTTAAAGTCGAATGACAACAACAGGAAAAACGTAAATTGGAAATTCCCAGTGTAATTTGCCATGCCTGCCATTTTAATGAGATCTATTTGTATTGTCACCTTTTTGGCGTGTTGGATTCCTGAGACATGGAGCTCTGAAGGTCGGTTTAACTTTTTGTTCTTTATTTTTTAGAGTGTTTTTTTTTAAATTACGCCACGTTAAGTTAGGCCGTCTCCTCATGCTTATTAGACTCGACGGATAATGAGACCCCATTTTTCTAGTGCGTACCAAAGGAAATAAGTCGCTGTGTGGTATGCCAATCACCCTGTTTAACACATTCTGGTCTTAGTTGAATCAAAATTTAAACCTGAAACAATGTCAAGCGAGTACCAACAGGCTTTGACAGAATCATTTCTTGCCGCCCCAAAAATGATTTTTAGATCCATTTGATAGCAGCAGCTCTATGTATGTATTGAACGACATAATGGTAGCAATAGAATTATTCTATTTAATCTTTATCCACGATTGACAGTAGCGACACGCTTCTACTAAGGTGGTAAACATTGCGATACTGCTTCTTTAGTTGTATTAAAAGTATTTTTTTCAAATTTACGGCATTGTCAAGGTTCTACCTTATTTGCTATATGGATAAACCATCAAGGCTGGAAAGCACATAGCTCACAAGATTGGGTGACTGTTGGGATCGAGAAGCCGGTGAAAGACCTCTTTGGTAAAGCGCTCATATTTTGCCCAAAGACACCCTTAGGCGACCTATTTCTAAAAATCTAGCGAATTTTCATTTTTTAAAAATTCGCGAAAAATTGAAGGCGCGGTTTAAAAAATGTTTAAACTGTGTTTAAACATTTTAGAAACATTGCGCAGTAATTGTGTTAGATAAAATTCGAAATGTTAAGATGGCTAAGATTGAGAAATTTGGGTTTGAAATATTTCGCGCTAATTGATTTGCATAATTAAGCGCTCGCGAATTTCACCTCATGATACTTCTTAGAGGAATTCCGAGCTTGAAATTCGACTTTTTAGTAGATCACACTGGCGATCACATGCAAGAGGATCTTTCCAAAGGACTAAGCTATAAATAGACGGGATTTAGATTTATTTGATTAGATCTTTTTATAATCGAGCCAATTATTTAAGCTTGTTAACCCCTGAGTATGTTACGTGGATTTTCGAGCTTCTCGGAGGGAAGCGTTGCGAGTTCAAGCATGAAACTTGGCATG
>OZ026600.1:19427693-19497693 GCA_964020085.1 Micromussa lordhowensis | reverse complement strand
GTCACGCAGGATTCACGGGTCAGGATTGCAAAACTGGTAAAAAAACTATTTTTTTTATTAAAGAAAGCGCTACCATCACTTTGCTGATTTTCTCTGCTGTCTTATATTTTAATTATCTGTCAATATTTCTAGCTTAACTTTTAGCATGTGGTCAATCAGTCTTAACCATATTAAAAAGGTGGAGATATTAGTACAAGTTCGATGTTTGTTTTTACACTAAAGAGCGGAAGTCCAGTGTCATGTTAAGCTACAAAACACGAATCGACGGACGCTCGTTTTCATCGACAGCCGGCTATTTATTGCGGGATTTTTACAGAAACAAAACTGAGCAGTACTGAGAGGCGAAAGTTATTCCGCCTTGATGAAACATCACGCGTTGCCAGGTGAAAATGAACCTCACAAAATGTTATTAACTTTCGGTCGCAATGATAAGCGGGGCATACCTGTATTCGACATTGTCTTACCACACTCAAATTTGAGCAGCTTAAGACGAAAATTTCTTAGATGATAACACTGAAGTGATATTCCAACAGACATAATAGTATTAAGGTGTGCTACAAAAAATAAAGAAGAGAGAAAAATTGGTTTCCGGCTCTTCGAGAAGAGATTTTTGGCAGCCATTAATCGCAACGGAAGTGACGAATGAGCGCTCGTGCCAATCCTTCTCCGTATCACACGTTGGACCAAGGGTGCGTGGTTTTATTAGTTATCCGCTGCCAAGGTAATGGTTTTCGACTGGAAGAGAAGGACGGAGTACGGCGCAGATTAACCCATGTCACGGTTGACTTTTCGTCCGACATATTCCTCCCACAATCGTCTCTTGGAAAGTCCCTGATATTTAATTGCCTACGTAATTTCTACAATATCTTGGGCGAATTGCATACGTTTCTCGGGTATAGTTTGTTGAATATTTACTGGAAAAATGCGACAGCACGCGATAAACAATTGTATGCTAAAAGTTGATCCCTTCTTGAGTTTCTGATTCTAGAAAAACAAATCCTCTTTTTTCCTTTATGGTTAGTTATTGCAATCAGCAGCTCCGATTTTAGGCTTGGCTAAATCTATCTATTATTTCTGGGTGGTCTTGTTTCCATTCTTTTTAACACCTGAAAGCCTAAGTTAGAGAACTTGTAAGTGTCATGTTAATGCAACAAATTACAGGGCTATAAATAGTCCATCAGCTGAGACCCAACAATTTGCGCATGCCTTAATGGCTCACTTGAGGGAAACAGCCGAAACATGTCTTATCTTAATCTTTGACTACTAAGCATCACAAAAAAGTGTATGGTAGCAAGGATAGAACGGTGGTTTTCGCTTTGTAAATCGAATTTTAAGCTTTCCCCTCATACCGTTGTTTTGCCGCCATCTTGTGAGACGGTGCGAATGTGTTTACTTTGCACCATGATCGATGGTGGAAAAATGGAAAAAGTTTCCTGAAATTAATTTTATCACAACAACAACAACAACAACAACAAGAAGTAACTAACTAGTATAACAAGGTGTTAATGTATCCAAACTCAATAGCCATAAACAAAGCCGTCCTGGATTTCTTTGAGCTCAAAACCGAGCTAGAGTCACTTAAAAGTAGCAGGGATGACAGCGAAAAGAATGCGATAAAGACTGCACTAACAATGAAATAAAAGACCTTGAGCCGCAGATGTCTCGGCCGCCTAAAGAGGACGTTTTTAAACCCAGAACAGCTAATATACTTGACGTCTTTATGACTGTGCTTATTTTGGGAAATCGCTCGACAATGAGAGCAGTAGGTCAGAAAAAATAATAAGGCTGAAATTTCGGACAAGATATTGTTTTTCTCTGTTACGAATGGGGCTGTGAAAACTCTAAAAAGCGTGTTGTTTCCTTCTGTTGTAAAGGCCCCGTAACAACATTGATAAGTACGGCCACGGCGTAAGTTATGACCTGGTAGATGAGATCGAGACCGGGTATGCGTTAGACGTTATCAACAAGCAACGAGAAAACTGAGTCGTCCTTCCGGCCAGTGTAACGCAGGAGGAGTGTAAGTCCACTGTCGCCCTAATGGTGGCCGATAACATTGATAACTTAGGGTGTACAACGAGTAGGTCTGGAACGTCCCATCGTGTGAACTCTATCCTCGTAACGGAGAGAAATGAGAGAGAGAAAGAGAGAGGGAGAGGGAGAGATAGCCGAGACGAGTCAGATGACCAAGACTAAGCACCACCAGTGGCGAAGAAATGCAGGAGATCCTTGCCGGTGACTCTGGTGACTAAAGAAATCCCCGAGTACTACGGCGGAAAAAGGGTGGGGCCAGGGGAACTGCCGCATGTTCAAAACCTTGGAGTAAGTTCTTCTTATATTTTCGGCGGTAAATCGCAGACGTCCATCTCGCGAAACGCCACTCGGGCCGGGAGCGAAGAAGGACGGCTGTTTTCGCAGGCTACGAGGGTGCGAGATAAAAGATCATAAGCAGTTGAATGGTGCTGTTTGTGTTTTTGATCTGGTTGTTTATACCTAGGCAAGGCTTACTGTAAACGCGAGGAGCTATTCGTTGGCCTAGTCATAATGATGGGAGGTGTTCATTTGTTATTATTTGCTCTTAGGAGTAATTGGAAGTCGATTCGGGGATGCAGAGCGTAGAGAGCTAGCTGTCCAGATCGATGTTGTGGCAGACTGGTCTGTGAATAGGGCTCTAAATGGAAAGCAGTACAATCGAGCTGTGCATCTTCATAAATGTGTGTATGAAGCCCTCGTGAGATTGCTTTTGAAACACTTTGAATCTTCAATCCATTCATTTTCAGCCGTGAACTTGGAACAGCTGAAACTAGACCCCAACCAAGAAGACTTTGAGCAAGTGATGAACAGCCGTGAGTTTCGCGAGTTTGGAGATCAGTTCCATGTTTTTGTACAGGGAATGAGAAGAAAGAGTCATTCTTAGAGAGGTCCTGGCTCTCGTACTTGGAGCTGTGCGAGCTGATGCTGAACCTCATCTACGCTCCGCACACTGCTAGCTGGGAGTTGTATTTGCCATGCCTCGAAGAGGTGATACCATGGGCGTTTGTGTATGATCGCCAAAACTACACGCGCTACCTTATTCCATTCCTGGACGACATGCGTCATTTGCCAGTCAGAATGCCGGAGGTGTACACAGCCTTGAACAAAGGTCATATTTCCGTTCAGATAGGGAGCCGTAATCCTTTCAAACGAAACGAAGCTGACAAAACCATTGAGAACACCATTAATCGCGACAGCAAAACAGGGGGAAGTTACATCGGGTTTAGTGCTAATGGTGCCGCGACTCCGAGATGGGTGCTCAATGACACAAGGCGTGGTGTGTACAGAAAGCTACTTCGCAGGCATCTGTCTATCACTCCATCCCAGACCTACATCCATAAGGAGTTGGCTCCAACACTCATTAAAGAAGACCTCAAAGCTGTAGGAAAGCTGGTAGATCTACTCGAGGATGTATTTACTAATCCATTCAAAGAAAACGCAGTGTTTACGAGCTTGTCCACGGATATCGAAGCGACGACAGAAGTAAGTGATGACTTACTACAGGCCAAAAGCAAGGGAAAGCAGGCAGCGAATGACTTTGTAGTGAACGGTTGCTCATCCAATCCCCGGCACTTTAGATTACTTTTATACATTAAAGAAAGCTGAAGTCTTTTAAGGATCAGAAGGCTGTGTGTAAGGTCGCAACAAGGATCTAGTACTTCCTCTTCGTATGGATCGTGATGTGTTTGCTCGAATGGCACTTCTCGGACAGTTTCGTCAGATTGACATGCATGTTTTGTAACATTGTGCTGTAGACGCCTTAATGGTAATTCTCATTTTTTCACATATTGAGATCAAGCAGGTAAATGCACATGATAGAAAACCACATGACGGTAACAGTTACATCATTTATGACATCATCATAACTTGAACAGCCGTAAAAAAGCTGCTATAATATCTCACTTTTCGGAAAAGATGAAATCTAGTCAATTTTTCATGAATGTTTTCGGCTTGGCATGAAATAAGGACTACCCTTTTAATATCTCAACTGCATACGCCTTCCTTCGATAGCTCAGTTGGTAGAGCGGAAGACTGTAGAAGATGAATTGATATCCTGAGTGTTTGAGTGGAGTGTTTTTGACTTTAACTTTGTCTATTCCTTTCTATCCTTAATAGAGATCAATTTTCATATCAGTGTCGAAATTTACGCGACTTTGCACGACTACGGCAAATGTTTGGACTAAAAAACTCGCGCCTCTATTTCGATTAATGGCATTCGAAGTAAAATCAAACCAATATTGTGACTCTTTCACGTACCTTTCACAGAGCTTTGCGACAGCTACAGATTATTACTTGGAATTTGGATTGGTTCATCGGAATGGTTTTCCTTGAAACTCGTTTTCTTGTTACTTTTCGAAAGGAAAAGATGGAATCTAGTAAATTCTTCTTGAATGTTTTCGGTTTGCCATGAAATAAGGTCTACCCTCTTAATATCCTAAATGCATACGCCTTCCTTCGATAGCTCAGTTGGTAGAGCGGAGGACTGTAGAAAATGAATTGATATCCTTAGGTCGCTGGTTCGAATCCGGCTCGAAGGAGTTTTTTTATTTTCACTTTGCCTATTACTTTCATCAGTTATCATTTCTATTCATAATATAGATTAGTTTTCATTTCAGTGTCGAAACGTACGTGGTTTTGCATAACTGCGGCAAACGTTTGGCCTAAAAACTTCCGCCTCTTTTTCGATTCATGCTATTCGAAGTAAATTCAAACTAAGTTTTTGACTGTTTCACGTACCTTCTACAGTGCTTTGCGACAGCTAAAGATATTTACTTCGAAATATTTGGATGAGATATGTCCAGAAATGCAGGCACTGGCGAAAATGGCGATTTTGGCGAAATATCGCCATCTTAGAAGGTTTGTTGACCAACTCAGGTAGAGGGGCCCTGAAATGTTGGCGAATTTGGCGAAAACGGCGAATGTGGCGAAAATGGCGATTCTGACGAAATTTCGCCAAAGTCTTTGACGAGATGAGAAGAGCGAATAAATTAAGTCAGCTAGAAGGGCCCGGAAATGTTGGCGAATTTGGCGAAAACGGCGAATTTGGCGAAAATGGCGATTCTGGCGAAATTTCACCAAGGTCTTTGACGAGATGAGAAGAGCGAATAAATTAAGTCAGCTAGAAGGGCCCGGAAATGTTGGCGAATTTGGCGAAAACGGCGAATTTGGCGAAAATGGCGATTCTGGCGAAATTTCACCAAGGTCTTTGACGAGATGAGAAGAGCGAATAAATTAAGTCAGCTAGAAGGGCCCCGAAATGTTGGCGAATTTGGCGAAAACGGCGAATTTGGCAAAAATGGCGATTCTGGCGAAATTTCGCCAAGGTCTTTGACGAGATGAGAAGAGCGAATAAATTAAGTCAGCTAGAAGGGCCCCGAAATGTTGGCGAATTTGGCGAAAACGGCGAATTTGGCGAAAATGGCGATTCTGGCGAAATTTCGCCAAGGTCTTTGACGAGATGAGAAGAGCGAATAAATTAAGTCAGCTAGAAGGGCCCCGAAATGTTGGCGAATTTGGCGAAAACGGCGAATTTGGCAAAAATGGCGATTCTGGCGAAATTTCGCCAAGGTCTTTGACGAGATGAGAAGAGCGAATAAATTAAGTCAGCTAGAAGGGCCCCGAAATGTTGGCGAATTTGGCGAAAACGGCGAATTTGGCAAAAATGGCGATTCTGGCGAAATTTCGCCAAGGTCTTTGACGAGATGAGAAGAGCGAATAAATTAAGTCAGCTAGAAGGGCCCCGAAATGTTGGCGAATTTGGCGAAAACGGCGAATTTGGCAAAAGTGGCGATTCAGGCGAAATTTCGCCAAGGTCTTTGACGAAATGAGAAGAGCGAATAAATTAAGTCAGGTAGAAGGGCCCCGAAATGTTGGCGAATTTGGCGAAAATGGCGATTCTGGCGAAATTTTCGCCAAGGTCTTTGACGAGATGAGAGGAGCGAATAAATTAAGTCAGGTAGAAGGGCCCTGAAATGTTGGCGAATTTGGCGAAAATGGCGATTCTGGCGAAATTTCGCCAAGGTCTTTGACGAAATGAGAAGAGCGAATAAATTAAGTCAGCTAGAAGGGCCCCGAAATGTTGGCGAATTTGGCGAAAACGGCGAATTTGGCGAATATGGCGATTCTGGCGAAATTTCGCCAAGGACTTTGACGAGATGAGAAGAGCGAATAAATTAAGTCAGGTAGAAGGGCCCCGAAATGTTGGCGAATTTGGCGAAAACGGCAAATTTGGCGAAAATGGCGATTCTGGCGAAATTTCGCCAAGGTCTTTGACGAGATGAGAAGAGCGAATAAATTAAGTCAGCTAGAAGGGCCCCGAAATGTTGGCGAATTTGGCGAAAACGGCGAATTTGGCGAAAATGGCGATTCTGGCGAAATTTCGCCAAGGTCTTTGACGAGATGAGAAGAGCGAATAAATTAAGTCAGGTAGAAGGGCCCCGAAATGTTGGCGAATTTGGCGAAAACGGCGAATTTGGCGAAAATGGCGATTCTGGCGAAATTTCACTGAAGAGCGAATAAAGTAAGTCAGCTAGAAAGGCCCCGAAATGTTGGCGAATTTGGCGAAAACGGCGAATTTGGCGATTCTGGCGAAATTTCGCCAAGGTCTTTGACGAAATGAGAAGAGCGAAGAAATTAACTCAGGTAGAAGGGCTCTGAAATGTTGGCGAATTTGGCGAAAACGGCGAATTCGGCGAAAATGGCGATTCTGGCGAAATTTCGCCAAAGTCTTTGGCGAATATGGTGATTCTGGCGAAATTTGGTCAAGGTTGCAATGCTAACAAGATTTTGTCAAGGTTTTAAACAAAATTATAGTTGGATACATATGATTTCACTGGAAGGGCCCCAGAAAGTTGATGAAGTTATTTTAAAGGAACCCTACAAAGTTTCCTGGCAGAAGCCACAAACTTGTTATTGGTGGAAAATATGAGAAGTGGAAATGGGGTTCAAGTAACCGTCATACATTAAATGTAATGTAGACAACATCATTTCATAATAACACAAGCATTTCATTCAAATAAAAAAAATACATTCAAATACATTCAAATACAAGCACTCCATTCATCTCTAAATGAGAATGGCAAAAACAACTTAATGGAAGGAATAAGAGGTCCAATGACATGATATATAATAATGGGTTAACTGTAGTCCAAAACCAAAATGATAATTCGAATGCCATGCAATGCAGAAAAATGTAAATAAAGTTGTTGTCATTGTTTCTCCTGTTGCTTCACATCAAGTCAGTTACACTTACGTAGCTAGGCATATCCATATCCAGCTTTGCTTTGCGAACTGTCGTTGTCCAATTCATATTTGAGTTCTCGTTGCTACATGTTCATAATATGTTGGGAATATTGGAACAAAATTGGAGAAACCCAGATAGGCAGACAGGCATACAAAAAGCAAAAAGTTGGATTTAAGCATCATCAGCGCTGGTGCATTCCTTGTACATTCCAGGTCAAACATAAAGGTGTTTGTTCAGCAACCGAACGTCACAAAAGTCTTCATGATCTTGGAATAAATTTCTTTCGTAGCAATAGTAATAGTTATTGACCAATTATTCCAGTAGTTCTTTAGCTCTGTAAAATAGATCAGCACTTTATGCAGCGACATGGGTGATATCAATTCCCTGGAAGCAGATGACATTGGGATGTGAACGAAACAAAGTCGTCTAGAAATTACTGTTCGAATCCAAGATGGCGAACGTGTGGATTTCACTGAGAATCCGCTGGCCAGGCGGGAAGTCCGGATCGAAGAAACCAAACAACCAAATGCACTATACCCCAAATAAGCAGACACGCTGACAAGAAATAATATTCTCTATTTGAACATGGTCAACCAAGGTGCAGTCCATGTACCGGCATTACAGGCCAAACATTCAAAATTATTTTGGGAAACCAAACGTCGGCATGTGAAACAAATTTGACATTCTTTAGAACCTTTAGTTATACGTAACGAAGAGCAATTTTAATAATTCTTTAGTCACTTTCTGCCGTTACATGGATTATATGTAGTCCTGAGATTGTTGGGATTCATAAGAATGTAAACACGTAGAAACAAGACGGCCAGATGATACTCGAATGAATGTTCCATTGTCTGTTCGATTTGAGAAGCTTGGGTATTATACAGGGAATCCCCTGGCTTCGTTTGGGTAATGTGGAAAAAATATGGATATACTTTATGGAATCTTTGGTACTTTCTAGGGAATCCGCTGGCCCGGACGGGCAACACGCTTACAGAACGAAGGAAATAAAGACCAAGGGAAATATATATCAGTATTGCTTTCAGTTCCCCTCGCGGGCAACGCGCATTAACGAAAAAAAGAATTCCCTTGGGCAACGCGCTTAAAGAACGAAGGAAATATATATCTTTCTGCTCGGCCTACACTCATGATTTGGCTGTAAGTTACACGCGAACAACATGCTTGATATCGAGATATTTCGCTTGGGCAACGCGATGGAGCGCTCAGATCGAGAAACACGCTTCCCTGACGCTTTGGAAATAGGGAGATATATTTGGCTCCCAGTTACACACGGGCAACACGCTTACAGGACGAAGGTAATAAAAAGCAACGGAAATATATATCTGTATTGCTTTCAGTTCCCCTCGCGGGCAACGCGTATTAACGAAAAAAAGATTTCCCTTGGGCAACACGCTTAAAGAACGAACGAAATATATTTTCTGCCCGTCCTACACTCATGATTTGGCTGTGAGTTACTCACGAGCAACAAGCTTAATATCGAGGTATTTCGCTTGGGCAACACGCTTAAAGAACGAAGGAAATATATATTGTTTTTGGTTGCACACGGGTTAAGGAATTTCACAACGCTGAAGCGCTCGAATCGAGACACACGGTTTGGTAATAGAGCAAGGGATCCGAAATATATATCAGTATTGCTTTCCGTTCCCCTCGCGGGCAACACGCGTTAACGAACACAAGATGTCGCTTGGGCAACACGGTTAACGTAGGAAATATATATCTTTCTGCTCGGCCTACACTCATGATTTGGCTGTGCGTTAAACACGGTTAATTAAGCGATCTCAGAACGCTTGAAATGATACATTGCTTTGTGTTCCACTCGAGCAACACGCTTTAGTTATAGGGAGATATATTTGGCTTTCAGTTCCACACAGGCAACACGCTTACAGAACGAAGGAAATAAAGAGCAAGGGAAGTATAGTCAGAATTGCCTTCAGTTCCCCTCGCGGGAAACACGCATTAACGAAAAAAAAATTTCGCTTAGGCAACCCGCTTAAAGAACGAAGGAAATATATCTTTCTGCCCGGCCTACACTCATGATGTAATTGAAATCGCCAAAATCGTCAAATTCGTCAGCACGTTTATAGGACTTATCTCTGGTGTTGTAATTTGCATAAAAATCGCCAAATTCGCCGACACGTTAGATCCATCTCTGGGGATGTAATTAGCATAAAAATCGCCAAAATCGCCAAATTCGCCAACACGTTAAACCCATCTCTGGCGATGTAATTTGCATAAAAATCGCCAAATTCGCCAACACGTTAAACCCATCTCTGGCGATGTAATTTGCATAAAAATCGCCAAAATCGCCAAATTCGCCAACACGTTAAACCCATCTCTACTCATGTAATTTGCATAAAAATCGTCAAGTTAACTGACGAAAAATCGCCAAAATCGCCAAATTCGCCTACACGTTAAACCCATCTCTGGTGATGTAATTTGCATAAAAATCGCCAAAATCGCCAAATTCGCCAACACGTTAAACCCATCTCTGGCGATGTAATTTGCATAAAAATCGCCAAAATCGCCAAATTCGCCAACACGTTAAACCCATCTCTACTCATGTAATTTGCATAAAAATCGTCAAGTTAACTGACGAAATTTCGTCAAATCTGCCATTTTCGCCACTGCCTGCATTTCTGGACATAAGTGATTTGGATTGGTTCAGTGGAATGGTTTTGCTTGTTGAAGCTCGTTGTCTTGTTACCTTTCAAAAGTAAAAGATGGAATCTAGTAAATTCTTCTTGAATCTTCTCGGTTTGGCCTGCCCTTTTGGTATCTTAACTGTAGTGTTCCTTCGATAGCTCAGTTGGGAGAGCGGAGGACTGTAGAAGATTATTTGATATCCTTAGGTCGGTGGTTCGAATCCGGCTCGAAGGATTCCTTTTTTACTTTCACTTTGCCTATTACTTTCGTCAGTTGTCATTTCGATCCTTAATATAGATTGCTTTTCTTTTTAGTGTCGAAACGTACGTGGTGTTGTATAACTACGGAAAACCTTTGCCCTTTGCCCTTTGCCCTCTATTTCGATTCATGGTATTCGAAGTAAAATCAAACCAATATTGTGACTCTTTCACCTACCTTTCACAGAGCTTTGCGACAGCCACATATTATTACTTGGAATTTGGATTGGTTCATTGGAATGGATTTCGTAGAAACTCTTTTTCTTGTTACTTTTCAAAAGGAAAAGATGGAATCTAGTAGACTCTTCTTAAATCTTGTCGGTTTGGCATGAAATAAGGTCTGCCCTTTTGGTATCTTAACTGCAGCCTTCTTTCGATAGCTCAGTTGGTAGAGCGGAGGACTGTAGAAGATGAATTGATACCCTTATGTCGCTGGTTTTTTACTTTCACTTTGCCTATTACTCTTCTGAGTTATCCGCATATGTATTCTTAATATAGAGCATTTTCTTTTTCAGTGTCGAAACGTATGTGGTTTTGGATAACTACGGCTAACGTTTGGCCTAAAAAACAAATGATTACTCGTGTTATTCTTACCTTTCGAAAGGAAAAGATGGAATATGTTAAATTCTTCTTGAATCTTATCGGTTTGGAATGAAATAAGGTCTTCCTTTTTCATATCTCAACGGCATACGCCTTCCGCCTTTGATACCTCAGTTGGTAGAGCGGAGGACTGAAGAAGACGAATTGATGTCCTTAGGTCGCTGGTTCGAATCCGGCTCGAAGGAATTTTTCTTACTTTTACTTTGCCTATTAATTTTGTCAGTTATCATTTCTATTCTCTGAATAGAGGTCTGTTTTCATTTCAGTGTCGAAATTTACGCGGTTTTGCACGACTACGGGAAATGTTTGGCCTGAAAAACTCGCGCCTCTACTTCGATTCATGGCATTAGAGGTAAATTCAAACCAGTATTGTGTCTTGTTCTTGTACCTTTAACAGCGCTTTGAGACAGCGACAGATTATTACTTCGAGTTTGGATTGGTTCATTGGAATGGTTTTCCTTGAAACTCGTTTTCTGTTACTTTTCGAAAGGAATAGAGGGAATCTGGTAAATTCTTCTTGAACGTTTTTGGTTTGGCATGAAACAAGGCCTAACATTTTGATATCCTAAATGCATACGCCTTCCTTCGATAGCTCAGTTGGTAGAGCGGAGGACTGTAGAAGATGAGTTGTTATCCTTAGGTCGCGGGTTCGCATCCGGCTGGAATGAATTTTTTTTACTTCCACTTTTCCTATTACTCTTCTGAGTGATCATTTCTATTCTTAATATAGAGCATTTTCTTTTTCAGTGTCGAAACGTACGTGGTTTCGCATAACTACGGCAAACGTTAGGCCTAAAAACTCCCGCCTCTTTTTGGATTCATGGCATTCGAAGTAAAATCAAACCAATATTGTGACTTTTTCACGTACCTTCTAAAGCGCTTTGCGACAGCTAAAGATATTTACATCGAATTTGGATTGGTTCAGTGGAATGGTTTACCTTTCTTGTTACCTTTCGAAAGTAATAGAGGGAATCTGGTAAATTCTTCTTGAATCTTATCGATTTGGGATGAAATAAGGTCTATCCTTTTGGGATCTTAACTGTAGCCTTCCTTCGATAGCTCAGTTGGTAGAGCGGAGGACTAAAAAACTCGCGCCTCTATTTCGATTCATGGCATTCGAAGTAAAATCAAACCAATATTGTGACTCTTTTACCAACCTTTTACAGGGCTTTGCGACAGCTACAGATATTTACTTGGAATTCGGATCGGTTTAGTGGAACTGATTTCCTTGAAACTCGTTTTCTTGTTACTTTTGGAAAAGAAATGATGTAATCTAGTAAATTTTCCTTGTATGTTTTCGGTTTGGCATGAAATAAGGTCTACCCTTTTGATATCTTAAATGCATACGCTTTCCTTCGATAGCTTAGTTGGCAGAGCAGGGGACTGTAGAAGATGAATAGGCCGTTCCGAAATTCATCAGGGAACTGGGGCGAGTTTCAAATTTTAACTAATCGATCAAATGACACCACCATATGAAAGATCTTGTTGAGATTGGTCATTTGACCAAGTTTGGTGCTTCTAGGGTAAACAGAGACGAAGTTATGGACCTTGAAATGTGGTTCAAAATCCATACAAACGTTTCTAATTTTGAGACAGGCCCCCAAAATCATATAAACTCTTAAAAAATTTTTATTATTTCCGTGATACTCTTAAAAATGGACAAACATAGCGATTTTCATCTCAGCTTCTTTCAAATAGTAGGTGCATGACAAGATTTTACAGTTGTCACAAAATTGATCAAAAATTTTAAGAGTTTATATGGTTTTGGGGGACGCTGTCTCAAAATTAGAGACGTTTGTATGGATTTTGAACCACATTTCAAGGTCCATAACTTGGTCTCTGTTTACCCTAGAAGCATCAAACTTGGTCAAATGACCAATCTCAACATGATCTTTCATATGGAGGTGTCAGTTTATTGATTAGTTAAAATTTGAAACTCGCCCCAGTTCCCTGATGAATTTCGGAACGGCCTATTGATATCCTTAGGTCGCTGGTTAGAACCCGGCTCGAGTAAGTTTTTTTACTTTCACTATGCCTATTACTTTCGTCAGTTATCATTTCTATTCTTAATATAGATCAGTTTTCATTTCAGTGTCGAAACGTAAGTGGTTTTGCATAACTACGGAAAACGTTTTGCCTAAAAACTCCCGCCTCTTTTTGGATTCATGGCATTCGAAGTAAAATCAAACCAATATTGTGACTCTTTCACATACCTTCTACAGCGCTTTGCGACAGCTAAAGATATTTACTTCGAATTTGGATTGGTTCAGTGGAATGGGTTGAAACTCGTTTTCTTGTACCTTTCGAAAGGAAAAGATGGAATCTAGTAAATTCTTCTTGAATCTTTTCGGTTTGGCATGAAATAAAGTCTGCACTTTTGGCATTTTTACTGCAGCCTTCCTTCGATAGCTCAGTTGGTAGAGCGGAGGACTGTATAAGATGAATTGATATCCTTAGGTCGCTGGTTCGAATCCGGCTCGGAGGAATTTTTTTTACTTTTACTCTTCTGGGTGATCATTTCTATTCTTAATATTGAGCATTTACTTTTTCAGTGTTGAAACGTACGTGGTTTTGCATAACTACGGCAAACGTTTGGCCTAAAAAACAGATTATTACTCGTGTTCCTCTTACCTTTTGAAAGGAAAAGATAGAATCTAGTAAATTCTTCTTGAATCTTTTCGGTTTGGCATGAAATAAGGTCTACCCTTTTGATATCTCCCCTTTATAAGCCTTCCTTCGATAGCTCAGTTGGTAGAGCGGAGGACTGTAGAAGATAAATTGATATCCTTAGGTCGCTGGTTCGAATCCGGCTCGAAGGAATTTTTTTTTACTTTCACTATGCCTATTACTTTGGTCAGTTAAAATTTCTATTCTTAATAGAGGTCAGTTTTCGTTTAAGTGTCGAAATTTACGGGGTTTTGCACAAGTACGGCAAATGTTTGGCCTTAAAAAACTCGCGCCTCTATTTCGATTCATGGCATTCGAAGTAAAATCAAACCAATATTTTGACTCTTTCACGTACCTTTTACAGCGCTTTGCGACAGCTACAGATTATTACTTCGAATATATTTGGATTGGTTCATTGGAATGGTTTTCCTTGAAACTCGTTTTCTTGTTAATTTTCGAAAGGAAAACATGGAACCTAGTAAACTCATCTTGAATGTTGTCGGTTTGGCATGAAATACGGTGTACCCTTTTGATATCTCAAATGCATACTCCTTCCTTCAATAGCTTAGTTGGTAGAGCAGAGGACTGTAGAAAATGAGTTGATATCCTTAGGTCGCTGGTTCAAATCCGGCTCGAAGGAACTTTTTTTACTTTCACTTTGCCTATTACTTTCGTCAGTCATCATTTCTATTCTTAATATAGATCAGTTTTCATTTGTGTCGAAACGTACGTGGTTTTGCAGGACTACGGCAAACGTTTGGCCTAAAATGCTCCCGCCTCTTTTTCGATTCATGGCATTCGAAGTAAAATCAAACCAATATTGTGAGTCTTTTACCTACCTTTTACAGCGCTTTGCGACAGCTACAGATATTTACTTGGAATTTGGATTGGTTCATTGTAATGGTTTTCCTTGGTTTTCTTATTACCTTTTAAAAGGAAGAGGTCGAATCTAGTAAATTCCCCTTAAATCTTATCGGTCTGGTATGAAATAGGGTCTACCATTTTGGTATCTTAACTTCATACGCCTTCCTTTGATACTGAGCTCAATTTTAGCGGAGGACTGTAGAAGATGAATTGATATCCTTTGGTCGCTGGCTCGAATCTCGCTCGAAGGATTTTTTTTTTACTTTCATTTTGCCTATTACTTTCGTCTTAATATAGATCTGTTTTTATTTCAGTGTGGAAACGTATTTGGTTTTGCATGACTACTCCACACGATTGGCTTCAAATACTCGTCCCTCCATTTCATGTAATCCGAAGTAAAATTAAACCAATATTGCGACTCTTTCACGTACCTTTTACCGCGCTTTGCGACAGTTACAGATATTTACTTCAAATTTCGATTGGCTGATTGTAGTGAACCGTTGCTTATCCAATCTCACTTGAGATTACTTTAACCCTTTCCTGCCCAAGAGTGACTTATAGATTTTACTCTTTAGTCTAACGCCAGACGATTTTACTCGTCGCAGGGAGACCCCTCGGGCAGGAAAGGGTTCATACAATGAATAAAGCCAAGCTGAAGTCTTTTAAAGACCTGAAGGCTGTTTGTAATGTTAGCAACAAGGATCTAGTACTTCCTCTTCGAATGGATCGTGATGTGTTTGCTCGAATGGCACTTCTTGGATAGTTTCGTCAGATTGACATGAAAGTTGTTTAGCAATTGCTCTAAGCACGTTTTTGTAACATTGTGCTGTAGACGCCTTGATTGTAATTTTAGTTTTTTCACATATTGAGATGGAGCAGTTAAATGGACTTTCTAGAAAACGAAATGGCAGTAACTGTTATCATACTGCTCATCATAGCTTGAATAGCCGTAAAGAAAGCAGCAATAATATCTTTAAGACATATCATCACAAATATACGTCTAGGGAAAATCTGTGTGCATTTAAGAAAGAATAACAACTTTAAAGCTGTTTCTAGAAATCCAAGTTTGCGACCAAACGGAGGTTTTGAGGGGCAAATTTAAAAATCGATTTACAAAGTGAAAGCTACCGTTCTATCCTTGCTATCATACATTTTTATGGTGCTTAGTCGAAGATTAAGATTATACAAGTTTCTTTTGTTCCCCTTAAGGTGTCTCCATAGGGTTTTAAGAGCGCGCGCACCGATGATGCGAGCTTTAGTAATGTGTGTGCGCTAGCTGACGCAAGCTCATGGAAAGCAGCAAACAAGTCAACAATATAGCTCAAATTACAGCCCAGAAGAACAAACAGAGAAACCATTTAGAAGAAAACGTAAAGGAAACGATTTGGACGGAAAGGTCTTGTGTGTATTTTGATGACATCGCCATTGTCGAGTCGCTCATCGAAAAAACCGCGTGGTTCGAAAACTCGCGCATGCTCACATAGCGATCTTGGCGAGTTCCTATTCTGATGACGCAATTCCCATTGAGGTGAAAAAATAGAAAAATCGTTATCAGATTTCTCGAATTTCCTTCGGTGAAATTTCTTAAGATTTGGCAGAGAAGTTATTCCTTATTAGCTTTCCTTGCTTTCAACAATTTATCAGAAAAATTTGTAAGACAAGGTTTTCGCTTAGCCAAAAAAACACAAAAATGCTAAAAACGAAAAAACTACCTTGACAACCCCTTCTTTTTGCGATTTTGTTGCCAGGCTCTACCCGGTTTGAGCATATCAGAAAATTTTACCGAAGGAAATTGAAGAAAATTGAAATCAAAGCCAAACAAACGTCAAAAAATGGCGATGTTTGAGTAGTTTTAATTTGAGACTTAAAGCTGATATCAGACTGGTGACTGTTGAACAGCAAATTTTGGCCCTTGTTTGTTATGTTTCAGTAGCTTTGATTAGGAAAATAGCAAAAAGAACGAGAATATCAACTTTCGATTGAGGTCACTGGCGCGCGCTTCGTGATCTTGCATAACCCTATTGAGCCACCTTAAGTGAGCCATGCAACCCCCCCCCCCCCCCCCCCAGCTGACGGAATAAAATATTTTAAAGAAAGTGCTTCGTTTCGCCGAGGTTTTTAGAATGTTCAATTTTTTTTTTGCACTATAAACTTTATGAATAGACCCACAATTGTGCGCATAAGGTGGCATAGTTATCGCACTAAATTTTCACAAGGCCTTACTCGTTGTAGAAATGCTAAACCAAAAAAAGCTAATTTCATGTTCACTTTTTGTAGGGATTCTTTCTAACTTGGGGGGTTAAAACATCGTACCAAATATTTTCGCCATCATTCACTCACCAATGCCTAACATTTGCGCTAAGGCTGAGAAAAATTCGATGATTTGAGCTGTACCACCGCCTGGTTCTCTCATGGACACACTCTTAAACAGGTCAATAACACTATAGTGTAGCTTAACATTTTCTCGTCCAAGGAATTTCAGTTTATATTTAAGAGATAAATAATAGGCAGTGATAAAATTAAATGACCAAGCTGTTTCTTTCTAAGTTTGTAGAGAATTAAGTTAACGATGACATTTTATCCTACTTCTGTGGATTAGAAACGCCCACCACAATGACTCCCACAATAGCTGAATGTTTGTTAAAAACAACGAGTGGTCAATGCTGCAGCATACCTTTCAGTTACAGAGGAGTAACATACGGCTCCTGTACCTCAGCTGATCACAACAGGCCTTGGTGTTCACTGGACCCTATCTACACGGGAAACTGGGGAGATTGTGGTAAGTATTAGACTGGTGTCGTGATCAACTAAATACTTATTACGATATTTTAAGGTATTTTGGTTGCACACCAACGCTCTTGACGAGTTCATGAGTCGTAGTCAGAGCCAAATTGAAAGTTTCCGGAAAGTATATATTCAATTGCATCTTGGTCAAATCGAGAGTATTTTTTTTCGCATAAGTCCTTGGGCGAAGTTGATATTCAAGAGAAATATTACAAGAAAAAAAGGCTAAGGCCACTGAAACATGTAACGAAAAATACCAGCTTTTTGAATTGCAGTTGAAAAACCACAGCCAATCCATTGCTAATTCAATAAGAAACTTTCTTTAAAACTAATAATGCTCTTTATTATTATTTTTTATTTAGCATGATGTCATGGCTACATAACAAGGATAAGTAATACAAATTATAGTTTACACTGAGAAACACATCAGGTTAAAAGTCTTAAACATTACCGAGGAAATTTTAGTCTTAGAGGAAATAAAGTTTTTGAGTTATGCATTTCAACATTTTGTTTTTCTTCGTTGTCCAAGCCAATATATACTCACGGTTCTAGTCACAACTCATTTGTTTTTCGTCTGGGTGACTCAACCGAATCCACGGTCCATTTACGAATTACCTATAGCCCATTGCAGAAACGTGAGAGGGCTGGGACGAGTTTCCTATATTGATTAGATTGAAATCTAAACATTTCAACTGAAATGTTACTGAATGGAAAGCCACCCAGCCAAGTTTGAGAGTTTTCAGTTGAAAATTGTTCAAATGGGAGAATTTCTAAAGTTGCAAAATTCCATACAAATCCTTATAATTTTGTGGCTTGTCTACCCAATCCATACAAACTCTATCTACTCTCTAATACTATGTCAATAAATCACTCTGAAACGGAAAACGATTAACAGTACCATTTCTTCGTTGAAGTAAACAAAACTAACTGCTTCCATCGGCTTAAAATATCGCATTGTTGGACAAATCGCATGTTGTGATGGTGTCTTTCCTTTTCATTATCAGATCATTATTTGTTTAGAAGTCCAGTTCGTAGTTTCTATCCTAATTGTTACGAAAAACGGGAGTTTCAATCGTAATTTCCTAATTTTCGTACGAGGCAACAACTGAAATATTGCAAATGCCACATTCAGTTGCGATGCACCGTATTTAGGCGGAAATGTTGCCGCCGCATTAACATCAACAATCACCCCTCTGCACTTTTTGCAAAATGTCAGATGAAACTCTCGAGCACCTTTTTTGCAGATGTGATCTCATAGTAGCATACTGGATGTCGGTTGTTCTTTGGCTTAAATCTTTGCACATCGCTATTGATTCTCTAAATGACTGCGACAAAATTTTTGAATTAACGGAAAAAAGGCCTCATTGGTTGCTTTTAAATCATATTATTATTGCTGGAAAACTAGTTATTTACAACAGTCGTCTGAAGAATATCTTACCATCATTGCGTTATCTCATGATAAAATTAGATCACATAGAATCCATTGAACGATCTATAGCCATAAAGAACAACCGACTTAAAATCCACGAAGGAAAGTGGAAGCCTCTCATTAATTAAAGACACATTTCTGCATATCTTTTATTATATGCTTATTGTATAGACATTTCTATATAGACACTTCTGTATTTTGTTAACCGTATTTATATATTTATTTATTTATTTTCCTTTCGGGTGTTAACTCGTATACATATGTAGCGTATTAGTGTATAGTAGTACAGTATACAATGTGGATGTAAAGTAGTATCGTGAAGTGTAATAAATAAACGTATTAAATAAAAAAAAATCAACAATTACGAACTTTACTCTGATTGGATATTATCTCCACTAGTAAATAGTTCACCCCTGGGCTTAAAACAATACCGTTTCGTTTCTGAGGATGCCCGTGCTGAAATGCAGATTTTGAGTTCGTGTCTATTTGGTTACCACTCTTAATTTCTTTCGCATCTATTTCAAGAAGATAGGCCATTCTTTATTGGGCAATCGTTTCAAAACAACGAACCAAAACAGTATATTTAACTGTCGATTCAGTCATTCAGTTATTGATCGGAATGCCGTGACACGATCGAAAAGAAGGTTTCTGACCCAAGTACTCTTTGCATTTCGCGCTGTCAAATTTCTTTTCAGTACCCCAGACGTTTATCACTCTTATTTCAAGAAGAACCATTGCTCTTTCGCTATTTTGTTTTGCATTACTACGCATTGAGTCAACCATTATTTTCGTTCTCAATTTACTCTTTTGTCTTGCCGAAATCGAAAAATTCAAGTCGAAAAATACAACATTCTCATAATATTCTGATTGCAGCCAAATAATCCATGTGACCATTCAAATTGCTAAGCAACTAGGCTTGTTTTCAATAATATATTAAAAAATAACCCAAAGCAAATACGCACGCTGATTGGTTTAAAACCGTGTTTCTATAACTCCATAGAAACACAGAACTAGCACGAGCTGTTGATGTAATGATGATGCGAACAAAGAGAATTTACATTTTGATGATCGAAGTAAACAAGTTGTTTTTCTTTTTCTTCGTCGCGGTATTTTCTAAAAGAAATAGAAAACATGTTCTCCGTGTTCCTATCGAGTTATAGAAACACTCGTGAAAAGTTTGGGAGAACTCGAAAAAGCTGTGGAAACACTCGCCTACGGCTCGTGTTCCCACAGCATTTCTCGCCCTCCCAAACTTTCACTCGTGCTTCTATAACTCGCTAGAAACACGGCACATGTTTTCTATTTCTTAATTAACCGTCTGAATGTATAGTTTTGTTTATATCTGGGTAATTTTCCCTTGAAAACAGATGTCACAAAGCCAATACCTGGAGTATTGTTTAGAATAATTCTTCTAGACCTGTATCCTAACTAAGTTGAAGTTCATTTAAGGTTCATACTTTGAAGTCTTATTTTGTAGCGCTCCAGGCGACATTCAAAAACGCCTAAATTATCGAGTATTATTATCGAGAATTATCATCTCAGTTTTAGCAACCAATCTAAGCCATGAGAGATGTTTGGAAACATAAATTAATAATGATTGATTAAGCGCCCACTCCATGCATGACTTCCGAACGTTGAATGCATGGGAGAGGGTTTCCATCATTGAAATAAGAAAGTTTCAATCTAATGGACAATGTCTTGCTTTTACAACTATTGCACCTGTATCTTCATTTTCTTCTCCTGTTTGATTCCTGAGGCAAGGAGTTCTGAAGGTTAGTTTTCTTTGTTATTAGTAAAAAACTATGTGACTGCTTTCTTTCAAGCTAAATCTTTACAAGACTTGGCGATTTAAAACGCGGTAGGTTGATGTATATTGAAGAAAAAATCCAGTTAATTTAGCTTTTTTTTGCTAAATTACAAATGGTGAAGTGTTGATCTTAGGGAAACAATTTAAAATCCCTATTTGTGCGAAGTTAAGATGTTATTCTACAAAAACAAAATTCAAATTATTTTCGGTCTGTGATCGTTTTGTCAGAAGTGAAAGTCGATCTGGTCGAAGGCCGCATCAGCAATGTTATTGTTAATTGGTGCTAAATTATAAAGGGTGAAGTTTTGATCTCACGTAGGGAAACAATTGAAAACCCCTATTTGAGCGAAGTTAAGATGTTATTCTACAAAAAATTCAGATTATTTTCGGTCTGCGATCGTTTTCTCAGAAGTAAAAGTCGATCTGACCGAAGGCCGCATCAGCAATTTTATTGTTAATTGGTGCGGAATCATATAGAATATTGCCTGATAAGTACTATGGATATCCACTCTTTAAAAAGTTGTTGGACAAAAGATAATAAAACAGACTGAAAAAATGTCTTTGTCAAATGTTGAATTTTCAGAGGAGTGTCGTCGTTTGGAGTTTAGAGCGGCCCGGATATTCCACGGCCAGCGTCTAATAAACCACGTGATTCACAGCGCTGACGTCACGAACAAGGAATTCTGCGGTGCGCTATGCTTCATGGAACCGAAATGTGTCAGTTATAATCTGATGACGAAAAATGAAAATGGGAAACACAAGTGCGAATTGAATAATGCTACATGTGAAGAGAACAAGGGAGACATGGAGGAAAATCCAGATTACGTATACCGTGGAGCAAAGGTAAAAGCACGTCGGGAAATAGGATAATACAACACTTAAGGTGTTTATTGCTAGTTTGATGTTTCCGTTAAAAAAAATCATTTTGGATTTACTCATTTTTTTATTATCATTTCAACATTGTGTGGGTGGTTTTCAGAATGCTTGCGCCAATGACCGCTGCGGCAATAAGGAAGCGACCTGTCAGACCGGTTTTACACAAAGAGGATATCGTTGTCTGTGTCCCGCAGGATTTACGGGTCAGGATTGCAACATTGGTAAGAGACACGTAGCTACAACTTACTAGACCCCCCCCCCCCCCCCTTACTAATTGAACTTATCTTAAAACCAGGCTATTGTTGTCGCGCAGACTACTGAGTTGCACAACCTAATGCACTTTATATATTTGAACTAACTACTAATCATGCAAGAGATACAAAAACGAGAAACAGCGTTTCATCACCTTGGCCAACAAAAGCGTTCAGTAAGATTGAATGGTATATTCTAAAAAATGTAAACCAAGCAAATCCATTGATCACTCTCTGCACGCAGTAGTCAAGGCAAATTCAATACATGTATCGAAATGTAATATATTTCTTTCAGATATCGACGAGTGTGCCGCAGAAACATTCAGTTGTGATGCTGATGCTGATTGTATTAACACCAAAGGATCGTACAACTGCTCTTGTAAACCTGGTTATCAGGGAGACGGAAAAACATGTGAAGGTAAAATTTGTCGTTGTCCAGGCGGCAGAAACTTATATCATTATTTGCGCCTCTAAATACATTTTTGAATGGAACTTGTTAGGTAATAATCATTTAAACGATTTCTTGCAATTATGACATCTTGGCGACATAACGAATGGCTAGATTTTTAGAAGCTTTTATGTACGTGCACTTTTCGTGGGAGGAAAAGTGCCCGAGACAACAGCGGAATTTCAAATTTTCATTTTTCCAAGAAATGACCCTTGCAGTTGTTTTCTCCTCTTGTCAAGTTAACCTTAGCTAGATCACCTCTCAATTTTTTAATGAACACGTGTAAATTTCACATATTTATATATTTGTTAAATCGTTGTCAAATGTGCGACTAAAAATGTTTGGGTCACTCTAAAATTAGATAAAAAAATTATCAAATATAGATGTCGCTGAATTTAAATTAAATTTAAGAATTTAAATTCGTTTATTTTACCGTTACCGGTACGTTATATGAAAATATGTACTTTTCTATTAGGGCTTTTTAGCTTTTTGCAAAGTGTTGGTTAAAGAGCCTCTACATTATTGTTTCCATTTTCAGATGTAAATGAGTGTACTGCAGGTACACACAACTGCATTGATGATGATTTGTGTAACAACACTAAGGGATCATTTAATTGCAGCAGTGAGTAAAATTCGCCCTTTTTGTTTGTGAATCATCTTTATCTGACACAATACGATTTTCGTCTTTAAGCGGGGTGTGATATAATAGTTGATGTAATACTGCTGGACGCGGGTTCGGGTTTCAATCCATTTTGGTTTTGTTCTAAGTCAAGATATTTCACTCCACCAGTTCTTTTCTGTTAAATTAACAAAGAGTATAAACTAGTACCGATACATTTTAGGAAACCCGACAGGCATTAAACTGATAAGCACCTAAAGTATCGGAGACAAAACTATTTTGATAGGAAGAGAAGCTAAAGAAAATATTTTTAGAAGCTGTGAAAGTGCTGAATAGACAATATTCGTATTCTCTCGGTATTGGACTGGAACTAGCTTGTGATGGAAGCTCATGCAGAGAAAAATCATTAAAAAGAGAAAATTGTGATTTGTATTTTAAAAGATTCCCCGCAAGAACTTCAGTTGCAAGGTAGGTCCAGTCCAATAGACGGAATACGAATATGACCTACTGCGTCAACATATCCATCCCAATGTCACTCACTACAGTATTCATCAAAACATCGTTATGCCTAACACTATTAGCCTCTAGGGGTTCATAAATGTTATCCTTATAGTTCGAAGCAAATTATGCATTTGTAAGCTTAATCAAAATGTTGTCTTTTACGCAGCTTTGTCGTGCGAGGAGCTTTACCACAGAAATGTGTTAGTGAAAAATATCTTTTAATCTCTTACTTTATTTAATTCGACGTGTAACGTAGCATGCCCCCTTTGTTTTGGAGCTACTTCGTGAACGAAAGTGAGGAAGGAATGAAAGAACTGCATTCAAAAGCGAAACCGGAAAAGGTTTTTAGTACATCTGAAATACAAACAAAGGAAGAAAAAGTAAGGTTGTGAATAGATCTTTTACGTACTTCTAGATAAGAACCCAGGGTGTCCATGAGAGAACCAGGCAGGAGGTGATACAGCTTAAATAATCGATTTCGCTTAAAGGCCAACGACAAAATGATACAGTAGGTTTCATTTTCACATGGCTTTTCTTGTTGTAGAAATAATACAACAAAGGCAGCTAATGAAATATGCATAGATATTTTGCAGAAGGGTCCCCGTAACTTAAGGCGAATAAGATAATTTGACCTACTATTTTGCCATAATCATTCACTCACCAAACCCAACATTAGTGCCTGCCTTGTTCTCTCATGGACACACTCTTAAATTATTTGGTTGACGAAAACATACTCCCTTTCTCAGTCTCATCTAAAGTTGTCAATGATTGCCTTGTTTCCTATACAAAACAGATCGGCTCACTGCACTACGACTGAAATCAATAAATCAGAGAGCACACGGAATACTTAAATAAACTAAAACAGAACAATTGAACTTTCAGGACCAGTGGTGGCGGATGGGTGTTGGTCATGAAGATTGACGGAAGGATGGTAATTTTGTTGGCTTTCTGGTAACAGTATTCAAAAAAACGTGACGTAATGACAGCACTCTTACGAGACTTATAGATTTATATTGATGTGAATTGTTTGATACACATTACTTCTAAGTCTTACTTACGTCATAACCTTGAGGGTGAAACTATAAAGGTTTCTTAACTTGTGAAAGCGCCACCAAGCATCAAACCGTGGGAGATAGGAAGACATTTGGCATCTAAGGCTCATTTTCCTCCGCAGCCGTTACTTGGGAAATCCAGACCCGGAAAACTAAATCTAACCAATATTATAGAGAACAGAATGCGCAGGTTCACGTTTACTTTGAATTAATCTGTTAATTCAGTCTACTTTCTCAGAGATAGTTGGGAAAATACTGACTGCTATTTGTTTTTTAGCCAACCTTCCACTATGATGCCGATCTTTGGAGCAACCAAGATACATTCAACCAGGCAGCGGCGGAAACTGGGTTTGACACACAAGAGACAAAGTTACCAACCTACTGGAGCATACCTTTTACCAAGATCTGTCTCGGCATGAAGATCCCTGGTGAAGAAACCGCGAATTTTATCACCCTTGACCAGAGCGGTGACTCGCTGTACTCACTAATTGCTGACGGACAATTCCACAAAACATCAGTGGGCCGTGACAAATGGAAGAGTCTGCTTGGTTCCCAGGGCTCCTTGCAGCTTAACTGCGACAAAGAAGGGTTCAATGCAGTAAGTAACGCAGCCAAGGCAAGAATCGGTATCATTGCTAACAACGAAGACGAATGCGTCACCTGCGATTCTAGAATCGGGTTCGGTTCAGGGGGGTACCCTGATGACAGCAACACGTGCGGCATTGATGCGCAAAATTATGTAGATAATGGAGAACGGCACATCAAGGTCATGGGATACATATTGATTCAGTGACATTGACATCCGCTTGCTTATTTCTTCGTGTTTCGTTATAGCCTTTTCATTGTTAGTTATTTATTTTGAGAAAAAGAACATGATGTGGAAAAAATAAAAAGCTGTAGAGAAGGCGAAAAAGTGATTTTATTCTCAAATAGATAATGCATTGCAGGAAACACCATTAGTCTAAAAGCATTAGGCTTGGCAACTCAATTTGTTCGACGTTAATTCAGCGTTATGTACGTTATGGCCAGCAAGATGTAAGACAAAACCAATCGAAGCAATAAAAATGTGTTAGAAACGTTCTCTATCCTTCATTCATGCACCTATTCGTAGAATCCTAACTCCGAGTCTTCCAATAGCAAATTAAAAAATCGCCTTCGATTGTGAAAGGAATGTTCTGTAGATCACTTGGGGGTGTTCTAGATCTCTATTCGCTGATTTGTTGACACTGCCAGGCAATAACAAAAGACATGACCATGAGTGTAAATGAAAGAATTACTGTAGTAATTTTTAGATTTGGTTCTACTTTTAGATATCAATGTGTTTACTTTGTTTTTATGTTTTCTTTCACTTTGATTATTACTACTGGATGAGAGTGGCTTGGATAAATAACTAAATACATTTAAATAAATTTAAGAAATGATTCATGCTTTTAGACTACTGAAAGAAGAGAGAGTTGGAAAGTAAGAATAAGTTCTCTGACCTCCAATAGTGTTATGAGAAATTTAGTAGTGAGAATTCCTTGTAATATATAGATTTAGGCCAGCCTAAAAGCGTAGCTCCTGGGCCGGGTTGTTCAGAGCCCGATCAAACTAGCCGAGGATAAAGTAGAATTTTGATTTGAGTTTTGTAACTTTGCGGTGAGATTTTCTGTATATTGTTTTTGTGTTTTGAATTTTAATGAAAGCAAAATACGCAAAACAAAAGCAGTGAAAAAACTTTGTACAAAAGAAAAGGTTATAATTCGGTTAAATTTTAATCCTGGGTTAGCGTTAACCGGCTTCCTACCAACCCTACGCTGTTTACAGCAAGTTAATCCTGACATGAGCCCGCGATCTGATCGAAAAAAGCAGCACTTGGGCAGCGGTCAACTTTAAAAAAACACGTGACCTCGATGAGCCCTGAACTTGAGCCCGCGATATGGTCACGTGATACTGGTCAGCGGATTCCTTGTTTTGACAGGTGTCAATTGACTGCAACATGGATGTCCAAAGGACGCTTTAAACCAAGGGTACATGTGCTCTGTCAACCTACAAGGAAAGCCCGCGAAAACTGAAGCCTCGTTTTGGTTTACGTGTCAATTGTGGCCGCCATGTTGCGCGACTCCACCACCGTCGTCGTCGTCGTCGTCGTCGTCGTCGTGCGTACGCGCCCACGAGCAATACCGCTAGCCATGATACACATGAGAAAATCAGTTCATGGGTTCCCTTCAGTTTCCTAATATGGGTATGGGGCTCCGCTTGGCGGCCTTCGGCCGCCGGAGCTCCGCTATTATAAGAATAGCCGTTAACTACAGTGGCGCCACCCCTTGGAACAGTCTTCCTCGTGACCTAAGACAAGTAGAGTCCCTTGGGTTATTTAAGTGTTTTATTAAAGAAGTACGTTGGGGCACGGCATTCGTGGAATGCAGGTTTAGTTAGGTTTAGGTTTTAAGTATAATTTTTATAATAGTATCTTATCCATTTAATGCATGTTGTTACTGATATATCGTGGGCTGTTTTCTTCACGGTGTTTGCCTGTTGTTGGCTCGTAATAAATTTCTTAATTTCTTGATTCGAGAGTAGTGACTTTCTGTCTGTTGAGTCGCTGTGAGTAGGTAATTGCAGCATTTCGGCGTCCGAAAGCTCACCGGGGTAATAGAACTCACTGTCGGAATGTTCGCTCTCACTCATTTTCAAGGAAACACTTTTTAGCAACAAAATTGTTTCGCATTGTTTTTGCCGGGGTCGTACGCATTTCTAGTAGGGCCGTACGCGTTTTTCCACCCCAATCACTTTGACGCGTTTGGCCCTCATTTTTTCATTTTTTCTTATGGTTTTCCAAGGAAATTGCTCGCGGGGTCATATGATAAAACATGTTATTTTCACATGACTGTGAAGATATCATGTTTACGCGCGAAAGCTCTCCTGGTATTTCACTGGTGTTTATATAATAAATGAAAATATGAAGTAGTGAGTGACTGAGAAAATCAACAGAGAACGAACGAGCGGACAAAAAAGTGCAGGAATCAACGAACGAACAAACGAACAAACGTTACGTTAACCATGTTTCGTTTTTAACTCTAATCCACTGAAAGGCATTGAAATCCGCCATCTGGTTTTCTTATTTCCATGGAAACTCGATATTTTATTATTTTCAGGTTTTTTGCTATTTATGAGAGTAAAACCAATGACTAAATTCAGTTTCTAAATTATTTATGTTTGAGTGATTTGTGTGCACCAATGGTCTCTTTACAACTTTACATGGCGATGGAGGTAGTTTTGAAAGTCGACTCGGTTGAAGGATGTGATATCAAAACTCCTTCAGGGGTTGTAATCGATCTCCATGCCAGAAGCTGTTATTTCATAAAAGGCATTTTGCCTTCACTACACAACCGAACACACTCAAAGGTTGAGGCATGGGCGCGTTGGTCAGCCAGGCCCAAGATCTGTTTAATTGTGACAATGGGCTTACAACAAAGTGGATAAGAGATACATCACGTAAGGTCCTACATGCGCCAAAGCCGGACACGTAAACCCCCCAAAAATCCCTTGTTAGGAAATATAGGGACCGTATACCCCCGACCAAATGCAGTGGTGCCACCTTTGGGGGTTTTAAGGTTAATCTATAAATTAAAAAAGCAATTCATATGACGCTAATTACACAATAAAAATAAACCTAAAGGGAAAGTGCTAGTGGCAAGGCTGACCGTAGAATGTCACAAGTTACTCAACTTACTTACTCTTTTACAGACATACTACCCATGAGTCTTCCCGTACTACGCTCGCACCCAGTTCTCTGTTCCGTGTCGGCAAAATATTCATTTATGTCAATACCGATTATGACAAATTACATTTTGAATCAGCATACCGTATTTTGACAAATATTAATACTTTTGTCGCTTTGTAAACTAATCAGCAACGACCACTGACCAATAATCTCTACGATCAGGGTTTCGGATTTTACCTTTTGACTCGGATCGCTCTTTATCTAAATTTGTCAAGCTCTATTTAAAAAGCTTATTATGAATCTTAGTGGCATTCAATAAAGTAGCGATATGTTAAGCCACACTGCGTGTAAATTAATTGCATTGGTATCTGCATAAGAAGAGCTCATTCATAAATTCATGATGTGGAGGTCCGTTGGAACAAAACAATCACACAAGTTTTTTTTCCTTTCTGCTAGCAGTACTTTAAGCAAAAATAACATGTTAAAGCTCTGCATAATTGTTTTCAATCATTGGTGTATTGGCGTAAGAAAAAAAGAGACGCTGTCAAAATATCGTTTGAAACAAGAAACTGCTAGATGTAATAATTTAACTCTTTAAACAGGTGTTTTCGTTATTAGTAGTAGTTAGTTATTGAATGATTAAACGGCCTCCCGTTATTTGTTAAAAGCAATAAACATAAAATATAATATTTATAACTTTATATAACCAGTTTCCATAGTCTCTAAAATTCAAATGCCGACAAGAGGAGATACGTGAATTGGAAATTCTCAGAGTTCGCCATGCCTGCCATTTTTATGAGTTACATTTGTATTTTCATGATGTAAAGATATATGAAATAATTCATATGAACTGCGGTTATAGATAAAAGTGAAGAATGATCCTCGCAGTGAGTTTTCCAATTAAGCAACTGGAAAGAAGAAGCCTGAAAAAAATTCAGGGCTTCAACGGGATTCGAACCCGTGACCTCCGCGATACCGGTGCGATGCTCTACCAACTGAGCTATGAAGCCACACATTGGGAGCGAGGTCAATTTGTTGAGTTCATATCTTCCCGTGAGGAGTGAAATGATGTAAAGATATATGAAATAATTCATATGAACTGCGGTTATAGATGAAAGTGAAGAATGATCCTCGCAGTGAGTTTGGATTCCAGAGGCAAGGGGCTCTGAAGGTTAGTTTTTCTTTTTGTTGTTAAATGCTTGAGAAGGCTTTCTTTTAAATTACGCCAGGCTTACTTAGGCCAACTCCTCATGCTTATTAGACTCGACGGATAATAACTATGTCACCCGACTTTATTGGTACGTTTTAAAGGAAATATCTCACTGTATGTGAGTGTATGGTTTGCCAATCATCCTGTTGAACGGTTAGTTGCATGATTACCAAATTCTGTTCTCATGTCATAGGAAAAATTTCACTCAAAACAAAGGCCACTGAGGTTCAACAGACTTCGACCATTTCTTACCACCCAAATTGATATTTACATTCACTTGAAAGCAGCAGTTATATGTGTTTAACATTTTTCCTCTGTGTTATAGTGTTAATTGTTAATAGGAACCGTTAGAATGTGCAGTTACGTAATATACGCGATCGATTCTCACGAGTGGACGCTTGATATAAATAGTCAAGTATAAAATGTTTAACTTAGTTGTAGGTTAGTTAACAATAAAGTTCGGTCGGCCGTTTTATCCACCAAAAGCTTCGTTATTTATCGCTTGGACACAACACTCTGCACACCATAATAGTACAAGCAACTGAATCATTGTAGTTAAACATTATACAAATTGGAAGGTAGCGATCTACTTAAATTCTGGAACGCACTTCCAAATCAATACCGCACTGTTACATATTTTAACGGAAATTTATTTCCACAAGGCCGATTGTATCCATGTTTGTTTGTATGTTGTCTTCATTTCTAAATATACATCGACATTTGCAAGACGAGCAACTCAGCTAGGAGGGCTCTAGTTTTATTCTCGCTGGAATTTTATCTGCTACATTTACAGTGTACTATTTAGTAATACTAATAAGAATGATAATGATGATGATGTGAAGATGATAAATGTACAACATGGCACAGTTGTATGCTTTCAAACAGCAACGTACCTCGGTTATGACCATGCCAAATATATCTTTTTCAGATGAATGCAAACGTCATTTGGAGTTTAAAAAGACGTTCATAGGTAAACGTCTGATGAACCACATGATTCGGAAAGCTGACGTCATGGATCAGGAATTTTGTGGTGCCCTATGCTTCATGGAACACAATTGTGTCAGTTATAATGTGATGACAATGAGTGAAAATGGAAAATACAAATGCGAATTGAATAATGCTACCCACGAAGAAAACGAGGAAGACCATGAGAAAAACTCAAATTATGAATACCATGGAGCAAATGTAAGACCGAGGTCCTGATCTTTTCTTTAATTTATACTACTCATTTACCGACTGCTTGCTGTATCCTTTACGAGAAAACAATATTTCGAGCTTTACTTGTCTTTTCTTTGGGGGGGAGGGGGGTGGGGGTGGGGGGATGTAAGAGATTTTATTTGAAGAGTGACGCTGCGTTTTAAGATAGAATCTGTTCATACCTTGTCAATACTAATTTGTTTTCCATAGGCGCCAAAATTCATACGGGAATGTTGATGTTTTATACAAAATTCCACATAGAACTTGTCAAGAGCTCTTGTGTTGACATGTATAGATTTGCCTTTAACAATAACTTAGCGATTGTTAGTTTTTGCTATTTTCACGTCAACCATTGTAACTTAAGATATGGAATTTTATATTTTGATTTTGAAGAAGACTTAATTTAATTTCAATCTAATTGCTATTATAGGTAATAATTCTTTTGATATTTCCTCTTTTTATTTTCCTCGTTTTAGAATCCTTGCGCCAGTACCCCTTGCGATGATAAAGCGACCTGTCAAACTGGTTTTACGTCTAAAGGATATCGTTGCTTGTGTCATGCAGGATTCACGGGTCAGGATTGTAAGACTGGTAAGAAAAATATAGCTCAGTGGAAATTGTTTTTTTTTTTTCTTAACAGAGCCTTTTCACATCATGTCACGCAAGCCATAATGAAGTTCCTAAGCAACTGAACCTGTCTACTTCGGGAGACAGGTTCTTTTCGTAAGGGAACATTTCATTTCGTTTGGGAAGACCAAGTACATGTAGAACTATACCATTAATGAGAGCTATCCATCAACACGATCCAGAATTTTTATTATCAGTAAACATAAGTAATCGGATATCTTGAATTGAAATTAGTACTATTCGTATTTAAAACGATTTTGACGATCAGTGTTTTAAAAGGGTCAAAAACCCAGTGGCGACAACTGAAATCCATCGTCCACTCCTCTTTTTCTATTTCCTATGTGTATTTCTAATAGTTTGACGACTTGCCCAAGAAAAGCCTACATCCCTAGCGACTGATACTGAGTTCGGGTTCTAGAAAACACCATGGACGAAAGCCCGCGCTAAAAACTAAACATCTACAACAAGGAAGAAATACAGAACTAGCAACACTTGGCACTATTAAAGATTTATAATTTATTCTCGAAATTAACAAGCGATTGCTCAAAGTTGTTTCTTAATATAGAACCATAACATTTTTTTTCTATTTCTGTCGAGTTAAAGAAACACTCCTGAAAGTTTGGCAGAACTCGAAAAATACGTGGAAGGATTTACCTGTGACTTCTCAAACTGCCACTCGTAACTTAATAGAAACACCAAACTTTGAACAGAGTTTGGCTCATTTTTAGCAAACGGTGAAGTCGTAATCGCCTATAACAGTTGTTACCAGTTTGTTGTTCAGCAGCAAAGTTATAGACGTAAGACCATCGTCTTTACACGGAGGCAAAAAAAGCAGAATTAAGGTGGCGCAAAATAGTCTCCAGTATTATACAAGATGTAGATTTTGATGGATTATGATAACCACTCTTTGTCAGTTGTCGCTACAATCATGAAATCAAAACGCTGCCAAACCATTTGTTATCATTTCTGTGACACAAAAGGTTACCATAGCAACAGTATGACCTGTTAAAAACACCCTCAATGTTACCTTTAAGTAGTTATATTTCAAACACGGCAAAGCGAAGCCCTTTTATTATCAAATTTTTGACGAGCAGGAAAATATGCAACGTTTGGCAGATTTTTGGAGAAAATATGTACGTGTACATTGAGTTCAGAGTCACCTTGCAGTTAAGGTGGCTCTGAACCCTATGTACAGATGGAAAGTGCTGGAAACTGCTCACAGAACCACCTTAAAATGAAACATCCCACGAGTAGATCGTTTGGAACGTCACAATAACATAACCAACGCGCCAAAGGTCTTATTTTCCTGCTTACAAATCATTCAAAATTTTGTTCAGGCAAAGTTAACAAGTTAACATGTTTACACTCCTGATAAGTCCGGAGGCAAAAATGTTAGCTTTAATCTTTTACAAGATGGCAAGCTAATCCAAGATACTTGAATGAATGCAATTCAATTTTTAGACATTGACGAGTGTGCTGAGGTAACATTCAGTTGTGATGCTGATGCTGAGTGTATTAACACCAAAGGATCGTACAACTGCTCTTGTAAGCCTGGATATTATGGAGATGGAAAGAATTGCGAAGGTTAGAACATTTTTTTCGCTTTCCGAGTTCAAGAAAAAGAAAGTAGTACAGCAGAAAGTAACAAGTGAATCCAGTAGTGAAGTAGTCAAAGCAAATTCAATACGTGTATTCAGGGCGATATATTTCTTTCAGATATTGACGAGTGTGCTGCAGAAACATTCAGTTGCGATGCTGATGCTGAATGTATTAACACCAAAGGATCGTACAACTGCTCTTGCAAAGCTGGTTATCAAGGAGATGGCAAAATATGTGAAGGTCAGTTTTTTTTCGGTGTTTTCAAATTCAAAGGCAATAATAGTGTAAGCGCGAAAGTCTCTAATACAGATAATTTGAAGGGCGTGGCAAGATTATTACAAAACAGTCGACATTTAAGTTCGGGTTACTAAAGACAAAAATCAAAATCTCAGCTCACAAATAGTGTTTCCATAAGCTCGTTAGTGCTTTTGCAAGGAGATATTTTCAAATTTTGAAAACCAATATATCCTTTTAAATCACACACAAAGAGCTAATATTCCTTTATTTGCTAAATTTGGTTTTTGAAGCGTTAGCATTGCTCCCTGTCTGGCAAACACTCATACGCGTGCAACTGAGGTAAATGAAAACGACGTCAAAGTCATCGCAGATTTTCTCTTTTCAGATGTTGATGAATGTACCACAGGAGCACACAACTGCTTTAATGATACTTTATGCAACAATACCAAGGGATCATATAACTGCAAATGTGAGTTAAATATGACCCTTTCCTCTGCGTGGATGCCTTTGATTACACTTAAACTTAGTAAGAGATTAAGTTGCCAGATGCTGTGATTGATGCGATGAAAGCCTTATGAAGGTAGGGGTCTTGGTTCGAAGCTTTGTCAGGATGTTTTCAGTTTTATGGTTGGGTTCTTGTGCACCCTATGATTAAGCCCACCCAATTACATGTACATTGTCTATAAACCAATCATGTGAGTAAAAACCTCGCGCGTCCGGTCTATTGTACTTATGCATAGACTCGGAAAATACAAAAGGAATTCTTGTACAACCTTTCACCCTTATTGTCACGTTTTTGCGACTGACTGAGAAATTTTTAAAAGCCGATTTCCCTCAAGAGTCAACCTGCACGGCTCTGATTGTTTCATTAAAAATGAAGTTGAACGAGTAACGTTGTAGCTTGCACATGCACCGAGCCGTGAAAACGTATAGCTACAAAAGCCCTCCCCTTATTCATTTGTCTTTCAAACCCAGGGCCAATTTAAAAAATAGATTAACATAGTCCAGAATTAGCAAGAAGCTGATTCAGTTTTATTACCTTTTAGTGATTTTTATTTCAAATGCAAGCGACATCTGTTGTTTTTTAATGATATTACCCCACATGAGGCCTCTACTCCAATACCGAGAATACCAATATGGTGTACTGGATAGGAGCAAATGAAATTTGACAAAAGCGCCATGGGGCGCTTTTCAATCGATGAAATACTCTGGTCTGAATTTCCGGAATTTTCCAGGACAACCTCATGAAGTACCTAAATTTTTGGAAATTTCTAACCCTGAATTTCGTTCAATTTGATTTTCCTCCCAGAAGATTTTTCGGTTGACTATTGTCCGCTTTTCTGAAGTTCCAAATTCTTAGCAATTAAATTTCCCTAACATTTGTTCTCATCTCGAAAATTTGGGAATTTTGGTTGAATGGATAGTGTCCCTGGTTTGTACGCTAGGAGACATGTTTACCTTTTGAAAACGACACCATGAGAAAAAGAAAGTCAAATCATGAGAATAGAAGCAAAGAGAAACGTATTTTCGTCCTCAATATTTATCTATTTATTTATTTACCATGTAAGTCCAAATTCAATGCTGAATGCATATGACTGTGTTAGCTAATAATCTAATAGATCTAATAAATCGCAAATACAACTAATAAATTGCTTCTTTGAAAGACTCAAGTAATTCTGCCAATGCTGCATGACTGGGCAATCTGTCTCGCTCCTATAGAGTCCTTGCCAGGAATGAAAACTTGTGAAGTGTATATAATAACCAATGCTTTTCTACTCATTTGTTAACGCAGATTCCACTTGCAAGGAGCTCTACGACTTGACTTTGTAAGTGATGGATAAGTTAATTCAAAATTTTTCTCGTATATACCAGCATGAAATTTCCAGTTTACAACACGACGTAGTGATACGGCCTAAATATATCTGACTCCCTTCGTGATGTAGAGCAAACTTTGGGCGGAATAAGACAGCTGCACTCCAAATCAATAATAGACCTCTTTAGCTTGGGCAGTTTCGCGTGTTTTCCTAGTTCAGACCATGTGATGATACTCTTGGGAATTCTTACTTTCAAATTTTTAAATAGTCATGTGCATATGAATGAATAACTTTTAGTTGGATAAAAGAACTATTCTCTGGAGAATATCACATGGTCTGAAATGGGAAAACAAACTGCCTAAGCTAAAGAGGTCTATTGAAAAGAGTGTCAATACGTTTACAATATAATCAAAAACTCATCAGTAAGGATGTTAAAAATATAATTTTTTTATCCAACAGTGAGGCAACTGCTGCGTCTTCAAGTTCTTGTCCTTGCTTATGGAAAGCATATTTCTAGTCTCGAGTCGATTTAAAGATAGATTCTTCTGTGGATGTTAACCACTCACTCTGCGGGTGAGATTTTTGAGCAAAAGCAAAATATCAAATAGATAAAAGACAAATGGTCTTTTTTTTCTGAAATTCAGAACCAGGGAAAACAAAGCCTACCACTTAGACGTAGGATCCAAAAATATTTCAGTCTACTGTGTCATGGACGACACTGAAATGGGAAGATGTGGTGGAGATGGATGGACTCTGGTCATGAAGATTGACGGAACAAAGGTGTTTTATCCTCCTTTTAATTTTATAGTTTTGTTGGCATTCTTGCAGTAAAATTCGCAGCAGATATAGATAGACAATAGATGTGAACAGCCCCTGTTTATAATTGTATCTAGGAATATGTCGTCAAGTGGAAAAAGTTATCCTAAATTATGCAGGGCATTATTAAGAAACAGTTTTTCTGTCAAATAGAGCTCATAATCGAGCCAACTAGGCCCATTAAGAAGCTACGCCCTCTAAAAATTCAAGGAAAACGCAGTCAAGAGTAAGGGTGCCGTTTCATACGATTGGTCTTCGTATGTTGTACGAGGAATAGAAGCATTCGTTTTCGGGCTTAGTCTCCTTAGCATATCATGTTTGGGTGAATTTCGTGATCTACATGTTAACTTTTCAGACTGTGGTCATTTTATACCGACTTAAACCAGAAAACCCTGAACTTATAAATGGCAGGGTTTCCCTATCAGAGATTCTTGGCCAAATTCTAACTACCTCTTGTTTTCTAGCAAACTTTCCACTATGATTCCAATCTCTGGAGCAACAAAGAAGCATTCAACATTGTGGGAGGGGAGACTGGCTTTGACACCCACGAGACTAAGCTACCGACATATTGGAACACACCTTTTTCTAAAATCTGCCTCGGTATGAAGATCCCAGGCGAGGAGACCACGAATTTTATCACCATAAACGAGGCCGCGGATTCGCTACACTCACTGATTGCTGACGGGGAATTTCGGGCCACATCACTGGGTCGTTACGCGTGGAAAACGCTGCTTGGTTCCCAAGGCTCCTTGCAGTACCACTGTAACAAAGAAGGGTTCAATGTACTGGAGAGAGTCAAAGCAAGAATCGGTATCATTGGAAACAACGAAAATAACTGCGGTTCTTGTGATTCCAGAATCGGGTTTGGAACAGGAGGGCTCTATGACGACTCTAACACTTGTGGAAATGAAGCAGTCGCTGCACCAGATAATGGTGACAAGCACATTAAAGCAATGGGATATATCTTAATTCAGTGACCACGCATGCTACTTATAAAATGACGGACAATGATGTAAGAAGGAAAATATTAATTTCTAAAGGTTACCGCTAAATTAACATGGTGATATCGATACTTAATGCACAGCCATTATTACTCCACTATTACGCGATTTTCCAATTTAAGGTTAACAGAAGGCGCACAACATGAGCCCATATTTTCGGATGCTGTAGACCGTATTTCAAAAACTAGAAAACGGAATACTGAAAATGGTATATATTGTAAGAGTGGGATAATTAAATTAGCTATTTGTCCAAATTAGCTATTTGCCAAAGTTCGTATGGTCTGGTGAAGGGGAGAGAGGGGTGGGGGTATTGCAGCGCCCGCAGTTTTTCTGGCCATCAGACAAGCAACAGCCGGAAACACGTCTGTGTTCGCCGGCTGCCGCAGTTTCGAAAATCGTAAAATATGTCGGGCAAAATGCTCACGATTCGTGCATCAGCGCTTGAAAAAAACCCCCAAGGTTTCAAGGCTTGTAGACTATTTCTTTTTTTACGTCTGCCTTGCCAAAACGGACTTAAAGTGCCACTATGATGAAATTTTCAATATCCAGTTCTTTACATTTTAATTTCGAACACAACAGGTCTTTCCTAGATATCTTGCCAAATTTCAATCTATTACGAACATTAGAACTCGCGGTTTTTGGACCTTTATTTCCGAGAATTTACGACCGCCATTAATTTCCCTTGTTCCAAGTCCTGGTTGAGAAGTGGAGAAAATGACGTCATTTTCTCAAAAATACCACACGGGTTGAAATTATAATAACAATTAATGTCGAAAATTGCACGAATATATGGGCCAAAGTTTTTGTTATTCTTTATGCGAATTGCTGTGCTAATTGTTATTATAATTTCAACCCGTGTGGTATTTTTGAGAAAATGACGTCATTTTCTCCAATTCTCACCAAGACTTGGAACAAGGGAAATTAATGGCGGCCGTATATTCTCGGAAATAAAGGTACAAAAACCGCGAGTTCTATTGTTCGTAATCGATTGAAATTTGGCAAGATATCTAAGAAAGACCTGTTGTGTACGAAAATGTAAAAAAATGGGTATCGAGAATTTGATCGTAGTGGCACTTTAAAAGGGAGTCAGATTGTACATTGAGACTTGGTCTCTGAAACGTTTGGGAATTACTTTCCATGAATATCCTTGTAATTGGGTTCTTCATATTGACAGATTACTTTCTAGAGCTGCTAGTCGACTGTGTATTTTTAGGGTATGCAAGTATTATGAGTACACTAAAGATCAGTAAACTCTTCGACTCTTTAATAATGTCATTATTTCTGTACGGATTAGAAGTGCGGGGCTCTGCCTATAAAGGCAAATATTTAGATCGGATTGACACCTTTTTTCCGCGAGCCTATCGTCGTGGCTATGCAAGTAAGATCATTTTGATATCAACCTCGTCCCCAGGACCTTCTCCTCGACGATTTTCAAACTGGCGGATCGTCGGGAGAAGACCCTGGCAAAGGCTGAACTAATACCCTTGTTGATTGGCCCATTCATACGAACACGCTGATTGGTTTAAATACATCCTAAAGAAATATGGCGGACGTAGCGAGTGTTTATAAGAAAGGGCTTTAGGAATTACAGTTCAGTTCAAGCATAGTTAGTAGAGGGGATTTTACTTTCAAAATATTAACTTTTGAAAATCATTCAATATGAAAGAACCACTATTTTAGCGTTTGAAACACGTCAAATGACCACCTGTTCATTCGTAAACGACGACAACTTGGATTTCAGTGTGGACGGTCATTGGCAAGTGACTTTGAAAAACTCAAACAATAACCTGTCTCTTTGAAAGTTGCTGGGTTTCATAACCAGTCTACTAACTTTGGTTCAAGAGATGTTGAATCAGACTGCCATTAACGATTCGAAAGTTGAATCTTTTCCTTTAGATTTTAATTTAAAAGATGTAACCTATACCATAGAAGTAGAAATAAGCCCTGGAAAATATACATAACGAGCATGTAAACTCAAGCTTTTGTTGAAGTACAGATCTGCCGACAGCTAGCGAGCAGCAGCTTGTCACATGTGACCTTATGAGCTGTTTTTGTTGTTCTACATTCATATATATGCAATTAGTTTTTCTGCCAACGGAAACAAAGAAGAGTTTCAAGCGTTTGTTATGTTCGAATTTCAAATCAAAAAAGGAGCTTTTGCTCGTAACTGAGCTTTGTTCTTTTATACAGAAAATCGCTTCTATTTTCTTGGACACGTATTCCTTAAATATAGTCCTTCTGTCTGTATTAGGTTTATGCTTATTTCAAATCTTATTTCAAATGCACTCTTTTTGTAATAATAATATTGTTTTTCTGGCCGAGGCTGAATTGAATATTTTTATTTTCTGCCGAGTTTAGGTTGAACATATTCTTCTGAATATTCTTAGATTATGGCATATAACATTTCTTTTGTCAAATGTATTTGCTGTCTGAATGGTGTTTACGTAATGTTAGAGCCAGTCTGCAGACATTAAATACATATTGATACAATGTATATGACTTCTTGCAGAATTGTTATTAGTATCAAACATACGGCCAGTTCTATGTTCGAGATTCAAATGTGAAATAAGTTTACTTTATTGAACTATGGTGCTTTTTCCTCAGTACCTGGCCGGGCAAAATGGTTCCTGTTTTATTGTCCAACAGTTATATTTCTAACTGTCTTAGTTTTCTATAAGTCGGGGCCTTATTTCAAATCTTGTTTAAGTAGTGCACAGGAGAACAGGTGGAGGAGACCATTTATGTGTATAAATTTTCAGTAAAATTTTTCCAAAAAAGAAATGCACAGATTTACAAATGAATAAAGAACAATTTGACTTTATAGCCTTTTTTTCCTGTCTTGCCAGCTCGCCATGCGAGAAGGGAGATTGGAGGATACAGGTGCTACTCACTTATTGTTTGCTGTAGATAAATTGCCATCTTAATTGCTTGATGAACCATCTTGGCACTGAAAAGGGTCAATTAAACATTTACGAAAGCAGCCAGTCTTTTAGTGTATTCCACAAGCCTCAAAAATAAGTTTTATAGGTGACAACATTCCAACAGAGTATGAGTCACTCATAGAGAAGATAAATAAAAATTACATATTCCAAGGTGTAGTCTTTGATCTAGTCAGTGATGACTGTATAATGTATTGCATTGTTAACATTTGTATTATTCAAGCATTCCCAACCTTGTCTTCAATCAATGATGTTGGCATAATAAAGCCATGTTGAAAGAATTTGCACTGTGTATGTCTACTTGTATTGATAAGCTTCATACTACTTATTTGAAACCTTTTATATTCTTCAAAGGTGTTTAAAGATTACTGGATGGGACCTGGGATAGTAGTTAGAAAGGTTTTCCTAGCATTACTGTTTCCAAATTTGACTGGTTCTTTGCTCACAGCAGTGATTAAAATTATCAACCAGCAACATGCAACAACAAATTGCAACAAGCAAATTTTCCTGACCCACACAATATAAAAATGTGTGTTAGAGGAACACTAAACAATTATGTCCGTTTTACAGAACTATTTTCACTGACCAATGACATGTAATAATAGCGGCAGATCTAGGGGAGGGGTCCACGGAGCCTGCCCCTCTATTTTGGGTAAAAAAAGAAAAGAACGCAGAAGGTAGAAAAGCCGGCCAGGCAAGCAAACCACCCCCCCCCCCCCCCCCCTCGTCCTTAGCTCAAGGTCTAAATCTGCCACTGAATACACTTACAAGCACTACAGTTGTATGGCAAGCAATTCAAGTTCAACGATAAAGCTATTATTGAACTTGAAGTGGTTGTCACAAAATGTAGTGTTTATAAGTGTCTTGCATATCATTATGTGAACAATAATCATATACAACCACTTGACGACATGAAAAATTGTTCAGTATTCCTCGCACACATCATTTATTACTTGCATAATAACGTCAGCATGCTTCTTCTCCCACATGGGGAAGGTGGAAAAGATGTGCTGAGCTGAGGTCAAGCAATCACATTCGAGCACTATGGCATCTATCAGTTTTAGGGTAGGGGAGTCAATACCGCCAAATCTCCTGCGGCTTCCTCCAAGGTGTAACCGGCATTGTTTAAGGAACTCCTTTATTTTAAGTCCTTGTAGGGTGGAAACTGTTCTTACTTTGTTGGTTGGAGGCGTTCCCTGAACACCCTCCAAAAGTCCATCTTCCCTTTCAGCATCAATACAATTACTACAATTAGAGCAGCAGTACTGTAGGGAGGGTGGCTGTTGAACTGGCTGTGAACCAAGGTAATTAAGAAGATAATACCTGAGATGTGATTTGTTTTGCTGAAGTATTCAGTCGGTTTTTAGTACTCATAAGAGTGAAATAATAAACTACTAAATGATTTATGTGTTTTACTGATTGACTTATAAGCCTTTACATCTACATTACATCTTTACATGACGAGTGAGATAGTTTTTATGGTCGCCTTGGTTCCTGGCTGTGATATCGAGACTTCCTTGAGTCGTGATCGAGGGTGATGTCAGTCGGTATAGTCATTTAAGGCTTTAAAAGTCAGTCTATACTTCCCACGACTTAATGCTGCCGCTGAGCAAACTAATCAACAACGAGCGTTGGACTCATCATCTGTACCTTTTATTTATAAAGCACACTCCTTATGCTTCACACGTTCCCTTTAAAACATTTTGTGAAGCCTATGAAAATAAAAAAAAAACGTACTGTGTTTAAATTAACTGATGACTGCATAAACCGGGAGCTCATTCATAAATTCATGACATGAAAGTCCGATGAAACAAGGCAAATTAATCAAGTTTTTGGGGCTTTTTTCTCTTCATATCTGCAAGAAATACTTGCATAAAACTGCATTTTGTATCTCTGTATAATTTTTCTCAATCACTGTGCTGAAAGGAAAAAAAAGAAATGCTGTCAACAGACCGTTTAAACAACAAACTTTGAAAATATAACAATTTAACCCTTTAAGCAGGTGTCTTCGTTATCAGTAGTAGTTACTGCTTCATAAAGCGGTCTTCCATTATTTGTTAAAAGTAACTGCAAAACAAAACATCAAATACAATATTTATAAGTTAACATTACCAATTTCCATAGCCTTTGAAGTGAAATGCCGACAACAGCAGATCAGTGATATCGAACATTTTTAGAGCCATGCCGGTCATTTTCATCATTTTGGCGTGTTGGATTTCAGAGGCAAGGAGTTCTGAAGGTTAGCATTCCTTTTGATTGTTAACTCTTTAAGGTTGTTTTTTTTTTTAAATCACGTCTAAGTCATGTTTATAAGACTCAACGGATAATAAGTCATTGCTTAACATTTTCATATCCGAGGAAATAACTCGTAGTTTGGCATGCCAATGGTCTTGTTGGTTTCTTTAGAAAATCGATGTGTTCAATAAATGTAAATTTTGAGGAGGAATGGTTGTCAGTTTTTTGTTCTCGAATGTAAATGTAGGTGCAACAAAAAGTGAAGAGAGGCTTGATAGGCTTTAAGGAATCATTATTTTTTTTGTCATCCAAACTATTGTTATTTTCTTTCTATCAAGTTAAACGTTACTGCTTTTTGTGTTGAGTGAGAAACAACAACGCAGTTTTCTAACAATGTCTCCTTTGCATGACATAGTGCAAGCAACACAATCATTCTATTTAACAATTATCCTGTTTGTTCAGTTCTCCGTTTTAACTATACCATGCACGCCAAAGGTTCTTCTTTATCTCATCATCATTATGAGTCTTTATCGGACGGTCGGGTGCAAGAACTTGAGTTATCCTTCTGAACTTCTCCATGTTATTCTAGGCCATATCTATCGTCTCTACCCGTCCGGCATCCAGAACAAACTTTCGATTTCTTTAGCAACATCGCCGGAGCCCTTCCTTAACACGCGTTCAATCCATGTTCTTCTTTATATACTGCATGGAAATATCTTAACTGGAGACACGTTTGGGTTTGCGAATGCGTAAATATGTAAAGTGGGTAAATATGTAAAATATGTAAATAATAAATATGTAAATAAGTACGTTTTCTTTATTTTCTCCGTTTTATTGTATTTTAGCTGTATTTAATGATATAAATAGTGCAAAATAAAAAATATTGAATCTTGAATCTTGAATGGTGTGACCTAAAAGAAGCCAAGAGAATCTACTTCACGCAGCAAACCTTAACGCACCTAAACGAAAAGTCAAGCTTTAGAACATGCGTCCGATGAAAAAATCTAAAGCGTAAAGTACACAAAACAAAAACCGAGGCTTTAATGGAGGTCCGAGCCAAAATCAACAGGAATTGATGCTTGAATAAACACCTACTTAAAAAGATAGTAAACACAACTCAGTGAGAGCTTACAAACTTCGCGGATAACCTAGATCTTGAACAATCTGTCGAAAGTTTTCTAATCAACCACCAATAGACCTTTTTACCGATACGGCGGCCATCTTGAATTCTATTGTTTTGACTGAGAAATTATGGGCTGCCGAGGGGGCAATCGCTGGAAAATTTATCGTATACACAGCTTTCAGGATAAATTTTTACTGCTTGTCTCTCATATTCCATAACAAATATTACAAGCGTTACATCTTTCCGTCACGATATTTGGCAGTTGTTCCTATGGTTATCGAAAAATTATTGTTAAAAGTTATCACGCCACAGTATTCTTTTTAATTATTTCTCATCTGCCCCCTGGGCATCCCATAATTTCCTCGGAATTCAAGATGGCCGCCGTATCGGTAAAAAGGTCTATTCAGTTGTATTGGGTGGACTTTTACAAGCCATCAGCGACTTTCATATAACCCACAATGCATTTGGTTTTCCCCACAAAATTTTGCATAAACTATTGTCATCTATTCTCAAGTGTATTTGAAAACAATAGTTTATGCAAAATTTTGTGGGGAAAACAAAATGCATTGCGGGTTATATGAAAGTCGCTAATTGTCTGTTTTCCTAATATTATTTCTTGGTAGAACAATGCGCTGTGATATGCTTTACACAACCACGTACCATGTGATCTTGCCAAATATATATCTTTTTCAGACCAATGTCTACGTCATATGGAGTTTAAAGCAGCCCAAATGTTAATGGGTAAACGACTGAGGAACCACGTGATTCGCAACGCTTACGTAATGGATCAGGAATTTTGTAGTGCGTTATGCTTCATGGAACACAGTTGTGTCAGTTATAATTTGATGATAACAAGCGAAACTGGAAAACACAATTGTGAATTGAATAATGCTACCCACGAAGAACACGAGGATGACCTGGAAGCAAATCCAAGCTATAAATACCGTGGAGCAAAAGTAAGATCGAGTCAGAAAGAAGATTTTAAATTCTCCGAGATCTTGATCCTGCCGAACATTACGTTACGCCCTACTGACTGTTTGTTGTATATCATACAAGATAACAATATTTAGAGATGCCCTTGCTTTTTACAAAACTACTGTGAGGTATGATGGAGATTGCAATGGCAGTTTGTTCAGTGCTGCGTTTCAAGATAGCACTAGTTTATATCTTGTCAATAAATAGCCTTTTTTCATAGACGTTAACATTCATATGGAAATATTAGTGTTTTATTCAGCATTACACAAGTAGAACTCTCTGTAACCATGTACAGACGTTTCTCCATAATTTAGCGATTTAATTATTTAAGTTCCATTTTCGTTTAAACTGCTGTAACTTAAGATATAGTTTTATGTGATTTTGGCAAGGACTTATGATTCATTGTCAACTATTTTCTTGGTTTTAGAATCCTTGTGCCAGTGCTCCTTGCTATAATAAAGCAACCTGTCAAACTGGTTTTACACCGAAAGGATATCGTTGTTTGTGTCACGCAGGATTTACCGATCAGGATTGCAAAACTGGTAAGAAAAATTAACTGCAAGTTAAAACAGACCTTTTCATCATGTAAGAGCGGCCATCCTGGTGTTCCCAAATAATAAAACTGATCTTTCTCCTTTGGGAAATCATTTCTTGAGTAAACATTTTCTGTTGTTTGAGAAGACAAACTATGAAAAAATTGCCAGGAAATAAAGCTTTTACAATCGCTATAATATTTCTCAGCAAATTGATGGAAGTGAAATTCTTGAATTGTAGAAATCTTCACTCCTTGCAAAGTACAAGCTGATTCAATACAGTTAAATGAATGCAATTCAATTTTTAGACATTGACGAGTGTGCTGCTGGAACATTCAGTTGTGATGCTGATGCTGAATGCATTAACACTAAAGGATCGTACAACAGCTCTTGCAAAGCTGGTTACCATGGAGATGGGGGGAAATGTGAAGGTTAGATTCTGCGTTGTGTTACACTAAGTGTTAGAATGATTGTTCAAATTTATATTAGTCAAATTATTCTCTCATTGTTTGTTTGGATCTTACAAATTGAAATACTGCCTAGGCAACGTTTGGTTGCCTCTGTCGATGACACTAGCATTAGTAAAGTCAACTGCGTGTTTATTACGCATGGTTGGCAATGCTCGAGCCCTTCGTAGTGGTAGGTGAGTTTTTTTTTTTTTTGTCGCACTTTTTCTTATATATTTCCATTTGCGCAAAAACATTTGTTTTTCGTTAAAGACTATAGACTGAAAACCGAAAGTTTTTTAAACGCTTTTTCCTGGTTACAGCACTGTTTTCTATTGAAGGACAGACGTTTGGATTGGGTCGTTAACATCATTCCATCTTGCGGTGCGTCCAGTGAGCGAATTAATCAAAGATGACGCCAAATAGGTGGTACAAATATCATTGACACACTCAACTATCAGCCTTCTTACCACATTTTGACGTCATCTTTGATCGACTAAATAGACGCGCGGCGACATGACATTTATTTGTTGAATTAACACCTAAAATACCTCTCGGTAAGAGAGCTGCCCTGGGCTACTGACACGTGAATATGTTTTTGGACTAGGTACCATTGAAATCTGAAAACTCTCAAAATACCCTCCTTGTTCAATATTAAAATCTAGCATCAATATATCGTTCATGCCTTAATTTTGACCTTTTTTACATGCTTTGGAGTTGCTCGAGGACTCTGAAGTAAAAACAAACGACTTGTTAGGTGTGGACGACGAAATAACTTTAAAATCGAGTTTGCGACTACCTTTAAGTGTACGATACCTCTTTATTTTCCTGACGAGTTCAATAGTCACGTTCGAATGACGAGGCAAGCCGTGCTCTCTCGCCCTGTGTTTCCCAGATTACACGTAGCTTACAAGTATTTTCGCACTACTTGTTGTTGCCAATCGGCGACTGCAGAAATGTTGAACTAAGATATCAAAGTAGTCTGTCAGATAGAAAACTTGAAGATCTCAGCCATGCTGAGTTCCATTTCCGGGCATTAAGAAACTGGATCCGAGCAGAAATGGTCGAATGAAACGGAATTATCCGGTTATTCGCATTTTCCGGAATTCTAAGCCATCGTCGAAAGGTACACCCTCAATTTCAGAATGAAATTCCGGAAAATGTCCGTTCCATTGGAGAGTTCTATCAGATTAGAGATCTAAAAGCTTTAAAAATATTTTCTCATTACAATGAAAAATTTGTATGCGACATTTTGCTTTGCGAACCAGATATTATTCGTCCTTTAAGGCACACGGAGAGCGGTCACCGTTTCACCGATTGCTAGCTTTGGCAAGGTCTCTAAATGTTTACTTGCACTGCAGCTGTTCTCTTTCTGGGTTAGACGCATACTATACCACTCAGGAGAAAATGCAAACGCCTTAAGGTAATTCCTCGATCAGAAATAAAAGTGACTATAGATTTTCATTCAAACTTTGTCCACTGAATATTTATCATATGAGAACTTCAATTTTGAAATAATGATGAGTCTTTTCTCACGCAAAGCTTATGATAAGTTGATTACAATGACTAGAAAAAAGGTGGGGTGCCCATGCTCGTTTGTGAGCTATAGCCATTTTTCAGCTGACAAAGCTCAATATCAAGACAAATCCTCCATGTTTTCAATGTGCACGTGCACGAGCGCGTGCTAATGACGCCATAAATTATGCGCAGTAAGGATGCGCAATGCAAAACAGGGGAATGACCTTAAGTAAAGACAGACTTCTCTCTTTTCAGATGTTGACGAATGTACCACAGGAGCGCACAATTGTTCTGCTGATATTTCTTGCAACAATACTAAGGGATCATTTACTTGTAAATGTGAGTCCAAATATGCCATTTTAATTAAGACCATATTTAAGCTATAAGACTACATTAAGAATATATATATATCAATAGAATCAAAACGTTTCTTTTTAAAAAAGCCTTTTTGCAAATTCTTGTAGAGTGATGTTTTTATTTTTAATTTCCAAGATTATTTTAGATTTTTTTCTAATATTGTAAAGCGCCTTTGAACATTAGGATAATGGCTCTATTAAAATATTTTATGATGATGATGATGATGATTATTATTATTATATTTTACCTTAGTGAGAAATGGAGTGCCCGGATGGTTAGTGCGTTCTTGTCCTGAATAAGGAATCTGGGTACTAGACTTGCCCAGGATTTTTTGGCCACGACTAACCTAACACGGAATTAAAATTAGCAAGAAGCTTGTTTCAGTTATATCTTGTAAATAGCCAACTGGTCTGCCTCCGGCCAGTTGGGATTCTTAGCAATGTTATGTTTAATTTGAATTATTTGTTTCAGCTGTTTGAGTGGCATGCCTGTAAACTAGCTTGGTGTAGCTAAGTGCATGTCCACTATAAACAATTTTTTTTTTCTTTTTGTTTATCTCTTTTTATAACTTTGTATATCATAGTTTTGACTTCGAATAATATAATGTAACAGTATTACAGGAAAGACTTTAAAACCTCTGTCACTAATGTTTATCGTAGGTCAGTGTAATAAATGTATTCCTAGATTTGGGCAAATGAAACTAGACCCTAGCCACCCTCGTCGCTAGAACATGTTCTTTACCTTTTTGAGAAACGGAGACCACGAAAAAATGGAAAGAAAAACCGGTGAAATCACAGGAATAGAAAAAAAAGGAGAATGGCCTCAAAAATGAGCAAATGCTGTATTTTCTTTATTTTATTCCTTGCTATTCGTACACGTTGTTGCGTTTAATGCTAAGAGTTTTAAGATGTTATAAATGGTTGCCTTTCTATTTCACTTTGTAAATGCAGATTCCTCTTGCAAGGAACTCTACGACCTGACGTTGTAAGTGATAAATATATTACTTCCAACTTTTATCAGAGCATAAGTTTACAACAACGTAGTAATTCGGCCTAAAAAGATCTGAGTTCCTTTTTGATGTGCAGAGCAATTTGGGAGAAATGAAGTAACCGCTCTTCGAATTAATAAAATCAGAAACTCATATGCGAAAAAAATGGCAGAAATATTCTTTATTCGACCGTAAGGTAACTGCCAATCTTCGTTTGCTTGCCTTTAAAAAAATTCTTATACAACCCATATTTCTTTTCCAAGTCACGAGCTTGTTTAGGGTCCCTTGAAGATATTAACTGAAATCAACCAATTATCTATCACTGCGGGCTAAATATGGCTGTGTCTCACAAGGACTGGGAACTACCGATTTCACGAATTTGATTGGCTGAAATCGATATTGGAAGCGGTCTAGATTTTCCCATCTAGACCGGCTTCTAGACCGGTAAAAAAGTTGCGGTGAAAAAGTTGCAAACTGAAATGGAAAAATGTTGACTATTTTCTTCTAACAACATTTATTTACGGAAGTGCCAAAAAGCCTGATGAGAAAAAAAAGTGACGAAGGCGAGCAAACTTTGGCAGAATTAAGTTCAGCTCATCGCTGTTCGCGAGCCACATGTCAGTTAGTACAAATCAGTCATATCAAACGAGTTTGCCATATAATAAACATCTTATTAACCGAGCTTAGTCGGTCTGTATGGGAGAATCTCGACCTCGGTCGTGTGTACAGACCTCACTGCGTTCGGTCTGCACTCACGACCGCGGTCAAGATTCTCCCATACAGACCTCCTGCTCGATTATTAAGAGCTAAATAATAGAAAAATATCCGATAGGTCAAAACCTTTTTTTTCTTTTCTTTAATTCAGAACGAGGGAAAACAAAGCCTACCAGTTAGAAGTAACATCCCACAATATTCCAGTCTTCTGTGTCATGGATAATACTGGAATGGGAGAATGTGGTGGAGGTGGATGGACTCTGGTCATGAAGATTGACGGAACAAAGGTATTTTATCCTTTTATTGTATTTTATTATTTTTTTTTTGTATTCTTGCAGCAGCTTTCGCAGTGAAAACGTAGATACGAGCTATTTCTTATTAAGCGTCTGTAAGAGGTTATCATGCATCTATCTTTTGTTTTTCCTAGCAAACTTTCCACTATAATTCCAATTTCTGGAGCAACAAAGAAACATTTAACATTGAGAGAGGAGAAACAGGGTTTGACACTCATGAAACCAAGCTACCAACGTATTGGAACACGTCCTTCTTTAAGATCTGTCTTGGTATGAAGATCCCTGGCGAGGAAACCACGAATTTTATTATCCTAAACGAAACCGCTGACTCACTGTACTCTCTGATTGCTGACGGGCAATTTCGGGCTACATCTCTGGGTCGTGATACTTGGAAATCGCTACTTGGTTCCCAAGGCTCCCTGCAGTCCAACTGTAACAAAGAAGGATTTAATGCAGTAAGTGGCCAACTCAACATGGCCAAAGCAAGAATCGGTTTCCTTGGAAACAATGAAAATGACTGCTTTTCTTGTGATTCCAGAATCGGGTTTGGAACAGGAGGGCGCCATGACGACTCTAACACATGCGGAAACGAGCAAATCGCTCAAAGGCACATCAAAGCCATGGGATATGTCTTAATTCAGTGACCTCCCACGCCACTTATGAAATAACAGATAATGATAAGGAAACTGCTATTTTTTATCGAGCAGTTTTCTTATAAACACTTAACTGATATAGCGATATCGATACGCCATGCACAGCAGGAGGCATTTTTATTCCACTCAAATACTTCAGGTTATTATAATACATAGATTTAGCCAAGCATAAAAGCGGAGCTCCTTGACCGAGATGTCCAAAGCCCGATTAAGCTAACCCAGGATAAGCGAGAATTTTGATTTGAGTTCTGTAACTTAACCGTGAGGTTTTCTGTTTATGTTGGTTGTTCTTCTGTTTTGAGTTTGAATAATCTCAAGGTCCTCAAAATACACAGAACAAAAGCAGTGAAAAACATTTGTATACAAGAAAAATTGTGTTTCGGTTGACTTTTATAATCCTGGGTTATCATTAGCCGGCTTCCGAACAACTCGGCCCTGTTTACAACAAATTAACTTGACATGAGCCCGCGGTCCAATTAAAAACCAGCACTTTGTCAGCGGTCAAATTGGTAATATCATGTGACCCCGATGAGCTCTAAACTTGAGCCCGCGATACAGTCACGTGATATTGGTCAGCGAATATCATGTTTTGACAGGTGTCAATTGAAGGTAAAATGGATGTCCAATATCAAAGAAGGGCCCTACAAACCAAGGGTTAATGTCTCTGTCAACCTATAAGCTGAAGTGTGGCCGCCATCTTGCGCGACTCCGTTGTCACTGTCGTCGCCGTCGTCGCCATCGTCGTGCGTACACACCCACGAGCAATACAGCTAGCCATGTTAACCATGGGAAAATCAATTCATGGGTTTCCTTTTCTTTCCTATGTGGGTATTGTGACGACAAGCGGATAGACAACAGAGTCCGCAAAACTAAACTTTGTATTGAGCAGCAGCAACAAAACTACAAAATGGCTGACCACATGAACTCTGTCACGTGATGCGCAAGGCGGGAACTAGACTAGTACTTCATGAAAGCATACCCGTTACATCTCCCTTCCTATGTCTAACAGTTTAGTAAATGTAGACAGAACGATAATAAAAAGAAAGAAAGAAAGGAATAACATAATGTTTAAATCTGCCTTAGCAAATCTTGTTCATTAAACGCCCCTGCACAACTACTTAAAAAAAAAGAGGCACAAGGTAGAGTCAGTGTCTTATTTCAGCACCTGTAATCTTTTAGCCACACAAAGAGGCGGCGGTCCCCCACTAGACGACTTTCAATGTGCGGCTCAAAAACCGCTGATGATGATGGTATCATTGGCTGTCGCGGCTCAGCTGGGCTCGACTCAGTAGGATCGGTCATGTCGAGGTTTGTCTCCAGTGACTCCGGTAACTCCTTGGGTGTTGCTCCGAGCCATTTGCGGTTCCGACGAAAATGCTTTCCGTTCACCTCAACCAAGTATTAACGGGTCCCCTCCTCACCAGTAACGCGCCCCAATGACCATTCCTTCTCGCGTGGCAATCGTATTCTAATGGCATCACCGTCATGCAATTTTGGCAGTTCATGTGATGAGTGACGATCATAGTAGTGTTTTAGGGAACATCAGACCTGTGGAGTTAGCAATTGCTTGGGTACTGGGAGACGGGTTCGTGTTCGCCTACCATATAGGAGCTGAACAGGAGGAGCATTCATTCCCTCAGTTCGTGTGCTGCGCCACTCAAGTAACGCCAGCAGAGGATCATGCTTATCAGCTCAGGCTTTGGTAAGCAGTGACTTGAAACTGTATTTTTAACACGACCATTACTTTGTGCGTGATAAGGGCTTGATGTGACAGGGTGAAAATCCCATTCCTTACGGAAGGTCTTGAAATCGTCGCTGTTGAAGGGAGGCCCATTGTCACTGATGACAGTCACAGGAATGCCATGCCTGGAAAACCACACCTTTAGATTTCTTTAGATTCTTCATCCTTGGCAGTCTTTTCGCGCAGCTTTTCTCAGATCTTCATCATGTTTAATCTGCTCTAACTCAAAAGCGAACAGTCGTTCTCTGATAGAACGGAAGTCACTGTCCTGGGTCTAACACACTAGTTCATTTTCCAAGTATGCGCGACTTAATATGTCAACCAAGAACATGGTCTCTCTTTTCTTATATCTCACTTGATTGTCATAGTTCTGCAGGCGGAGGCGCATGCTTTGGAGGCGTTTTGCCGAGCTGTGGTTTGGCTTCTTGAATGTGGTTTCCAGTGGCTTGTGGTCTGACTGCACAATTACATTGCTCTTTCCAAAAATGTACTGATCAAATTTATCACAGGCATAAACTATGGCGAGTAGCTCTTTTTTAATCTGACCATAGTTTTGTTCAGTTTGAGTCATCACACGAGAGCTGTAAGCCACTGGGCGCTCCTCTTAAAACAGAGCTGCGCCAAGTCCACTTTAGGAAGCATCGCATTGAATGACCACTGGCTTATTCACGTCATAGTAGGCAAGTACAGGTGCAGATAGAAACATTTCCTTGACATGGGCCACAGCATTAGTATGAATTTGCAGCCAAAATCACTCAGCATCCTTTTCAGTGAGGTTTCTCAAGACTTTTGTTTCTTCGGATAGACGTGGGAGGAACTCTGCCAAGTAGTTCACCATGCCCAGGAACCTACGTAGGGACTGACAATAAGTGGAGTCTGGCATCCCCACAATTGCCTCAACCTTGTGTGGATCTGGTTTTAGTCCCTTAGGGGTTAGAATGTGTTCGATGAAAGGAACTTCGTGCTGTCTCAGTCGGGCTTTCTTCTTGTTCAACTTCAGGTTTCTCTCACGGCAGTGGGCATGCACATTTCGGTCATTCTCTGTCTGTCACTCACCAGGTGTGTTGCCCAAATTATCTGCAATTACTTTAAGCTACTCCTTTAAGCCCCTCAATGTGATCGAATTTTGCGCTGCCAAAACTTCCAGGGCACTATTGATGCCGAATGGCATTCGCTTCCAACGGTAGCGCTCGAATCGGGTGTTAAATGTTGTTGACCTACTAGACTCATCGTCAAGTTCCAATTGATAGAGACCATTACTGGCATAAAAAAACAACGAACAGTTTTGCCTCATTCGGCCTAGTTGCAATTTTTTCAATTGTGGGCATAGGGAAATGTTCACGTTTTATGGCAAGATTCAGGTTTGGGATCCAAACAAATGCTTAACTTGGTTTCTCATTCAGCTTCGGTGGATGGCTTGCTCACCACTAGCATACGTAATACGCAATCAGTAGGATGGTCGACTTATTCGATTATGTTGCCAGATACCATTTCTTCGAGTTTCCGCTGACCTCGCTCAGTCATTGCAACAGGTAAATGCCGCGGAAGATGCCCTACAGGTCTGATGGACTCGTCTATTACAATGTATGTACTGTCCGTCCAACTTTTCAAGACGTTCAAATACATCGTCATACTCTTCCAGGAATGGCTCTGTGTCGGACTTCAGAATACTAACGCGTGGATCTCGGTCACTGTCGAGAATCGTTATCAAGTTCATTTCCAGCATTGTCTGCTGAGACAGTATGGGCTCGTACCCATGGCCCCTGATTACATTGACTTCAATTTTGTGTGCGTTTCCTTTGGGAGAGACATATACTGTGGCATTACCCTCGATGGGTTGCTCCTCTCCATTAGCTAAAACCAGGACTGACTTGCCACGTGCATTGAGGAAATTCAAGTGTAGATCGCCTGTCACCTTCTTGTACACATCCAAAGGCCGAAGATTGCATTCAGCCCCCGTGTCCATCAAGAAACTTACATCATGGCCTGGAAGGGGCTTAGACTCCTTTGATACAGTGAGGGTCACCATCTCACGACCTCCGTTTCCAACAACTGCAGCACTTAAATAGAATCGCTCTTGGACGGTAGACACTTTGCTTTTTTCTGGGCACTTGGCAACAAAATGATTCCTCTTTTTACAATATGCACAAATCTCGCCAAAGGCAGGGCAGCTGCGTCTTTCGTGGCCCCTACCACGGAATCTACAGTCCTTGATCCAGCCACTGCTGACAGATGGGGCATTTTTTGACCGCTCTTTCTCTTTCTCTTTCTCTTTCACAGCACTCAATCCAGACTCTGCAGACATGACTTTCATTTGAACAGCCCGTACTCTAAGCGGCACGAGCGATATCTATAGCTTTCTCAAGGGCCAATTTCTTCTCTTTGAGCAAATTTTCGCGTACCTTGGCACTTTTGGTATCTGTCACCAGTCGATCCCGGAGGAGCTGATCGGGTGTGATTGACAGAAATCACAATTTGCTGCAATTTGGCGAAGTTCCGTCAAATATTGATCAACAGTCTCAGATTCCCGCTGATCCCACACAAAGAAAAGAAAACGTTCGTAAATAGTGTTTTTCCTGGGAATGCAATACTCCTCGAACTTGCTTACAACCGCAGCGATTCTCTTCGCGTCGTCTGGCGAGGCCCATGTGAAAGTACGAAACACCTTGTTTGCTTCTTTTCCAATTACTGCCAAAAGTGTTGCTTTTTCCTCTTTATCTAGCTTCGTAGCCCGCAACCTGTAATTATTCCAAGCAGAGACCCAAGTTCGCCAATTGGACGCTGGTGAACCATCGTTTAGCTCGATTAAGTCAGGAGGAGGTATTTGGAAATTCTCGATTGTTGTTGAAGGGAGCTGTTCGCTATCTTCACCACTGCTTTCACTCATAAATTCGGCAACTTCTGCCACAAATCATTCAGTTTTCGTGACGTGTAGATTCGGAAAACACTATGACACCATATAACGACAAGCGGACAGTCCCCAAAACTAAACTTATTTATTGCACTAAGCAACAACAAAAAAAACACAAACCCTGGCTGGCTGACCACACGAACTCTATCACGTGATGCGCAAAGCGGGAACTAGACTAGTACTTCATGTAAGCATACTCGTTACAGGTATGAGGTTGACCTTGGCAGCCCTTCGGGCCGCCTGCACTCCGCTTTATGTCGACAGAATGTGAGCCCGTATTGCAGTTCAGAGTCGCCACTGTATTTGTCATTCGCCCGTACCTTATGTGATCATTTCGATTTTAGGATGATAAAGGATGTATTAAAAAAACAATAGAAGCCAAAACACTTGGAATGACATAAAAATTGGACAATAACACCATTAATTAATGGTGTAGTAAATATATATTATACGCGCGGACATTTCACTCTTTTCCTGTATGGTTTTTATTCTACCCCTGCTGCGGAACTAGCAAAGTATATGTGCGCATTGCATGTGTGTATATCAAACCATCCAATATGGTTTATTATTTGTTTTATGGCATTAGGACAAAGCTCCTGCATTGTGCGGAAGTATTATAGAAAAAAACACATCAACATTGGAGTTCGAAATCAAGTTTTTACAAATATACAATGGTTATCAAGTAAAGCTAGACACTCTAAATGCGTTAACTCAGGCTTCATACGGCAAGTAAGCGTACCGAACACAATAAAAACTTTACATTGCATTGTGTCTAGATATCCGGCAGCCGGGAAGTGATTTCAGAAAAATAGTACCAGATTCCCGGCAGCCTGAAATTATTATAGAATTTCCACGAAATAACTCGTTACTTAGAATAGTAGATTTTTGTTCAGAAATGTCGAGCGATTTCAGGTGTATTATTTGGGCTTTGTAGTTCAGGAAACTAAAATAAATAAAAAATAAAATAGAAGGGGGTATTACTTTAAAAACAGGTGTTCTCGATATAAATTTGAATTAGGTCTCATTGTAATTACAATCGACGCTGGTGGTACAAATTACTGAGTAAAACAGAAGATTACTTCTTATATGTATATTATATTTATATGTCCATCTATATTGCCTGACTCGTCTGACAAAAAGAAGAGTAATCTTTGTTTTAGCAACTACACGATTGTATAAGAGTTGTTTGGACTATTGAGCGATAAACAGCGTTCCATATTAGGTTTCAAATAAACAAAAGAACTGAAAACTGTGTAACTATGTAAAACTTCAAAGACTTGGCAATAGTATCTTCACCACATTAAATGCACGGAAAAGGCTCTTGTTGACCTCCAGTATTCTTTTCAGTTATGCCTTCCATTTTAAGCATCTGTACCTATATTTTCATCTTCTCGTGTTGTCCGATTTCCATGGCACGGAGCTCAGAAGGTTAGTTTGCTTTTAATTCATGAAGGTTTCGAAACTCCTATTTACAACTGTCTATCTATGATCTTAAGATCACTGCTTCCTGAGACGATCGCCAGTTTCAATAAGAGACTTTCTTACATAGAAACGAATCTGTCAAGTCTTAGTTTACAAATATTCTGTAAAATTCTAATCTGTTTACAACTTCAACTGGCTAAATAAATGTCCCAAGTGGGTTTTGGTTAGATTTTCTCAGTTGAATCTGGGATAAGACCGTAAAGAAAGTCAAACGAGTTTCAATAAGTGTTATCAGACCATTTACAATGAGCGGCACCGGGCTTACATTATACACGCACTGAAGTCCTTTCTTTTGTCGTTCTTGAGCCTTGGACTTTTACTTGCAAAACATGATGACAACGTTAATTAAAATAGCTGTATTCAGGTTGTTGTTTAAAAGGCAGAACTTACAATCTGTGACGTAAAAATGTTTAAATGCATGCTTTTTTTGGTATGAAATGAAACAGTTAGCCCTTGAAGTTTTCTATGATCGCGTATAGAGATTCCCTATCTTGAGAAAAAAACTTGCGATCCTCTACGATTACTTATAGAGCCTGCAAGAAGGCTCTTATCGGGCTCAGGATGTTTTCAGGCTTCGCGCAGGCTAAATTATAACATGTTCATCGTCCCTTCTCAAAGTCATTAATAATTCATCAAGTTTAAACAAAGAAAATCACAACTGTGAAGGAGGTATGGATACCGGCTCTTTTTTATCATTTGACTTCTCCGTTTACTCCTTAGTTTTTGTTTCGATTAAGAAGTTATATCGAGTCAGTCGAGACAGTGTTTCGTCGGCTATCTAAACACGTGCGCTTCGTATTTTCAATCTCTTCTCGGTGTTTGGATTTCCGATGAAACACTGTCTCTCGTGTTTAATATATTACATCATTCACAAATAATTTAAATGTATTTTTGTGTATCATATATCCGAACATCATGTTTTGTCACTATACAAATGAATTCGATAGTTCTGTGGGTTAACCCACGCGGGATGTTGGGAGAACACGAAAAAGATTGCAAGTCACGATGAAGATTGCCTCTAAGGATGGGTGAGGCCCAAAACGAATTATAAAGTAATGTAGATCAAGTCTAACAATCTCTTAAAATGAAAATACAGAAATTATGTTCTTTGCAAATTTACTATTTTCAGAGGACTGTCGTCTTTTGGAATTTAGAGCGGCCCACGTGTTAAAAGGAAAACGTCTGATGAACCACGTGATTCGCATCGCTGATGTAATGGATCAGACATTTTGTGATGTAATATGCTTCATGGAACCCAACTGTGTCAGTTATAATTATAACACGACAAGTCAAATTGGAAAACAAAAATGTGAATTAAATAATGCTACCTACGAAGGACACGAAAAAGACCTACAACAAAATCTCGACTATGTTTACCGTGGAGCAAAGGTAAAACTACATCAGATAACGTGACTCTAAATTGAGTTCAGCATTTTATAGACGCACGAACGTTCAAACAGGAAAGTTTATGTTTCATTTATATTGATCTTTCTTTTCCGTTTAAGAATTATTGCACCAGTGACCCGTGCACTCATAAAATGATCTGTCAAACCGGTTTTACAAGCAAAGGATATCGTTGCCTGTGTCCCGCAGGATTTACGGGTCAGGATTGTAAGAGTGGTGAGAGAATATATTTCAATTTATTGTCCTTAACAGACTGTTTCAAGCCTACAAAAGCCCTCGATTCAGTTGCTAAAACTGCTGACACACTTTAACGACCATTAGTTCAAATACTATGTATTTAATTTCTTACGTGAACTAACAGTCGACGCCAACAACAGAAGTACTTTTCGATAACATTTAGTTTCGACAGCTATTTCGACAAGTCGATGCTGACAAGTGAATGCCTAACCTGTAGAGGCCTTTACGCTGATGTGTTGTTCCGTTCAACATGTACTGGGTTCGTTTCCGCGTATCAATGAACGATTGACACGCTTACTCTCAGTGTACCACTCGAAATCGACTATAATCAACTCTTTGACCTGCAATCACACATGTTTTTGACGAACAAGATACCATAATAAATACTACAACAGTAACCCAAAAATGTCCGGGGAGGGGTGGCTCTCGGAGTTTGTATGACTCTTTCACTGCGGGTTCGGGCCTGAACATGTGTAGTTCCTTCTATCTTTCCAATGTGACAATTCAATCAGCGTTCTGTAATTAAAATATTACAAGCTGACTTAATGGAGCTAATTGAATGTAACATGTACGTTTCAGATATTGACGAGTGTGCTGCAGGAACATTCAGTTGTGCTGCTGATGCTGAGTGTATCAACACCAAAGGATCGTACAACTGCTCTTGTAAACCTGGATATTATGGAGACGGAAAGAATTGTAAAGGTCAGAGTTGTTTTCGTAGGAGAAAATTGTATAGAAGAAGGTACAAGCCGTTCTAGCGAGTCCAGCTTGTCCACGGTGACATGAATTGTGCCACACTTTTGCGAAGTGCTGACTTCCCTAGGTTGATGACCAAAATGATGACCGAAAAGGAGTGTGGTTCGCTGATATTGTTGATTTGTTTCCACTTTGAAACTGTTCGGAGGTAAAACGTTTTTGTACCCTGTCACCGTCACGGAGGAATCTCGAAGCAGAAAGATGGCAGATTGTTAAAAGATCATTCACACACTGATTTTGCTGCATTTTTTCTCCTGATTTTCAATAGAGTTTTGTCGCGCCTAGGGTTGACCCTCAAGGCCGTGGTGTGCGTAATGTGTGCGTGGAGTGATCCTTTATTTAATCTTCCAAACCGTACGACGAAAACAACGTCATGTTTGTTTACAAGACTTCGTGCAATGCTCTGATACAAAACCTCTTTTCATACTATAACGTGTCAAAATTCTAGGATTAAATCGAGCTCAAATTGGGCATAAATTGCATCTTTATTGCAGTGCGAGCGCGAAAAACACCGTATTGGAAATCCCGACAAAACTTGCAGCAAAAATTGCTAGTGCCCTCACACTATCTTTCAGATGTTGACGAGTGTAAGGAAGGAACACACAATTGCATCGCTGATGATCTATGCAACAATACCAAGGGATCGTTCATTTGTTCATGTGAGTAGGATTTACACAATTTAAGTTGAGGACTGTTTATTTTAACACAGTAGTTTACTCCATTTGGAGATTTAACGGCTTGAAGACGATGGAAGTGTACCTCTGACTGATATTTTTTTGTCATGAAATTCTTTGTGAAATCACTTTTTATTACAGTGCCTCCTTCTACCCAGCAGAGTTGTAATGGGTATTGCAAAAATGCTTCGAACCTGAAAATAGTACGCGGGGTCAACCTTCGATAAGAACGAGAGAGCGTTTCTTTCATCTCTTTCTGAACGAGAAAAAAAGAAAAATATGAAGCTAAAATATAAATATATAAGCTAAATATGAAGCTAATTAATTCGCTAGTGTGATGAAATAAAGATTCTATAGAGCTATTGTTGGCGGCTTGTGAAATTTGTTAAGTAAAACTTATTCTCGTGGCGGTATTTAGAAATGAGTTCTGTTCGCTTGTTTAATAAAGACGGCTTTTTGGCTCTAACTAAGTAAAGTTTTTCTGTGAGGCACAAGTGGCACGTTTGCTTTTGTTGCTGTAGGCTGGGGCGGACGCTAAAATACTCCAGTTAATTGTAAAGTTGGTGTTGTTGTCTTTGTGTGTCTAGATATGTTTTGATAGTTCCGTGCTGTTTGAAAAGTTTCTGTTCCGAAAAGAGAGGTTTTTTTTTGCTTGTAACGTTGTTTAAAAGTTCCTTCTATTAGTCCAATGTAATTCTTTCCGGTTCTGTCACTTTCTGTTGTTACGTTGTCGTTGTAGACGACGCCTGAGGTGAGGCAGTTCATTTTCAGTGGGCAGTCGTTTTTTTCTTGCAGTGACAGTTGTTTTCCGTGGGGGGCGTATTGCTTGTTTGGTTTATTTGGTTTAATCCGCCCTACAGCATGAACGTACAAACAGACATCGGCAGAGAGTTTCTGAACCTCGTCAGTAAACATTCTCCGAAAAATAACCGGTACAACAAGATTTTCAACAAAAACAGCATAAAAGTCAGTTATAGCTGCACAGACAACCTACAAACCATAATTAGGAAGCACAACAGAAAAATCCTCCAAACAAGCAAGACGCCCCCCCCCCCCCCCCCCTCCCCCCACGGAAAACAACTGTAACTGCAAGAAAAAAACAACCGCCCGCTGAAAAACAACTGCCTCACCCTTCAAGCGTCATCTACAACGCCAACGTAACAACAGAAAGTGACAAAACCGGAAAGAATTACATTGGACTAACAGACGGAACTTTTAAACAACGTTACACGCAACACAAACTCTCTTTTCGGAACAGAAACTATTCAAACAGCACAGAACTATTAAAACATATCTGGACACTCAAAGACAACAACACCAACTTTACAATTAACTGGAGTATTTTAGCGTTCGCCCCGGCCTACAGCAACAAAAGCAAACGGTGCCACTTGTGCCTCACAGAAAAACAACTTTACTTAATTAGAGCCAAGAAGCCGTCTTTATTAAACAAGAGAACAGAACTCATTTCTAAATGCCGCCACAAGAATAAGTTTTACTTAACAAATTTCACAAGCCGCCAACAATAGTTCAATAGAATCTTTATTTGGCACGTAGATTATTTCACACGTAGAGCAGATCATCACACTAGCGAATTAATTAGCCACTCACCCAATTTGTATATAAGAAGGTATGTTCTTAGATGAATAAAGTTCTGTCTGACGAGTTCTTAGGCGCGAAACTCAGAGTAACAGAGAATCGATGCGTCCTCTTTAATCTTTCAACTTATCCAAATCAGGATACAAGACGTTCGGACTCAGATGAATAAATAGAGAGAATGAAAAAATTGAGTCTTCAACGAACTTCTCACAGGTCTATTTCACTACTGTGTAAACGTTTCGCCCTTCGGGCTTCTTCAGTACACGTAAAAAGTTAAAAATTACCTGGTAAAAGTTAAGATTGATTCTACGTTATTTATACGAAATTATAAGACAAAAAGTGTAAAGGATGTAAAAATTCCAGTCGGAGTATTGTTTTACGTGATATGTACAAATAAAATTGATAAGAATCTAAGTTACAAAAATGCTCATTAAGTAAACAATGCGTGAAATAAGAAAGAGGAAAAGAAAAAGCTAACTCTATTCCGAAGTAAGCCTTATTTGCCCGACACCAAGACTAAGGATTTAAAATTAACAAAAGGGCCTTTGCAAATCATGCAATCAGGTAACCTTACAGAGAGTGCAAACAAAATCCCAAGAAAAAGCCTCTGAAATCATGTTAGTGCGAAAAGCAGCAACAAAATCCCCGTCCTGGGCCTCTAAACAATAAATTGTAATAAAATCCCTAAACGGGGCCTCTGAGAATCCTGACTTTTGCAAAATCAACAGAATCAAGATCAAGGGCCTTTGAGCGCTTTTGAAGAAAAGGCCAAACCTTTATACAATTACTCTGGAGAAAGTGTCAAACTGTGGACGATTAATTAAACCTTATTCTATTTTTTGAATTTTCGTTCAAGCCATAAGGTTAGAGGGTGCATAGCTCCGAGCACCAGAAGGCTTCTCTTGTGAGTAAAAGCTTATCGATATTATTAACAGTTTCATTAACAATTTTCTCAATGACAATGAATTCAAAGTCGGACATGTGGTGTTCTTTTGTGTTGAAATGGAAGGCCAATTCACACGTGGCCTTGCTGGTCAACATGGCCGATTTATGATTCCGAAATCTGACCTTGAATTCATTCGTTGTTGAACCTATGTATTGAACTTTGCATGTTTTACAGATGACTAGATAGATGACATTGTTCGACCTACAATTTAGTTCTTGTCTAATGTCTACAAAATAATTCTTACATTGATCGCATTTGTTCTTACATTTAAAACATCCCGCGGGTGTGTTGTTACTGCTGTAATTAGATCTTTGTTGGAATTTTGTTGCTGCTTTTCGCACTAGCATGATTTCAGAGGCTTTTTCTTGGGATTTTGTTTGCGGTTACCTGATTCCATGATTTGCAAAGGCCATTTTGTTAATTTTAAATCCTTAGTCTTGGCGTCGAGCAAATAAGGCCTTTTGAGGCCAGGAAGACTAAGGCCCGTTTCAAACGCCGAACTTTACATGTGCCGAATCTAATGCAAATGAGCGAAAACAATAGATTTCTCATTTGCATTAGATTCGGCACATGTAAGGTTCGACGTTTGAAACGGGCCTAATTTCACCGTCGTTTCGTTGAATCATGAATTGGTCAATTTAATTAAGAGTGCTTTTAACATGACATTGGAGTCTAAATCAACACGAACTTACACTATGTCAAACAGCGGCGGAGAGCTTATCTATAACTTTCTAAAGGCCTGCATCGTCCTAAATGGACTGAACAAGAGCTTCCTACATCGAGAATACCTCAGGAGACTTATACTATTGCTTTGTTTTGTTTTCCTTTTCTGTGCAGATTCGACTTGCAAAGAAATTTATGACAGGAATTTGTAAGTGACATTTAACAATTGCAATAGCGCAGCTTTCAACAACATTCATGTGAAACACTTTCTTTAATCACAGCCACTAATGTATTTTTGAGTCGTACCTTAGGCCTTAGTTGCTACTATTGCTCGTACATCACCAGCAATCGCTAGTACCCTTTAATAAACACCAAAAAATACAAATAAACGCCTAATTATTTCTAAATTCCAGGACTAAGGAAAACAAAGCCTACCAGCTAAAAGTGGGATCCGAAAAAATCCAAGTCTACTGCATCATGAACGATACCACTGTGGGGCATTGTCATGGAGGTGGATGGACACTGGTCATGAAGATTGACGGAAGGAAGGTGATTTGTAGCGGAGCTCCTCCCATCTTTCATTTTGCCCCCGCTTTTCGAAAGTTAATTGTTAATTCATTTTCTTTGGTGGGGGCGAATGGGGAGGAGATGCATATTTTTGCGTTTTACATTTAAATAAAGAATACGAGTTAGTGCTATTTGACACTTGCACTTGTTTGTTTGTTGAATTCATTCGGTTTGGTGAAATGTGTATTGGTCGTTCTTTAAAGGTTATTTTTCAAGTAGATATTGTATTTGACGGGAGTTCCCCTTATAGGCTTGGATAAACTTATGTATTATGGAAAACATTTTCCAGTTTTGTCAAAATATCTGCAACAGCTTCCATTTTGACGTGGTAATGATTTTTTTTTTGTCAGGTATGTATTAGATAGTTATCTGTTTACTCAATATTTACTTTTAGAAAATAACCCAAATAAAACACGCGAAAGCTGATTGGTTTAAAATCGTGTTTCCATAACTCGATAGCTGTCTACGTAATGATGGCGCGAGCAAACAGAATTTACATTTCGATGATCAAAGAAAACAAGTTGCTGTGGAAACACTCGCATAACGGCTTGTGTTCCCACAGCATTTCTCATTGTGCCAAGCTTTCACTTGTGTTTCTGTTAAAAGATTATAGAAACAAGGTACATCTTTTCTATTTCTTATATATAAAATTATTATAATTACTTCGCTGACTCTGCAGAAAGTCTTTTTGAAGACCTCTATAACAATGACGGCTTACTTGTTTCTAAAGATCTCAGAAATGATAAAATGTTTACCTTTATATCACGGACAACTTGATGATATGTCCCTATGGACTCGGTTGTATGTTAATTTAGTTGAAGCCAGTTTTGCACCAAAAGGAGCCATATCCGTTTTAGTTGTTAATTAGTTATCTCATCCCTAACCATCCCTAACAAATTGAGTGATTCGCAAATGTTCTTTGAGTCACGCAGAAGTAAATATAGCTGAATAAAGCTGACTATAAATATATTTTTTTTCTTTTCAGCAAACCTTCCACTACGATTCCGATCTTTGGAGCAACAACGAACCCTTTAACCTCGTAGGAGGCGAGATTGGATTTGACACACAAGAGACCAAGCTACCAACCTACTGGAAGACACCTTTCTCAAAAATCTGCCTGGGTATGAAGGTCCTTGGCGAGGAAACCGTGTATTTTATAACCCTTGACAAGAACGCCGAGTCGCTCTACTCACTGATCGCTGACGGGCAATTCCGTGCCACATCAGTGGGCCGTACCACGTGGAAAACGCTCTTTGGTTCCAAAGGCTCCTTGCAGCTCAAATGCAATAGAGAAGGCTTCAACGCAGTATGTGACAAGATACAGTATTCCAGGGTGAGGATCGGGATCGTCAGTAACAACGAAGATGATTGCCGCACCTGTGACTCCAGAATTGGGTTTGGTTCAGCAGGGTACCCAGACGACACCAACACTTGTGGAATTGAAGCAAAAGCTAGGACCGATAATGGAATAAAGCAAATCAAAACTATGGGATATATCTTAATTCAGTGAGATTGCATACAACTTATTTTTCCTGTTTCTGTTTAATTTATTACTTTCTATGATCATTACTATTGTCATCAACGGAAATTTGTATGGCAAAAAGAGGCCATTGATGAACAGTTTGCCTAAGCTTGAAATTTGAAAGGACTCTTTAGGAAATTTGGTAATTTGGTAATTAATTTGGTAATTAATCAATCATTGGAGAGTAAATGATGGATGGATCGTGTTTATATTTACAAATACAAATTTTAAAACTAAAGCTCTCAGCTTAGCTAGGATGTTAGCTTATGCTGTAGTACAAAATGTGCACTTCAATATTACTAAAACCATTAGATGTATCATTTTAGTGTGTGAGAATTATACAGTCTATTTTCTGCTCCGGTCTTCGTCTCTTTTCCAAGAAATTCTAGATACTACTTCGTGGAAGTTCTCGCGAGCGGAAACCCACGGGACGCGAAAGAGTCGTAATGGAAAGGTGGCCGCCTACGAGAGCTTGTCCAGCTAACAAGAACAATACGAATGCAAAAATACCTTGTGCATTGCATTGTGCAATGCCACGATAATGGCGATAACTGCATGTACACAGTATTGTAGACAGCAGTACTACTAGGGCTGGCTCTTAGTGATTAAATAAACAACATTAGCATTAACAGTCTCACTGCAACAAAATGCAGTGATACACTTTAGAGATGTTTACGAGTACCTTTCATAATCAGGCCCAAATTTCTTTAGAGATCCGTTGAAGGGAGCTTAAAAACAATGGTGATAATTTTTAATTATTTAGCCAGGTCAGCTCTCAGCTTAGCTAGGATGTTAGCTTATGCTGTAGTACAAAATGTGCACTTCAATATTACTAAAACCATTAGATGTATCATTTTAGTGTGTGAGAATTATACAGTCTATTTTCTGCTCCGGTCTTCGTCTCTTTTCCAAGAAATTCTAGATACTACTTCGTGGAAGTTCTCGCGAGCGGAAACCCACGGGACGCGAAAGAGTCGTAATGGAAAGGTGGCCGCCTACGAGAGCTTGTCCAGCTAACAAGAACAATACGAATGCAAAAATACCTTGTGCATTGCATTGTGCAATGCCACGATAATGGCGATAACTGCATGTACACAGTATTGTAGACAGCAGTACTACTAGGGCTGGCTCTTAGTGATTAAATAAACAACATTAGCATTAACAGTCTCACTGCAACAAAATGCAGTGATACACTTTAGAGATGTTTACGAGTACCTTTCATAATCAGGCCCAAATTTCTTTAGAGATCCGTTGAAGGGAGCTTAAAAACAATGGTGATAATTTTTAATTATTTAGCCAGGTCAATAAAAAACTGAACACTGTTAACTACCTCCTTGTCTCCTCTCGGTCCATCCTTCCATTTCATTTTCTATCTTCCTTCCTTTCCGCAATCCTTCATGCTTCACTTTTTTAATTATCTTTTTGTTTCCTTTTTTTTTAATTTAGTATTTTAGTTAGTTTCCTCCTAAAGATCACTTTGGGAAAAAATCCTACCAAGGAAATGGCGCCATGGTTGTGGTGCCTTGATGAAAAGACCGGGCGATGGCACCAAATGGAAGAAATGAGACCAGCTAATAACTCAAGGACTAAACGAGCACTGGATAACGGGAGGTTTTACGTCGATGATATTCGGACTGATAAACTATCACACATCAACATTGTCATTTTGTGGAATGGCTGTTATGATCAAGCGCAGGCTTTAATCTTTAATCATAGTACTCCTAAAATAGTAAACTATCCAACACTGCGTCCATTGTCGTACCGCAATAAGATTGGGGATAAATTTGGCGACGCGACAACGGTCACAGTGTGGGAAAAAGAAAAGTAAGGGTGGGAGGGAGGGAAAGATAACTAGTCTAGCATTAGTTCCCAGGGCTTGCCCGTAAGCACCTCGTCGCCCCGTACCCGCACGATCCCTCCCCGTGCTGCAGTTGAGCCAAAGTGATAATTTATTCACATGTGTTGGTTTTATATGCGTCACTTTAATGTATGCAGTGTGAATAGTAAACTATCCAACACTGCGTCCATTGTCGTACCGCAATAAGATTGGGGATAAATTTGGCTCCTGTTACTTAATGTCACTAAGTCTGTTTCCATCTACCCGGTCAACGATGGGCTCCTCCCCAATACTAAACAGCCACCTAAGGAGACCAACGTTGGGCCGTCAAAAGAGAGGCATCCCTCTTCCTGAACCAAATCATAACTCCCCAAAACTAAACCCCGATCCAATTCCCTAACTCTGGGAGGTAGATTTTCATCGTACCTCACAGGCACTCTTCCGCGTAGGTTCTTTTCCCCTGATTGGTTGCAGGGAAGGCACACACAAAACGTTTTAGCTCATTAATGTCCTGCCAGGAGGCAGATGGCTCGGAGCCAACACTCGAGGCGAGCCTTGCCGAGGCCCCTGCTGGATTTAAGACTTTCGCTAGTTGCATGTAGTACAACGCTGTGTGGCGCCTTGACCATCCCACGTGATCCATGATTTCAGCCAGGTCCGCACCGGTAAGGGCCAGGGTAATTGCACAGCCTGACCGGAAACCGTGGAGCGTCTCACCGTTATCCGCACTCATTTCTTTAAGATAGCTCTTTAACCGTGATTCGGCTGCGGAGGAGGAAAAGGGGGCGTCTTTTATACCCAAATCTGGTGTAACTGGGCGGAAAAGGTAGCCACACGTTAAATCTACCCTCATATCACGAGTCACTTCCATGTAGCACTCAATGCCTCGAATAGGGCAGATTTCCGCTTGCGCATTTCTTCTAACCCCAAACACATTTTCATCCCCATCCCTCAACGTCTTCCCCCAAATGTGGTTAAAGAGAAGCCCGTCATCATTGGGGAAACGAAGGATTTCAGGAACTTTAATCTGTCCCAAATCCCCTGGCCGATCTCCACTAAAGAAGGCCAGCTTAAAATATGCTTGGTCGCGAGCTATGATGAATCTGTCAATCGCCTTGTTAGACCCTTGCAGTTTTCTTTCTAAGTGCAAACATAATTGTGTCAATTTGTCAACAAAGAACGGCGCAGCCTGTTTCGGTGTTATACGGGCCTGCAGTTGTTCTGCGGTTACCAGCCTCAGGAAATCTTTGACGGATTTGTCAGACGCCGGGTTACCAAGGCCTAGGCGCTTGTCCCACTCGCCATCTCGTCCAATAGAGTGAAGAATGGCCCGTAACTTACCGATATAAGAGTCAATCGTTTTGTAAGATAAACGTATTGCGCATCCACACGAAAATCGTCCCTTTTTGCCGATATGGTCGCAACCATTGCGGTGAATCTGCGTTTTGCCATCCTTATCCTTAAAAATAAGGAAACGACAAACATCACGCGGGGTCACAGTGGCCAAAGTGACATGTCCCGGAAGTGAGGCCAGAAAGCTTTCAAACTCTTTTTGTAACGAGTCTTTCTGTTTAGCATAGCTAGTAGCACGGTCAAAGTCCATTAGCTGCCGTACACGTTGATCAATGCACTCCAAATCGACATTAACTTTTTTGACATTCGCTTTTGTCAAGACTTGCCGATTATAGCCACACCTTTGACAGAATCTAAAATCCTGGTCATTTGCATGGGAACAAGTCGGGCATCTGACGGATAGCGTAAACAACTTAGCAACAACAGGAAGTTCCTAAGGGGAAAGAAAGGCGAGACGTTTGTAGTCTATGAAAGGAACGTTTTATTTCCTACATGTTATAGTTATTACATTGGATCAATTGAAGCTAAAGAAGAAAAAGAAAAAAACAGCTTATGACTCTAACGAGGGATCCCCCCACATGTCGGGGCTTCCCCAGTCCAATTAAATATTTACAAGCAATTCTAAAGCAATGTCACTGCTATGAGTTCTACTCAAAAGCTATCTGAAAAGCCCACAGTTCCCCTGGGATCTTGGCTTCATTGTTCCAACCTTCCTTCGTAGGGATTAACAAAGCATGCGAATCACCTAGATCTGCCATCTTTTGCGTTTTTCTGGAGATACATTGTAAAAACGGCCACCAATACTTCCTTGGGTATGTATCCAAAGCCACAAGCGTGCATGGCTGTCGGTGAGACTGGAGAAAACGCAAGACTGGGCCGACTAAGACATTTGGCGGGAAAACATATGGACGCTGCATAACAGAAGAGAACTTCATCAAATCTTGTGCAAACAGATTCACCCCAATCGAGCATGGCGAGGGCCACGGCGTAAAATGGGGAAGATCGATGATTCCCTTGTTTGTCAGTCATAGCATTTGAATCTAGGGCCATCAAATCACAGGAGTGGCCATTCAGACCGCCAAAGACCCGTTGTACCTCACTCCAGGTCTCCGGTGTTAGTGTGTAGTCCAAAGAAGATAGCCTGCGAGAAGGGGGATCCGCCGGGTTTTCCCGTGACGGGACGTACAACATGCGTAATAATAGATTCAGGTCCACCGTGGTAAAAAATAATGCCTTGATAGCCTCGTTCAAATCATGACTTTTGCCTCCTTGATTAGTCCACGCATGCATGACTGCCTGGTTGTCAATCATGACATCGACGCGACAATTTGTGACAAGATGTTTAAATGCTTGTAAGACCTTATCCACTGCCATGGCTTCCCTTGTCGCGATATCCAGCATCATCTCATCCTTTGACCAATAATCAGATGCCTCCTGCTTCACAGGCGTAGAGATGACCCCACCCCATCCGGTTTGAGAGGCATCCGTTGCTATGTTAATCTGAAGATGTTTCTCTTCGCGCCAAGGTAGAGGGTCATCCCACCCTTCTAGAAATAACCAATGGGCGATCTCATCGCGCAGTGCACCCCGGATCGCAATTGGTTTCATTGTGCGCATACCCCTTGAGATTGCTGCCGACATCTCTCTAGTAAACAGACGCGCTGCTGGAACAACCAGGGAAAAGGAAACGCACTTGCCGACCAAACGTTGAAGTGTCTTGACCGAAACATAACTCGAGCCTAATGTCTCTCGGATCAGCTCTAGGAACTTGCGCTTTTTGTCCGGGATCAGGTGGAAAACTTCCCTACTGGAGTCCGCGAGAAAGCCAAGATAAGGGACCATCTTTTGGGGGGTTAAGATTGACTTCGTTAGGCCCAGAAAATATCCCAAACGTACCAAATAGAACGCCACAAGAAATACTGCTGATTTGGCCGCCGCCAAATTACGCTCATCTGCAGAGTGTAGGGTACCATATTCCCCTTTGTTAAGTGGCACCTGGAGTTGACCATTATGCCTATCATCAATATATAGGAGACATGGGATCCCCAACGAGCGCAGAAAATTAGACGCCATAAGGCCCGTCGAATGATGCACATAAGGGGAGATCTTCCAGCCAAACGGTAGGGAGTTATATGTAAAGTACCAACCACCCCACTGGATTCCGAAATATGTACGACTTTCTTCCGACAGCAAAAGGTGGTCGTATCCAGATTTGTCGTCAAGGACGGTCTGATAAGAGTCCTTGAAAACATACCGAGGCAAATCTGTCACCCTATCCAGGGTGAAAGGCTTCTCTAGCATCCACAAGTTTAGGTACCGCGCATCATGACACAATCTCGGCTTTGATGGCTCAACCGTCAACGGTAGTACAATTTGGGGCGGGGTTACTTGGCCAACCTTACCCACCAAAGAGATCGCACCAGTTCTTAGACGACTTAAAAGTGTCGTCCTGACAAACTCCCCAAACTGTTTACAAGATACATTATTTTTAAACAATCTGTGGGGTGGCCGGTCGGAATCGTAATGTTCCCCCTTGAACGTTCCCTTAAAGTGTTTGAAATATGGGAATATCGACACCTTATTCCCAATCCAAGACAAGACCTCCTCCTGGTGTGATGAAGGAGCAAGTTTCGCGATTTCTGTCCACTGGGTTATGCGTTTGTGAAGTTCCCCCGCCACAAAAGTATCAGGATCCCGAAATAGCAACTCTTCGACATGCCCGATAATTTCTCCATTCTCAACCAGTCGAGTTTTCTGCATCAGGTGGTCATTTTCTGTCCCCTCACTGCTGACCGATACGGGGTTCCCCCTTACGTCTATCCACTGTATCGCACCTGCGCGATCACCAAAGTTGTTGATAAAGTTATCAAAGTTGTCATGTTTTTCCCATGACCAGAATGTTGCCTAAGGGGAAAAAAGGATTTTTTTTTAAAGAACCCCGTAGAAGCCAGCAGAGAGAGGACAGTCTTGACCCAGTATGACCGGGAGGGTTTGAGATACCCCGTTTTCAAAACTCTCAACTCTCTGTGACTACAGTACAGGTAACAACAACAATGTGCGAGAACAGAAGGGAAACAAATAAGTGTTACAGGCAGGTGTTACTGATCCCTCCACCTACCCTTGTAAAGGCGATACTAACCGAATACCACTTAAGAATCGCATTAAATCGAGAAAAAAAAAAAAAAGAAACCGGACAAGTTTCAAATGTTTATTGCGCTCATTGAACTTGTTATTAACATGA
>OZ026600.1:19395193-19422693 GCA_964020085.1 Micromussa lordhowensis | reverse complement strand
AAGAAGAATGAGGGCACGCAGCCTGTCAAAGGGGCCTGAATTACCTTGATTGTCAAATTAAGAAAATACTGATCAGGAACAGTACTATGGATATACCCAAGATATCACTGATGAAAACGGAATTGCTTGTATTCCAGCGTGGTGTGATTCTAACTAAAGCAAATCGATTCATATGAAGTCGACCTACTTCAGCGAACTCCCGATCGCACAAACCCTGGAGAAGTTGTCACTTTACTTAGAAGCCTTTGTTTTAGAAGGGAATAACTCGAGTTCATTCCAGTTCTCGGCGAAAGTAACTTCACAAGTAGGGCCCATATTCGGCAGCGATGACCTGAACAAGTGTCTCAATCTCAGTGATAATTTGGTGGCCTTTAGATGATAGCAAACCAAACCAGGAACCGAACAAGTGTTTCATGAAAATTACGATCCAATACGACGAAATGTACAAGTTCCTATGGTATCGGTACAAAGTTTCACACCCATGAGAGAGTTGACACACACAGACGAACTTCCACTGCCAGCTTTCATCAACTGAGATGAGTTGCGAATGCAGGGACGTCAAGTTGTGTTAAATAGAGATGCAGCGAAATAGACAAGAAGACGCTTCTCGTTGTCACCCTTCCCACATAGAGCTGCATTTTCCCGCAACATATTCCCCAGCTACTGTCAAAGAAGTAAGGAAACGTCACCTGATTCAAGCTCGCGCAGAAGCACAAGCTTCTATGCTCCCGTTGACATATCTGACGGACTACATACAGGACCCGGAAAGATTGCAGAAGAGCGCTGCAAAGCTGGTGATGTAGATAATGGAGGAGACCGCAGTTGAGACAAAAATACATATATCTTAATAAATGTTCTAGTGTGTAGTATTAATGTATATTTTTACGAGTTGTGCCGTATTTTGACGAGCACGTAGGGTGATTCAAAATACGAGTAAAAATCAAAATAAAACGAGTAAAAATATACAGCGATACTATACGCCAAAACATCTGATAAGTGATTTATTATCTAACTGCTGTAGTGAATAAATCCATCAGTGCAGGAGGGTGAGTGTGACAGTTTTGCGTGCGCGCGCCGACCTGTCAAACAGGTTTTCTGCCCTACAAAATAACTAGTATACCATATCACCTTAGTTGTAGTCGTTTCGCGCGCTTTTGGACGATATTCGCTGCAGTTGGATAATAAAAAGGGATCTGCAGTGTTTGCCTTTGATTCGGACAGGGGCTTCTCTGGGGAAGTATGTGTCTTATTTGTTCCACGGCCCGATGGCATTAGCCCAAGCTAAGATTGTCACCTGGGCAAAGACACTTTACAACAGTTCACGATTTTTTTGGGTTCATTGTAATCGATTCTTTGGGATAAAGCGAGAAAAAAAAGAACACTGGGTCTTGTTCAATTTAATTGAATTTGTTCTTTTATAGTTGTTTTTGAATGAGCATATTTATTATATTAATGTCGTATGATTCTTTTCTTGAAAGTGGTATGCGGATTTAGTTTGTCCTTGAATGTGTATTAAAATACCTTAAACATATCTGTGTACACTTGGTGTTCACTTTAAATAGCATCTCTCTCCTGTTCTGCTATGAGCAGCAGGGAAGCATTTTGCCATGGTTTTAGCCAAAAAGTGCTCCAATCTGTAAATAAATGGGTTAATTTATCACAGACAAGACACTGAGAAAGTGCTAGATAAGGCGAAGAAGACGTCCAGGAAAATCACCAGGCTTATAGGTAATCCTCCTCAATTGTTAATCTCCTTAATTGTGTGACGAAACACGTCAAATCCATTTGATTTATCAATGGTATGGCTTTAATCAGCAAAGCTACAAAATGTCATCGATTACTGAAAACAGTTTGCAAAATTAAAGCTCAAAACTTTAAAAAAGTGCTATACATTTTGGCCTTGACGTTTCATTACTTGGAAGGTTTCAGCAGTGCGTGACCTCTTCTTAATTTTAGAGTTTCAGACTTAAGCCGCTTTGTGTTTAATTTTGAAAACTTTGACATAAGAAATAAAAACTTACTATCTGGATCCGGTGCCGTATCAGGTGTTCATGGAATGAAATAGGCGGCCTTTCCGTGCCTTGGCAAACATGCTTCAAATATTTCTTTCTCAATTTTAATTGCTAGGCCTTTAATTTTTTTCGGGAGGGAGGTTGGACGGTCAATTTACTTTCCAGAGGTTCTTCGATTCAATACGGATTCAAGTATCGATCTAGCTGCTCAAAAATCTTTTCCTACCTACTTAGTGGATCTTTCTCATGAAAAATATATTTGAATCGCATTATCTCTGAGATGAATTTTCTTTCTTCAAAAAGCACTTCCTAACAATTGTGAAGAACGTGCTGTTTCGAGTGTTTCGTGGACATTTCTTGTTACCAGTCTACATGAAGTCACTTTATTGATTGAAAAGCATGACTAGGCTTGTTTGTTTTTCACATCCCTCTTTGAAGTTGTCGAGCGGCAGTCGATTTATTTCGCGGAAACGACTTTCTTTATAATGGTAGAAATAATGTTATAATTTAAGAAACATTAGAATGTCTTGTTCTTGTTTGTCTCTGATAATTTGGATGTAGTTTTGCTTTAATAGTTGGCTTTCTTCGCTAGGGGTCTCTGTGAAACGAGGACCGGATGACGGCGGATGGAACAACTAAAATTATGAGGATGGAAAAATGCGGATACCAAAATGAGGATGAAAAATGGAAAAATAAGGATAAAAACTTGCGGATAACAAAATCCGTACGAGAGGAAATTTAATAACTACAAAATTATCTTGGCGGTAGTCTAGTTTTAATATTTAAGGTAGGAAGAAGTCGAATATCCGTGAACAAAATTTGATCATGACAGCAATTTTGTTTTTGTTTGCCAATGCGGTTTTTAATGTTTTCACTTAAGTTTAACCAGTTCTCAATTGTGTTCGCCAAAACGTCGCTATTGTCCCTGTATTCCGATTGTTCGTTGCGAATCATAATTTCTGCGTTAACAATTCTCTTCTGCATCTACACAGTGCGTTATTCCTTTAGGGCTTATGCGAACTTTGATTCTGTTATTTCTGTTTCGAATGGACCGATTTCGATATATTAAAATTCAGCATATCACAACAGACCTCAGCACGAGGTTCTGGGGAATAAACGCACAAACTCTGTAGTTATGCACTAGAGCCTCATACTGAGGTCTATTGTTTTAGGCTGAATTTTAATTATCGAAATTGGTCTATTATGTTCTTCTAAATCCGGGTCTTTAGAGAGCTTGACCGCTATGACTGCTATGGTCTGGGGCGAGTGATGAATTATGCATATTTTTGCTGCAGAAAGGAAATTTATGCTACTCTCGCAAAGCTGCAAGATGGCGGAAGTTTTGAGGAATCGTCTTCGAGCATGTAGATATGAGATTTTACAACAACTTGCCTCACCAAACTTGGATATTCTGAAAGGCAGGAGTCAGTTTTTCTATCAGTTGAAATTCTGATTACAATATTATTAGCCATCTGAGAGAAGTGCATGACTTGCTCAACTCATATATATAATCTCTGCACATATGTCAGAACTACTTTTCACCGGTCAGCATGGTAAACCGGAATATATTTTGCCCCAAGAACAATATCCTACTTTAGTAACAGAAGTAATAAGCCAATCATTCTCTTTTAACCAGCCTTAGTGGTATTCCCGTAGTGTGCACCTACTAACCAGATCTAGATTATTGTCATTAATGTCGATGGACATGTGTTGAATGCTTATTAGAATTTTTAAACCAAAATCAAGAGCTTAAATTACAAATTTGAAATGAATCAAACTTAACGAGGTTTAACAGCACAGTCTGGGCACTAACAATTATCTTTTACGGCTCACTAATTATTTATTCGCGATATATTCAAAAGATACCATGTCAATGAGCTATTTGTTACACTGTGAGAAAATTCTCAATTTGGGCCAAAGTCTTCATCTTCTATCCACCCCCACCACTCGGGCAATTCATCCGGAACGCATTCAACTGAATCAATGGCTTCCACAGCATAACCAGCACTTGTTATCTTTTTAGTTCCCTCTCCTACACCAATTTCTCTCCCAGCCTTGCACCGCTCCTCTGCAATTTTCCCAGGTCCTGTATACAGTCCTAATTTACCATCAGATACATCAAATGGAGCAAAGAAGGTTGTACTTCTCCTCGCGCTGAGAGTGAAGTTGTTATACTGATGCTTCTTGAGATGGAGGGGAGGAATCGGTCGCGGAAACAAACAGGTCTCTGTGAGAAGACTTACAACAAGAAACGTATCTTTGTCTTGTTCGCTGCATCTGTATTCCACACAAGAAAAAGCCACTGCGAAAGGCCCGTCATCCCCATAATTATTAGCTGCTATTTCCTGTGTGCGTGTTGGCTCTTTCAAGGAAAATCCGTACCTGATCTCACGGTTAGGTGTGAAACTTTCCACTGATACCATAGGGAATGGTGCTTCTAAGTCGTATTCAGTTCTAATTTTCACGAAGCACTTGTTCGGTTCCTGGTTTGGTTTGCTAACATCTGTCTGGTACCATGACAGTGGGTGACCAGGTGGAAAGGAACCAAAATCATGGAACTCATCCACTTCGATTTCATTTTCCTCCAAGTTAAATGCAAACGCCACCAAAGTGTCGCTGACATCGTAACACTTCTTCATCTCATCCCCAGCAAATATGGGCCCTGCCTCCGAAGTTACTTTTGCTGAGAACTGATACGAAGTCGATTTATTCCCTTCCATAATCGATGATGCTTCTAACTGAGGCGACAGCTTCCCAAGGGTTACCTGGTCATCGGCATTTAATTGAATGACACGTTTACTGCCACGAAAATAATGAGATACCTTGCTTGACTGTAAAACGACGTACGAATCGCACCAAGCTGGGATACAAGCTATTCCGTTGTCATTGGTGATCGCCTTGGTATATCCATAATACTGTTCCTCATTGGCATTTTCCTTGCCAATCAATGTGACCTCGATTCCCTGGACGGGTTGCGCGCCTTTGTTGGTCTTGGTATAAGCCTGAGCTCGAACGTAACAGCGTTTCCACGCTATGTCAATGTTGATATATGCGATTTTATCGGTTTGAATGTCACCGATGTAAAACCTTCTACCACGCTCTGCTGCTCGTTTGGTCCTTGAAGTGTGAGCTGGCTTCATTTCTCCCATTTGTCGCCATCTTCCAGTCTTTTCATCAAGCCACCACAACCATGGCGCCATTTCTCCAGAAGAATTCCTTGGTAAGGTAATCTTTAGGAGAGGAGAAAAAAAAGTAGTTGAAAATGCTCTACCCATAAAAATGACAGCGGAAACACTGTTTCAGATATGTCGGGAAGGACTAAATTTGCACGATTGAAAGGAAATAGAGATAATTTAAGCAGGAAAGAAAAGAAGACAGACAGGGAGACTTGAATAGCAAATGCCGTAACGTTTGCGCGACCGTTTACAAAGAATGGATCCCTGAGATCTAGAAGTATTAATATATTAACATAGTTTTAAAAGAGCCTCTGGAATTTCTTTTTTTATTTTTTGGTGTTTTCAGATTGATAGACTTCGCCTATGCTTCAGTTCGTAAGCGGTCATCAAAAACAACTTGACCAGCGTATCACTAGTATGGACCTGGCGCAATTCGGTAACATAAATATGATCCCCAAAACTGGATATAGGGTGTCAATATACCATGGAGTGTATGCTAAAGAGTTAGGGCTGTCCAAATTTCGCAAGCTACAGTTGTAGTGCTAGTTTTTAATGATGTTCTACCTTATCAGCATCGAGGTAAATCTTCATATTTCCTGCAAGGTCAAGTTTCTCATTGTTCTCGTCCTGAACTTTAACTTGAAGTATCCCGTATGTTTTCAGAGGCTGAACACTTCCTGATTGGTCAACTGTTGTGAAGTCCCCTGGCATCGAGAATACGTCACTGGAGTTTCTGCGATCTCTCAAACTCACTCTTAGCTTGGCTTTACCTGTGAAAAGAAACACCAAAATTTCTTATTCCAGCTCCTTTGACTGGCATTCCACTCTTCTCGTTTTCTTTTCATATCTTGTCAGACTTTTTGTTTGGTGTCATGTTAAAGTGCAAAGTATATACAGTAGACGTTCTGACGACGTTACGACGTTATGAAACAAGAACCGATTGTAGATTAAAGAAGTCTTTTCACGGTATGTTAAGATATTTTGGTTGCACACAAAATTACATCTAAATTGAAGGAAACCTGGAAATAGTAGTTTTTAAATAAATAAGAGAAACACCAAAGAGATACTAATAAATAATAATGGAAGGGGATTGGGAAGATCATTTAACTGGGATTACAAAAGACGAACATAAAAAACAATTATGCTAAACTTTTCAAGACGCCGAATGCGACGAAGCCCCTTTAATATAACGTATGGCACGTTAAAAAAAAAAAACAGGGAGACCCAACCGATCGTTCTGGTAAATTATCTCTTTGGAAGGCCTTAAATCCCTTCAGATGTTCTTAAAAATAATTGCCACCTAGAATTTCCGTTGCATGAGAAACTACATGCACGTTGTTTTCAGATAGATAAAATGTCGTTTGGGGTGCCGAGAAGAGGTCAGCTATGATTTTCGGAGAAGCAATAAGAGCTTTCTGAGGTTTTCCGGAAATAAACCAAAAAGCCCTAATAAATATAAAATTTCAAGTTTTCCTAAAATGAGCACTCAATTTTCCCTTAAATGAACGAGGAGATGAAAATTCTAAATAGCCTTAAACGTAATTCAGCGTTTTAAAGCATTTGAAAGAATACCGTCGTTTAGTGCACGAGACTAGAGCACCAGAGAAAACTCACCAGTGGAGACTATTAGAAATGTAGAATAGGGTAAAACAAAGCATTTAAAACATTTAAAAGAAAACCGTTGTTTAGTACCCCTGAATATAACGAGATAAAAATGGGGACTACGAGAAAACAGACAAACAAAAAACAGCGTATGGGCAGTTGTGTGCGCTCACAGTTACAAGGAAACACAGCTTTTTCACAAACGCCTAGACTTGAAAAATCACCTTTAAATGGCTTTCCATCTTTGTCCAGCAGATTATCAGCTGGCAGTTCTAGTTCTGCCATGTTGTCCCCGGCATGCCCCAGAGGCACCCTTAGGTCTTTGCTGCTGTCGAATATCACTGGTGGATCCTCCTTCTGTAGTACTATCCGGTGGAATACAGTTCTGCCCCTCTGAAATGGCATGGTCTGGGTAGTCTCAGAGAACTGATCTGCTGGGTCTTGAAATGTGACGGTCACACGGTCAACCTCGTCAGTGACAGCGAAGGAGAATTCTCCTTCTTCGTTGGTCCTATCAACTACTTTCTTTCTGAAAACGACTTCCACGTTCTCGACTGGGACTTGATTAGGGCCACCGACGACTTCTCCTGCAAGGCAATGTCCGAGTTTTTTGGTGATGAGTCCTTTGTACTGTGAAACTGGTAAAGTCCGTTCGCTTTTATAAGTTCCCTTAGCCCTCTGTATCTCTTTAGCACCCTCTCTTAACAAGGAAAATTTTCAGGAAAACGACGCGCTAGACCAATCACGAATTTGAGTGGCTTAAATCGATATTGAAAGCAGTCTATATTTTCCCTTCTAGAACGTCATCAAGACCGATAATGTTTTGCAGTGAAAAGGTTGCCACTTAAAATACAAGAACATTGACTATTTTCATCTAACAATATTTACTGATTTATGGCAGTGCCAAAAAGCCTGAAGAGGGAAAAAAGTAAGGAGGACGAGCAAACTTTTGCAGAATTAAATTCAGCTCATCGCCATTCGCAAGCAAAATTTCAGGTAGTACAAACCAGTTACATTAAACGGATTAAATAGTCGTATGTACTGAACCCTCTGCGTTCTGTACTCACGACCCCGGTCAAGGTTCTCCAATATAGACCGACTAATCTCGGTTAATAAGAGCGTATTATTATTTTTTTGTCAAGCTGGTTTGTTAAGAAATAGTTCTCCCGTAGCTTACGGCTAGAGATATGAATAAACGGTAATTCATAATTTAAACAATCGAACACAGTAATACTAACGCTAATTAATAGCCGTTCACCTTTAATTTTGGTTTCTCTTTTCACGCATACGCTACAGGCACATTCTTTGATACGATAAAATATCATTTCACTGTAACTTCCACCACAAGTTATGAAGACCCTCTCTTGGTATTCCTTGCCTCTAGGGCCGCAGCAACAATCTTCTTTACCGGTGCAAGTTTGCGAAAGGGACGAACTCTGAGAACACGGTTCACCAGAGCATTGGCCAACATCCAGTGCGTTCTTGCCCGTGCGTCTTTCAGTGCATCCTGCTGGAAGTTTTATGATGTGACTGCTCGGTGTTCGGCTGCAGGTATCAAACATTTCCTCTGCATTTCAAGAACGTAAAAAGAGTCTTTTTGTAGCTTTGAAAACAGTTCATAACTGGCTAATGGGTAAAAGCCAAATTAAGCCCGTCCCAAGGATTAAGGGGGCGTATAGTTAAAGTACTACGAAACAGAATGAGAGAAGAAGGATGAATAAAAGTTATTAATTAACTTAAAATCCTCATTTTCAATCTTCGTTCAATCTAAGTAATCTCTGTTTATAGATATTAACTTTTAAATTCTTAGATCCCGCCAATCTCCTTTTTTCGCTTTTAAACATGCATAACACTAAAAAAAAATCACTCAAATATTCTTAAAATTTTATGGGACCTCTCACTCAAAACATGAGATGGTATTTTTTGGGATTGTGTAAAACCTCGAAAGGATAATGAGAGATGTGGCATGCGTTAGAGAAACTCACATAAACGCATGAAAAAGGTAACATATAACTCCCCGTTAAGCCTAATGATTTATCGGATGTGTTTGGGAATGACTTCAGATGTTAGGAGAATTTTAGACGACATTTGTCTATATGTGATCATTTCTTGTCAAACTTTGTATATAAATGGTGGGGACGAAGTTCAACTGAAGGGTAAGTAACTCGTTGAGATGAAAACAAGTGACACTCCATCCTTACTATCACAAATTTCAGCTTTGTACAACTGTTAAAAACATATCTTACCTTTAACCTTTAACTCGCCAGGAGAGGACATCTCTGATCCGTAATCGTTTGTAGCCTTACAGGTGTACAAACCTTGAGCTCCATTTACATTTGCAATGAACAAATTCGATCTCATTCCCACGGTTAACTCCGGTAAACGCCTCCCATTGTGGTACCTTTAACAAGCAGAAACGAAAATTATTTAGATACTACCGAGCAATTTCTTCCAGAATCAGAAAAACTTCTAGACTTATTAAAATCCATCGAACCTTACATTATCTTAGAACATCTCATTTTAGGAGATACTACATAATCCTTGGAGAAGAAAGAAGACACGTGCCAATCGGAGACTTCTAATTGCACTACAAAGTGAGTTTCACGTAAATCGTTCAAAGCACTATATATTTATATTGTTTCAAAGATTTCCTTTGACTTATTGCCGAATGTCCACGTAACTATGATTTAGAGCTTTACCAGCTTATCTCAATTGGTGGTGTCCCTTCTGACTCACAGGTGAAATTCACGCTTTGCCCTGCAATACGCGTCTTGCTCTTGGGATTGACAGTGATGTAAGCTGGCTCTGAAAAAAAAAATGGACATGTAACGAGATGCTGTACATACAACCAGGCTGGCAGAAATCAACTACATGTACGAGACCTGCAACTACCTGCTTTTGTCTACCATATTTCGAGTGTTCAATACTGATGAACGACAGTGGACGATGACGGCTAAGTGATATAAAATTCTATATATTACTATTTAGATTTACACATTGGTAAGTCCTTTAAGTGTGTTATTTGATCTATCTAGTGAACCAAGGTGCATCTTGAAAAAGTTGAAATAAATTAACTGCATGCTTATTTGCACTTAAGCTGTGAAAAAAAAGAAACTGTCTTTGCGAAGGACCCAAACCATCGATCAACGCACCTGCATCTTCAAGCCGGATCAATAGCGGATTGGCGCCTCTAATGCCACCCTTAAGTCGGAGTGGAATGTAGTCGTTCTTCTTCACTGTGTATGATTTATTTTCACACCTGTCAATCATTGAAAAGTGCCCACTCTTATTGGTTCTTGCCACTTCCGTGTATGGGAAGAGTTCTAATAAAATGCCGACATCCCGAAGCGGGGCTCCAGATGACGTCACTACTCGTCCTTGGATAACACCATCTGGACACTTGCATTGACAAAGCGCCGTGTCAAGTTCACCACTGGAACAGCTCTTATTGCACTCTAAACAGAACAGAGAAAATCTATTATACGGGTAAAAACCAGTACATTATTCGGCCCACAAGACCAAGGAAGTAGAGACTGCATAATCACTGTACTGATTGATAGTCAATGATTTCAATGATACATTGTCACCTGGAGTGATTTGGAAGCAATTCAGCCATTCCGTCTTTGACACACTCCTGCTCTGATCCTTATCACACTCTTGGAGGAAAGCAATCTGGCAAACTCTCGGACCTCGCAGACTCCATCTTCCCTTCACAGCTTCATTATAGTCAACCGAACCATCTTTGTTTTTGTCCAGTCGTTGGAATACCCACTGTAAGAAAGTACCAGCTATTAGACTAGCTCAATGGCATAACTAATAGCAGGCATGTGTTTCTTTCAATCCAAGCTGAAAACTTTTTTAAAAGATTTTGATTGAATTTTAAATTAGTTATCGATTTTAAGATTGTGACTTTTTTTAATTTATTTATTATCACATTTTATTTTATAATTTTATTTTACAATTCTGCGCGTGCAAGTGCACAAGCGTTATTTACATAACTGCGCCACAAGAAGCAAAAATCATTGTTGTGTTGTAACTGCGCATTTAGTTCTGGCTTTAACCGGCTGATGTAGAACTGTAACTGTTATTGTATTTTAAATGTCAAATTGTTAACGTATCCAAACTGTAAGCGTATGTAATTAAGAGTGGAAAACAGAACAACACATTAAACTGATGATGGCATGAGCCATGCCGAAACATGTCTTTAAAAGTTGTCTCGTGAGCTTAAAATTTTTGTTAATACTGTTATTGTCACGAAGTTATGGCAATGTTATATATTATTATTATTATTATTATTATTATTATTATTATTATTATTATTATTTATTGTTATTACCGTATGAAAGTTTTGAGTTTAAACATTCGATTGTTTCTCAAAAAAGAACTAAGCGCCCCGGGCGCTAAATCGAATCATTGCCGTAGGCCTTTGTTGTAAAAGAGCAGGAACTACAAAATTGGCAAACAGGCGCAGGCAAAATATGATTCTCTGTTTTTAAAAGTGAAGAAATTTAAATCTAAATAGTAAAAGCTTTGTTTAGAAGAACTGATATTTTAACCCCACCTAAAATATGTACAACTACTTATGGCCTTAGTTCTTTTAGCTACCAGGAGGCCAATTCCTGGAACTCACTTCTAAATCAATATCGCACTGTTACAGATTTTTGCACCTTCCGCAAATTAATGAATTTTGTCCTGTAATATTGCATAAAGTTCTCTGCTCTGCTCCAGTTTTCTTTCATATTTCTAATTCTTAGCATTAGGTAGCTCGAAAAAAATAGCAGCAATGCTACTCTCTACATTCGAGGGTAAATAAGGTTTATGATGAAAAAGCGACCCTAATAACATCAACTATTTTTCAAATGCAGAGAGGGAGCTTTACCCAGTTTTATTTTCGATATATATATAAAGTTTTTTTTTTTCAGTTTTTTTTTTCAGTTTTTTTTTAATTTATTACTTAAGAGAACTGTCACAGGCTCAATCCGTCACTCACCCTTATGAGTCCTCTTTTAAATTTCCGTTGTTTGATTAACCAATCTCTAACGTTGATTCCCACGAAGACAATTCTGTCTAGAACTCGCTTTTGAAGATCTTCAGCGTATTTGGAAGGGAAGTTGGACAGCTCGTCACTTGCGCATCCATTGGCTGCTTTGGTATTAAAGAAAGCAATCACTATGAAAACGTCCAATCATTATGAAAATCGCTCGTTAGCAATAGTCAACATCAAAGAGACATTATGACCTAATGGTCATTAAGTGCAGTCAACATGGATCATTTAAGTACAATTTTCGAAATGTTAAGAATTTCTTACGAATAAAGGCGAGGCTGAGATTTTCAAAGGAATCAATTTTTGTGTGTTGACTTCAACTGAACCGCATAAAATTATTCCTTTCTCTGCAAGAAGTCACATGTATGTGCGTCATATCAGCATGTCCGTGTTACTTTGGCTGAGCTTTTTTGTTGAGTAATAAGACTCGACTTTCATAACACTAAAGGCGCATAATTAAAGCCCTGGGTGTCCCCCTTAAATGGGCTATGTAGGTATGTGCAGCCCCAAAGGGTGTGGTTTTTATAACGGTTTTGTTCATAAAAAGGGTATCGATTTTGGTCACCTGTTTGGTCTCAAAAGCCAGTGATAGCCAACAGCGTTACTGTATGCGGCTTTCCTCTTCCAGATAGCATTTCAACAGACGCGTAACACGATCGCATGTACAGATCGTTTTCACGTGACGTCATCAAATTCCAAAATCCAAACTAAAGTGCCACGAAAGTTTTTATCCTCATCAGGCATAAGGGGATCTAAATATATATCTGTTTACAACTTTTCAGCTCAATAGAGTGCTTGGTTTGGAAACGAGTGCAGTTTGAAGTTGAGAGTTATGGCAGTGCGTGACATGCCGCTCCGATCGCGTTTGTGGAAAAAATATACACTTATCTAGCGGATTTTAGCCATTTTAGGAAATAAAGTGTTAAGAAGGGTGTTTGCGCAAATGTTTGAATTGTTGGTTCATTTCAGATCGCCTAGATAGCCAAAGTAAGTTCCAGATGTTTACACTATTTTCCGGCCGCCATATTGTGTGCCAGCGAAAACCATCTATACAGTTTGATCACGTACACTGATTTGAGGTCATCTGAATCAACAATAAATCGATTCACGCTACAATTGTACGGTGAATTTAACTGGAAATTTATGAGTACCTGAAATTAATGGGTAATTAAAATCTGTTCACATGGCCATGAAAATTCATGAAAAATAAAAGTAAAATTTAATTGGTCATGAAACATATACTACTAGATTCCGTGGCCTATGAAATTGAAATAGAAGTCAGAAACTGGTCAGACCTGAATTGAATCTGTCATCAAAGTATGTGTTCATGACCTTGAAAAGTCAGAAATATGAACCTAATTAAAATTTAATGGATGATAAAATATACGCCAATACATTTCACAACACATGAAAAGTCTACAAATGAATATATGAAAGATCATGTATTTGAACTGCAGAGAGAGACACGAAGACATTGTTGACCATCACAGTTATACACACAACTTTAGCTGTTGTGAAATTAAAGTCTGAAAAAAATCATGACCGGTGCAGTGCTCTACCAACTGAGCTATCAAGCCATCTGGGAGCTAGTCAGTATGTGACATACTGACCAGCTCCCAGATGGCTTAATATGGTAGAGCACTGCACTGGTATCGCAGAGGTCAGAGGTCAGGCCTGAACGGGATTCAAACTTTAATAGGAGGGTTTATTTTCACAACTGCTTTGGTTGTATGCATAATTGCGATGATGAACAATCAAATGTCTTCACATGAAAAGCCTTCCAGCCGCTAAATCAACATTTGAAATATATTGTATAATAACTCCATAAGAATATCTCTTAAGAAATATATTCATTGCACTCATTAATATCTCTGTTTGAAAAAGGAATCATGAAATTTAATAAGATGAAGATACCATTATACACATTTATAATTATTTCCAAAATGTGATTAAAGGACACTCAAAAAGTGAGAAGAATGACATCAGCCCACTACTTTCCTTCTTGTATGTATCTTTAACTGATATCAATAGCCCCTAAAATAACTGAGAATATCACACTCCAGAAAAAGAGGGCAGAGTACAATAATTATTTTAAGTGTCGAAACATCAAGATTTTATAGTGTGCCCAAGCTCGAAAATTTCCTCAATTACAATGCCAAAATAATACTTGAAATTGCTTGACATTTCTAAACAAACTATGTACTATTATAAGAAGAATAATGGAATGAGTTATTTCGTGGAAATTCTATAATAATTTCAGACTGCCGGGTATCTAGTCTATTGAAAACACTTCCCGACTGCCAGATATCTAGACAGTGTCCTAGGAATTACATTGTACTCATGAAAATATTGTCTAATCACTGATTCCTATTATAAACCTGATTGTACAATTATAAATACCGGAATTGTGGACATAATAAGGCCACAACGCTTATCCGATCCCCAGACTACTGTATACTTCATCCTTCTCACAAAAAAGGTGGATTATTTTCCACCTCCGAGAGAAGACATTTCTTTGGGATAACTATGCGCTTCTACAAATGATTTCTGAATACTTTCCAGCCTGTGACAGGTCTTTAAATTGTGTACAGATCTGTAAAGAGGGCCGATTTCTGTTGTAGAATTCGAACATGCCAGACAAGAGGCGCCATCTTGGATTTGAATGTTGATAGGACCCTGGGAAAGAGTTGCTATAACCCATGATGCAATGCTCTGAGAAACGCGCGGTTATCAACGGTCATACGAAGTGTGATCATGGCGGGACGTGACGATATTCTGATATAATATCATGAACACGAAATGCCCGTGGAATGATGTGTAAAAGCGACAAAATCTGGATCTTGTGGCTCAAGCAACAATTGTAAGTATAAAGGATCGCAAGCCTTCTGAACTTACACTTTACACAGTGTTTTTGATGATCAGTACTGTAATGATAATTTTATCGCCAATAAAATCGATCTTGGGAAATACTAGTATGCTGCGGCCAATTTTGGATCTTTGTCTCAGCTTTCTTCTAGTCCATTTCAGGTTTTATCTCGTATGTATTACAATCATAACTTAAACCAAAAAGAACGGAAAGCTTGTCATTCAACCTGATCTGAAATCGTCTTCTGTTATGGGCAATGAATTGCTTTTAATTAAGGTCGTGGTGTAGCCTTCAGTGCTGAAACTGAACAAACCATATCTGCTGATTTCAATCACATGTTGCTGTTTGTTTTTGTTCCAGTTATTGAAGTAGAAAAATTTGTATGCATTCAGAAACAGAACTAAGTTATCTACGTGGTTGAAAAGCTAAGTGAAATTCACAAACACGAGTGATGATATTGTCAGCATTCCATCATAATCTGTGAGATCAGACAGCAATACACCGTAGTCTTCAGGGCAAAAATTCCAACTTTGAATTTAAAGCTTGATCTTCAAAAAATGTCAGTAAGCTTACATGCCATATTAGAGAAACCTTCAAATTTACCAAATAATATAAATTTTGAAAAGAAACAAGATGTTCCAGGTGGTCTTTAATCTGCTCTGGGCTTCTTCTTTGGATACTGGACAAAAATCATATGATATATATTTTTATAAGTGTAATTGAAGGTTAATGTCGGCAAGCCGTATTTTGGTGCAGTCTCTTTATTTCATATTCTTTTTTTATAATTCTGGGCTACGGCTCTCTATGTATTACAGATAATATTGCTACTTGATTGCTCGTGTCACATTTTCAATTTTGTAAAACTCAGTAGCTTTCATGTGCTCTATTTTATTGCTTTTTAATTTGTTACTATTTTTAATTTGGGGTGATCTGCATCAGTAATCCAAGATCACTCGCATTGTAATGATATCAAAATGGCTAGAACAAAGGTTATTTGGTTTTATCAACTGAGTTGATAATGTGAATTGGCCACCGTTAAGAGATTCGAAAGTTGATGTTTCGAGCGTTAGCACTTCGTCGGAGCGTAGATTATCCTCCCCTCGATCAAAAACCCCCAGAGCAATGTCCTGCAGGACAAGATCAGAGACGCGTTCCCTAATCGGAGGCGTAGGAAACGTCACGTTATACCAAATCGTGTATTTTCTGTTCATATAGCGATTTTCCTAAGCACAATTCACTAAATTGAGAAATTCCCTATCATAATCGCCTTTCAGTCCTTCGCAACTTTCGAAAATTTCGCGTTTTTTGCCTCGTTTCGAACCGTCATTTAGAGGTTCACATGAGATAACTACACAGCGTGACCAAGATCAAAACACAACTGAGTAATACATGTTTAGAGTTTTATTTACCTCTCTCTCTTCTTTTTTCCGCGGGCGACGAAAGAACCTAAAACAAAAATCAGTTTTGCCATGAAAAAAATCAGCTCAATGGCATCGAACATACTAGAACATGAAACATAAGAGCAATAAGATGACAATAAAAGCACTGTTTTGACTGAGCACAAAGGGCGTCAGGGTCATGTATGTTCTTTTCTGATGGAAGGCCTCTTGAGCATCGTGGAGTAAATATGACATGTAAGCCTAACCTGCCGATATTAGTAGTGAGCTTAGTAAAAGGAAAAGAACAGACATCAGGAAGTATCACTTGGGGAGCTAATGAATAAATAAATAAATAACCTTTATTTAAAGAGGGTAACACCTATTATACTATAAAAGTATTCTCCCTAGTGGCCCTCTAAAAACCTACAGATAAGCCTACAGAGAATCTATGTACGAGGATATAAACAATAATATTGAAATTTTTTAATATCAGAAAAGCTTTTTAACTTTAAAATTATCTACCGTATAAATTGGGGCAGTGTTTTTAATCAGAGTAGTTTTAATCGAGTTAAAAGAGGCCGTTCGATATAAGTTAAGAGAATTGAGGTATTTTATGGTAGAATAGAAAATGTGCTCCTCATTGCTTCGGTTCTTGGTTTCGGTAAGCGGTATGATGTTTTAGCTCTTGGGGGATATTCACATCTAGCTTTGTAACAAAACACTACGGTTACTTGGGAAAGTGAAGATAGATGTCATTGGAGGCAAGAAACAATAGGAAATGTCCAAAGGTAAAACAGTATGAGTACAGCAATAAACATTTTAATCAACTTACCGTCACTGTCAACAACCAGGCCAGACATAGAATCTGAATTGCAAACTTCACCATGGCTTTGAGGAGTCCATGTGTAAGTTAGGGCAATGATGTAAAGCAGCGACCTTTATAGCAATAGACATTTGATACAGAGCATAGCTGACAAATTTGCTCTGCTCTCCAAACATGAAAAGGACTTCTTTCACCAGGTGATAGGATAGCCTTGCTGAATGCAGTTCTGACCCGCTGTCACAACGCTACCTTCTCTCCCAGAAAGTATGAAGAGCTATCCGGGGGAGGGGGTCCTCTCTTATACATTCGGGAGTTTAAGCAAATCACTACGGCTGCTGTGACTTAAAAGGTCTGGGTAGAGTAGTCTAGGTGGTCTACCAAATCAAGTTTAACAAAGCGAAACTGACAAAGAAGTCAGAAACATGGGCTAAGGAGTTTTAATAAATCTCTTCTATTTTGTTTCTCACAGCCAAATGGCTTCGCTCAAAGGACGATGGCCGTTATATACCTTGCTAGGACGAACAGATTATTTCTGAGCGAAAAGCGAATGCCATGGACTTTGTACAATAACAACAATTTGATGGGTGAAATATCTAATTTCAGAGACAAATATCTCAAGGAATATCGAGTGAAGAACACAAATATATCAATATTCAAAGAAGCAAAAAAGCATCATATAGTTATCCAGATATAAAATATCTTCACTAAACCCTCAAAGCAAACTTAACAGAAGTAAAACAACGTTTTTACTTTTTACCTACGTTGATACGTTGATTTCCTGTATAGGGTATCGAGCCAAGTTTGAAAGATGATGTTTATGGCAAATCATATATTTCCGGCTGAAACAATCCGGTAATAACGAGATTAAACATATCTGATTAAACGCAGTCGGGTGAAACAAGCCAATAATGACCTCGTACTTGGCTCAAGCTCAAGTTCAATATTTGTAAAAGAAGATGATTTCCGCAGAACGTTCGAGCAATAATGGTAAAAATTAAGTTACCAAATAAGCCTCGCTCGGCATGGTAATAGTCTGAATACGGTTAAGAAGGAAAATTAAACTGAAGTTATCCATATTTCATTTCATCATCCATATTGTAAAAGGCGTTTCGCGTTAGTTAAAAACACTTTCAGAACACACGCTGAAGCATTCTTTCGAGGGTTTTTTAATTACCTTTCTCAAGAAAGCTTGACAATATATTCGAGGGGTCACTTAGAGAAATAAACTGAAGTGAGGTTTTTTTTTGAGTGAAGTGAGTTGTTTTATTTTCCATAGCTTCATAGCTCAGTTGATAGAGCATCGCACCAGTGTCGCGGAAGTCACAGGTTCGAATCCCGTTGAAGCCCTGATTTTTTTCAGGCTTCTTCTTTCCAATTGCTTAAATTGGAAAATATACTGTGATGATCATTCTTCGCTTTCATTGTAGTTGTTGTTGTTAACTGGGTCTATGAACGAACGTCACGAACGTGACACAATAAAACACTTCCTTTTACAATTGGCGGAAGGAGGCATTTGGAGTGGGGGGAGGGAGGGGGGTTGACTAATTATGTTCCGTGAGAATAACGTAGCCATTTCACGTTTCATAGGAAAAGAAAAAGACTATTTACGGACCATTCACGTATTCAACCTCTGCGCTCCTATCCATTGAAACTGCTCGTCCATTGGTTGGTAACATGCACGAGAGAAAACAGCAATAGTACTGAATATCTTAATTAGCTGATAAGTTATGTAAAATAAGCAATTACGTCGTTCAAGCTTATATCAGCTGGTATTGATCAGTGTATTTTTTTTAATTGTCTACGAGCAGATGGCAGTCCTGCCTGCAGCAACCCACATCTTGTTTTATGAGTAGATTCTGCTTCCTGCCATGCATCTACGACGGCTACATCTTCTTGATATAGGATAACATATATTTCAGTTTAGCACCTTCTTAATCTGGCATTTTTTATGAAAATTAAATCTGTATTGCCATCAGAAGTGCCCCTTCATGCTTAGCTTAGATTTCTCTCATGCCAGCACTGTGCACAGAGTCCAGCGTATTAATCAACCCATATTTCTTGTTAGACTTTTTTCAGTTATTCTGACCCTAATTTCGGTGACATTATATTGTTGGCACCAGATCCTAGCATTGGAATTTTTAACACCAAGTATACTATATTTGGAATATATACATGAAAAGAGGAAGAGTTGAAGCTGAAATGGGCAGTTTATCTGCCTTCCTCACGTTTTTGTCCTTGTTGTTTTTGGCGTGTGTGGGTTTTGTGTGGTAAACATTGACCATGTTAGACAGGAATGGTTTTTATAGGCTTATTTCGATATCCAATTCTAACTTGGCTCTGCGGCTTAGAGCATTGAAGAAAACAAAATAAATCCCACAAGTTTAGGGAGAATACTGAAACTAACATCTTAAATTAAATTCGTGTTTTGCTTTGGGCTGGTTAAATTCGAAGCGAAACAATGATTCCTTGCCTTGAAATAATTTCAATACCCATTTTGTGTTTCCAAGTGAATCTTGTTCTCACTACTCTGTGCACACTACATTAACTGCATTGCTCTGGTGGATTTATTCACTTTGAACTGAGCCAATCTACTTTGTAAACTTCTCCTCGCCTAGTCGAAACCGATAAAGGTTGCTCAACTTGCTTTTTTTTTTGTCGCTCGGCTGATCTACCAGTGGTTGATTTTTAGGCTGTAGGGCAGATAGTGACCATAATAGGACGAAGAAGGAATTTACGGGGTGGTTAACACTCTTGGCTCTGTCCATAAAGCTGCCAGGAGAGAAATCTAAGCAACGCATGAAGGCGGAGTTCTGACGGCATTACAGACTTAATTAATTTTCATCTAAAAAAATGCGAGCGGCTCATATTCTTGATGCTATATCACGAAAATGGCTCTTTGCGTGGCAAGAATGAAGATAAACGTCTGACATCCGGTCGATCGTAAACAAATTCATTATTTTAGCTACACTGGTTTCAACTGAGCTGATTCCAAGCTTAAACGAGATCATTATTAGCTTTGCGTTATTATCAACTTCAGCTATTTAGTGATATTGTTGCTTGCTTAAATTGTATGTTCCAAAACAAATGGACGATCAATTTCAATGGATGAGAACGCAAAGGCTCAGGAATACGTGACAATGAATTTTCCGCATGTATGATCTAGACCCCCGCCGCCTCTAAACGCCCCCTTTGTCCAGAAAACGTGGAAAACACTTTACTTTCTGCTTATTGGAAAGGGACGTTTTTTTCAATGTGAAGTACGTGAATGGTGATTTAGACTCGTCCTCAAGTCTCCATTTGTCCATAAAACGTGAAATACCCACTCACTTTGCTTCAATAGTTATGAAAGGACTCATCTTTCTTTGTTGTCGTGAAAGGTATTCGGATCATGTGTACTAAGGCACCCGCGAGCGGGACTACAACAACATGTTCTCCTAGAAGTCTCTTTGTCGACATTATGCAAAACTGGCTGTAGCAAATTACGTACATTTTGCCACAAAAAATACCTAAAAAGAAGGCTCAACTCTTGTTGTGTTTGATTATGAGGTTATTCCCAAAAGTACTACGCGTACAATAATGCACATATACTGCACGTTGGAAAACTGCTTACTCTATCGCTCGATCACATTACTAACAATTACAGAACTCTTATGCAATCAATCACGTATCCAGTCTGGTAAATATTAACTCTGATTAAGATACGACAACGCTATACTGGCAAGCTATACTGAAAACCGCTAATTAGTACAAATGTCCTTAACTTTCCAATGATAGGTGGGAGTTTTCTGACGTTCCTAAATTTGTGCTGGCTACAACGTATGATTAAATACGCGTCAAGTACAAGCCATCGATATTTGTTTTGAATATCATAGGATCATGTACAAATATGGACCTTGAACTTGAGCCAAATACGGGGTCATCATGGACGAGACTTGTTTAAACTCGCGAAAAGATCATTCACGCAACCTACACCCTGTTTTGATAAACGCACCTTTTAGTTCTACCCGGAGAGAAAGAGCTAGGGAGGGGGAAGGTACTTCTCGAGTATTTCATTGCTGGTTGTGTGCGGTGTATTTCTTGAAATCGCTACCTCATTTCAGACCAAAATATGAGATTTTCCGGCACCCCCTATTTCAAACTTGACTCAGAGCGATACTTTATTCCAGACCTTTTAAATTAATGTAGATCTCTAACACATTATTTTTCCAGGCGAACAAAAAATGGCTGTTAGACGGGCTACAAATTGTGCCATTTTCGTGGGGAAAAATCGGCTTCTTATGAGCAACATAGTTTCCATCGGAGAATGCAATGCATGCACCCTCATTTCGACCCAAATAATTAAAGTCTATACACACTATAAAGACCGCTCTAAAATTCCCTATTTACGCACATAGACATATTCCATTATTAAACTCATTATATAAGGGATGACCACCTCCCCCGGGAAGTTTTTCTCCCTTTGTCTTTGACAGAGAGGTGCCCAGAGCTCCAACTGGGCTATCTTATCACTTGATAAAAGACTATGCTTTCAGACTTCTACTTCCTATTGGGCGAGTACAGTCGCTTTCTTATGAACTTGGCTTTGTATCTAGTATTGGTATAAAGGTCGTCTTTATCTATTGATTGCAATGACCTAATTGTATCATTTCTGCAAATTTTGTATTGTTTTTTTCATCCTTTGTTAAGGAGGTTTTAAATCGAGTGTGGTAAGGCCAAAACCAAAGTACTTGCTCAAGTCAATCACAAAGAGCGCAGACAATCGTTTTAACTACCCGCAAAAGTAAATCGATTAAGTCAAGAAATTGTGATATTATAGGAAACAAATAAAGAAGACACTTCTTTATTTATTTCCCAAACTTCAGACATTCGTCGAAATGCTTCGCAAAAATTTACTGAACCCAGTGTGGGGCCGCCAATATGGCGGCTGGAAAATAGTGTAAACATCTGGAACTTACTTTGGCTATCTAGGCGAATGGTTATCTGTACTGGACAAACAAGCATTTACATAAGCACTTTTCCTAATGCTCAGTCTAACTTCTATGAAGGCTAAAAATCATGAGATATGTATATATTTTTCGAGAACCGAGATCGTAGCTCTGTGTCACGCACCGCCATGACTCTAAATTCAAAATGCTCCGGCTTCCTAATGAACCACACTATTGCTCTGTAAAATTGTAAACGGATATAATTTACCGCCTGATAGGGATAGAAAATTTGATGGTCCTTTAGTTTTGGAGTTAAGTTTATGATGACGTCCCGTGAAAACGATCTATACAGTGTTCCGATCAAACCTTGTAGCTAGCTGACGCGAAGCGCGGGAAAACATTTGCGAACGAGTCACGATTGGGTTCGGTTTTACTTCTGCTTGGATAATAAAAAATGGTGCGAGCTCGTGATTTACAAGCTTTTCGTGTGTTCTCCCAACATCCCCCAAGTGGTTTATTGCGCCAGTAAACCCATAGAAAGAGTGGTCTATTGCTTTTATGAAATAACTATGGAAGACGTTTGTCAATGAGAGGAAAAATTATTGTACTTTCGTGATCAAGTTGCTTATTCTCATGCGATGACAGGACAAACTAATCACAGTGACTGACAGAATGAAAGCACAGACTCGGCGCCGGACACAAAATCTGCAGAGCAAAACGACGAGAACGTTTCACGCTAAAAAAGATTTAATAAAAGGAAAGGAAAAGGTTATCGGTGAAAGGCAGAAAGTACATTAATTAATTCAAAAGTATTTTGACGGGGAAATGCAAAGACGTGTAGGGGGAATCGGCCATCATGAGCGAAAGCAAAAGACTGTACGGACAGTTTGAAAGTTGTACAAGCTTCATACGCTTGGTAAAGTGCTTCAACGATAACTTTCCAAACGTTTGCGAATGGAATAAAGGTTAGTTACAGAAACGCTGCTTCCAAAATTTTTTTTCAGAATTTATTCATTTATTTTGAAGGCTATGAAGTGCGTGTCTCTCTGTATCAGTGTTAAATGAAAGTTATCGCTTGAAAGCTAAGCTCACGGAAACCAAATACATTTATCGTGTTATGCATGCATGCATTGAGTTTAATCTCAAAATGTCTCCTAGGCTAAATGTAAACTCGTAAGAAATATTATCCTTGCTTTTTAACAACCCAAAATTGATCAATTGCCCCCGCTTGTATGCAGAAACGGCATCCTCGACAGACCACGGAAAGTTAAAAAAAATTCTTTCTAACTTAAACGTAAACGGAATCGGCGTAAAATTTTTGCAGTGGACAAGGAAGTTTAAGCAAATAAACTTATATATCGGAACCAACTTCTGGTCCTGTTTTTCCTTGTAAATTCCCATGTATATGTGGAATGGAAGATATTCGTGTTATTGACATCTCGCCTTCTGACCTGGCAGACCAAAAGCAGACATTGGGTTGAGGTTGGAGAAATTTTCATGACTGTCTTCAGCCATTACAGGAACACTGACGTAACCACTTTTCTATGTGCTTACCGGTACAATAGAACATAGGTTTTGCAACTCTATTGACAAATCAGAGAGCGCGTAGTATGTCAGTTATTTTATAAATGTGTGGTTACCGATATGAAACGTAGTATAACAAGAGATGGGACAAAAAAAGAACTTTTTTTAGAGATTCTTATAAATTACCTCCCAAGGCATACGTGCCGATATCTTTCTCTCCCTTTTACTAAGTTCACTGATAATGCCGGCCGTTAAGTCTTACATTGAATCTCTATTCATTTTACTTTTCACTTTGTATTACATTTGACTAGTTAATATCCTTGACCACAGTAGTTAGGCCCGGGTTCAGACGCCGTACTTCACATGCGCCGAATCGAATTTAATGAATTAAGTTCATGTGAAGTACGGCGTCTGAATCAATTCGAAACGGCTGATATAATTTGGATCGGGTCAGCCGTTCTTCACGCCTGGCTCAGCCGGGAATAATGGCTGTGGACCGGCTTTGATTCAGACGCCGTACTTCACAAGAGCTCAATCAAATGCATAAATTAATTTAATGTATTTTTAATGTTTTGGAAGACCTGAGTATGCGCAGAAGCGTAAGTAGTGTGTCAGCGCATCTTAAGGGCGGAGAAGAAGCCGATATGTGGAGTTTGTGTTTTCGAGTTTTCGTGTAAACTTGCTGCCACCTTGGGAAACAGAAAGAAGCTTAATGTGCGTTCATCATAGATTTCCTGCTTGTGTTTAAGGCGGGGGTAAACGTGAAGGCTGTTTTGAGGTCGCTTAACACCGCCTTTCTGCCAATATCTCGGTCACGTTTCAAGCGACACTAAATCTCTCTGCGTATCTCATTAACCATTGTTTGGCGATTTTGTGTAAATTTTTGGGTGATTTTTGGGCATTTTGGGAAAGAGATATTTTTTTCTCAAAGGATAGGTTAAATTGAGGAAAATATGAAATGTTGAAGATTTGATGGATTTGGAAAATTGAAATTTGAAGTGAAGAATTAGTAGACGGATACCAAACAGTCCCCTAGCAACCTGGGGCTCTCTTTTGCGGGGTCAGCTGTCTGGTAGTGTTTCCAACCCATCTTAATCCTAACAATTTCCTTTTTTATATCACTTCAAATTTCACGTCTATTCATGTTTACCCCCGCCTTAAATTACGTGTGAACATTGCATTTGAGAATTAACTTGGATATTGCAATAGGGCTTTTTGGCCAAGCTGTGTTGTATTTCTAGGAATACGAAAAGGTTGGAAATTGAAATTGTATTGTAAATTAAGATTATGTGACGTACGACATCTGAACCAATTTATCAGTTGTCTTCTTGCAGTTGTTACATGTAAATAGATTGATGCGGTTTGCCTTTTTCTGCTCCTTCTTTATCTTATATTTTTTTAAAAGACGGCTTTGATTCGTGCTTGGTTACTGTTTACTATGTTTAAGGGAGTTCCGGACGTATCAGCGCTGATCGAAATGCACTTTTATCTCCTATGGAATTGAGATCGGCGTCTGAATCAATTCAGCCGGTCTAAATTAATTAGGGTCGGCCTAAATTTGAATTCGATTCGGCTCATGAGAAGTACGGCGTCTGATCTGAACCGGGCCTTAGTTAACGATTAGTTTTGCCATTATGAAAGTTAAAGAAAAATGTCTCTGCTTTTTGTTTACCATATTGGGTTTTAGAGATTTGCATTTCTTTTGTATAGGAAGGGCTTCCTGTCAGATCTATATTGTGTTTAAGCGATGCCACCAGGGGCTAGCTATAACTACATAATGCTTCGTTGGTGATTGTTGTCTTGACATCCAGTGATAAAATCCCAGTTAATAATCCTTCTCTTCCTGAAAATATACATTTTTTGCTATTTTGCTCTTTAAAATCTTTTATCCAATTTAGTCGTCTTTTGAAAATTTCGCCACGATCTCCAGAGATGGTCGTGACCAGGTGTATTTTTTTCTGCCTACCCCAACCCGAACCCCCCCCCCCCCCCGCCCCTTCCACACACACACACACACACACACACCATTCCTGGATGGAATGGTAGCTCATCGCTGCACTTTATAACTTGCTGCTTCTCATTTGGGTGTGACCACTGGGTTCTCCTCAACATTCTCGATCAAACTGACGTTTACAGTTCTATCGAAATATGTTATTAAAAAAAATGCACGAAATATGTTATCAAAAAAAAAATGCAGGATAACGATGGCGTCTCTAAACACAAATTCTACCGCCTTATCTTTCACGAAACGACACAAAACATCATATCATTTATATTTTCGTCTCCGCTTTCCAAAGGGAAATAGATTTGTGAGCTTATTAGAGACTGTTTCCCTTTACTCTTTCTCTTGTAGTATAAACGTGTATAGCGAGTTCTGTATTAAGCGGACAGTAAATCAACCCAAAATAGGCAAGAGTAGGTCCCAATTTATCTTCGCATATTTTTTTTTAGGAAAAACCTGTTATAAACAGAAACCTTAATAATGCGAGCGCTCCGGGTTCGAGTCCTGGCCGGGGACATTGTGTTGTGTTCTTGGGCAAGACACTTTACTCTCACGGTGCCTCTCTCCACCCAGGTGTATAAACGGCTACCAGCAAATTTAATGCAGGGGGTAACCCTGCGATGGACTAAACATGACGTCTAGGGATTTCAAACCATCACTTTAACAAACTGAAATGTACAAATTATACAGTCGGCCACGTAACTTAATAAAGCAGTTGTTTTTACCATAATACAATTGTTATACAATTATTGTAACAAGCACTTTGCTACGCGCTTCGTTTGTCACCTTCGTTTGTCAAAGCGCATCACCAGGGGCGAATGGAATAATTGCTATTTTGTGAGTTCTTCCGCACATTTTTGCATATTCTTCTGTTTTGGCTTATTTTTTGTTTTCATGTTTTCCTTTCCTGTAGTGATTTCGTTATTTACCCAAAGCTAGCACCTGTCTGGCACTGGCTTGATGACAACATTAAACATGACTTCCAAAGACTTTTTAACTGAAGTCATGCATGGGCCTTGGTCAATTTAAAACAACACTGAATTGTCCAGTAAACAGCGAAGATCGACTCAACGTTTATCTGGTTTAGTCTCTAGCGCTCGAGTGAGAGCGTTCGTAACCACTTAGCAGAGGAATCCTTTTGATTTAGTAAATTGTTTGTAAAATTGTAATTTGTAAGCCGTACCACGTTTCCGAAGAGGTAAACTGGAACCGAAAACCGTCAACCGAATATGAATAATTGGTTCAATTGTGTGCCACAAGTGTGGTTTAAGACTCGACGTCACTTAACGATTGCCAAATTTATGATGCAGTCCACAGCGCGTGAGGACCACATTTACTATGTTCCTTTTTCTATTCTCGGATTTTAATTGGCTCTTACTTATGATCTATTGGAGGAGAGACGCATAAATGACATCATTAGCAATTTGTTTTTAAAAACTACCTGTAGAAGTCTGCCCTAGTCAGACGAAATGCGTTGGAGAATAAACGAGTCTTCAAGCTACAGTGCGCGGACTAGTCACTAGTTTAGTCTTAAAAATCTTCAGATTTTATACAGGAATTGCACGCAGGAGAGAGTGATCGAAAAATTCTTCAGCTCTTCATGCAGTGTTTCAAGCTGTTTCGGTCGACTAATTATAATGGAAACGACTTAAACTGTTTATAAAAGAAGGAAATTCACGGTTATGTAATCGAACTTAACAAAACCACAGAAGAAACCTAGCTATTCGCGACTGTCACTGAACCAAAATATATCCCATGAATTTGCAAGTCTTTGTATCTGCACATGGACTTGTGGTGTGAGGCCATCCTGTGCCAAACCCGATGAAAGAATCACAAGAGTTGCAATCGTCTTCGTTGTTGCCAAGGATACCGATCCTTGCCTTGGCCCTATGGGTGTATGCATTGAACCCTTCTTTGTTGCAGTTGGGCTGCAAGGGAGTATGTGGACCAAGAAGCGTCTTCCACGTGTCACGACCCAGTGACGTAGCGCGGTATTGCTCGTCAGCAATCATTGAGTACAGAGAATCTGCCGTTTGGTTTACGACGATAAAATTCGTAGTTTCATCGCCAGAAATCTTCATGCCAAGACAGATCTTTGAGAAGGATGTTCCCCAGTAGGTCGGTAGCTTGGTCTCTTCAGTGTCAAA
>OZ026600.1:19232693-19387693 GCA_964020085.1 Micromussa lordhowensis | reverse complement strand
AACGATATCAGTCTTACCAAAAGTTTACGTTTTAACCTCAAGAGATAATACATGTTTACATTAAATTTCAGAAAAAAAGTGTCAGAAAACCACCTCAGCTAGCCCAAAAATAGCGATGACCGACAAAGAAAGTAAAGTTATCTAAAAAAAGTGAAAATTGAGCATTTCATAATTTAAAAACATGTTTCGTACAATACGGTTACCATGGGAACGATTTTTTTCTATGGATTTTAGGAAAGTGAGCAATTTTGGAGTTCATTGCTTCAAACAGAAATGATATATATACCATTAAAAAATTGGGGCAGATTTCACATACCAGCGCAGTTGAATGATCCTTTGATATTGTTGCACAAATCATCTGCTTCACAGTTGTGTGTTCCTGTGGTACACTCGTCAACATCTGAAAAACAGCGACAACAACAAGAGCTAGGACTTTTTAATTGCCTTAAAAGTTTAAGGGCTTGATAAGAATATTAATATTTCGTATCCGTTAGCAGTAGCTATAAATGACTAAGAGGTAACTAATCTTGATAATCCTGGTCAGTAAGAGCTCATGTTGTTACTTCATATGCAATCAATTAGACGTAAAGTTTTAGATGCAACTATTTAGACTGTTGGTAGATTTTCCACTGTTCTTAAGGTGGCTCGATAGTCAAGTACATATATGAAAATCTGAAGATTTTGCCTGACTTGAGGAGGGGAGTGGGGTATTTAAAAGCTCTATTTTTCTGCAAATGTTTTGGTTGAGGGACTGGGTCTGGCATGCATATTTAATGTATGATGGCAGCTGGTCACGTGACCTTACTCAGCTCATTATAATTCACTTTCGGTTCGGCGGAATCGTGTGTAGCCTTAATGTAATTTGGGGCAAAAATTGAACCAAATTTCATTATTTTGGGACATTTGCTGGTGCCAGAGCTCATCATTAAGGGCTGAGATGGCTTAAACCTTGTCAATTCCAAAGAACTGTTTATTGGCACTGTGAATGTGACAAACTTCGACCAGATGCCCGATTGCAGCTACTGGCAGTTTGTTATTCATGGACAAGGGGCCAAAAAGCAAATGAGCCTTGTCTCACCAGGCTTCAACTGGCAGATATGGAAGTTTCAATCAATTGTGGAAGTGACTGGAAAACTTTTAGTGTGTTATTGAAGCCTGGTCAGAGACTTATATAAAAATATCCATTTGGTTGGAGGTAGGTCTTTCCCGCTCAAAGAACACTCTAATTTCCCAGGATGCAATGCGGTCAGATTCCTGCTCGTTGGCTGCTTGGTTGAGATAAGCTCTTGCTGGACTTTTTTGGCCGAACTTTCCAGTTGAGTTGGAAGCAGAAGAGTTGTTTTGTAATGATTTCCCTGTGATTAATTGACTGAGCTAATGAAGGATGTGTCCAGACTGTTTGCTTGTGAGGCAAGATTTGCATGAAATCCGTGTGTTGTTTTGCAGCTGGTATGTAGTTTTTCTGCAATATCTATTGTCTACATTTTCGGAGAAAGAGCACAGTGCTGCCATCTATTTTCCTCCACTGTTTCAGTGCAAAACAGGCTTCTGCACTAGAATTGCTTACAGAAATGATAAGACCAAGCCTAGAGAATTTTTTTCTCAACCCTATGCAGTTTCGAATGTTCAGACGTGCATGGAAAAGGTAGCTAGGGACATCCTTAATGTTCCATGCTTTTAATATCTCCAGCTTTCTGGGCCTCAGGCTGAAGGTTGATGAACACTCTATGCAATGAACCAAAATAATGCTTATCTGGCAAATTCTTTTGCTACAGCAGGCAAAACACTGGTGCTGTGTATTGTCCAAAAAGGTCTGTTTTTGCAAATTTCAACTTTCCAGATTTTTTTCTCTGCAAGTATTGAATGCCAGCCAGCCATTTTGGTTGATTGCATAGACAAATCTAAATGTAATCTGCAAAAAATGGTTTCTTGCCTGTGTGACTTATTGTTTTCTCTCAGTTACTGCTACAAGGAAAGCACCCTCTGAGACACCATACCAAAGCTTGTACTGTTACCATGGCAACAAGACACCCAAACATCATTGTGTTTGTCATCATTCATAGCAACTAGTGTCGTGATGTTGGTTTTGTCTAATTTAGTTGCATTTTCATGTCAAAAGTCTTTTTGACTATCGAGCCCCCTTAATTAGCCAAAAAAAAAGGTTTTCTTTTTTAACATTATTTTCTTACACGAAATTTATAGAACGCCAAAAGTTCTAACCTTCGCAATTCGCCCCATCTCCATAATATCCAGGCCTACAAGAGCAGTTGTACGACCCTTCGGTGTTAATACACTCAGCATCAGCAGCACAACTGAATGTTCCCTCAGCACACTCATCAATGTCTAAGAATAAACGGAGAAATAAGTCTAATAACATATAGCCACAACCCGATTTAAGTGCATCCGTCCTCCATGTGATGGAAAACGACAGTGAACAACTGATTTCCTTTTTATTAGTGCAAATTGAATAGTCCCATAAATACGAACAGTGATCATGGAAAAAATTATATCCTTTAGAACTCTTCCCATCTCCTGCTTCCTGCTTCCCGTTTTTTTTCCCTTTATGTTTTGCAATCGATGCAAATGTACATGTTATAGTCCCATAAATGCTAACAAGGATCATGGATAAAGAAAACAAAAACAAAACAAAACAAAACAAAAACAATTCTAACCTTCGCAATTCTTCCCATCTCCATAATATCCAGGCTTACAGGAGCAGGTATATGAGCCATTGGTGTCAAGACATTCAGCATCAGCATCACAACTGAATGTTCCCGCAGCACACTCGTCAATGTCTCAGAATAAATGTACAAATAAGTCTGATAACATGGCCACAAACCAATGGACTTGCACCCGTCCTCCATACGATGGAAAACGTCAGTGAACGACTTATAATTTTTTTTATCATAATTATTTTAATAATTATAATAATGCAAACTTAATAAATCATAAATACTGACAGAGATAATGGAAACAAATTCTAACCTTCACAATTCTTCCCATCTCCACTATATCCATGCTTACAAGAGCAGCTATATGACCCTTCGCTGTTAATACACTCAGCGTCTGCATGACAACTGAATGTTCCTGCAGCACACTCGTCAATATCTGAAAATATGTGCACAAACAAGTCTGATAATATACTAGCCATAACCCAATGGACGTGCACCCGTCTCCCAATGATGGAAAACGTTAGTGTACGACTTCCGGTCAATACTAACAGGGATGATGGAGAGAAGAACGTTAGAAAAGTCTTGTTTTAATCACGAATTGAAGTGAACTGCTATTGAAGTATTCCTGATCGCTTTTGATACGTAAATAAGAAAAGAGTTTATACTTTGACTCCTGAGATTATGCTCCGAGCAATAAACCCCTCATACACACGTAAACGTTCAAATATATGACGATATTAGGACATTATTGACGATTTTTTGTCCTTGTTATGTCTCAAGCCACTTATCGCAATGCTCCTTCCATACTGTCATGGGATTCAATACCGATTTATGGTTTCAAGTTTAATGCGGTACACTCTCTGATAAGAAAAGTCTTTATTTATTGAAGGCCATGCTTTGTCGTTTGATGGGCGAGCATCTTTAGTCAGTTTACTTTGATTTTTCCTATTCCATATCAGTCGATCAGGGACATCGCTCTCAACTCCCAGCTATCACTCTGAAACTGTAATCATGAACTTCTGTAAACGATTATGACCTTAACGCTTTCGAAAAAGATACCCACAATTGATCCAAACGAAACAGCACATCACGCTGCTAGTAAATGCTATCGATCTAACAAATGAAGAAATGTCGCTTAGAAATTCCGCCAATATAATTACTGATCAAAAATAAAACGTTGTAACAGCAAGTCTCCTACCGCTTTTACAATCCTTTCCCGTAAATCCTGCGTTACACAGACAGCGATATCCTTTGCTCGTAAAACCCGTTTGACAGGTCCCTTGATCTTTGCATTGGTCGCCGGAGCAATGGCTCTAAAATGGTACAAGGTAAGATGAACCATCAATATTCCTGCTTGAATGCTCGAGCCTGAAAGAAAAACTGATTTTTTCTACCCTTTTTGGAATTTCAATAGTCCATTAACTGTGAGTGTATGACCACAAAGCTCAAACTCCAGTGCTATCTGTAGATAAACGTATGGCACTTGCTAACAATTTAGTTGGCTTGAACGGGACCATTCTGCCGTCTTATATTTTGACTTTTCAAATGTCACATTCCTTAAAATTAACTTAAATTACATGCTTTGGGCAGTTTTACTTAAATCGATGGGTTGTTTCTAAAGCAAGAGGATAAGATGTAATCATATCAATTTAAGCCAAAAATGTGAATTTTGTAAGACATGATTGTCCAAAAAATGGTTGCCACGGAGATGTCGAAGATGACGAACAGAAATCAGTAACTGTCAAAATGTTTCTGATCTGGTGGTTGATTTGACCGGCTTAGACCTTTCTGTTCTTCGAAATCGGCGAGAGCCTCAACGCTGGCCCCTAAAGGCGATTATTATTCTCCCGTAGTGCCATGTTTTAATTTTATATTGTGTGGGTGATCGAAAACGACGTAAATACGTAGACACAAGAAAGACCACGTAAAATGTTGACTCTTACAGTTACTTACTCTCACCTTTGCTCCACGGTATATATAATTTGAGTTTTCCTCCAGGTCGTCCATGTGTTCTTTACGGGTAGCGTTATTCAATTCACATTTGTGCTTTCCATTTTCACCTTTCATCATAAAATTATAACTGACGCAGTTGGGCTCCATGAAACATAGCGCGCCACAGAATTCTTCGTTCATGATGTCAAAGCTGTTAATCACGTGGTTCACCAGACGTTTACCCTTGAACACTTCGGCCCTTCGAAATTCCAAATGGCGACATTCGTCTGAAAAGCGTATTCAACAAGCTTTATTTTCTATTTAATAATTGGTTCACATATAGTGCCCGTTTATGGAGTTTTGGAAGCCCGCGGAAATTTGGAGAGCATGACTGAAGCATAGGAATTATTTGAGGGGTATAGCCGAGAACTACTTGAGCTTTCGGAGTGCACTCAGTACTATAAAGCGCATCCACAACTCAATAATTCTTTCACACATGTAGAGACGGAGATTAGGAATACTGAAATAACATTGTTTGCGATGGTGAATCAAGGAGCAGTAGAATACAGACAAACTGTATTTTCTTGATTTGAGCAAGCAAAACAAATTATAGTTAGTTTGGCGAGTTTGCGCCCGTCAGTTTATGGAGCACGGGCGTGCGCTTATTGAGTTATGGATGCACACTGGCTACATATCGTAACATCTTCAATTTGCGAGACTATGAAAAGAAAGTTGACTGTCATATCTGATTGTCTGTACTTTGTTCGCCTGCACGACAGTTTAGTAGTAGAAGTGTTTATCTTTTCCGGCTAGGTTTGTTATTTTGAAGCAGAACTAAAGTTATTAATATACACTCCCTTTTTGCATGCAATTGAGTAGCTCTCCGAGGACTAGGTAGTGTTAGATATTCAGTTTCGAGTCTGTCGCGATATTGGTTTCTTTAAGTTTTGAGGCGTACTGTTGCCAGTTATGAATGATTCGATTTCGATAAGGGAAGTCTCAATCAATAACGTAAGCTGCCATTCGAACTGCGCATTGATAGTATAAAATTGTTTGAGAACGCTTTTACCATACCAAAAAAAGATTGTTGCACACGCCAAAAGTTCGAAAATGTTCGCTGAGAACAATCTGTGAAAACCTTTAATCGTTCTGAGAGATGTTCGCTGTTGGCTTAATAAGATATATACAATATGTAACAATCATTTTGGATCATGGTCGAATGACTGGCTGTTTCAAACATATGACTTAGATCTGCGAGCTGCTCTCTCCACTTATTTGGTGGTGAAGTTGGTGTAGAAATTCTTGCGTACGGCTGTACTGAAACCCTTGGAAGATTTCTACGGTTGTACCGAGTTCCAGAAATAAAGCACACAGTTAACTTCATTCATATTTAGGCAAACGTAACCTAATTACTGAGATATGTGTAGCATACGCAAATATGAATTAAGTCAACTAGGTTTGGAACCAAACGAGTTTGCTGAATCAAGTAGATATACTTACATGTACTTCTAAAAAGTAATTAAAACTATTTGACTTTAAACGCTGAGAGTGTTTTGTCGCTGCTTTGGACATACAAAAATCCAACCAAAAATAGCTACATGTATTTTATAATTCCCTGTACAGATGATTTAACGCTGAAGCGATTGACAATCCACAACTTGACTGGTGTTTGTTCTTTCTAACTGTACCAGGGATGGTTGTTTATTCTCACTTGAATCATCTTAAGATTTTGACTTAAGACAATTATTTCAGTCAAAAACAATGAAAGAAAAACCATTCATCAATTAAAAGAAAAACCAACCTTCAGAAGCTCTTGCCTGGGAAATCATACAAAATAGTAAAATTATAATACACTTTAAGGAGATGAAAATTATACCCATGGTTGACTGGGTCTGAATTTCAAAGGAAATCTCATCTTATGCATTTTATGTTGTGCGTTACGGCGACTGAAGATAATAACTTATAAGCTTTGCTTTTCACAGTTTATTTTTCGTAAGCCTTAACAATGCAATGGAAGCTTCCCTGGTTAAACGATGTTCTAAACAACCCCGCACTATTGTTAAAACATACAGGCCCTTTGTTTTCTGATCGAGGAGTTTGGAAATTTTATAGTATGTTTAACTTTGAATTTTGTCGTCAGATTAAAGAGTAAATGGGTGACACTTTCTAACTTGTTGTACTCTGTAGTAGTCTGTGGTCTATTAAATCAAAATTGTCTCAAACTTATATTTAAAACCCCTGTCTCTCTAGTCATATGTAAACTTCATCGTGATCACGACCTCCATTAGCAGTAAAATCAGTGCAACTTGAGTACTTGTGTTTTTATGTTTAAAATTTGATGCCAAACATACTTTATTCAAACACTAGTGTCGTGGTATATGGAATAGCTTTTTTGTTTGCAGCTGCTATGCAATTTGCTATGCAATTTACTCGCGGCATGTTCGGGAACTGTTTAGTATATACCTAATTTCATTTTCAATAGAGATATTACATCTCGGCAGGTCTAGCTTTTTGTATGGGCCCTAACAATTTTAATTAAAATAGATCCGAGAAAAGATGGCTCAATTCGTTTCAATTCCGTAGCAATGAGGTTTTCGCGGGGGATTTATTAGTCGTAAAGATTATTGTCAGCTACATGTAAACCGGGGAGATTTTAGAGACTTCCGCAACTTTAATTTGAACGCGTACAACTGTGAAAGCATCGGTTCAAACAATGAGCTTCGAATTTCCTCAGTTTTGCTAAATATTCACTGGAAAGATTTCAAATTTACCTATCATTAATAAGGGAACTTAACGTTTCCAGGGCAACTGCAGTTAAGCCGTTTTTCTGTTTTAAATTTAAAAAAAAAACTTCAAGTAACTGCCACGTTTTCTATAAAACTTAAGCTTTTTTTGTCGATTTTAGAAATTTTCAGCATGTTTATGTGGTTATCTAACGTTTCCCCTGAAAATCGCGTGAAATCCGGCACCTTGGATCTACTCTAGCAGCTTTTAAGAAATAACGACGTCATTGTTAGGTGTGCGTAATATATGCATGGTCACTGATGTTAGAGGATTTTTTGCAATTTGCATGCATTGTATATTTAAGCAATAGACCACAAGTTTCTATGGGTTATAGGCTGATAAACCACGCGGGATGTTGGTAGAACACGAGAAGAATTTGTAAATCACGAGCCGCAGGTGAGTGGTTTACGAAGTCTTGTGTTCGAGTGTTCTACCAACATCCCAAGTGGTTTATCAGCCTAAATCCCATAGAAACTTGTGGTCTATTGCTTTTATATAATAATTCAGAAGACTCGCGATTTTCCCATGGGTTTACCGCCACAATAACCCATAGCTGATAGACCAATCAGAGCGCGCGCATTGACTTGGTTATTATATAAAGGCTGATAAACCACGCGGGATGTTGGTAGAACACAAGACGAATTTGTAAATCACGAGCCGCAGCCTATAACCCATAGAAACTTGTGGTCTACTGCTTTTATATAATAACTCAGAAGACGCGCGATTTTCCCATGGGTTTACCGGCACAATAACCCATAGCTGATTGACCAATCAGAGCGCGCGCATTGATTTGGTTATTATATAAATATACCTAATCGTATCTCTGTAATACCCTTGGGCGGCATGTTATGCTAGGAGAGCTTGGCCGAGCCATGGTTGGTTTTGTGCGAGGCGTACCATACCCAAATTCGGCCAAGTAACCATGATATTCTAGCCACATCATATCGTCTAATTTCGAATACGGGTACGTTGGTTAATACCAAGGGATTATTATACTTTCTTGTTAATACAAATTCTGAGTAATCGGCCGTATGCAGATTAAAGAATTTTAAAGCATTTTCGTCGTAGCTTTGTCAATAAAATGCACTTTTTTTATAATTATTTGCTTGTCAATCTACATCCCCATAAGATCATGATATGGAGATCGAAAAAAATAGATATTGTCCTTTATTCACCTCGATTTTGCTGAAAAAGTCACGTATTTCCCAGAAAGACAGATTTCTCATTGATTAGGTGCAAAAATGTTCAATACTTTAATCCAGGGCATGCCTTTTTCCTTTTTTTTTAGCGATTGCCCTTCCCGAATTTCTTTTCTTGCACCTTTCCTTTTCTTTTTCTCGACCCTTTCATTGGGTGCTGTAAAAAGCTGGGTGTTAATTACGGGCGAAGGCTGGAAATAGGACCTTGATCAATTATAGATACCATGGGGCATTTTACGATCATACTGATAACGTTGATCAATTTGCAAAGTCGGAATGCCGTCGATATCAAAGACCGACTGTTCTGCAGATAGATAACATTTAAGACGGTGACGTCCCAAGTGGTAGAAAGCCGAGAGCATGGCCATTAAGCACGCGTATATACCTGATTTGGAGTCAAAGGGTTAAGGTATATTTCACCTTCATTTTCAGAATTTGGCTTTTTTTCTCTGTCCAGAAATCCTCTAATAGACTTAAAGCTGCTGTGAAAGGAGCTAGTTTTGATCCTCCCCTGGATCTCCACGCTGGTGTGTGTCACGCGTTAACATATTTTCATTTGGACAGTGCGCAGGTTGAAGATTCTCGCCCATATCATGTCTCCCTCTTCACGCGCATTCTCGCGCGTTAAGCGATGTGCCACAGTCGCGTTTTAAGGGATGTGCCACAGTCCCTTAAAGATTTTTTGTCCTAGCTTACGCCTACCCTCTGATCTCCACGCGTGTTTTTCGCTCGGAATCAACTATCCATTTGGATAGTGCCCGGGATGCAGATGTCCTTATATCCTCCTTCTTTCTCTTTTGCTGCATCCTCGGCGTTTAGGGCAGTAATGTCCAGGATTGAACGCACTTACGAAAAATCGTAAACTTAGTTGTAGAATTTAACGAAAAATCGCAAATTTTGTTAAATGTGCAACTGACAAAAAATCGTAAAATTTGTAAAATTCTGGTTCACTAAAATCGAGATTGACTTTGACATCAACTAGTACGATATTCCTCGCTGTATTGGGGGTTGAGTTGAGCCTTGTCTTCCGTGTTTTATAAATTAGAACGTTCTATCTAACCGCCTAATGCACCAACAAGGGCCAAGATGGCCCGATTTGGGTTAACAAATAACTCCCGGACTGTTTAAGCCTTTCTAGGCTACTGCAAAATATTGCTTATAAGACCTAAGCTTACTCAAACTTATAAGAAGTTTTCGCGGTTTTTTAAACAGAATGGCTTTCATCCGGAGTCAAGGGATTTACTGGTTTGAAGCTCTGAACGTACGAACGAGGAAACCAACGGACTTAGCAAACAGGTCATTGTATGGGGCCCTCTCAAAATGGCAAATTCAGAAGATAAAGTTGAAGCCTGTTTAAGAGTTGCTCCGTGCGCCAGATTTTAATAACTGTTGTACACTTAGAAACACCAATTAGTTTTCTTAATGGTAGTCAAGATGATGAGACATAAAAATATTTAGAAAATAACCCAAAGCAAATACGCACGCTGATTGGTTTAAAACCGTGTTTCTATTTAACAATTAGATTATGAGCTCGAGATTTCTATCGCGTGATAGTTGACGAGGGCGCAGCCCGAGTCAACTATCGCGCGATAGAAATCGAGAGCGAATAATCTAATTGTTTTAGTATAAATCTACTAGTCGTTCAAAACTTAATCTAAATCCTCTTCTTAACACTTCGAAAACGCCAAGAAACGGCCGTCATTTTGTTAACAAGTGCACACTGTTACGCTACTCACTATCTATCACAGAATAGATAGTGAGTAGTGTAGCCAATCAGAGAACGGCATTCGTGATAGAACGCTAGTAGATTTATACTAAAACTCGATAGAAACACAGAACTAGCACGAGCTGTTGACGTAATGATGGCGCGAACAAAGAGAATTTACATTTTGATGATCGAAGTAAACGAGTTGTTTTTCTTTTTCTTCGCCGCGGTATTTTCTAAAAGAAATAGAAAACATGTTCTCCGTGTTCCTATCGAGTTATAGAAACACTCGTGAAAGTTTGGGAGAACTCGAATAAGCTGTGGAAACACTCGCCTGCGGCTCGTGTTCCCACAGCATTTCTCGTTCTTCCAAACTTTCACTCGTGTTTCTATAACTCGATAGAAACACGGCACATGTTTTCTATTTCTTAAATGTATATATATTTTGCCACGCTTTACTTATTCTGTGAGAGTGGCGACATTGGCGAAACAAGAAAAAGGAGCGAAGGACCTATATCCGATCCGGGGGAGTTTATAAATGGGGGAGGCTTATAAACGGAATAGTTTAGTTTTATTGCATGTCGATGGACCTGTAGACGGAAGAGGGTTATTTATAACTTGAATTTGCCTCATAAACGGGGTTTCACGGTATATCTCTACCATTCCCTCTCTGGTTGTGGGACAGACACGCCTGCAGTGTACAGGCCGGGAGGAGGCATTTTAAGGAGCACTACATCTGCTGTTACCTCTCACAGAGGTAAGGAATACTATGAATACGAGCGGTTACCTTTAAACGTACTGCAGGGACTCCTGGCGGTAACTGTTGTTTATTCTTGAAGGTTTGGCTTATGTGAGTTAAATGAGGTAGGTTTTGATCACGGTTTCTTTAATCACAAAGGCGTTTCCTAGATCTATAATATACACCCAGTTTGGAACTATTTTGCAAAAAAAAACATGTTCTACTATCAAGCGTTTTTCCTTCTTTAAATATGTTCTTTATTAGACCGTTTTTAGCAAATAAAAAACAAAAAACGGGGTCACCGAGCTCGTTTAATAGAAAAGGAGCACTTATTTCGCTATCGAGCTTAGTTTGAGGGAAATCTCTTAGGTTTTGTACGCGCACGTGCTCATGTGCGCGCGCTAATGACGCGAAAGTCGTGCGCAGTAGGGATGCACACCTTAAGGTGGCTCCCTACAGTATTAAAAGTATCTACACCAAAGAAAGATGAAGAACTAAAAATGAACTATGTGATTGAACCTTAAGTTTAAGTTCCTGGCATTGGCAGTAAAGATTAGCAACAGACCAGGGATTTATATTTTTCGTTCATTTGAGTGTATTCCAGATTGTTGCCATGGCAACAACAAATCGTAAAGATAACCATTTATTGCTGTTTTCTACCTATCTGCTTCCCTTTCTAGAGTTACCCTCGGTAAATATTCTCAAACTCGGCAGTCTAGTGAACAGTTTGTATACTTCATAATATAGATCTTCTTTACAATATCATTTTTTGACAAAATTTTATCTAGGGCTTTTTCTCGTTTGATCAAAAAAGGAAAGTTTAAGATTTTTATGAATCTACCAGATAAAATTTTCATTTTTTTTAAATTAAACTATTGTACGAAATCGTTTTCACTAGACTGCCGAGTTTGAAAATATTTCACCGGGGGTAACTCTAAAAATGGAGCAGATAGGTGGAAAACAGCAAAAAATGGTTATCTTTACGAATTGTTGTTGCCTGGCAACAGTCTGGAATACACTCAAATGAACGAAAAATAAATCCCTGGTCTGTTGCTAATCTTTACTGCGAATGCTGTGCTATAGCAAATTTAGAGGTCATTGGTCTGCATAGTTTCCGCTGTTATCGGCATGTCGCTTTGCAGAGTTTGACACCTCTGTAATTTGCTATGTGTTTTTGCATTGCTTAGGCTCATTTCTAATTATGATGGGCTGTGGGAGAGGAATTCCAGAGGTCAGGGACTGCAAAAATGCACGGCGAAACCGTCCACCCCAAGTGGTTTCCTCCTCCCTCACTGCGTGTACATCTTTGAAATGATTTTGCTTTAAAAAGTGGCCTATATCCTTTGATCTGTTGTGAGTGTAGAAAAATTTATAAGGCACAAAAACATAGATAATGAATCAAGATTTCACTGTTGGAAAAAAAGCAATATTTGTCTGAAAAAGTATTCGTGCAGAAGATTATTAGACGTTTTGGTGTGTAGTATCGCTGTATATTTTCACTCGTTGTTTGTATTTTAACTCACCCTACGGGCTCGTCAAAATACTGCACAACTCGTAAAAATATACAGCGATACTACACACCAAAACGTCTAATAAGATATATTTATTTTGCCATAGATAGACGATAGATTCACAATAACTAATAATCCACTATATGACTGTTACAAGTAGTACTAACCCTACCTTTGGGACAAACCGCTGACAAACGAGACTGTACTCGCAATCATTCGGTCGAGGGAAAGTGCGACAGCGGGATTTTTGAAGCTACAGTTCCGTTAACAGTAAATATGAGGGAGTCAAGCTTTGATATCTGTGTTTCGCCAGGTCACTAGCTGCTGTTGAAGCCTGTTAGACTTGTTTACAGCGCTTGCAACGCTCGTCGGAAAAAGAGCAGCGAGAAGCCCACGTTGTGCTTGGTATTTCAAGGTAAACTCACAAACTGTTGTTAGTTGTGTACGCTATGGCTATAAACTAATGAAGACGGATACATGTGCAAAAAAGCTGTCCTTCACTCCTTTGAAAATTATGTTCCCACGATAAATTCAATTCAGTAAACTTGAGTGAAATGCAAACTTTAGTCTCAGTGAAGTATCCATCATAAGGCCGTCTTAGTGGAAAGTAGATATTTGTTTTGTCAGTGCTTGAGTGTTTTTTTTTTCAAAGTCCCTAGTTCTCTTGCTGTATTTCACTACTGTTGCTTGCATTTTTGTGGATTCGCAAAACATTCCCTCCATGCCTCGAGTGTGTGCATGTTTGTTGTCCTTTGCACACTGATTGTTGGATATTGCATAATTTATCTATTATTACAAGTCTACCTAACAGGTAGTGAATACTGCGTGTAAGTTAGCAAGTATAGAGCCATATGTTGTGGAACAGAATAGTTTTTTTACGTTAGTTACAACAATGATGAAGGGTGAGGCCTTATGTGACACCTAGGGTGCTTACCATTTAGCCACAAAATCTGGAAATTTCGGTTGTAAGTCAAATGGAACAGTAATTTTCCGGAAAATCCGTTCGGAAATTGTAGACTACCTCCTCTTTTCCCCTTCGGAACGGAACGGCAGAAATTTCCTTGCCATTTGTTAAATTTTCCAGTTTCCAGTCTTTCATCAGCCGAAAACAATTACGAGAAATCAAATTGCAAATGGTAAGCGCCATCCCGTTCGGTTGGTTTGCTGGTTTTGGAAAAACCCTTGCCATTATTCAATGGTCATCCCAACCGGCTTACTCTGGCAAATGGTAAGCACCCCTAGTCACTAAAGGGATAGGTGAAGATGAAAGAGGGGGGTTATCAGTAGAACGAATATTTGTATAACACTTTACATGTACTTTCTTCGCTCTGAAGTACACGTAAACCTTTTTCTAGAATACCTGTGTACTACAATATGTTTCTGGTGGTTACTAATGGCTAACAAGTTCTTCTCTCTAGAAACAGCATGTTACTGGTTTAGTCTGCAAAAAATTAACCATGCAGTAAAAAAAAAAGAAACAAGAATAATCCACATGTATTATCTACCGGTAAGTCCTTAGTTCACTCACTGCTAATATTAATCAACTGCATGCATCAAGGCAGGTTTGATTTGGCTGCTTGAATATCCAAATTGATGTATGCTTTGTCTTTGTTATGCTGAATCAGACTTCTTCTTAAGGTCTCATCGCAAGTGTGTAAACCTAATGCTAACCCTAACCCTAACTCTGTACTGTTAACAGTATCTTTTTTACCAATGTTGGGAGGGGTTAGTGGGAGGTTGTGTTGAGGAGTTGATGGTCTAATGGTTAGTCCGTTAGACTCTGGATCAATTGGTCCAGAATGGAGCCAAACTGGGGTCACTGTGTCATGTTCTTAGGCACGACACCTTACCCTTGCAATGTCTCTCTCTACCCAAGAGTGTAAATGGTACTGGCCAATTAGTGAGGGCAACCTGACAATTGCTGGGGGTCACCTGCAATGGACTAGCATCCCATCCAAGGGGAGGGACAACACTCCTAGACACGTCATGTCACAGAAACTGGAGTTGAGCACCTGTACTGATGAACCATTTGGCTTCTCTGATCTCTTGGGAATGGAACTGACTTACGTGCCCAGTAGCCAGCGAAACATCACTGGAATGTGCCCATTCTTAGCCACAAAGACTGGAGGGGGATTTGGTGTCCTGTGTGAAACAAACCTTTTACCATTTAAGCCCAAAACCCTTCACCGGATATACCACCAAACCTTTAAGTGAGGGAGGGAAAGGACGTTTGTTAACAAGCACTTTTAGCAAGCAGTTATGCAATAGATGACTGAAAATGTGGAATGGCACATGAGACCAGGGCAGTAGTGGATTGTGTAATGGCGTGGGGAAATCAGGGAATGGTACCTCTTGAGTTTGGTTGTACAGTGAGGTTAATTCAGGAATCCACAATGAGAAGGACAGTTCTTCTGTAGTGATATGGTTAGCACATGTTATTGTGGTCACCAAGGTTAGAATTCAAACTTCTGAATGAATCATTTTTTTACAGGAAAAAGATGGGTTATAAAACAACAGTTCTTTGTGCTTGATATTCAGATGGCACACCTTATTTGGATGATGCCTAGCTTCTGATTGGCTGTTGAAAATTGGGAAAATGATGTATTGCATGCTTGGTTGGGATGATGTCACATGCCTTATGCCATAACAGATCAGCAGATGGGGTGGAAAGTAAGTCGTGGTTGGCAATTCTTTTCTCATTTCAAAGACTTCTCCACCCTTTTGACATTTAGCCCAAGATGTTCCAGTGTATTTCTTGCAGGAACTACAATGCAAGGATTTCCTAGTTGAGATGAAGTTTCATCTTCCATGTATTTAGGAGATGTCTCAAGCACTGAACTGTCACACCGTGATGAAGAGGCAGCTTATATAAGTTGCATGAGCTGGAGAGGAATCACTACGCTTTTGCACAAAGGTGTTGCAGCAGCAAAGGTGGAGGCAATGCAGATGTGGTGATGGTGCGGCGGAGCACATGGTTGGAGGCAAAGGTTGTGGCGCGCAGGGCAGGGGTGCATGTGCGACATCTTTGTTGCCCTGACACCTTTGGGCAGACAACCTGAATCCTCCTCAGTTCATGTGATTGCTTTTAGCCACTTCTTCATCAAGATGTGTCAGCTCATCACCTGGTACTTCTCCTGAATGCATGGACGATTTTGCTTCACCACAGCCAGAAAATCCTTCAACTGTTGTTCCTGCAAGAGATACACTTGAGTATCTTGAACTGAATGCCTGAAGGACAGAAATGTCTCTGACATGAAGGAAAGATCACTTGCCATGACTTGCTCTCCATTCCACCTACTGTCATTATGGCCTGGAACATGTAACATTATTTCTACTGGGCATGGAATGCATTATTTTCCTAATTTTCAACAAAAATCAAAAGCTGCGTTTCATCCCTATCAGATGTGTCATTTAAATATCAAAAGGAATAACTGTTGTTACAAAGGCTGCCTGTCTTTTTCCTATAATAAAAAATGGCTCCTTCAGAAATCTGAATCGTAGCCTTGGTTACCACAACACCACATGCTCAGCACATCACCACAAGGAGATTGTCCTCCATTGTGGGTTCTTGAATCATCTTGACTGTGCGACCTCACTCGAGGAGCATTACTCTCCAATTTCCCCTACTCATTCCATGATGTGCCATTGCCCTAGTTCCAACCTGTCATTCTACATTTCCAGCCATCTGCTGTGTAACTGTCTGTTTAAAGTGCATGTCAACCAATGACCTTGTCCCTTCCTCACTTGAACGTTTTGTTGGTACATCCAGTCAAGGGGGTTAAACTTTCATGGCAAAAGGTTTGTTTTAAACAGGACATTGAATTCCTCTTCTGGTCTCGGTGGCTCGGAACGAGAACATTCCAGTGATTATTTCACTGGCTCCAGGGCAGGGAAGTCAGTTTCACCCCCTAGAGATATGGACAAGCCAGATGGCTCACAAGTGCTGGTGCTTAACTCTGATCTCTGTAGCATGTAGTGCCTAGGGGTATTGTCACACTCTCTCTGGATGGGATTCTAGTCTATAACAGGTTACCCCTTGGTTTTTGTCAGGTTGCCCTTACAATCGGTCAGTACCATTTCCACTCCTTGGAGGGAAGAGGTACTGGGAGAGTCAAGTGTCCTGCCTGAGAAGATGATACAGCAATCCTAGCTTGGACTCCATTTTGGACCTATTGATGCAGAGTCCAACTGACCAACCAATAGGCCATCACCTCCCCCACTTCCCCCTCCCAACATTTCCAAAAAAGGGTATTGTTATAACAGTACACACTTGTGATGACACCTTTAAATCACAAGAATTCTGAATCAATGTCTCGAAGCCAGGCCATACAAATGTACATCAATTTGGATATTTGAGCAGCCAAATTTAAGCTGCCTATGTACATGTAGTTGATTGGTGCTACATGTAGCTCAGCTGGAAATGAATTGACTTAGGACTTACCGGTAGGGAAGCCATAAGTATAGTCCTTTCCCAACTTTCACAATTTATGTGTCTGGTACACTGTATACCCAATGATGGTACTTTTGCAAGATCCTTGAAAAGGCCTTGAAAATTCTTAAAAGTATTTTTTTTTTGCATAAAAGTCACACAGTTTTACCATTAGACCTTGAATTCTCTTTATAGGTTCATGATTGCTAATTAGACTATGAGCAACATTAAAAGCAATATTTTGTCACCACCATATTGCTTGGGGAGCATTAATGAATATGGAAAAGACAACTCAGTTATAGGCCAGCCAGAGGCCATTTTCAGGCAATGTCCTTATACACATTAAAGAGTCTCCTAGCAGCTTTGTTGGTCGTATCTAAAATTTGAAGTCAACATTTTAGCAATCTTCGCTTCATTGGGTGGATTTACGTTTTGGATAACAGTTAGAAACAGAAAACCTCTAAACCAGTAAAACTTGGAGTTTGTGCAATCCAGATTTACATGTATTATGGTGGATACTTTGCTCATAATTAAAGTCTGTTCTTGATCAGGTTGATCACTTCACCTGGTGATATTATTGAGTGAGGAATGCAATTTGAAATCAGAGCTCTGTAGTTACTGCATCTTGAGGAGTTCCTTTAACTCTTATGACTTGCAATGTCAAAAGGCAAAATGATAATTATTTCTCAGTTGACATGCGTGTATTTTGTCAGTGTATAATCTTACTACATGTGCTGAAGAAAAAGTTCTGCCTTTCAACCTGTTTAGTTCCAGCTTTGAAATCCAAAAAGTTAAAAAAAGTTGTCCGGATGGATAATTCCCTCCCCCTGCCCTGTCAAAAATTGTTATTTATTGTATACATTTGTGATTGTGACACATGTTAATACTTTGCATTTTAAGTATGGAACATGGAACTTAATGTGAAGTATTCTTTGAGGTATTCTAAAACAGATATGATTCATGACAACTATATGAAGCTTGAGGAACTCAACTACATGGGATGGGATCAGTGACAGTGATATTAGAAGACTGCAAGTGGTGGTGGAGCTTGTGGATTGTCAGGAAGTACCTAGAGCTTTAAGTTGGTCAAACTGAATCACCAGCCTTTGGGAGCTAAGCTTCATGACACCACATGTCATATCAGAATACAGGGTGTGAATACAATTGGTTTGAGTTGAGGTAGATTACATGTACGTTGCAAGTAAGATGAAGTTAATGGTGTCAGTTTTCATTTTGCTTTTTCATTTATAAGAGGTTTCTAAGGGATATATTTTAACACCTGCAGTGCACCAGGTGCTAACATGTACTCCTTTACTTGATCATTCAACGAAAAGGTAATTGTTACTTTATAAAGGCACACCCTGGTGAAAAACCTTACAAGATCTTCAAAGATCTTTAAAGATCTTCATTAGGATCTTTGTGGATCCTGATGAGGATCTTGTAAGATCTTCATCCATATCCTCTAAGATCTTGTAGGATCTTTCTAAGATCTTCCAAGTCCTTGCCAAGATCCTTGAGGCTCCTTCAGGTCCCTGCAAAGATCCTTGAGGATCCTTCAGGTCCCTGCAAAGTTCTTTGAGGATCCTTCAGGTCCCTGCAAAGATCCTTGAGGATCCTTCAGGTCCCTGCAAAGATCCTTGAGGATCCTTCAGGTCCCTGCAAAGATCCTTGAGGATCCTTCAGGTCCCTGCAAAGATCCTTGAGGATCCTTCAGGTTCCTGCAAAGATCCTTGAGGATCCTTCAGGTCCCTACAAAAATCCTTGAGGATCCTTCAGGTCCCTGCAAAGATCCTTTAGGATCCTTCAGGATCTTGTAAGATCTTCATCCATTTCCTCTAAGATCTTGTAGGATCTTTTCTAAGATCTTCCAAGTCCTTGCCAAGTCCCTGCAAAGATCTTTTTGAGGATCCTTCAGGTCCCTGTAAAGATCTTTGAGGGTCCTTCAAGGTTCTTATTCAGTTTCATAAAGGATTTCACACAATCCTGCAAACATTTTTGCAGACCTTTATATGCAATCTCAAAAGATCCTATTGGATCTTTTTATTGTATATTCAATTTGTCAGTAAGTGAAGGTTACTGCCTGTAAATATTTTAGCAAAATGATTTACAGCTTGCATGAACCTTTAAATTTGCACTAAAAAAAAACAACAAAATAACAAATACACATACAAAAGCAAGCACTGAATGCCTTTTAATGTAATTCCAGTTGTATTTTATACAAATGTAGTTTTTAAGTTAAATGCAGCCTTTTAAAAAAAACTTAAGACTGGGACAATATGCTTTGATACAACCGTAAAGTTCTGTAAAATTGTATAGCTTGTAGCCTTACATGTATAAAGAATCACTTAATCAATCATAACTGTAACTGTAATATCTTATACCTAGTAGCCTTATAAAGAAATAATATTTTTTTAAATGAATTTTTCAAAGTTAGTGTAGTGAGCAACACTATGTGACATCTTTGAGGACCATACATTTAGTACCATTTTTTTTATTTTGAATGTGTTTTTCATCAAAAACGCACATGACACTAAAACAAAAGAGAAGACTTAAAAGTGATTTCTAGTCCGTACTGTGTAGTCTCAGCACCTGAATGTTTTTGTCTCACTCGATAGAACGCAAATCAGTGTTATTCTTTATAAACCACATATCTTATCTCTGAGGCCTTTAAGCTATTTTTCCAAAAGCTTCTTTGATTTTTGCAGTTGCAAAATTGTTTCATCAAGTGAAATGAAAAAGAATGAAGCATAAAGCTTTGTATCCACGATGGTGGTTGACATGAAACTTTGAATTTACGTCATTAAGTAGTTGTGAAATGTTACCATTTGCCATGTCTTACATGAAATAAAACAAAATACCTAAACAAAGTCTTGAGAGTGCACAGTATGGACTGGAAATCATCTTTAAAAATTAAAATATGAGATGATGAGAACATGTATTAAAATAGCATGAATGAAACAAGTAGAAAATTAAATACCAGAAAATTGCCTTAAAATAACCATAAAACTGGGGTAAGTATGAAAAAACCTTGTAACAAACAGTTAAGGCCTCGGACAGCTTTTAAGGAGGCATGAAACAGGGAAAAATATTTTAACATAGGTAGCCTACATTAAACCTACATCTCTTTTACCCCAGTGACCAGAAAGATCATAAAAATACGACAAAAGCAGGTTTAAATAGCTTTAAAACAGGGTTTTGAGTTTATTTGGAAACCAATCCGGGTAAAAAAACAGGTAGGTGAATATGTATACATGTAGTAAAATAGTAAAAGAATAGCTATAAAATAGAGCACACCAGAGCCAAATTTAATCTATTTTTCTGAACAACTGTGCCAGTGAGTCAAGATCTAGATTTTATAGTATGCCAAAGCTAAGAGAATTTGTCCAATACAAAACCAAAATGTTCTTTAGAATCCCTTGGCATTTCTGAACAAACATCAAGTACTCTCAGAGGGCTTCAATAAATTGTGTGTGGACTTAAGTCTATGAGAGTTGACTCTGGAGTGCGAGTGAGTACAATTTTTTTTTCTCAGTGAAAAACATTGAAATTTTATAGTATACCCAAGGGTGAAAATTTCTTAAGCTACAAAGTCAAAACAATACTTGAAGTTTCCCAAGAAAGATCTACTATTCTATTAAGAAATGAATTAGTTTTTCAATGGAAATTCTGGTAATAATAATTTATCTAGATATCTAATTTATCTAGGTATCTAGTGTTTTTCAAAACACTTCCTGACTGCTGGGTACCTAGACACAGTGTATGAAAAAATGAGGCAAATGACCGTTTGAGTAAAATAATACTGCACCAATGACCCACCATAATTCTTTTTAAGAGTAATAGAAGGAAAATGTATCACTAAGATTTTTGTCCAGTATCCTTAAGCTAAGGAGGAGCCCAGATCACATTAAAGACTTGCTAGAACATCTTGTTTCTGTCCATAATTAATTTTATTTCCTAAATTTGAAGGGTTTCTTTATGTGACTTAAGTTTACTGACATTTTTGAAGGTCTAGCTTCAAAAAGTTTTGACCTACAAGACTACAGTACATGTCTATTCCCTGTCAAGTCCAAGAGTGGAACAGATTGTGATGGAAATATTGAGTATCATTGAGTATCGTCACTCATGTTTGTAAATTGTTTTTCACTTAGCTCTTTAACCGTGTAGTTCTGATGGTGAATCTATTACTCCAAGCTTTTCTGCTTTAATAACCAGTGCATAAACTAGAACAGAAGCACACAGCAACATGTCGTTAATATCAGCTAAATACATGTATGTTGACCTCTGAAGGCTTTAGGTAAGTCAAAAGCAACTGCTCATAACAGAAACACGATTTCAGATCAACTTCTATCACAAGCTTTAAATTGTTTTTGAATTAAGTTATGATTGCATGTACACGGCTTGAAGAAAGACATTCACAGTCTCTGTAGCATAATTGCCAATATCACGTTTAGTGATAGATATCATTGCAGTGCTGATCATCAAAACACCATTTTAACTCTCAATCCAGAAGCCTTGTGATTCTTTATACTTACAATTTCTTTTAGGGCCAAAAGAACCGTATTTTGTTGGTTATAAACATCATCCCCGATGCATGTTACTTCTGGTCGAATAACCGTTGAAATCAACGCGCTGCTTTCTCAGAGCATTGCATCATGGGTCATAGGGCTCGTTCCCAGGTTCTTATCGACATTCAAATCCAAGATGGCATCTCGTGCAGCTTGTGTTCGAATTCGGCTCTTTAGTCAGTTTCACTGACTTTAGAGGCCAATCACTAGCTTGAAAGTATTAATACATCATTTGCAGACATCATTTGTTTTACAGAGTTGGTAAACTATCTACTTGTGAGAAGCATGAAGTTTAAGTCTTGATAAAGAGACGAAGCTAAAAGCTTCAACTTATATTTTACGCTAAAGTCTCATTTTGGCATGCGATTGTCATCTCGTTATCATTCAACCTTCTGTACTCCTAAAGGTAAACTAACTGCTTTGTGATGTATGTTTCTAAAGGAAAACTGAATGTCAATATAAATAGTCGATTCGAGCCTCTACATGCCAGATTTCCATGATCAAACTTAAAATTGTTCTTGTTTGAACATTGCTGATGAAACTTTGTAGATTAATTGTTGTAGTAATTTGCTGCCATAAAATCATGATTTACAGTGTTACCATTTAGTAAATCTTGGATTGACAACTAAAAGAGAATAAAATAAAATATTTTATCACAAACATGTACTTTGCCCTGAGACTTTGCCATTTTTAAATGCTATTTGGGTGCCTGGAATAAAATACCGTAAGATTAAAATAGACTATTTTTTAGTAGAACTCTACTAGTATACTAATGCAAATGCTGCAATCTGATTGGCTGAGCTACTCGTATACTATCAGCCATTAGAGTACAGTGGCTGTTGGTCGTCCACAAAATGTGATGTTTTTATAGTTTTTCCAAAGTTTTGAAAGAAAGTTTAGATTTAAACAGGTAATTAAATTCCTGAGAAGACTAAAAGAAGCACATTTACGGTTTCTTGACTTTCAAAACTTTAAAATATTGAAAAAGTGGGTGCACGCCTAAACAACTGCAAAATTGCTAAGGATACAAAGTCATGTAGTTCAATACGTGCAACTTTGTTTAAGGGTAAAGTTCATTAATGCGTGGAAAAATAAGTGGAAACCAAAATTGCGTTAATTTCAGACAGAATTCTACTAAAACAATTCACTCTCGATTTCTATGAGGCGATAGTTGATAGTTGATCCTCATCTAGGATCTTCAAGGATGCAAGATCTTGATCAAACCTTTGAAGATCTTGGAGGATCTTAACAAAAATCTTTGCAAGATCCTTCAAAAGATCCCTAAAGATCTTTCAAAGATCCTCATAGAATTCTCTAGGATCCTAAAGGATCCTAGCAAAGATCCTGTTAGGATCTTACCAAGGATCTTTGCTAGATCTTGATCAAATCCTTGAAGATCTTGAAGGATCTTAGCAAAGATCTTTGCAAGATCCTTCAAAAGATCCCTTAAAGATCTTACAAAGATCCTCTAAGAATTCTCAAGGATCCTAGCAAAGATCCTGTTAGGATCTTACCAAGGATCTTTGCAAGATCTTGATCAAATCCTTGAAGATCTTGAAGGATCTTAGCAAAGATCTTTGCAAGATCCTACAAAAGATCCCTTAAAGATCTTTCAAAGATCCTCTAAGAATTCTCAAGGATCTTGAAGGATCCTAGCAAAGATCTCCAAAGGATCTTTCCAAGGATCTTTGCAAGATCTTGATTAAATCCTTGAAGATCTTAAAGGATCCTAGCAAAGATCTTTGCAAGATCCTTCAAAAGATTGTTTAAAGATCTTTGAAAGATCTTCACTGAGTCCTTAAGGATCTTGAAGGATCCTAGCAAAGATCCTTGAAAGATCTTTACCTCAAAGATCTTTGAATATCTTTTAAAGATCTTTAAAGGATCCTTAAAAGATCCTTATCTTTAAAGATCTTTGGCAGGTCCTTGAAGATCTTCAAAGATCCTCAAAGATCCTGTGAAGATTTTCACAAACATATGTTTACAAGGTCATTATAAGAATTGGATGATAAAAATGCCCCCATAATCTATTTCTTTTAAATGTTTATAGAGAGATGATAGAGTATTTATTTCAAAGGTAATTTACATGTATCATCCATGTTATCATTTCAATTTTATGAGCAATTGGTTGCCCAAGGAAAACCAATTGCAACTTGGTGACATTCAGTTTCTTGCATTTATGTTGCTAATGTGTATTTGCCTCAAATGATCAAGTCATCAATTTGCAGTGTCTTGTTTTTGTCTGTCACGAGTCATTACACACTGCTCTTCAAACTGTAATGCTGTTAAACTGATCAAAGAGTTTTAAGTTAATATCATTGATATAGGGTTTGAATCAAAGTACATCTAAATGTATTTAAAAATTGTAATACTTGTAAGTGTTTTAAAAAAAGATCAAAATTGTTTCTGATTTGTAGTACATTATAGTTGCATGTTTCTATGAGACCTCTTTGTCAGTTACAAAGGGTATTAAAAAAACATTTGACCTTATACAATGTAACAACCTAGAGAAGTATGCACAGTTACATGTAACTATAATCACATCAAATAATTAATGAAATTCTTCTTGCAGCTTCTAAACATGGGCAGGCAATCTAGCCTAATTAAGAGATTGTTTTTCAAGCAAAAATACTCTCTGCATGATCATGAATCTGTTATTGAGTCAAAATGACTTTACATCCAGATTTAAAGTGTTGCCAATTGTGGCCTTTAATAAATTTCTAGGGTTGCATGAAATAGAAATGTGAGGGATGGCTTGGCCACATACATGTAGTCCAAAACTGTACAAAGTCCTCTGCAAAGCAGAGATCACAGAGTGCAAATGTACACATAACCATACTGTACATTGTATGCTTGAATACATGAAAGCAAGGCGTCAGTGGAAGGAATGGTGGTTTTAAAATAACCTGATGACATTTAAGACAAACAACATTCTTACGTCATGCCTAAATCCAAAAAGAAAACAAATTTGGAGACAGAAAAAGAATTTATTTACATGTAACAACCTAGAGAAGTAGGCACAATTACATGTAACTATAATCACAGCAAATAATTAACAAAATTCCTCTTGCAGCTCTAAACATAAGCAGGCAATCTAGCATCATTAAGAGAACTATTTTTTGAAGCAAAAATACTCTCTGTATGATCATGAATCTGTTATTGACTAAAAATGACTTCACATCCAGATTTAAAGTGTTGCCTATTGAGGCCTTTAATAAATTTCTAGGGTTGCATGAAAATTAAATATGAGGAACGGTTAGGCCACATAGTCCAAAGCTGGACAAAGGCCAGTGCAAAGCAGGGATCACACAGGGTATGCAAATGTATACATAACCATACAATGTATGCTTGAATACACGAATGCAAGGCCTCAGTGCAAGTAATGGTAGTTTTCTACTAACCCGATGACATTACTTTCTTACATCATGCCTAAATCCAAACAGAAAACATTTTTTTTCTGCTTTGCAATTGGGTCGAAGTGTGTTCCATAAGCCTCCTGTAACATGTTCCTTTGCCAAAAGGATGACTGCTTGTCTTGGTTTCGGAATGGTTATAGGGATCAGATATTAAAATCAGTTGTTCTTGAGCAATCTCTTTTTCTTTTTAAATATTGTTTTGTAAAGTTGTTTCAGCAAATTAAATCATTATTTTTATAAAATACACAATTTAGGTTTTTTTCTTTAGAGTGGCCCTAGAATGGAAATTGGTTGTCCAATACTCACAAACAGACTCCAATGGAATATCATTCATTCCAATGGTATTCCATTGGTGAAAGCCATATCATTACGGGGACTTAGAATATTTTCTTCGGCTTCAGGCTGCGAGGGGGTGCATTCTACTTGTCCATTGGTACGATTGGTACCAATGGAGTAACTATTATTCCATTGGTGAAATGCATATCATTACGGGGACTTGAAATACTTTCTACAGTTTCAGTCTGCGAGGGGGTGCATTCTACTTGTCCATTGGTACGATTGGTACCAATGGAATATCATTCATTCCATTGGTATTCCATTGTTGAAATACATATCATCACAGGGACTTAGAATACTTCCTTCGGCTTCAGGCTGTGATGGGGTGCATTCTACTTGTCCATTGGTACGATTGGTACCAATGGAATATCATTCATGCCAATGGTATTCCATTGTTGAAATACATATCATTACAGGGACTTAGAATACTTCCTTCGGCTTCAGGCTGCGAGGGGGTGCATTCTACTTGTCCATTGGTACGATTGGTACCAATGGAATATCATTCATGCCAATGGTATTCCATTGTTGAAATACATATCATTACAGGGACTTAGAATACTTCCTTCGGCTTCAGGCTGCGAGGGGGTGCATTCTACTTGTCCATTGGTACGATTGGTACCAATGGAATATCATTCATGCCAATGGTATTCCATTGTTGAAATACATATCATTACAGGGACTTAGAATACTTCCTTCGGCTTCAGGCTGTGATGGGGTGCATTCTACTTGTCCATTGGTACGATTGGTACCAATGGAATATCATTCATTCCATTGGTATTCTATTGGTGAAACGCATATAATTATGGGGACTTAGAATATTTTCTGCGGCTTCAGGCTGTGAAGGGGTGCATTCTACTTGTCCATTAGTACGATTGGTACGATTAGTATCAATGGAATATCATTCATTCCATTGGTATTTTATTGGTAAAATGCATATCATTACGGAGACTTCAAGTGTTTTCTACCGTTTCAGGCTGCGAGGGGGTGCATTCTACTTGTCCATTGTATTCAGCGTGTGTTTGGGCTCGCACGCTTTAAGAACGAAGAATATACATTGTATTTAGCGTGTGTTTGCGCTCCCACGCTTTAAGAACCAATAATATATACTGTATTCAGGGTGCGTTTGCTCTCGCACGCTTTAAAAAGGAAGAATATACATCGTATTAAGCGTGTGTTTGGGCTCGCACACTTTAAGAACGAAGAATGTACATTGTATTTAGCGTGTGTTTGCGCTCGCATGCTTTAAGAACAAAGAATATACATTGTATTCAGCGTGTGTTTGTGCTCGCAGGCTTTAAGGACGAAGAAAATGCATTGTATTTAGCGTGTGTTTGGGCTCGCACGCTTTAAGAACGAAGAATATACATTGTATTTAGCGTGTTTGGGCTCGCACTCTTTAAGAACGAAGAATGTACATTACATTTAGCGCTTTTGGGCTCGCACACTTGACGCACTTTACAAATGGCCTACCGACGAAGAATATATATACATTGCATTTAGCGTGTGTTTGCGCTCGCACGCTTTAAGAACGAAGAATATACATTGTATTTAGCGTGTGTTTGGGCTCGCACGCGTTAAGAACGAAGAATATACACCGTATTTAGCGCGTGTTTGGGCTCGCACGCTTTAAGAACGAAGAACATACATTGTATTTAGCGCGTGTTTGGGCTCGCACGCTTTAAGAACGAATAATATATATTGTATTCAGCGTGTGTTTGCGCTCGCACGCTTTAAGAACGAAGAATATACATCGTATTTAGCGTGTGTTTGGGCTCGCACGCTTTAAGAACAAAGAATATACATTTTATTTAGCGCTTTTGGGCTTGCACACTTAACGCACTTTACAAATGGCCTACCGACGAAGAATATATATACATTGCATTGAGCGTGTGTTTGCGCGCGCACGATTTAAGAACGAAGAATATACATTGTATTAAGCGTGTGTTTGAGCTCGCACGCTTTAAGAACGAAGAATTTCCAGTGTATTCAGCTTGTGTTTGCGCTCGCACGCTTTAAAAACGAAGAATATACATTGTATTTAGGGTGTCTTTGCGCTCGCACGCTTTAACAAGGAAGAATATACAATGTATTTAGCGTGTGTTTGCGCTCGCACGCTTTAAGAACGAAGAATATACACTCTATTCAGGGTGTGTTTGCGCTCGCACGCTTTAAAAACGAAGAATATACATTGTATTTAGGGTGTCTTTGCGCTCGCACGCTTTAAGAACGAAGAATATACAATGTATTTAGCGTGTGTTTGCGCTCGCACGCTTTAAGAACGAAGAATATACACTGTATTCAGGGTGTGTTTGCGTACGCGCGCTTTAAAAACGAAGAATATACATTGTATTTAGCGTGTGTTTGCACTCGCACGGTTTAAGAACGAAGAATATACATTGTATTTAGGGTGTGTTTGCGCTCGCACGCTTTAAGAACGAAGAATATACATCGTATTTAGCGTGTGTTTGCGCTCGCACGCTTTAAGAACGAAGAATATACACTGTATTCAGGGTGTGTTTGCGCTCGCACGCTTTAAGAAGGAAGAATATACAATGTATTTAGCGTGTGTTTGCGCTCGCACGCTTTAAGAACGAAGAATATACATTGTATTTAGTGTGTGTTTGCACTCGCACGGTTTAAGAACGAAGAATATACATTGTATTTAGGGTGTGTTTGCGCTCGCACGCTTTAAGAACGAAGAATATACATCGTATTTAGCGTGTGTTTGGGCTCGCACGCGGGGGCGCTTTAAGAACAAAGAATATACATTTTATTTAGCGCTTTTGGGCTTGCACACTTAACGCACTTTACAAATGGCCTACCGACGAAGAATATATATACATTGCATTGAGCGTGTGTTTGCGCGCGCACGATTTAAGAACGAAGAATATACATTGTATTTAGCGTGTGTTTGGGCTCGCACGCTTTAAGAACGAAGAATATACACTGTATTTAGCGCGTGTTTGGGCTCGCACGCTTTAAGAACGAATAATATATATTGTATTCAGCATGTGTTTGCGCTCGCACGCTTTAAGAGCGAAGAATATACATCGTATCAAGCCTGTGTTTGGGCTCACACACTTTAAGAACGAAGAATGTACATTGTATTTAGCGTGTGTTTGGGCTCGCACACTTTAAGAACGAAGAATATACATTGTATTAAGCGTGTGTTTGCGCTCGCACGCTTTAAGAACGAAGAATATACACTGTATTAAGCGTGTGTTTGCGCTCGCACGCTTTAAGAACGAAGAATATACATTGTATTAAGCGTGTGTTTGAGCTCGCACGCTTTAAGAACGAAGAATAAACATTGTATTCAGCGTGTGTTTGCGCTCGCACGCTTTAAAAACGAAGAATATACATTGTATTTAGGGTGTCTTTGCGCTCGCACGCTTTAAGGACGAAGAATATACACTGTATTTAGCGTGTGTTTGCGCTCGCACTCTGTAAGAACGAAGCATATACATTGTATTTAGCGTGTTTGGGCTCGCACTCTTTAATAACGAAGAATATACATTACATTTAGGGCTCGCACACTTAACTGTCTACTTTTCCATATGCAGTCTACAAAGGGAGCACCGATCGGCTGCCTCCTTTTCCATTGGTACCAATGGTACCAATCGACAAATAGTTTACGCGCTGCCCTCAGGTGTTAATATATGCAGTTTAATTTCCACTGGTACCATTGGTAGCGTGTTTGGGCTCGCACTCTTTAAGAGCGAAGTACAGTCGAACCTCGATTATCCGGACCTCGATTATCCGGATTTTTCGATTATCCGGACTTTTTTCTCTGATCCCAATTTTGTCATGAATATTAATTAGTTGTGGTAGTGAAAACTCAAAGTCGCAAAAGCCCAATAATTCTTTCAATAGACTGTTGAAACAGCATATTATCCTGTGTGCTTTTCGAAATTCGCAAGTGCGTCAAGACAAAGAAATATTCTGATGCGTGTATATACATTACATTTAGCGCTTTTGGGCTCGCACACTTAACGCAGTTTACAAATTGCATACCGATCGACTGTCTACTTTTCCATATGCAGTCTACAAATGGAGTACCGATCCGCGGCTGCCTCCTTTTCCATTGGTACCAATGGTACCAATCGACAAATAGTTTACGCGCGGCCCTCAGGTGTTAATATATGCAGTTTACAAATAGAGCACCGATTGGCTGCCTCCGTTTCCATTGGTGCCATTAGTAACAATGGTTCCATCGGTGAGGGTTTCTTGACGATTGGTATCTGTTTGTGTATATTGGCCATGTGTGGCTACTATCCCGCCATTTTTTTTTGCTTTGTTTTCTTAGCATATATGTGGAAAATTATCATTAAACTGAAACTTGGAAATAACTGGGCGGCATAATACAACTCTTACACAAGCTGCCAATGCCATTTATCTTAGTGTTAGCTGGATATAACTAAATTTCCATTTAGTTCAGACATATGTCTTCCGGTAGTAGATCAGTTTTCTCAAATTTGGGCTGCTCAGGGTCTGATGAGTATTTTAAGACAATTATCAGAGCTAATCAGATCATGGTGTGATTGTGTGGCTAACTAACTTTGTATCACAATTTGTCACCTCGAGTAAAAGGATCCTCTCGAAGGCTAACATAAAAGATGTCAGAGCAGCCCGAGCTTCTTCATATATAACCACTGAGTGTTAAAAATAGATTTATCAATAGGTTATGTTTTAGTATTATGTTTTATCATTTTAAGCACTTTTTAGACGTAATTTTAATCATTTTATCTTTTATTTTATTTTATCTATTAATGTGACACTTGATATGTATTTTTATCAACTAAAAGAAGTATTATAATAGTATTACTATTATTATAATTACCGTTAGAGGTACATTAGCAATTATAGGTTCTGGACTTAGAGTTCTTTCTAGATCTAGATTTGTAGACTAAACACCAATTAAAGAGCTTTTCCGATACTCAGGGAGGAATGCAATACAATACAAATACAATAAAAAGGGTATTTTCTCTTTACTACACAACCGAACACATTAAAAGGTTGAGGCATGGGCGCGTTGGTCAGCCAGGCCCAAGATCTGTTTACTTCTGACAATAAGCTTACAACAAAGTGGATCAGAGATACATTAAGTAAGGTCCTACATGCGCCAAAGCCGGACACGTAAGGAAAAATAGGGACCGTGCACCCCCGACCAAATGCAATTGCGCCACCTTTGGGGTTTTAATGTTGATCTATGAATTAAAAAACAATTCATGTGACGCTAATTACACCATAAAAATCAACCTAATGGGGAAGTGATAATGGCAAGGCTGACCGTAGAATGTCACAAGTTACTCAACGGTCTCTTTTTACAAACATAATACCCATGAGTCTTCGCGTACTACGCTCTCACCCAGTTCTCTGTTCCGTGTCGGTAAAATATTAATTTATGTCAATACCGATTATCAAATATTTTTGCCTTCACTACACAACCGAACACACTCAAAGGTTGAGGCATGGGCGCGTTGGTCAGCCAGGCAAAAGATAGAAAGCTAAAGGTAGGGCTTGAACTCACAGAGACAGAGCCTTAGACACTTCTAACCTACTGGCAAGAGAATCGTTATTTAAATGTTTTTTCGCTGTGGCTGATGCCCAGCGACCATGGCGCTGAAGATTCTTCTGCGAAACACCAGGGCGTGGCAGCTAAAACCTGACCTAGTTGAATGAGTGCTAAACTTGGAGATATCTGGCACAATACTCGCGAAACACTTTCAAAAGCCTGCCTATAGGTATAATAACTAATGGGCTTGTTTATAGAGATAAGGCGCTTCTGATTGCCTGAAGCTGAGGTGGCCCTAAAAAGATACTCGTCTGAATTTTCAGGAATATGGGCCTTAAGCATCTACAGCTTAGGTAAAGAACACGGACACGTGGTAGCCGAGGATTCAGCGATAACGACCGATCTGCGCCCTCCCTCAGTTGGTCCGTCTTGCTTTTCTCAAGGCTGATCTTAACGTAACCCTCGTTAAATTGGACATCTCTGCTACGAATAACGTATAACTTCTAAGAAAACCAGAAAAAGCAAGAATGAAAATAACTAAGTTCCTTAATTGTAAAAGGTCTTCTAGATTAGTCTCTGCAGCAAGAAGCTTGAGGTGGTGGGCGTGCAGGGGCTCCTTTCTATTGACTACTGGCTGACTGGCAAGGCGAACATCTCCCTCTTTTCGGCAATAACAGTAGAGTGTAATGTTGGTGAGTCGACACCTGCAAGAAGGTGCATCCACTTGAAAGCGTAGAAGGCGCAGTTGATCAGTGGCAGCGACGGACTTTGACATACCCCTCTAGGGCGTTCGCACATTGGAATACACCCCTCTAGGGTGCAAAAAAAAAACAACAACAAAGACACATATGATAAAATGCCCCTCTAGGGCCTCTCCTGCATGCCTCTCTATGGCGTAACACGTTTAACTAGAAAGAACTAACAAATAAGAGCTAAAGAAACGAATGCCAAAGGCTTGCTTCCAAAAATAGAGTTCTTAGTCTTCCCTCTGATGAATAAATTAGGAAAACTAGGCAGGATAACCGAGTCCTGGATAAATATACTCCAATGGAGACCATCCGAACACAGGATGGGCCAAAAATGGCCCAAAGGAGAACGATCAGAGTTCTTTGAGCGCTGCAAAGGTCCATATGCTTGATAACTCCGCATATAAAATACACGGGGGCACAGCCAGTGAATATGATGAGACCAATCCTGAGAAAACGCATTAACTCCACGTGAACCAGGCTGGTAAAACCTTGAATTAAAGCACTGTATTATGGCGTTGTAGGAGCAAGCGAACCTATCACGGGTATGTGGACCCCATAAATTGCCAAGGGCATTGAAAACCGTACCGTTGATCATGTAGTCGTCATAATCAACAAATTTGGTTATATCATCCGCTACACTATTTAGATCTCTTGGGATCCATTGCATATCGATATTAACAGCATCAAGTAAACAACTTCGATGGATATCCATTGCAAGCTCTTGTAATGATGGAGTCTTAGACCCGGAATTAACGATCTGGACAACGTTCTGATTATCCGTAAACCACGTGACTGCCTGGGCTTTCGAAGACTCCGCGAAGGCTTTCATTGATAAGGAAACGGCTAACAGTTCTATGAATGTAGAGCTTTGAGCTTTCTCAAAATCTGACCAGTTTTGATGAAACATCTTCCCCTCGAATTCCATGAAACTGCCGCAAGCTGAGCCAGAAGCAACGGAATAGACGATCTTTGAAGGCTTGTGCTTGAAAGGCAAAATAGGTATGCCGTTAAGACTTGCAACGTTAGATTTCCAGAAATTCAGTTCAGCCAGAGCTTCAGACGAAAGACGAACGTAAGAGTTCCAGGTTGGCGAGGTATTGATGAATGCGAGACATTTCCAACGCAGGAGCCAAGAGATACGATTTTTCCGCAAACAGAGGCAAGCTTACGGACTGGATTGCAAGACGAGAAAATGGCTAAAAGAGCCGCTAAGTCCTCTTGTAAACTGGTAATCCGCTTGCCAGCGGCAGAAATTTCAGAAGTAGAGGTGTTAAGAACAGCTCCGAGCCAAGTAATAACCTGAGTGGAATCCCAAACACATTTGGCTTCAGAAGAAGGCCTGATTTCAACAGATCTGCATGAATGAATATGAATATGAATGAATGAATGAATACCTTTATTTAAGTGTCAACTTGAATAGCAGGAAACAACCACTAAATTTGGGCACTATAGATAGGTTAATTAAGCTAGCTAAATAAATAATTGATAAAACTATTTACAATAGACAAAACAAAATATGAATAGGCTATAATTTACAATGCAATAAAATTAGGACAGGAAGCCTTCCAATGCCCGGGTTTGCCACAAGCAAAGCACAAACCAGATGCCGATCTCTGAGAGGAAAACTGCGGGTTTACACGCGAAAACAAATTTGGTAGTTGTGAGGCGAAAAGCTGCGCAGTTGTCGAATTCGAAGGGACATTAGTTCTTTGCCGGATCGAGCGAGATGTGAAACGCTTCGTGGACCTAGCTGCCCTGGATTCGGCCCTGTGTATCTTTTTCTCATCTTCCTCGTCGTTTGCTAGATCATGATGTTTATATTCGAGGACCGTCTTCCACCCGTACTGAGATTTATCGGCTAGTAGGATTAATTTGTGGCGCTCCTGAAGCAGTTCCATACCTTTATCTAAGGCTTGTTTGGTCAATCTGAGCGTCTTCAACGGCATCTTTAGTAAATTTGCTAGCTTTGTATTGCTTCTCGTTGCTCTTTTTGTTGAATTGAGGGACGGAATCTCGCTTCAGCCTTATGATCTCTGACATCTGCCGGGAAGAGAAGACTCGTTAGATCGTTTGAAGTCGGAAATCGAGGAATGAATACCTTCATCTATTCTCTTAACTTGAATAGCAGTAAACAACCACTAAATGGGGACACTATGGATAAGTTAATTAAGCTAACTAAATAAACAATTGATAAAACTATTTACAATAGACAAAACAAAATATGAATAGACTATTTACAATGCAATAAAATACTAAAATGTCTGTTATGTTTGACATAAAATGCATTTAGAGCAGTGAGTATCGGCCATTAAGGAAACTCGATCAAGTTTTCTAATACGCTGCCAGAAAACAGATAATGTGGTAAGGTCTCCTATATTTTTGGGTATTAGACTCCATAACGTAGGGCCAGTGTATCTCTTGGAATGCTTGCCATATGTATTCGTGTTAAATCTTGGTATGGCGAACTCCTTGTTTCTCAATGAATCAGTATTTGGTGTCTCTCATATGGAAAAGGTCTGTAATATATTCGGACAGATGTTTTTTGTCTTGTACATAAGAACAGCCATATTCTGTAACCGTCTGTTACGCAGGGTGCACAGATTAGCCATACTCAGTAATTTATCATAGCTTGATGACCTGTCACAATAAATAGCTCTAAGTGCCCTTTCTTGTACACGCTTCAATTTTCTACTGTCGCTAGCACGACAGAAGTGCCAAACAAGGTGTGAATAAGTCAAATAAGGAAGAATGGCAGCTTTAAATAGTTGTAGATTAGTACCAGTGTGTATTAAGTTTCCGAGTCGTATCAGCACTCCTACACGCTGACTGCTTTTCCTGTAGATTATACTTATGTGCTCATCAAAACGAAGGTGCCTATCTATAGATACCCCAAGTAATTTCAAGCAGTCAGTAGATGCTACAGCTTTATCGTCGATGACTATATTGACATTGTTGTCTAATTTGCTACCAAGCGTGAGGACTCTATACCTATCAAGGGTATAGCACTCTGAAGCATCTGTAGCACTGTGCGTAAGATTGTCTTTAACAACCTCAATGTCATTGTTCATGACATAAAACTGATGATCGTCCGCATACATATTAAGGCTTACATCAATATCATAAGTAAGATCATTCTGGTAAATGTTCCACAGGAGTGGCCCAAATGCTGATCCCTGAGGACATCCCCTAGACACCTTTTCCCACTCACTTACTACTGGACCCAGTTTAACTCTACAGTAACGGTCTGTAAAGTAAGAGTCAAGATAGGAGAGGCTGGTGCAAAGAATCAAAAGCCTTGCTCATATCAGTAGATAGGACTCCCACAACTATAGTACTTGCAAGCTAGCTATTTTTGCCTTGTTCATGTCCGCGGCAGCTCCAAGACCATCGTCCAAATAAACCACGATCGACTTTGCTTCAGATCTCCATTTCTTGACCAAAGACTTGAGTAATTTAGTAAATAAATAGGGCGCGGAACTGAGGCCAAACGGAAGACCAGAAAACTGGAAAAATCTGGTACGTCCTGAGGAAAAAGTCCACGCAAATGATAGATCCTTCCCGTGCTCCGGGAATATTTCAACGTGATGGTAACCAGACTTTAAGTCAAAGGTAAACATAAAATCGCCAGGACTCAAAATCTCTTTCGCAACAGACAAATCTTCACACCTAAATCTGCATTTATAAAGAACTGATTAACGTGGCGAAGGTCCAATGTTAGACGCTTTTTGCCCGATTTTTTAATAGAAACGGACAAAGGATTGATGATAACAGGAGCTTCAAACACTTCAATGACGCAACCGTTGATAATGAGATCGTTGATGGCAGTTCGATGAAGCTGATTTCCCTTTCGGAAACGGTCTATGCCATTTTCGTAAACGGTTGATGCCATTTTTTAACGCTCGATGCCATTTTCGTAATTTGTTGATGCCATATCTGCTTTAGTTTAGGCCTGGACAAGGTAGAAGCTGGTATAATTTGTTGATGGAGTAAATGCACTCACCAAATGCTTAATTGTTCATATTCACACTGGTTTCCTTGCGGTTAGCTCTTATTTGATGTTTGGGGCAACTCTATTATTAATGTTTAAGAATGTCACGTTTTATAATTAAATTTTGGGGAAATTTGGCGGATCAACCTGGTAGTGTAGTGTTATAAGAGGGATGTCAGGAAAAAGAGGTTCCGGGTTCGATACTAAGTGGTTACTTGCAAATTTTCCTTTTTCTTTAATTAAGTAGAGAAAAATTCGTGTACAGTTGTAAAAAATTTCTAAGTGTCGCAAAAATGGCAAAGACCGTTTACGAAACGGACAACTGCTTCGACGAAACCAGGCTGCTCCAAAGCCAAACTATTGTTTTTAGCTGTGAAGGGCGGAGGAAGCGGTAATTTATAGCCATATTCAGTAACATCCAGGATAAATTGAGGGGCGTGAATATCGTTCCAGAAGTTGAGGGCTCCAGGCAGCCGTCCTTTAACGGACAAATAGTCATCGCCAGATTTAAGCTCAAAGAATTTCCGTTGACTCAGAGAAAAACTGATTCGTCGCTATCCTCATGAACGAGATCTTCCAAATCGACGTACAAATTTAGAACCCTGACCGGTATTAGAAGGGACATTAAACCGCAAATTAGAGAAAGCCTTCCAATGCGCGGGTTTGCCACAAGCAAAGCACAAACCAGATGCCGATCTCTGAGAGGAAAACTGCGGGTTTACACGCGAAAACAAATTGGGTAGTTGTGAGGCGGAAAGCTGGGCAGTTGTTGAAGTCGAAGGGACATTAGTTCTTTGCCGGATCGAGCGAGATGTGAAACGCTTCGTGGACCTAGCTGCCCTGGATTCGGCCCTGTATATCTTTTTCTCACCTTCCTCGTCGTCTGCTAGATCATGTTTATATTCGAGGATCGTCTTCCACCCGTACTGAGATTTATCAGCTAGTAGGATTAACTTTTGGCGCTCCTGAAGCAGTTCCATACCTTTGTCTAAGGCTTGTTTGGTCTTCTCGACATCGTTCCTTTGGAGGGCAATCTGAGCGTCTTCAACGGCGTCTTAAATAGAGTTGTTAGCTTTGTATTGCTCCTCGTTGCTCATTGCTATTTTTGTTGAATTGAGGGACGGAATCTCGCTTCCGCCTTTTGATCTCTGACATCTGCTGGGAAGCAATAGACTCGTTAGATCGTTTGAGGTCGGAAATCGAGGAATTCACGAGATCTTTGATCTCAACGAGAAGAGCTCTGTTGTTTTCAGCGATGACTTTTCTGACCCCTGCTTCATCGATAACTAGCCACGTAAAAGTGATGAAGAGAAGAAATAAACCTAATGGGGAAGTGCTAGTGGCAAGGTTGACCGTAGAATATCACAAGTTACTCAACGGTCTCTTTTTACAAACATACTACCCATGAGTCTTCGCGTACTACGCTCGCACCCAGTTCTCTGTTCCGTGTCGGTAAAATATTAATTTATGTCAATACCGATTATCACAAATTACATTATTCAGGATGCAAATTAAAAGATGTATCAAGGTAAAAGAGCAAAACAAAGCAATGCCCAATGATTAACAATACGCAAAAATAAATGGGCAGTCTAAAAGGAGGTTACTGAGGTTGGCCCTAATTGCAAACTCTCTTTAATTAAATTACAAACATGAATGAAAGACAGAAAAGCGAGAGCAATAATATAATATGATAGCGGAGCTCCGGCGGCCGAAGGCCGCCAAGCGGAGCCCCATACCCATATTAGGAAACTGAAGGGAACCCATGAACTGATTTTCTCATGTGTATCATGGCTAGCGGTATTGCTCGTGGGCGCGTACGCACGACGACGACGACGACGACGACGACGGTGGTGGAGTCGCGCAACATGGCGGCCACAATTGACACGTAAACCAAAACGAGGCTTCAGTTTTCGCGGGCTTTCCTTGTAGGTTGACAGAGCACATGTACCCTTGGTTTAAAGCGTCCTTTGGACATCCATGTTGCAGTCAATTGACACCTGTCAAAACAAGGAATCCGCTGACCAGTATCACGTGACCATATCGCGGGCTCAAGTTCAGGGCTCATCGAGGTCACGTGTTTTTTTAAAGTTGACCGCTGCCCAAGTGCTGCTTTTTTCGATCAGATCGCGGGCTCATGTCAGGATTAACTTGCTGTAAACAGCGTAGGGTTGGTAGGAAGCCGGTTAACGCTAACCCAGGATTAAAATTTAACCGAATTATAACCTTTTCTTTTGTACAAAGTTTTTTCACTGCTTTTGTTTTGCGTATTTTGCTTTCATTAAAATTCAAAACACAAAAACAATATACAGAAAATCTCACCGCAAAGTTACAAAACTCAAATCAAAATTCTACTTTATCCTCGGCTAGTTTGATCGGGCTCTGAACAACCCGGCCCAGGAGCTACGCTTTTAGGCTGGCCTAAATCTATATATTAAAAATCATATGGCGGCAATTTGCATACATAGGTGAACTACAAGTTTAATTTATTCTTGAAAGCTGGCAAACTACCTACTGATGTGGCTGCTTGATTGGAACACAATTTTATTGCCCTTCAGGTCCATTATTCGTGTACCTGGTTTATCTACCTCCCAGCTTCTTCGCCAGTTCCGAAGTCAATAATTTGATGCACAAATGTTCATATTTCCTTTTTCCCAGACAAGAGGAGAGGCCAGCTTGACTGTTGGGCATAAAATGTAACACCTTTTTCAAGTTGTCTTGTGGATCTTCAAATTGCAACTGACCTAGGGACTGTTAGGAAATGTTGTGCAATGCTCCTAGTGGTCTCAGGGTTCATAACAAGCCAGCATTAGGATAGTATCCAAAGTCCGGTCTGGCCATCGTCAGCTCGTCCCACCACACTCCTGATGTTCTGTAGTGATCCACACCCTCTTTTATCATCTGCAAACCGGCATTGTGTGGCTTGACTCGCTGCCTGTAGACTGAGGGCATACATGCACACATGTAATACCTCCTAGGTATTGATTGCCAATGTAGCTAACGCTGGACAAAGAACCCTGATGTTATGAAGGGCGGCGGCTCGGTTTATTGTATTGAAGGCGTTACGCATTCACTAGCAGCACTGCATCGGCGTCCTCATGCTGGAATAAACTGCTCATTACGTGCACTGCTGCTTCACTCTCGGATTTGTGTCTGGTGCAAACCAGAAGCAAGCCAACTCGACTCTAGTATATCTTGTTTTGTCACCTTTATCATGCACTTTCCAATAATTCTAATTACTTCGCCAACTCTTATTGGTATTATTTCACTGTTACCCTCATCCAGCGGGATAAGATGACTTGCCAGAATTGGCTCAGTTGTCACAATCAATGTATTCTGTGCACAATCAGCGGGTCAGAGTTGCAAAAGCCTCGCACAGATTAGAGCCAGACTTCTTGAATGACTTGCTAGCTAGGATCCTTTGAAAGCCATTTGTATCTACATTCGGGGGACCTCCAGCACCTTTAGATGATGATGATAATAATAATAATAATAATAATAATAATAATGAAATAACAATACGTAATAATAATAATAATGAATAATAATAAATAACAACTTTATTGACATCCTTAGACAAACTAAAATTTACAAGATATGATCTTTTTTGTTACATAATAAATAACTGTTTTCTTTTTAAATTCCATCAATAATTCAGAACTATTTACAAAAGTTCATCTATAAAAATTAAAATATCTTCCAATTATATTATCAGATAGTGCTTAAAAAAGACCTATTTACAATAATTAGAAATGCATAGTAAAGAAAAAAGTAAATGTCAATAAATAGCTCCTTCAGTGTTCTCAATTTCTATATCAGTATTGCGAAAGTCGCCTGATTTCCTTACAGTGGATCTAGTTCCTCTGAGACAGATTAATGCGGATCTCAGAAGTGCAAAGGAGATTCTTGCTCGTATCCATGAGATTTTTTTTGGCATAGTCCTTTCCTTTCTTGATAGCAATCAGCTCTGCTAGCCTGCTGTGGTAGTTCAAGCACTCCTTTCCCATTCCACCCTCTGTTTTAAAAATCAGAGGGGTGAATGTTCCATGTTCGATATCGAGCACTCTGCTTGACTATTGACGCTTTTTCTCGTTCTCGTGTAGACGATATATTTGCTGCGGCTCGAGGTCCCTTTAGGATTCAGCATTCGGGTGACAAATCCTGACATCAAAAAAGGCTGATCGCTGGGGCTCTCAAAAACCACGTGCATGTATATCCAGTCTTGCATCCTCCGCTTTATTCGACCCCCATGTCAACTGTTGTTCAACATCTTGGAGTACCGGTTCAGTAACTACATCTTTGCAAACCATGTTCAGGAGCTCTGCTTCCATGTCCCGGAGCTCGTTATGTCTCTGAATTACAAATCCACCTCTCATACAAATCATGGCATGATCTCCTGTAAAGGGCACTCCACAAGGACACGTAGATGAAATATCGGCTATAGGCCAGTCATAGGTTAGGCCGAGTCCATCCCTAAACTCCCTCTTGTTGAGGTTGAACCCCATCTCCTTTAGAGGGAGTGACGTTAGCCACATAGACGAACCTTCACTGGCATGATCTTGTGCACGTTGGGTTTTCTGTGGCGCAGCTTCCTTCAGCCTCTCCGCTCTTTTTTCCCAATTTTTGGCTCGTTCTGCTCTAACTGCTTTGCCGATCATATCAGGGAATCTTCAGGCAGATGAAGCACCTGTGCCACGATCTGCTCAACGAGGGACGCTGTCACTTTTACTGATGAGGTATAATCGGAATTAGCATCACTGGAAGGATTTGCTATGCCTAATCCTCCCAAACGGACTGGAAGTGCCAGTATGTCTCTGTCCAATAGGGCCACACTGCCACACTGCCGATCTGTAATGGCAGGGATGAGAGCGCAAGATATTGCGCTTTCTAGTGGTTCAAGTAAGTCTTGGATGTCTGGCAGCTATTATTAATTATAATAATAATAATAACATAATAATAATAATAATAATAATGATAATGATAATGATAATAATAATAATAATAATAATAATAATAATAATGATAATAAAGAAAATAACAATAATAATGATGATAAAAATAATAATGATGATAACAGCACTCATAATAATCATAATCAACTTTATTGACGGTAACTGCAAATCCAGTGGCCCTCATTTACATATGTACAGAATAAATAGGTGAGCTATTAAAAATTAGTAATACAGAATGATTCTCAAATATGCAGCTATAATACATAGAACTAAAACGAGACACTCTAAAATAAAAAACAGCATAGCATTGGATCAAGTCTAATAATTAAAACAAGAAAATTAAAGATTTACATCAGTATGGAGAATTACAAAATCAGTTATGACTCTGAACAAGGCAACAATGAATGGCAAACAGTATGGAGAATTACAACGATATCATTTGTGACACTGGACAAGGTAAAACTGACTGGCATTATGTATGGTGGATTACAATTTCAGTTCTGACACTAGACAAGACAGAAATGATGGCAATCAGTAAGTGATATTGACACTGGAAAAGATAAAGTAACTGGCAATTTCAGTTCGTCTGACACAAGGCAAGATAAGAATGAATGCCAATCAGTGAGTGAGTATGGAGAATTACAATATCACTTCTGACACTGGACCAGATAAAACTGAATGGCAATAAGTATGGATAATTACAATATCAATTTGTGACACTGGACAACATAAAACTAAGTGGCAATCAGTCTGGAAAATTACAATACCAGTTGACACTGGACAAGATAAACCTGAATGGCAATCAGTGTGGAGAATATCAGTCTTGACACTGGACAAAAAAAAATTAATGGTGATAGTAATGGAGAATTACAAAATCAGTTGAAACTGGACAAGATAAAACGTAATGAGAATTACAATATCAGTCGTGACACTGGGGAACACAAAACTGAAGAACAGTCAGTATGGAGAATTACTACTTCAGTTCTCATAATGGACAAGATAAAATTAAATAACAATCAGTATGGAGAATTACTATTTAAATTCTGTCTGCGTAAGATAAAAATGAATGACAAGGTAACACTGGACAAGATAGAAATGAGTGGCAATCAGTATGGAGGGTTTGCACCTTCAACAGTATGGCTGATTACAATATAAGTTGATAGGATTACTACCTCAGTTCTTTCACCTGACAAGATACAAGTGACAATTTTAAGAATTACAAAATATATTCCCATACTGGACAAGATACACAATGAATGACAATCAGTGTGGAGGATTTACTATTGATATCAGTTCCGGCATGGAACAAGGTAAAAATAAGTAAAATGTATATCTAACATTAACATTTGATTCTTATTAACATTTGATCTGGCTACAGTAGAAGACAAGTGCAGAGACACTTCAAAATAACATAGAATATTACTGGAAAAGATCAATGGAATGATAATCAATATGGAGAATTACTACTTCAGTTCTGGTACTCGAGAAGAAAAAAGGAACGGCAATCAGTATGGAGGATTTCACTTTTGTCACTGGACGATATGAAACTGAATGACAATCAGTATGGGGAATTCCTGTTTAAGTTCTGACACCAGAGAACATAAAAGTGAATGACCATAAGTATGGAGGATAACTATTTTAGTTCTGACACTAGAGAAGATAAAACTGCACTAGAGGATTACTATATTTCTAATACGGGGCAAGATAAAAAATAAGTATGGGGAATTAATAGTTACAATAACTTCTGACACTGGACAATCAATAATGGCACCAGAGGAAGGAAACTGAATGAATATCAGAGTGGAAAATTCTTATGGACATGTTCTAATGTACTGTTTATATTTTATTTTATCAACAGGGTAGGCAGCTGAGGAATATTCAAGAATGTGAGCGATGACAGCACATAAGGAAAGATATGGCTACAAGACAAGTGCAGAAACGTTTTAGATAAACACTCGATACACTTGAAAAAAAAAATCAATTGTTCATCTTTCGATCCTGATAGTAATATCAATATGATCATATATATGATATTAAAATCATGTGCAAGAAGGTACAGAAGAAGAAAAAAAAAGGAACAAGACTTTTCCATTTCACGAAAGTAAACTTCAGTTATGTAAAGAAGGGGCTAAGAGAAAATTAAAGACTGGAGTCCAATAAGCTCTTAAAACCTTCCTTAATAAATGATAGCTAAAACATGTAAACGATGAAAACCAAATATGCCGCAGAACCTCAAAAGTGAATGCGGATGAACTTGTGCCGTTCTCTACTTTTTCATGTAAGTTTTGTTTACTTCTATCAGCACTCCCATTCTCAAAGCAGAAGCTGATACTAAGATGTTAATACCATTCTTGGCTAAAGGCTTCCATGCAATTTCCTGCTCTCCCCTAAGGCGGAAAATTGAGCAAAGAAGTTTGATACTCTTCAAGAGAGGGTTGTGGAAGGGAATTAAACTACCATGCATAACCGGCCGTATGCAAATTAAAGAACTTTAAAGTACTTTTGTCATAGCTTTGTCAATAAGACCCTGAAAAGCATCTGACAGATATATATACATGTATATTTATTAAATTCTCAACCTCGGATAATGCAATTCCAGCTTTCTGATTGGTTCACTAGCTAGATCTCGGTTACCAGCCATTATACCTGCGTTTGACCTTGTATGGAAATGAATGTGGCAAATGTCGCTCGGCATAAAATTTTCAGCATTTCATTTTGGTGCCCGGAATTCACATCACTTTCTGGTCGTTTCTTAGACTTTAATAAAATTTAGCAAAACCGAAGATTGAGAATTTAATAAAACAATTATTCCATGAGCGCGCGTTGGATATGAGGTTATAGCCAACTCATATCCAACGCGCGCTCATGGAATAATTGTTAAATATTTTTATATAATAATACCTACGGGTACAGGGCCAACGAGGAAAAAGTGTCGCAATTGCGTGGGGAATGGAAATTACGAAGTAACTGGACTACAAGACATTGTGTAAACTGAATCGTTGTTGAAAAAAAGCACTGCAAAACTCACATGCTATTTTTGTTGTGTAGAATGTATACAAGAACGAAACGTTTAAGGTAGATTGGAGTTGAAATATCTCTGTCCTTTGCATTACGTGAGACAAAACTGAAACTGTAACATTGTTGATAGGATTTAGCATGAATTGTAATGTGCCATGTTTGTGTTTTAACATGTTCTACCATTAGAAGGATAAGGTATACGTCTAAACAAATATCTTCCGCGGACTCTAAAAACGGTAAAATTTTGATATCCACGTGAAAAAACAAAACTTGTCTTACCACTATGGCCCTTATAATGATTTACAACTAACAACATACACAATAGAGGAAGCATTATAAATTCTCGTGAGCGGTTGCTTCGGTGCACGCACTTCATCAAGTGGACTTTGGACCTGAACACTTGATATCGGATTTCCAATGCAGCTTAGCTAAGCTTCCTGAAATTTCGGAATAAAAAGACTATCCAAACTGATTTTTAAGCTCCCTGAAGCTTGAATGATGGTGGCTTCCTGGCAAACAGAGCTTGGACTGTTTTTCGCTTTTGGCCAGCCTAATGCTAAGCACAAACAACCGTACAAACTAACAGCGACACGACGTGTCTATACTCGTGACTCGTTGGTCGATCAAAGTTTGTAATTTTGAGCACACTAGCTCGATTAAAATGAGGCTTTATACCCCCTCAATAGTGAATATATCCAAGTGTTTTTTCTTTCCCTTTTTTATGACACGCTGGCCGACTTTGTCACGACAATTATTGACAGTTGTTTTGGCAAGACAATTGATTGTTGTTAACGGCACGCTCGCCGTGAATGTCAAATTTGAAATTTTGAGCACACTAGCTCGATAAAAAAAAGCCTTTATATGCACTCTTATTGAGGTTATAGTAAATAGTTTCAAGTGGTTTTGTTTCTCAAATGGCACGCTGGCCGATCTGGTCAAGACAATTGACTGTGTGTGACTGGCTGCCTCGCTAGGCGATGTTAGCCTCTTTTCTCACTTCGCAAGTCGCACGATGGCAGAACGCACCAGAAAATGACCATGAGGTCGATTTGGTCATATGATCACCGATCATGATCCTCCTGATGTGATTGGTTTAGATAAAAAAAACACCGCGATGCCATTGGCTAGCTCGAAACAATTACCAATGATGTCACTCTTACATTACCTTATGCTTACACTTTTTCATTCGAGATTTCTTCTGCCTGTACCAAAACTCGCGCATCGGCTCTATAATGCTGCCGCCTCGTCACCCTCGCGTCCCCGCGAGGGTGACTCGTTGGCAATTATTTGCTTGTCAATCTACATCCCCATAAGATCGCGATATGGAGATCGAAAATTCACCTCGATTTAGCCATCTGAAGACTTGACACTTCTCCTCCGGTTGTGTCAGAAACCGCGGGGGGTTGGGACATAGGACTGGTCAGGCTGCGACGTCAAAGCAGGTAGGTCTAAATATCTTTCGAAAATGTTGACAATTTTGAACCAAAATTGGAATTACGCTAGATAAACGGCTAATTTCTACTTTATTACACATGCTTTTTTTTCCGTTTGTTTGGTTCGAAAATATACCGACGCATGTTCTTGTTTTGACGTCACAGCTTGACTAGTCCCAGGTTCTTACCAGCTTTACCAATACCTTCTTGTAAATCAGGCCCAACCTTTGCATAATGGTGCAAAGGAGCCGCAAACGAAAATGCTGCCTGTTTACGTAAATGAAACGCGTAAGAGAATTAAAACTACAGTTCGCAGCTCGTTAGTTTAGTGGTAAAAAATTGCTTAAAATATATTTTCCTAAATATTTGTCAAATGCTCTTCGTGTATTGCAGACGATTGAAAGTGATAAGTTATTCAATTCATAAAGTAGCATTTAGTGACGCTAGTCCTTTCTCTGTTTGGAACGGAAATTGTAAATGGAACTTGATGACGGTAAAATGAACGCAACTTGAAGAGGCCCTGAGCAAACTTGCTTGGCTTGCTTGAGGGTAGAAATCTGTCGCTTATTTCTGGATACCCGGAACTGGGGCAACTGGAATCAGGACATACCAAGGGCTCTTGCACAAACTGCAGTTCAACGTAGCGTTTCTCCTCTTCCATGTAACCCCAGGTAAATCGAATTGCAGTTACAATGTCGCTCGATTTAAAGCGGTTTCACCATAGAGTGTTTTTACGACACTCAAATGAAACCCCTCTATATACTAACGATTGCATTAATATTGCATCATCTTGATAAACAAATAATTTGAAATATATATTACAACATGTACATTTCACGTGTCTCAACGAAAGTTCTAGAGAGTTCCCTAAAGAAATGAGAATTTAGCACTAAACTACTAAAAGTTAGAAATTTGTTTTACAAGATGATTAAAAATGATGATTTAAACCGCACATTTCTCAAAACTGCACATTTCTCAAATAGCTTGTAAAATCTCGAAATCAATAGGAGTCATCAATAAAGCAAGATTTTTTCTTCCTAAACCCTGTCTAAAAACTCGTTACTGTTGTTTAGTTTATCCTTAGCTTATCTTCATTATTGTATTATTGTCTGAGGATCTACGTACAAAACCAGTCTCCACCGTCTTGTCTCTTTGCAAAAGCGAGTTATCAGAATTATTTCTAAATCAACTTTCGATTCTCATTCAGACCCTATTTTCAAAGAATTAGAGCTACTAAAAGATTCCGATTTTAGAGAACTAGAATTGGGCAAGCTTATGTTTTCCTATAACCATTTTCTTTTGCCTCCAAAGTCAAGAACGTCCACAGCTATGCCACTAGATACGCGAACGATTTTCACCTTCCTTTTTGTACAACAAACCGTCGTAAATTTTCTGTCAGTTTCCAAGGTCCAACAAGAGAGTTTAGGAGCAAAAAATATTTAACTCGTTGAGTCAATAAACTGGGCGAAAGTAGTTATAAAAACTACAAAATTGTCAGAAATGCAAAAATATGGGGAGTCAGACACCGCAGGAGCTACAGCTTCTCGTTGCTCAGACACCACAGGGGCCACAGCAACCCTTCCTGACTGCTTGGATGATGACGCTTCTTGACTTGTGCTCTGCTGAACCAAGGTTTAAATTACAGGTCAACATGCTTCTGTTGTAAGACTCTCTTGTTTTCCTTAAATGACGACGGTTCCGTCGATCCTGGCACCATCCTCAGTGACCATTTCGTACAACCGAGTTCCCACCGATTTCTCCACCCAAGCTTTGACGTAGTTAGACTTCGAGGGGGAATCAAACGCACCGTATCTCCCCTTTTAAGCTCTGCAAAATCCTTGGCCCCCTTGTTGTTATTAATCGCTTGACGTTCTTTGTTAATTAGCAGCTTGTCGTGGACATTATGGTCAACGACTGGTTCGAGGAGCCGCGGCAAGGTAGGGACCTGGGTTCTGGTCCGTCTGTCATGAGTCATACCACTGGGCTGCTCTCCATTCCTTGACTAGGCGTGTTCCTGTATTCGAACAGTGTAAGGTAAGGATCTGTCTTGGCCTTTCTAGATTTCTTCATAACTGACTTTGCTGACTTGACGGCTGCCTCAACTTTCCCGTTACTCTGAGGGGAGCTTGTCACGTGAGCGAAGCTCCAATGACGACTGAACTCCTTAAATTCGTCCGAAATAAATTGTGAGCCGTTGTCTGAAACGCACGTTTCTGGAATACCGTGCCTAGCGAATTGTGCCAGTGAATCTTTGAGGTCACCAAAGTTACAAGTGGTCGCTAGAAACTTCAGATATGTAATAAACATTTCTAGCGATTCGCCTGGATTTTGAAAACACGTAAAGAACTTGTACCTCTCAACAGTTTCGTTTTTCTTCGGATTACAGTGCTTGTCGAACGCATCCATAGCCTTTTTTAAATTTCGTTCGTACCCAGGTGCTTCAAATGCCATCGTACTGTAAATTTCTCGTCCCTGACTCCCGAGTAAATACAGAAAGAGCTTTAACTTCATTGACTCCGCCACACATTGCTAAATCCATATACAATTCTACTTCTTGCGTCCATTTTTTCCAACTGTCAGCCAAATCTATAGCTTCGAAATCAAGTGGCGCTGGTGTTTTTCGAGTTATTCTATCTTCTCTGCTCTCCTTCTTCCGCTGATCCATCCGTGGTAGGCATTCTTATCGGTCCGTAGGATCACTTCTGACACCATGTTTCAATAAGTAGACAGCAACGTACCACAAGAACAAAATGACAGTTTATTTGAAAGTCCCTCTTCCTTAAATTTACATCATAACGAGGCTAACCCTAGTACCGAGGCTACCTAGGTTACCATGCATAATAATATAGCCTAACTGGCAAAGGTGCAGTTCAGTTACACGGAGTTAGCTATGTTACACACTTTGTAATACAGCATAGTATAGTATCAAATATACTACCGGCTACTAATTATTCGTTGCTTGAGCCAAAAACTTGCCAAAGTTGTTGGGTTTAACTTGGTGCAATTTTCAGACTATTAGTTGACAAAAGACTGAAAAGTCTCTCAAAAAGCAAGCATGAAAAAAAACGCAGTTTGGACAGAGATATTTATTATGATACTAAAATGTTATTGTTGTGACCTGTAGTCCTGGCTAACTTTCTGGCTAAAGCAAATTCATCGATCTAGCTTTTATGTACATCCATCTAGCTATCATGTTTGTGTCTCTATGAGATCAAATGAAATAACTGGAAAAATAAAACCTAACATGAATGAATTGATATTGTCAAATCCGGACATGGACGTTAATTTATCAGGTTAAGCGCTGATCGTATTTACCTCGTGCTACTTATCTGAGGGCGTTTCAATATATAACAGCTCAGTAGCTTTATCCACCGCTGAAGTTCAAAGGGAGTTCTTGGTATGTGGAAAATCCACTGAGCCATATGAATGCCGGGGGTAAATTAATGTAGACGACGGCGGGATTGGTCCAGATGCCTGACAGCTGTCTTCACTTTCTTCTCTTTATATAAATGAGTTTTTAAAACGAACTCTTAAACAGCTTCGGTAGAGAGAGGTTCAATAGGTTATCACCAGAGGTCTCCCTGAAGATTTGCCATATTAACTGTTACTTTGATGAACATGGTATCATCCCGGACAAAACCACCCATTCGGAGCTCCGAGTGGGAAACAAAAGTCGGACAACCCGAGGCTACATTCATGTCAGAGGTGGGTCTTTTAAAACTCACACTGTTAGGATCCGGGCGAAAGGCGTCAAACACGTCACGGATTCTATCTTGATCCAAAAGTCTAAGATGAACCTTTTGGATGAAAGGCCAAGGTACTAACGCATCATATTCACCTCTCATGATGGCAAAGAAAATAGACATGTGTGTTCCTTTGCCACTACCATCCCCATTGGGATAGAGACGGGCACAAACTTTGTAACCAAACCGGCCAACGTAGAATGGTGGGCTATAAATCGATGGCGTCTGGCCAGAAACAGCTTCGTCATACCGTCGGCTGTAATGGTCGATTTTCCAAACGTAATCACCATTGTATGAGGTCGCCTCTAGCATTTGAATCTGCATATCTTGTTCCGACAGTTGGATCTCATGTAAGGTAAGCTGATGTTCAGCTCGGTCCAAGCGCCTGTCGCAGGCACGAGTTGAAAACGAATTGCCATGGACCTCGTCATCATGTGTCGTCTGGCCAACAACTCTTGCACGCGCCACCTTGTTTTTTAAAATGGCCATCTCCGCTTCATGGTGCTTTATCGTATTTAGAATTTCCTGCATCTGAAAGGAAACAGCATCCCTGTTTCCATTATCTGCTACAGATTTTAAATCATGAAGTAGTTTTTCCATATCCCTCCCTTGATCGCACACTGACTTTTCTATGATAGATATTTTCGTCTGCTGCGTCTGTATGCTGATTCTTGCTGCTGCAAGTTCCTCGTTCTGGTTAAGAAGTTGAAGCTCCAAAGCCTTTTTCTCAGTCTCAAGACGAGAGATCTTCTCTCCAGTTTCTTTAGCTAACGCATGACATTTGTAACTTGACTGGTTCATCATGTCCAAATGACACTGCAGATTGCCCTTGATGTGCTCGTGAATGGTCTCCCTCTTTCCCTGTTTAATGTAATAAAAGAGTCTTGTACTTTGAATAGCTCTTCAAATTTTAAAAGCACATTACAAAGTCCGAGGTTCTAGTAAATATTGATTTAAGAGCATATTTTACCAGACTGTTTTTAACCTCGCAACAGAACTCCAGTACTAACTTACCTTAAAATCACAACCGTGATGAGAGAAAGGACACTGCATCTCCACCTTGGGACAATGAACAGTCATGTGTTCTTCCATCATGTCACGTGGTATAGTTTCTTTTCCACAATTTAAGGTGCAATCGATGGGTAACTTGAGACACACTTCCAAATGATCCTACAAAAATGTCAAAGTATTCTTGCTAAATACGGTTGAAGATGAATAGAGCGATTTTCACTTGAGTGTTGAACTAAATTCGCAGTTTCTTTGGTTTTGCATTACTGCGTATTGATATTACGCAATGCAAACAACTGTCGGCACTGTGTCATCCAATCAGAAGTAAAACCAAAACCAATCGTTGCTCGCTCGCACGCGCTTTCCCGCGCCTCTTGAAGGCTAGCTGCATCTTCCTCCTTGGAGGTTTGAGTGATTTCATGGAAAGTATGCGTCGTTTGTGATTGGCCAGAGCAATAACTTAGGTACGACACTCAATTGAAAACCGCTTTATGCACCATTAAACACAATATTATCGAAATTTACATTTGCATGGGAGCTGTCATACTCAGTTCACTATTCCGCCATAATATAGGATAGATTATTAAATTTGGAAGGAATACAACAGCATTCAAGCGACAACAACGGGAGTTCAAAATGGGCATTTTTTTTGTTTTGCCCTCTATGAAGGCAGCGGGTGGAGAGGGAATGGGCATTTTTTTTTCGTTTTGCCTTCTATGAATAAAGGGGGTGGAGAGGGTTTTTGTTTACCTGAGCAGCCTGTTACTATTACAGTAACAAAGCTATGACTGTGCACAACAAAATTCGGATGACTTATAGCAATATCAAAACATGTTGTTCTGATCTTCATAACATGGAACTAATACGCCACACCACTTGAAAATGTTTTCATTATTAGCTCACGGCCGCCATCTTTTGTAAAACATTAAAACCCACTAAAACTGGCCACAAAATATTTTTAACCGAAAGATCCGAAAAAACAAATATTGCAAGAAAAGTTTTTCAAATATAAAAGGAAAATTAAAAACCTAAAAAGCATGCCTGTCAAAGTATTGTTGCATGGGAAAATCAATACGCAATAGCGCAATACTTCCTGATAAATGCTGAGAAAATACATCAAATTTTGGGCTTCACTGCCGACCATTGCTTCATGGTTGTAAAGTGACAAGCGTTCAAAGTTGGCCGCGGCCATTTTTTTAAGGGTGAAGTTACTTGTTCACAAGTTAGGCCTCGATTATGATCGAATTATAATCAAATTAAATATGAAACGGGTTCACATCAACTAATTACAGTCCCTGATTATAATTGGATTATAATTTGGATAATAAGTTTGAAGTAATTACAGTGCGTGATTGAAGAAAATGGCGGTTTGAGGAAACCAAACTTTTGATCGATTGATGGAGTGAGGAGGCGGTGCAACATTAGCTTTTTAGTTATCCTGAGTAAACATTACCTTTTTGGTATTAATTTATTATATTGTAAAGTTTAACTTTTTTATGTGGTAATAATTAAGAAATAGAAAACATGTACCGTGTTTCTATCGAGTTATAGAAACACGAGTGAAAGTTTGGGAGAACGAGAAATGCTGTGGGAACACGAGCCGCAGGTGAGTGTTTCCACAGCTTTTTCGAGTTCTCCCAAACTTTCACGAGTGTTTCTATAACTCGATAGGAACACTGAGAACATGTTTTCTATTTCTTTAGAAAATACTGCGACGAAGAAAAAGAAAAACATCTTGTTTACTTCGATCATCAAAATGTAAATTCTCTTTGTTCGCGCCCTCATTACGTCAACAGCTGGTGCTAGTTCTGTGTTGCTATGGAATTATAGAAACACGGTTTTAAACCAATCAGCGTGCGTATTTGCTTTGGGTTATTTTCTAAAGCTTGTTATTGTTATTGTTGTTAAACACCATGCACAACAAGAAACTCGTATGGGACAGAATAAGCCAAGGAATGGCCGATGCTTGCTTGATAAAAAACTGTCTCATCCGTTGTTGCTGTTTCAGACGACGTATTTTTCTTCTTCTAGCCTTCGAAGCTTCCTTTGCCTTTCTACTGGCCTCCAAATCAAGTATTGCGGTGAATATCATGGCAGCTATTCGATAGGGCGCCATTTTGTTTTCAACTTTAGATTGCAAGGTTACCCTGCCTAGTTTATTTGAATTTTCGCAGATGTGAGCAGAACCATAATTGAACGAAATCGAATAGAGTGTGATAGATTGAATCGTAATTCAGTTGAATATAATTAACATTTAGTGTGAACTCGGCTTAAGACTCAAGGGGTATAATTTTCGTGAGGAAAACCGCAGGACAGGACCACTGCTGACACTCCATCTCAAGTTTCAAAGAAAGACACATGTTAACTCATTAAAGTAATTAAACCATCGCAAAATCCCAAATTTAAGTATTATTTTTTAAAATATCTCTGAATTTTCTAAATACCTCGTGAGCTTCTAAATACCTGTAGCTAGGCCTAAAAAGAGATAATGATTTTATCAACCGAGTTGATAATGTGAATTGGCCACCGTAAAGAGTTTCGAAAGCTGACGTTTCGAGCGTTAGCCCTTCGTCGGAGCGAATCGGAGATAATGAGATAGCCTCTCGTTCCTTCGGTTCCCTTCGTTTACGTCTAAATTTAGAGGAATACCTTCATGACGTTTAGTCGGACCTGTTCTCCACAGTACGTACATGCCACCGGCCTGTTTATGCATTCATTTGTTTTATGGCTCTCAAGAAGTCTTCTTTCCATGGATTTACTACACGCTCTGCAAAACACGTCACCATACTGACAACTGTCTTCATGCGCCTGGTAAAGTGAAATGTTTGACAAAATTAAAATAGGCTTCATCAAACGAATATCACTGTTGCATTTGAGTCAGCATAAAATTATCATTCGACCTTCCAAGCGCAGTTAAATATTATACAATAAATTATACAAACACACATTAATTCGCCCAATTAATATTTCTCCATGCATAGCTTCATTTTCTTACTTCTATTGTTACCCTATTCCGCTGTTCTAGCTTCTCGACTCTAGCTATGGCTCACAATTCCACGCTCGCCTTGTCCTCTTGGCAGGTAAATGAGCAGGTGGCGTGAGTTTAGAGCGGACTTGGTATATGCTTCCGCCCGATGGACCTGGGACCCATTATAGTTTTCGCACCCGGCCGGAAGGCCATAGCAAAATCTCGAAGCCAGAGCTGTTTTATTAATGTATTCTTAATATAAAAAGTTGTTCTCTTCACACAGGAAGTTTCAGGCGTCTACACTTCTCCGTTTTTAGATAAAGATGAGGTAAAAATGACTTTACGGGCCCGAAAAGTTTCCGGGTTTTCGCGAAACGGGGCCCTGGGTTGTAATGGTCGACCGGAAGATGTTTACCTGAAGATGTCGAAAGTTTCCGCGCCAGACGCATTCTCTGTCCTCATATCGGCAGCAACACTGAAGATTCAGAACTTCTCTTTCGCAACACTTGTCAAGAAAGGATGTATTTCGTGCGATGTGTTTGCCATCTATGGGACATCTCGAACATGAAGATCTAGTGAAAGGGCAAAACCCGGAAGCAGACAACAAAGTTTCGATCTTTGCTTATTAATATAACACTACGTAGATTCAAACTTGGCAAACTGCACTGCAGATTTCGGTTTCGACTAAACTTCATGCCTTAGCTTAATGCTTCGATCTGAAGTCGCCTCTCACGTAACAGAACAGTGATATTGCGTTGAGCGTGAAGTACGCGAAGACTACAGTTAAACTGAGAATAAGAAACAGAGGTAGTGAAGGTGCCACTAAATCCTTTCAACAAGAATATAATTACCAAAGGAATTTTGATTAGTCTTACTACCTTAGAAGAGACTCCAGACATTTGAAACAGAAGCGATGCCCACAAGAAGCCTGCCATGGCTCGATGAAAACACTCTCGCATATTGGACATTTTAGTAACTCATCTACTCGCTGTAGGAATTTCGCCTTCGTGGAGCACATCAGTAAGACTGAGTTGCCGATCCATCTACTGAAGCCTTAACTTCGAAAGTCTTTATGACAAGAACGTGGCTAGATGAAATCTCAACATTTGTCTCGTGATCGCGGTCACCAGTCTTAATTTATCCGAGCCAAGCGTTTTTCGCTTTCAAATTACAATATGAAGTTTCCCTTGTTTATCAACACTTCCCTGGGGCCAATGAGAGATAAGAACTTCATATCAATGATGGCTGCTCGCCACGAGGCACAAATTCCCGGAAATCTCTGCAAACCTCTGCAGGGAATTTACGTTCTGGGGAGTGTATTCCATTATAAGACGGCCCCGATCGAAGTAACCGCCATTTTTGCTGTCATGTGAGTAACAATAAATACGGGAGTTACAGCTGATTATCACGCGGTCGCGAAATTCATGCGCCCAACCACCGATTCTCATGACAAAAGGCTGATTGTTGATTTTATTTATTTCAGTATAAATCCGAAATGCTTGGAACTTTAGTAGTACAGCTAAGCCCCGCCATTCCGAACTTTCAGGGGAAACCAAAAATAGTGTACGTTCAAATAAATTCAAACCATGCAGTGAGCTGCACGTATGGGCTGTAAAACCTGTTATTCCGACACGTCTCGTTTAGACTTCCATTGTTCGATGAATTTTAAAGATACCAAACTGAAATGTTTATCGATGTACCATTATAGTTTCGAAACCACTTGTGCGAGGTATTTTGGAACTATTTTGATAGGAAGCGGGCGGATATCTCAAGACGCTGTGATCTTGTTATGAAGAGCCACTTATTCTTCTCAGATGAAAAATGGAATTCGACCTTCCTATATTCCTCATCATTGCGTTTTCGAGGTACGAGAGAACGCCTCCTAATTTTGTTTCGCAGGCGCCAGAAAGCGAGAATTTTTGGGCTGCTAAGGTTTTTCTCGTGTCCATCTGCTACGTCATGCTTGTTCTGTTTTTGTGGCTTCTTTCGTGGTTTTCAACATTTTGAGGTTTTCTTTGAACAGGTTTTTCACTCTGATTGCATTCGACAAAAAAGAGAATGCAGTCCCAATGCAGACGGCGTGAGACTTTTTGGCCGGGCGAAAACAAATTACATCATCGCAAAGCACGTGTATACGAGACGATTTGTTCGCGATCGCTCATTTCTAGAAGTTTTGATTCTGGACCGTGCGAGGCCTGTTTGGTCAACATGCGAGATAACGTGCTTTTGTTACATAGCTGGGACGGACGACCGTATTTTATTCTGTTCACGAACACGACTTTGCATCGCCTTGGCTCTGTGATGTCAACCGTGGGATCTAATAATTATTGCCAGTCGCACGGAGTTTGTCCGGAGTTTGTTTACGACAAAACAAGGATAAACGAAAACGCGAGAGCAAATGTTACAGATGTTAGCTGATAGTAGTGCTTCCAGCTCAGAATACTAGAAGTAACACAACTATCCTTTTTAAAGAGTAGCCTTTATGCCTAAACATTATTACCAGTAAAAGTGAGAATGAGACTTGTTGATGGCATGAAATTGCGAGTTTACCGAAACTGGAGCCGTCACGCAACGTGTCATCAAAGGTCATATCAAAATCGCATTAGCAAGGAAAATCAATAACAAGGAAATCAAAACCACAGAACATAGTGGACGGCTTTGTCAGTATGTTACCTGTCTGTAAAACTTCAGCCGTTCACATAAAGATAATGATTTCAGCAACAGACAACTATTATCACAGGCGGAGAACGCACTCCTAATCTTTGATTACTACTAGTTTTAGTGTGCTAGATCGCTAGAGCGGAACTCCGTAACGAACAGCAACGAAACCAAACGAACCGGAACGAGCCGGAACGAGCCGGAACAAATCAGAACGACGCCGGTCGAATGGACCGAAATCTATAGATCGGAATGGAACGAAATGAACCAGAATGATGAGAGAGTAATGAATATATAGAGATTACTTCATGGAAAATGCAATCGAACGATTATTATTCGCGAGTTGAGCAGTATTAGAAAACGAACGAATGATTGCAGCGAACGAGTGAGTTTTCTGATACGTATCAACGGGTGAATAAAAATCGTACAAAGCATTTTCCATGCTGTAATTATGTGTTTATTTCAGAAGTACTGAGATTTTTTCGTGTAGTATTTGGTAGGCAAATTGTACAAATGGGGCAATGAAAAGCGTAAAAAATAGTTTAAATTCGCTCAACAACAACTAAGTTAATGGCAAGCTTATAAAATTTACAACACTTACTGTGTTTATCATATATCAATAGAGTCAAATGTCTATTACTAAAGGAAACCATGCCAATAAACTACGAAATATACGTATTTAGTTACCGTCAGAGTCATTTTCCAGTTCTAAAGGACCTAAAGGTTTCAGACGTTTCCATCTCACCGCTTAATTGATAGCTTGTTTATGTCACACCATACCTTGACCTTTTTTAGTTCTAAATTCATTTGCAGTTCTAATGATTTAATATCTTTTGCCGAAGCAAACAAGTTAGTATCGTCCGCAAATATCTTAAATGAAAGGAACTCAGAACAATTTGGGAGGTCATTAATGTATATCAAAAATAGGAAAGGACCTAACGAACTTCCTTGAGGGATACCGCAGACCATAGTTTGATAGGACGACTCTGTATCTCCCAAAGCGACGTATTGTTTCCTGTTTGTAAGATAACTTTCAAACCAGGCCAGCGGTACCCCTCTTATTCCGTATGATTCTAATTTTTGTAGGAGAATACTATGGTTAACCGTGTCGAAAGCTTTCGAGAAATCTAAGAAGATGCCGCATGTATACAAATTATTGTCAATTGCTTTTCTTAAAGTATCCGTAATTTCAGTTATGGCAAGAGAAAATGAGGGGACAGAGAGGGAGGCTCCCAGTCCAGGCCTTGGGATATGTCAATTCCACTAAAGTTATTTTAGGGTTGCTGGAAACAGCGGGAGTGCATTTCCTGTTACGTCCGCATCATTACATTCTTAAGGTGATCACGCAATTTGGAAACGGCGGTCTACGGGCAAATACGTCGATGGAAGCGTCTTTTACGGGTATATTAGAGAGAAATGGTATTTCTGGATGGATAAATCAAAGAGGGATATATTTTTTCACAACTTGTTGGGAATAAAATGGCACATGCAGACGGGCGGAAATGCAGTTCTGAGTGGTAAACAAAAACAACAAAATGTTCCGGCTGGAGATGTTATAAAGGTCGTGGCGGCCAGGCTATCACGGACTATGCCCTGTGGCTTTTTTAAATGGAGTTTACGAGCCCATGGACTTGGACATTAATATTGGCAAGGACAATGAGATTTTCTCCTCACACTGAAGATTGAAAGCTTACATTAGTGTAAATTAGAGAAAGGTGCAGACTGACGTGGCATGAACATGATCAATGGAAGATGACACCTCCGTCTTGGCCGGTTTCCTCTGTTAGAAAAGCAGTCAGAAGAACTGAGTTATCCCTTTCTCTCAGTTCAGTGTACTTTGGTTGATGGTTTAAAATAATTTTTTGTCGCTTACATGGGAGTTATTTTGTCGTTGAATTGAAAGTTCAGTCAACGTTGTTCTGTTTCTCTGTGAATTCAAAATTACGAACGAGGTTGAATTATTTCTGCACGGGTTTCAGTGTCGCTCAGATTGCATCGCTCCAAGCTACAGGAGTTGTTTGGTCGCCGTAACAGTATTCACAACTAGTTCAGTTTTTAATACATTCCCATGATCGCCATGCTTCTAGTTGTTTAGTCGCTGTGCGGGCAGTCAATTTTTTTTTTCCTGTCGCTAAACGTAACTCTACAAGCCTGACCCTCGAAGGTGTTTGTTATTGTATTCAAAATTATTTCTGTCACTGGTCGTCCCACTGCGAGCTGTTTTCAATATATTTCTTTCGCTGGTCGCTTCGCTGTGAGCTATTTTGTTACTCTACTGTCATTCAACATTATTTCTGTGGTTGATCACCTCGCTCCGAGCTGTTATTTGGTTGAGTTATTTTCTAGGCTGATCGCTACACTCCCAGTTGTTTTTTTCGCGCCCTTAAGATTCAAAATAAAACTTCTATAGGTGAAAATTGCTTTGTTGAGGTACAGTATTCAAATTGGTTTCTGTCGCTATTCGCTAGGCTTTGAGTTGTTTTGGTTCCTGGATTCAAAACGTTTTAGCTACCCTCCGAATTGTTTTGCCGCTCGACCAGAATTACTCCTCTATGATCTATCCGGGTTGAGAGCAATTTTGTCCGCGCTGGGTTCAAAAATAGTTTTTAAAGTAGTTTTCTTCGGTGTACTAAGATTTCTTTCGTCGATGCGTTCAGTGGTTTCAGGAACGCTACAGATTGAAACAGTATTTCATGTTATGTTTATACAACATCGAACAATACGACACTTCTCTGCATGTTGTCTACAAATGAAAGCAGATTAATTCTTTCTTGTTGTCATCGCTGTTTTCTTTGGTTCAAATTCTCAGAGGATAAACATTGATATTCCTTCATCCCCCTAGCGTTTTTATTCCAAAGAGGTTGTGGTTCTTTAGGCGCTTCTACCGACGAAACGTATAATTTCCACGCTGACCGCCTTTTCAATTTCCAGATCAACGGGTGAAAGGTATCATGCGGACGTCTGGGGAAATAGACTTCCGTTTCCGCCTAAAACTAAAAATAACTTTAGTGGAATCGACATATCCCAGCCAACGCCCTGAATGTCCCTCTCTGTCCCCTCATTTTCTCTTGGTTATGGCTTGAGCGGGGGACCTTCCCTTACGAAATCCAAATTGATATTCAAAAAGAATGTCAAGCTTCTCAAAATAAGAAATAAGTTGTTTGTAAACCAGTTTTTCAAATATTTGTGTAAAGGCTGACAGTGTTGAGATAGGACGAAAGTTCGTCGGATCAGTTGTTTTTCCACCTTTATCAACCGGCGTGATCTTTGAAATTTTAAGAAGGTTATGCATAATACCTTGCGAGAGCGATAAGTTGAAAAGTCTAGTTAGTGGTTCACTTATAAAATTGCATGCTAATTTTATGCACTTGGGGGGTGTGCCTATAAAAGACTTATTTAGTTTTAGCCCAATCAATGCATCTTGAACTTCGTGATTGTATATACCTCGGAACATAAAACTGTTTTGGAACCGCCTGTGAATAAAGTGAGTAGGAATTCTATTGTAATTTGGGAGCTGTGCCGCTAAGTCGTGCCCAACATTTATAAAGTGAGTGTTTAGCTGATGACAAATACTTGCCTTGTCATTGTAACATTTTCCTTTATATAAGAGCTTTTGAATTAACGTACCGTGCTGGGCTTTCTTTGTATTTATAATCGTTCCTATCAACTTCCACGTTGCCTTTAAGTCATCACTAAACATATCAAATTGAGTTTTGAAGTAGTTTGTCTTAGCAGCTTCCTTTATTTTGTTCAGCTTGTTATTGAATTTCTTATTATTCATGCTTAAATGAGTGGATGAAGAGCTACTACTTCTACCCATTTAAAACGGTTTCCACTTTTCAGTGCTGCCGTTGCTGTTCATGTTTGCAGTCTGGTCTCACAGTCTTGCAGTCTGGTCTCTGGTCTCACAGTATCACAGCGGTGACCCTGGGTGAGTAAGATATTTCTATTTGATCAACAACCGCCATAATAGTTAAGACTAGAGAATATAACTCGGCCCCAGGGCTGAATTTAAATGAGAATGGTTCTACGTGTTAAACTTGGAGTTATGGAGGATCAATCCTTTTAATGCGTTGCAATAGGGGATTCGAGCTTATTGTAGGTTAAACAGTAGGAGTCTACCAGAGATAGAAAACTCGGAGATAAAATGTAAGGCGCTCGAGTGAAGCAAAACAAACCACAGGGAGCCAATACAAGCGGCGTGTCTGTTTGTATGTTCGAAATATAAAGAAATGTATGGGAATATTGAAGGTTTTTATATCGTAAACTTATATCGAGCAATGTCTATGTTAAAGCTCAAAATAAACGTAAACCTACCTTAGGTGTTGCGTATTGTCGCTTTTGTGGCTCAAAATGAGCGATTTGGGTTTTACATTTTTGTGTGGGATTTCCCACACTTTGTCAAGGCCTGCGAAATTTATTTATTTAAGTGAAGTGCTTGTCACGTGATTTCTATTTGGCGTTCAGTGAGCTGAGAAGACTGGGTTTCAATTAGTGTTTTACAAGGAGGATTGCACGGCGACCATTTCTCTTTTTAGCTGTTGGGTTTTGGAGAATTTATACGGAATTTCATATTTGTTTCCCGAGGCTTTTTGTTTTCAAGGTAAGGATAAGTCAATTTTCATTTTCACAGCTCTTGGCGTGATTTAACTTTTCAATTTTGTTGTGGGAGCCCGAAAATATGTCTTCATAATTAAGCTCATACGAAAGGCGATTACGTTTGTGCGCCTGGTTTGTGTTTTTTCTTTCATAATCTGAGGCGTTTTTCCGTTATTTGTTCAGGTGTTATATAACATTTTTTTTCACGCAAGCCAACATGCTGAAACGCGGCTTGCGTTCAGCGCAGGCTGTACAGGAGCTGTTCCGCTTTCACAAGCCAACATTTATCGGCTTGGACCTTCGGGTTGTACCAAATTAAAAGGAGTCATTGTACTCTCGCAAGCCAACATTTGTCGGCTTGAGTCTAGTTGTGCGGGTTGCACTTCAAAGAGTCTCACGAGTGTCTGAAAGTGTCACGAAAGAAACTGTTGCTTGCCTTGAACTGTTAAGAGTGTTACTTATTTTAATAAAATGAGTTTTTAGTTGTTTGGCGGCTTGTTGTTGTTGTTGCTCGCTCTAGAACAGAAAGCGAAAGTGTTTGGGTGAAACAGCAGAAATAAATAAAAAACGGTTGACTGCCCAACGTGAATATGAGAAAAAGAGAAAGGCAAATGAAAGTGAAGAATCTAGGCAAAAGTGGGTGGCACAACAGCGTGAAAACAAAACGGAGAGAATCGTACAAATGAATCTGTTGAATCTAGACAATGAATATGAATCTGTTGGGTGTAGACAACAGAACTCGCATAATAACACGCATGTTTGTTCGACAATGTATATATTTTTGTCCCCCTTCTCTTTAATCCTAACACGCTGCTTTCAAATCCCTATAATTTTTTTAGTAGCACTGATGTAATTCACTACAAATATTGGTAAGAGTGAACGATTTCTACAATACGCGAAACTGGTAGAATTCGCTGGGTTATATTTTAATACTACTACGCCATGAACTTTGATTTCAATAATATATATGTATTAGCTGTTTAAAGATAACTTTTGCTTTTTATTTAAGAGAATCTTTTTTAAATAGTTCCACTAGACCTGCATTCTGGCAAGTAGAGGACTTTATGTCTTTTTTTTTACTCTGCACGGCTCCAGGCGATATTTGCAGACAGCCTGACATAGCTAGTCTGCCAAAATTACAGCGGAATTATTGAGAATTATTCGTTTTAGCAACACATCTAAGGCGTACGTGGGAGATGTTTGAACACGCAAATTAACAATTATTAAGTGTTCACTCCTCTTTCATTATTCAGATCATCTTAAGGTCGTTTCTCATGTGTCGAGAGTAAAGCGTTTGTGTGACAGGCAGCACCCTACAAAGTAAAGCCGAACACGAACGACTTAACAACTAACACTGGGTTTCGACGCTCGGGTTGATCAAAACATCGACCGTCAGTACAGTTAGCAACTTTCATTTCCGCAGGCAGCGCATTGTTCTGAGGTCAGAACATCCTTCCTGCTGAGAGTGTAAGGTAAGATTTTCCTTTTCCCAAAATTGTTCATTGTTTGCGGAATTGCAAGCTATTGCTTTTCTCACTGAATATTTGTTTGGCGAAGTCCTCGTTGCCATTGTCGTTATTTTTTCCTTGGTTACAAATTCAGTTTGAGAACGATTGCACAGCTCATTAGTTATGTTTGCCTGTTTCATGCGTCTTCTAGACGCATAAAGTCGTCAAGCTTGTCTATTTACCTACATAAAAATACGTCTCTGATGAATCATTCGTCTCCCTAGATGAGGTGCTAGAACAAAACTGCTTATTATAGACACTTTAGGTTGTCCATTTCTCAGTATAAAAAAAAATTGAATATTCTACTTATATACATTATTTTTGTTTCCAGTTTCCTGCAGTGATACAGTGTCATACATTCAGAAAACCGATGGGCGGACTAAATGTTCCGATGGAGTATAGCATCCAAGTAATTCACGGACACTACTGTGAACGGGTACTCTTTGGGCGGAATTGCTTCTATCTTTCCCAGATGAAAGATCGAAGCGACTCTGCTCACAGGGTACATGTAGTTGAACATGTATGTAGTTGAACCGAGGCTCCTGAAAATAAAGCTTTAAACAAAGGTTAATAATAATTTATGAGTCGTCATTTACTCGTACCGGCCTCAGAGTAATTTGCACTGAGCTTTTAAATTGTCGTTTCTTTTTTATCTTATTTAACTACGGTTACCAAGGTAGGAGTTTTCGTTCCTTACCACTCACTAAAGACATCTAATTATCACTAAACAAACATAATAAATGTTCTAGAGTAATTGGCTTCTTAGCTTTAATTTGTATAGGAAATAGCACGGTTTCTAGGGGTATTTGGGATAAATACCGCGAGTGATATTTCAAAATTCGCCAAAATATCACGAGCCGCCGCGGCGAGTGATATTTGGAGAGTTTTGAAATATCACGAGCCGGTATTTATACCAAATACCCCGAAGAAACCGTGCTATTTTTTGTTTATACTACAAGGCAAAGAAATTTCGCATCTTGTAACGCTGTTTAGTCACGCGCGAGTGATTGGTTTTACTACAACATGTGATCAAACATGTGATCGCACAAAGGTCACACATGTTCAAATGATTTTCGCTTCAACTGCGATGAAACAGTACTTGAATACCTGTAAATATCTTTTGAAGGGTACATTTTGAACAGTCTAATCGTCAGTCGAAGTTTATCAATAGATTGTTTAACCGATTCTGCTTGTGTGGAACTTGGACTTTGGGCTTTCATTTAACCAGCAGGCCGTTGAAATTGTTGGCTATTTATCGTTTCTTTGGTCACCACAGCAGCGGAAAATAGTTTCCAGCGGACGACGTTTACTTCTGGTTGCCTGTGCTTCTGAACTGTTGAATAAAGACTGAAAGAAACCGTTTTTCGTTCTCTCACCTTCTTCGATAACAGTTAAAAGAGCGCTCGACGATAAAGCTATGCACCGAACTTCGTCAGCTGAGTTGGTTCGCGTTGCAGCTCACTGAAAATATCAGGACTGTATCCTTTGCCTTCCACCTTAAATCGACGAAACAGTGACCTAGATCTTTGTACATTCTTTGCTGTTTCCATATCTTGGTAATTTCCTTTAGCTCTTGCAGTTTTTTCCACAGAATTTTGAAAATCTTTCCGCCATATTGTTTCGATCATTTAGGTTTCCATGGAAACTGAAATTTTTACATGTAAGTATTTCAAATTTGGCAGAAATACTACTGGTCTTATCCAATCGCATTTGAGAAATTTCTTAGCCTGTAGTATAACATATGTAATGTTTCGCCATTCAAAGTTCGTCATAGCTGAAACCCAACAAAAGCATACCCGAACCAAAGAGTTATGTTTTGATCTGAGTGGAGACTCATCATGACAAATCATCATGACAAATACAAGACTACTGAACGTAAAAGTTACCACCTAACTACATAGCTACAAAATTTTGATGCCATCATTATGCCACGCAGACATTGTACTTTGCAGTGGGGTTGGGGGCTGCTCTCGACGCGCTCGTTTGCTGAAGCGTGATGAAGTAGTTCGACAAACAATTTACAATCACTGTACTGGCGTAAATATCGCCACTTGCGTGACGTTTATTTGTCTCAAATAAGCTTATGAATAAACTTACAAGTATTTGATGGTATCTTCAGCAAAGGTGGGGCACGAAAAAAACCGCAGCATGGCAAAGCGAATTAGAAGAGAATGGCTGGAGTTGGGGAGGTGGAGGGAAACTCTAAAATTAAGACAAGGCTAGAGTTGCAGCTGAATGGTAAAGAGGCCGAAAATAGCAGTGCGGGCAAATTAAATAGTAACCTAGGGCCCGCCTACTTGTCTGTAATTGGTGACTCCTAAGCTATATGTCAACCCTGCTCCACCTTGAAACTGAGACACGCATAACAATAAGCGCAGAGAATGGCTCGATATAAAATTAAATTATACGTGTTGCATATAATGTTTGTTTTACAGACAGTTGTAAAGAGTTTATCCAATCAGATGCTGAATAATAAATCAGTTGCCAATACTAATCACTTACTGTGTGTAAACAGTTTTGGGCTAAAATTTGGAAACAAAATCAGTGGTCATTACGACTTGAGAAGCTGTTTCTGAATATAACCTACGAACAAGTAAAAAATCCTTTTATCATAAATCAGTGGATGAAGAACGTGTCTACCCATGGAAGAAGGTTTTCGCTTTTCGGTGCTACCGTTGCTGTTCGGGATTGCGGCCTTGTCCGTTTGGTCTCAATGTATCACGGTGGGGAACCTGGGTGAGCCAAATATAATTACCATGTGGCAAAGCAACTACAAAGGTTTCTTAAATAATTTTGTTGAAGTTAACACCGTGCTCCTAAGTGTAAGCGACTCAAAATGAATGCAACAAACTCTTGTTCTGTGAACAGCTGTCGTTGATCTTTAAAGTAGTATTCAGGTTTACTGGCTAGCAGTTATAATTAAGGACTGAGTATTATCAGTGTGGAGGAAAACTGATGTTGGTTATATATTCTGGTCATCTTTCGCTCAAAATCAGTTTTAATTCTCGGCGGATACCTTACACGGACAAGAGTGAGCGGAAATAAAGTTATATTCAGCTTATTAAATATTCTAAAACTGGACGTGTGTTTGTCATTTCGGTCTTGCATTTTATCTGCCATGTATCTTGACAATTATTTTTCACAAAGCACACATGTAATATGCCAATTTCTCGAACCTTCAAAGGAAACGAAAATTGTATCGAGGGATTGGGAGTTCGAAAGATAGAACTACGCTATGCTTCGAAAGCATTTGTGTTATCACAAGCACCAGGGGCATTTTTCATACAATAATTTTCGTTGTAGGTATAGAACTACACACAGAGCCTAATTTTAAGACGTAGGCCCAGAGGCGATACTCTCAAACTGCCTTCGGTTCATTTTGTAATATTTAAGGCTGCAGAATGCAACTCACGCCTGGACATGTAATTTTAGTTTCCGAGGCTGTAACTGTGAAGGGTTCTATGTGTTAAAAGTTAGAGTTAAGGAGAGTTAATTATTTTAGCAGAAGACAATAAGTGTTCGAGTTTGACACAGGTAGGTTGGATTTATCCATGGGGGATCGAGACGTCGACAGTAAACTTAATCACTTCATATCCAACAAGGGCGAATGGAATAATTGTTTTAGTAAATTCTCAAACCGGGTTTTGCCGCCGATTTTTATTTCGGCCATTATAGAGGGCTGAAGTTGAAAACTTCGTGCGGAACATTTTTAAAGTTGGCGGACTATTTTCCATATGACGTAAAACTCTGACTATTGGCTCATAGTCGGAGTTTTTTAGCCAATCAAAAAGCAATGCAATAGTCGGAGCTGAGAATTTACTAAGTTTAAATGTTCCTGGCGTTGCTCACGAAATATGAATCGTGAAGTATAACTCAGTCAACTTGCTTGATAAGTATTGGAACTATTTCAATATTTAGAACAAATCACTCGTGAAATACTATCGCGACGATTTTGCTGCATTGAATTCAAATTGTAAGATTACGCAACAGTGTTAAATTATAACTGATCACTTTTGCTCGGACAAGAGAAGCTCCTAGAGCAACTTGGAGGGAGTAACAAGTGAATTGTTGAATCTGAAAACGTCTGCCGGTCTGTATCAAGAGAGGACCCCCCAAGAGCGACTATAAACAAAGAGACTAGTTAGGGGACTGCCAGGTTGAAAGGAAAGCAAACTGTAATTAGTTTTCAGGGATATTTTCAAGAATTACAGAAATAACTTATTGCTTTATAGCTTCGGTGCACCGAAATGGACTTTTTATTTAGGTTTCCATCAATAGAAATATTTGTTCTGCATTTTAACAGTACAAAAATAAAACTATAGGAGAGTGGAGAGAAAATATAACCGCCGGTGATTCCTTTGCATTTTGCTCCACCTACGTCGTGATGAGGGAGTCGAGAGAGAGAAAGAAACGATCACACTGAATTGCAGCGAAAAGACCGAAACTTTAATTAACATCTCTTTCATAAGCAAGACACATGAGTATTTGGGACACATTGTTCTTATTCTTGTTTTCCACAGGTCTCTGCCGTCATCTCAAGTTTACCACACCAATCGATGGATATGCCCTGCATGGCCACGTGATTAAGAATATTTCTTTAAACTTGGGAATGCGTGCCTCTTGTAGAGGTCGATGTACCATAGAAAGTAACTGTGTGTCAATCAACATCGGTCCACCAATAAACGACGAAGTCGTATGTCAGTTGAGTGACTCTGACCACATTCGACATCCTGATGATCTCAAACCACGTGAAGGTTTCATGTACAGAGGCACCGAGGTTAGAAAATGAAGACTTGCTTACGGTATCGCTATTGTTCATGTGTTTGTAAGTTATATCTAGTTTACATGGTTTGTTAGTTTGTAGGGTGAGTGTTTGGTTAGTTAGTTTAAGTGAGTTAGGTAGCCAGCCAGGAAGTCAGTCATTCAGTCAGTCAGTTGATCGGTCGGTCGGTCGGTCGGTCGGTTACTTAGTTAGTAAGGAAACGTTAGCAAACGACGAACTAGCAAAGTCAACAAAGATTGCATCGATGCTTAATAAAATTATTGTTACCATTAAGTTTCAGCAAACACATTTCTTTTTATCATCAGAATCCATGCTCCCGTAGCCCATGTACTGGAAACGCGACCAGCTGCCTGAACGGATTTACCGACAAAAAATACATCTGCGTCTGTCAGGCAGGACACACGGGAGAACATTGTGAAAAAGGTGAGTCTAAAAACGATCCGTGTAATGTAATTATCTCGTACATGATATATCACTGTACATGATCGATAAACTATAGTGGCAGTGGCAGTGGCAGTGGCAGTGGCAGTGGCAGTGGCAGTGGCAGTGGCAGTGGCAGTGGCAGTGGCAGTGGCAGTGGCAGTGGCAGTGGCAGTGGCAGTGGCAGTGGCAGTGGCAGTGGCAGTGGCAGTGGCAGTGGCAGTGGCAGTGGCAGTGGCAGTGGCAGTGGCAGTGGCAGTGGCAGTGGCAGTGGTAGTGGTAGTGGTAGTGGTAGTGGTAGTGGTAGTGGTAGTGGTAGTGGTAGTGGTAGTGGTAGTGGTAGTGGTAGTGGTAGTGGTAGTGGTAGTGGTAGTGGTAGTGGTAGTGGTAGTGGTAGTGGTAGTGGTGTACGGAGAAGGTAATCGTCAAAATGTATGGTAATTAAGACCGAGTTTTAACTTGATGAATTATCAACGAGTTTGAGAAGTAAGTATTCATGTCAACGTGTGTCTGTCTGGTTTGGTCTCTTTGTGAGAAATTGACTATTCTGAATCTCAAATTTATCTTTCTTTGTTTCACTTCTTTATATTACCCAGATATTAATGAATGTGACAATGGCAGCAATGATTGTCACGTAAATGCAAATTGCACAAACACAGTTGGATCCTTTCTCTGTACCTGCAATGCGGGATACACTGGAGATGGACGCATATGTTCAGGTATGTTATTTAAACCTCAACATATTGACATAACACCTCCTTTCTTTGGTTTGTTGGTTGGTTGGTTAGTTGTCTTGTGAAGCTTCCTGTATTATGAATTTTCTTGCGGTTTGTCTGTCTTGAAACAATTTTGTTAATTAGCGAAGTTTTCCTTTTTTAGATAGTTTTTGGTCCTGTTCTCGATTTTAATGAAAAACAGGACCACGTCTTTATAATTACAATTTAAGATTTCTTTTTCCTAGCGTTTACCCGGTCCTGCAAACAGCTGCTTGACTTGAACTTGTAAGTACTGCGTCTTTCTTTTTCAGTTTTTATGGAAAAATTTAGTCAGGCTTTGATCCATGCTCAAAAAGGAGAAACGGAAATACGGCAACTACAACAAAAACAAGAAAACATTCAATGCTAGATGACTTTGATGTATAATGTTATATTATTAGTAGTTAGCTTACAGGCAGGGCCATTGCAAAGTACTCCCAGGTCATGGAATAAGCTTGAAGCTTATATTAGCAGAATCCCAGAGCATGGGTACTCCACAAATTTTCGGTGGGGATTTGATTTTCCATACCCTGACTTGAGCAGAAAAATTGATACCCCATTCCAGACCTCTAAAATTAGTAGACGCCTCTAATATATCACTGCAGCTAACCATAAATGACTTTGACTTGCGTAAACATTTGAGAAGGTCTACAAGTATGAAGGAAATAGTTCTTAGCAAGCAAAATTCCCAATGCCAGGAACCTACCCACAATGACAAGCCAGAGGAACCCTATTTTAGACCCAAATGGTCAAAATCTATACCCATTTCAGAAAAAAAAACACTCAAAACCCATACAAATCCATAAACGAGGACTGAGAGACTTGAAAGTCATGTTTTCTGAAAGGATTAAATACATCAAAGGCATCAGAGGTACAACCAAGGATTCCTTGATAGTCTTGATTTACTCTGCTATGTGGATGCATGTAGATGTGTACATGCAGTACCTGCCTACAAGAATGTCAGCTCTATTTATTATTTCCTTGATAGTCTTGATTTACTCTGCTATGTGGATGCATGTAGATGTGTACATGCAGTACCTGCCTACCAGAATGTCAGCTCTATTTATTATTTTCCTTGATAGTCTTGATTTACTCTGCTATGTGGATGCATGTAGATGTGACATGCAGTACCTGCCTACCAGAATGTCAGCTCTATTTATTATCATGCAGTACCTGCCTACGAGAATGTCAGCTCTATTTATTATTTTCCTTGATAGTCTTGATTTACTCTGCTATGTGGATGCATGTAGATGTGTACATGCAGTACCTGCCTACGAGAATGTCAGCTCTATTTATTATTTTCCTTGATAGTCTTGATTTACTCTGCTATGTGGATGCATGTAGATGTGACATGCAGTACCTGCCTACGAGAATGTCAGCTCTATTTATTATTTTCCTTGATAGTCTTGATTTACTCTGCTATGTGGATACATGTAGATGTGACATGCAGTACCTGCCTACGAGAATGTCAGCTCTATTTATTATTTTCCTTGATAGTCTTGATTTACTCTGCTATGTGGATGCATGTAGATGTGACATGCAGTACCTGCCTACGAGAATGTCAGCTCTATTTATTATTTTCCTTGATAGTCTTGATTTACTCTGCTATGTGGATGCATGTAGATGTGTCATGCAGTACCTGCCTACGAGAATGTCAGCTCTATTTATTATTTTCCTTGATAGTCTTGATTTACTCTGCTATGTGGATGCATGTAGATGTGACATGCAGTACCTGCCTACGAGAATGTCAGCTCTATTTATTATTTTCCTGTCGTTTAATAAATTATTTAAAAATGTTGTATCGTAAATCTTTAGATCCACGGGTAATAAAGCCTATCCACTGCTACTTGGATCATCACTTGAACATAATGTCTACTGTCACATGACTAATGACCTCGCGGGATGTGGAGGTGGTGGATGGACGCTGGCCATGAAAATTGACGGTGACAAGGTACAACAACAGTATAACAGTCCTCGTGTGATGTGTTTATGTTCGAAATTTGCATTTATCATTGCAGTTTCCTCTACGGAGGCGTAATATCACAGTATTTAAGCCTTGCCGCCTCTCGTGCTAGTCACTCGACTAGAGCTTAGTTTTTTCTTGTATTTTGTTTACATTTAGTTTCGTAGCTTAAAGTATCCATGTAGTTTTTCTCCGTTTCATTCGTTTTTCTACGCCATTATGTTATTGCTTGTATGTTAGCCTTTTTCTTTTCTCGTCTCCAATAAACACAACTGGTCGTGTCCTTCCAATATCATTGTGTCTATTGTTTCTTCTACTATAAGAACTTAAACGTTTTCTCTGCGGCCGAACGCAATGACATAGCAGAGAATGCAGTTATAGTGCATTTACTATCTGTATCTTGATTACTACTCCGCTATTCCCCTTCTTGAGATTTTCTTCGATTTTGAACAGGAGATACACTCTGTAATGCCTAACTTCTCAGTTTTTTCCCCTGCAGAAATTTTGTTTTATCAATTGTTAGACTAGGTCGGCCATTTAGCAATGCCATAAGAAAAATAACTTTTTTATACCGACCAAGCCAAATTTCGACATTTATGTGGCGTTTGTTATGACTACATTTGAGGTTAGTTGACGTCATAAGTAACATAACAAAAAAAATATTATAGAGCAAATTGTGGAATGCGTATAAATGACAAAGTAGTTTTGATATCCTTCACCTGAACGAAAACTAACAAAAGAAGGTGAGGGAGGTTGAAATCACCCAGACCCATCAACCATAATGGGGGAGGGGGTGGGGAAGTACGATATAGAACCCACCATTGAGGGTTTAAGCAACCCCCAAAACAGTATAAATTAAGAGCAAAAGATTAATGCTAAGGAGAAACCTCAATCAGCTATTTACTTTCATCCTATACAGTGGGTATTAGAGATATTTCTAGTTCGTTAATTTTATGGGAACGGAGGAAAGCTCCGGCGGTATCTGGCAATTTGGCCAGATGCAGAACATTTCTTTTGTAGTGTGACTTCATTTAAGTTCCCATTATCTCTATGGAATAATGTTTGTATCTAGATCTTGTTTCCATCAAGAAAAAAGAGAAATTCGACATAGCAGGTACCGGATGAAGGGCTAAAAGATAATCACATTAGGATACCGGCAATCGTAACGAGTAATTTTACAACAGCGTAAACCCATCTCCTGGGTGTGATACCATTCTACTGTGGGGCTATGAGAGAGCATGAACAGGTGAAAGCTTATGTTAGTTACAGCTATTTTATTATTTCTTTTGTGCATAGATGACTTTCCACTACGATTCCATCCTCTGGGGCAACCAGGAAACCTTCAACCTTGTAGGAGGAGAGACGGGTTTTGACTTACAAGAAACCAAAATACCGACCTACTGGAATACATCCTTCACCAAGATCTGTCTTGGTATGAAAATCGGCCAGCGAATCAGGTTCACTGTTATCAACAAGCAAGCCAGCTCTCTGCACTCACTGATTGCTGATGGGCAGTACCGTGCCACCTCACTAGGACGTGACACTTGGAAAGCACTTATTGGTTCGGAAGCATCCTTGCAAAGATATTGTAATAAAGAAGGGTTCAACGCAGTTGCAAACAGCCCCGCACATTCTAAAGCAAGAATCGGTTGGATAAGTAACAATGAAAATGACTGTTTCTCTTGTGATTCTAGAATCGGCTTTGGTACGGGAGGTTTTCAAACCGACGCCAACTCGTGTGGCAATGAAGCATCGTACGGACCAGAGAATGGAGTCAAGCACATCAAAGCCATCGGATACATCATGGTTCAGTGACACTTAACCTATACCTGCTATATACGATGCTGTTCCAAGTAAGGTTGTTCGGCAGAATACAACAAATTAAAAGCATGCACGTCAATTCCGAAAGGTATTATAAGGGGTAAGGGTCTACCTTTATATGATCGAGGTTCAAAGGCGTATCAGCGGGGAAAGGAGGAAAGACCACAAACATAAGTGCTCATATATTTTATCGATCAACTACCACGGACTAACACTACCATTATGGCTTTTAGCATTCTCGCGTATCCTTTTAAGGTTTTGTAGAACAATCGTCCACTTAATAGGGTATACATATACTGTATTGCTGGTTTTCATGTGAAGTCATCATTCTCCAAAATTGAAAATTACTAATCGTACTGAAAATTTACCTTCGTCGAATGCAAGACCCTCTAGTAACTTGGCTTTTAACAACGTTTAGGCTCGACAGCGTGCTGGCAAACATACCTTATATCTTGGCGAGAATGTTTATTTAACAATCATCTATCATATCCCAGATTCTTGGGTTACTTTATCGAATGGTTACGATTTGTGTTTTTGATGGCGTGACAATGGAAACCAGCAATATCTACACGGTATAAACCCGCAGATGTATTTTTAGTAGTCAAGGCGTGCATTTTATTGTGCCCAGGAGAAACACTGCCAACACCAATTTTCAAGTTCGTCATCATATTTTTAGTACCGTGAAGATTCCATTTAGCCCACCGTGCTAAATTATATTTAAAAAAGGATAAACGTGGTGGCACCATAAGCGCTTTTCAGATATTACTTTCTTGTGTAACTTTACGCTACCAGCCATCATAAATTCGTGATGGAGACTTCCATTCGCAAACAGTCGTTGAGTGAAAAGTGTTTGTTATACACCAATTGATTTCCAACTTTTTTTTACTTTTTAGTTATTTCTTTTCTGTAGTTTCCGTATTTCTTGAATGACACCGAGGAGATTTAGATCTATTAAAGCTACCATAATAATTAACCTGTGCAGCTACTCCTTGATACAAGGAGAAGAGGAACGAATTGATGATGAAAAGTCAATAAAGTTATTTGATATATTCTTTGAGTCAACGTACATATGTTGCAGGTGAAAATGAAATTCAGGTTAAAATGATTTTCTTTTGTCTCTTAACCCTAATTATTCATGGATCATGAATAATTAGGGTTAGAAGACAAAGAAAATTGAGAATCAAACTAGGTTAAAATCATTTTAACCTGAATTTCATTTTGACCACATCAAATGAGACAAGGTCAAGAATACAACGCCAAATTTCGTCCTACAGATTACAAAGTTTTAAGAAATTATTTTGTTAACTTTATGTGATTTAAACGAGTATTATACACTAAAGGTAAAATTAGAAAAACTATCGAACAAAAAAATAAAAGGTACGATTTTGCGTAGTAAGGCGCGATGGTATGAGAACGGAGAAAAAAAATTCCAAGTACTTTCTCCATCTAGAAAAAAGAAACTTCTTAAGGAAAAAGATTTCAAAGCTAAAATTATCTAACGGTGAAGAAACTGACGACGCAGAAACAATACTTGAAGAAGAAAAAACCTTTTACAAAAATCTATACTCTACTAGAAATGTTAATCCCAATGACTCCGAGTTTGATATGTTCTTTAACAACAACCTGTTAACACCTCTTAATGAAGAGCAATCTAAAAAATGTGAAGGCGTGGTAACCGAGCAGGAGTGCTACCAAGATTTAAAACACATGGACAATGGTAAAAGCCCGGGCTCTGATGGCTTCACATGCGAATTTTATAAATTCTTCTGGGATTACGTTAAACAAAACGTTGTTGAAAGCATAAATTATGGCTTTGAAAAACGCCAACTATCAATTTGTCAAAGAAGAGGTATCATAACACTAGTACCGAAAAAAGACAAACCGACTAATCTCCTTGGCAACCTAAGGCCTATCTCACTTCTAAACACAGACTACAAAATTGCCACGAAAGCAATCGCAAAAAGGCTGGAAGCCGTTCTGCCGCTCTCTCCTCCGCAGAGGCTCGAAGGTTTTTTTTCGGGTGGGGAGGATCCGCTGAGTAATGTAAGTGCAGGCACAGAGTTACAGGCGACGGCGGAAAGCGCGGGAGCCTCTGCCAGATACCACGCCCAAGATGGCCGCCATCCGGGGGAGGCAACTTCCTGTGGGCTACTCGCAGGGGTGGCTTGTGTACCTTGTATCAGCAAAAATGGCGTGCAAGATTTTGAGGTTAAGTGATGTCGAAGGTTTAGCTAAAACATACTTGAATGCATGGAAATCGGGAAAAGTCTGTTGCTTTCATGAGAACTGTTTTCGTAAGCGTCTTTCGTTCACCTCCGAGTGGTTGAGCGATCACTATCGAATTCAACATTCTCAAGATCGCGTAAGTGGTGATGAAGAAATATAGAGAAGAACAAAATGTGCTCAGGAAACTCATGGCTAGTGAAACTCTGAACAGGATCGCAATTCAGTCTTAAAAGAGACAAGAACAAGTAAGTTTTTTTAACGTTTGTCTGCTCGGCGAACTGAACAATTTTCTTCGCGTAATCATTGTGAAATCGAAGCTCAAGTCTTAAGTTGCATTGAGCTTAATCTTAGCATACCTTTGTTTAAAGGAAAGTAATTTTTTTCTCTTTTACATCTGCGGTGATGGGTAAATCCCTTTGCAGATTACATATATAGATGTAGATGTAGATAACAATACGATTTCAGTGGTGAGAACCAAACGATGATTAAGCTTATCCTTTTGTTTACTTCGTTTTATTAACGGCATTTTTACAGAAGTTCTAAATTTAACGTTTGCAAATAATAGGAAAAAATAAATATAAGATATATAGATTGCAAGACTTTATTTAAGTTGAAATTTACCTTGAAGAGAGAGCTCTTGAAGGACATTCCAGCTGATCCGAATCGTTCGCCATATTATTGTTTTTAGGACATGCAAGACTACCCCTCACGGGTTTCAGGGAGGCCTTCGAAGTAAAACAGTTTTGCTTCTTTTCTTGGAAAATACGAAACTAGGTAACAAAAAAACTAATGCAAACTGTAGCGACATAATTAGCAATGAGTTTCTGTGAGTTTCAAGCTGTCAATTGAAGCCAAAGCCGAGAAATCCATCGATGTACGAGAAAACGACAAGGATGTACGAGAAATCGACGTACATCTGGCAGGGGTTCTCCACCTGATCGATCCATTCGACTTTGTGCCTGCGGTACACTTCGCACAGCGGATTGATATAACGAATGCTTGAACCTCTGCGGAGGAGAGAGGTTCTGCCGCTTGTGATAAACGCTGATCAAACCGGCTATATTAAAGGACGGTACATCGGTGAAAATGTGAGACTCATTTGTGATATTATTAGCTACACCGCAGCAAAAAACCTCGCCGGTCTTGCTATCTTCCTCGAATTTGAGAAGGCATTTGATTCCATAGAATGGAACTTCCTTTTTAAAGCTCTTGACAAGCTTAATTTTGGTCCTGACTTCAAAAATTGGGTACAAACATTCTATTGCAACATTACTAGCTGCGTCACAAACAATGGTTTTGCTTCTGATTTTTTCAATCTGGAACGAGGTGTCAGACAGGGTTGCCCACTATCAGGCACACTCTTCGTAATTGGTATTGAAATTCTTGTACTCGCGATTAAGAAAAATCCGAAAATCGAAGGCATCAGAGTAGGAGCGCGCGAAATAAAAATCACACAGTATGCGGATGACACAACAGTTTTTCTAAAAAACCCTGAATCAATGAGTGTTTTGCTTGACCTTCTGGAGAAGTTCGAAAGATGCTCGGGATTAAAAATTAATCGCACGAAGTCAGAGGCAATGTGGTTGGGAAAATGGAAGAACAGAGAAGACACCCCGTTCAACATTAAGTGGCCGAAAGACTCTGTTTTTGCTTTAGGAATACACTCCTCCAACTCGGAAAAGGTTAGCGGAAAACTTAACTTCTATGAAAAATTGGATGTTTTGGAAAAGACCTTAAACAATTGGAAGAGACCGCCGAAAACTAACGCTATTAGGCAAGGTTAACATTGTTAAATCTATGGGCCTCTCAAAGCTCATTTACAATGCATCCGTGCTTCCAGTCCCTAAAAACTTCTGTGATCAGGTAAACAAAGTCACCTTCAATTTTATCTGGGACAACAAAATGGCCAAAATTAAAAAAAACACAATTATTGGCGAACGCAAAAACGGGGGCCTAAATATGATTGATTTTACGTTAATGAACAAAGCCTTAAAGTCCATTTGGATAAAGCGTTTCCACCTGAGCGAGAACTCGGCATGGACGGTTATTTCCAATGAAGCCACATCACACTTGGGAGGCTTAACCTTCCTCTCAACCTGTAACTGTAACAGCAAGGATTTCAACATCAAAGAGCTACCACTTTTTTATGAGAGAATGCTGCAGTACTGGTTTGAGTTTAAGGATATGCAGAGTAATAACATGTCATACACAAAGAAAACGACTATATGGAAAAACCAAGACATCAAAATTGATAACAAGACGATCTTTTTCCGTACTTGGTTTGATAAAGGCGTTCACACCGTAAACGACCTTGTCGACCAGAATCTAGATTTCCTCACCTATGAAGAATTTCAACTTCGATATCAGTTGCAAACAAATTTTTTGACCTATTATGGACTAATAAACGCTATTCCACAAGAATATAAAAAAGCAATAAAACAAACAGGTGTACTGTCAGAACATCTCATACAACCATGGGAGAACTTGAAAGTGTTAACAACCAAAGTCATTCATAACAGTTTTGTGAAGCATATGTTTGAAGAACCAACCGTAAAACAACGCCTCATTGCCAATGGGTTACCACCGGACCAAATAAGCAGATACTTTAACTTAGCCTTCTCCATCACTTTAGAAACGAAGTTAGCTATGTTCCAGTACAAGACTTTACATGATATAGTTTTTACTGAAAGCAAGTTATTTAAAGCTAACTTGCAAGCAGTGATCTTTGCTATTTATGCTTAAAAACAAAACAAGATCTAAAGCATATGCTTGTTTCATGTCCGGTGGTAACAGAGTTCTGGAAAACCTTCCTGGAATGGCATGAGACTCTAACAGCAGCAAAACTAGAATTAACAACCGTGAAAATATTGTATGGTATTATAGAAAACGACCGCTTTTTAAAATTAACTAATCACCTCTTACTAATTGCGAAATACTACATATACTGTTGTAGCATTAATAAAGAACCTTTGTATTTTTGTTCTTATCTTACAATAGTGATGAGCAAGACCGAAATCGAAAAACAAATATCAGTAAGGACCAATTCAAATGAACGTTATTACAATAAATGGAAACCTTTAATTGACAAGGAGCTTGTAACCTAGGGCTGTCTATTACTTTTCTCTGTGCGCTGTAGGATTTTACGCAACTTTCTTTGCAAGTCATAGTAGGGAATGTAAATGTGTTTTTTTTCTTATGGTGTATTCTAATGTATTGTAAGTATTATTTGTACGTATTGTAAAGGTAATATCGATTTTGTTAATAAAAAAAATCTTTATTAAAAAAAAAAAAAAAACTTTATGTGATTTAACTACTTTTTGACTGTCCGCCGACTATTCAGTGCTTTTGGAAAGCAAACTAGATTGTTTTCCCCTCGCCATTTTATGTGGCGCAAATATTTGCACTTTAAACTTAATTTTGTCTTCAACCGGCTGGCGAATTTTCGGTGATGTACCAAAGCAACTGGCAATAGCCTCATAATCTCTTTGTGATAAAGCTGCCAAAAAAGAAATTCTCAATAGCTACACAGATAGCGAGGAACAAAGTGATTTTAAGACATTTCTTAAACGCAAAATGTGTTGGTTTGAAAGTTTCGATGAAGGCTGAATGCGTATCACTGGAGGTTTTCTTTTAAATGGCCATTCTGTTAAGAACGTTTTTTTTAGAATATTTCACGTCTAAAGAATACATCGACCTCTTAGTTTGCGTTTGCCTGAAAGAGTTACATGTACCTTTGAATCCCGTTATTTTCAACTCTCAGCTGGGGAAAAGAAAAATAGTTAAGAATAGGCAAATATAGCCTCTAGTAAATGGCTGAAAGGCAAATCCAAGGGAAATGGTTTTGAGTTCGAAATAACGGGCAGTTGGAAAAAGCCGAGTTCGAATTAGCACGATCCAACTGTACATTTTTCTGACATTAGGTATATAAAGGACCTTTACAAATATCCCTATCGGACGCTTTTAACGGGTAATTCAATAATTTCAAGTGAAACAAAGTTCGCCTTTTGAAGGCGTGAGAAAGAGAATCAATTTTTTTATGGCAAATATTGTATACAAAATGATAATGGTTTCACCCTTGAGGTGAATACTCTCCGCTTATAGAGCTTTGCTGGGTATAACTACTTGCTTCAGATCCATTGCACGCCTATTTACATTTATCATAATATATAGCCAAGAATCGGTTTGATTAGTGGCAATGAAAATGATTGTTCCTCTTGTGATTCAAGGATGGGGCTTGGTACTGAAGGTGGCCCTGTTGACCTCAATTCGTGTGGCAATGAAGCATTGTTCTGGAATGATAATAGAGACAAGCACATCAAAGCGATTGGACACATGTTGACAGCGACACTCTCGTGTAACCTATACGTGCTATATGTAATGCTGGTGGTCTCCCTTTATTTAATAAAAGTTCAATGGTGTCTCAGCAGCGAAGGAATTAGAAACCTCAAACACAAGTGCTCGTTTTTTTTTCTTTTTCTAAAACCTCTTGTAAGGCTAAATCACCGTGAGCATCGATCAACTATTGAAGACTGACACTAGCCATAATGCCTTTTGGCCTTCTCGCGTTTCGGAATAGCTGATTGCATACACTGTATATGTACATGTTGTAGCCTGAAATGGTATTTTTGTAGTCAAAAACGTATGTTATGAGCTTGCGAAGAATACCGAAATAACTATTTTGCCGGCACGGGACACAACGTAGCCTGGGCTCCAGGCCGGTGCATCATGGGTTGAAAGAAAGGGGTATATAAGGGGAAATGTAGTACGTGATAGAACGTGATAGTCATCTAGACCTCTGTATCAACCCTGTTCCATTTAATGTTTTTAATTTTAGTTTTTCAGGGATTTTTACTGCACTATCGACAGCCTTACCTTTATTAAACCTCTGCAGGAAAGGCTAATAGTCGCCTGATTATGAGCCATGGTTCCTACCCAGATTTCTTTCTTTTTTTATTTTTGTTTGTTTGTTTTTGTTTTTTTGCAATTGGTATTTTGTGACAGGGTTTTTCTGGCCTCCGTTCTAATCGCACTTCCATTGTAAGCGGTTGCTCAGCTCCGTTATCATTATCTTCTTTTGTACAAGCGTTCTTTACTTTTTTTTCTAGTTTACTAGCTTAAATGTTACGATACATTTGTATTTTGGGTTTTCGGACCAAAGTAGTGAACAACCTGGCCTAACTGGCATAATATGCCTGTGTATGTCTTTTTTGTCCAAAGTTGTGGACATCCCAGCGTAACTGGCATGACAAGTTTGTACATGGGGCTTTTCGTCCAAAGTTGTGGACATCCTAACCTAACTCAGGGAACTAGGGAGGGTGGGGGCATGATGTGTCTGTACATAGGGCATCTTGGTTCAAAGTAGTGGAAACTCGAGCCTAACTGGCGTGACACATGTGTTTGTGTACGTTGATGACCAACAACCAGTTGCTTAACATTAAGGCTACTCGGCCAATCACAAACCGTAGTAATTCAAAAACCAGAACCAAAGTGCTTGCCTAATTACTCCCCACACTCGAATGAAAACCGCTCTAATACAAAGAATCAGTCAATGTTCTGGAAGTTTTCTGATTTTGCTGACTTTCGCAAATAGTGTGCTAAAGAACCTTGAAGAACATTAGCTAATTAGCGAACACATTCGCAATGCAGTAGCACCTCATTTACTATATCGTAACTACTAGTAGTATAGAAGTGAATTAATGGAAGCCAACATGAGCACACATTGTGAGTCTCTGTTTGTAATAAGCACCCTATTCTCTAAAATGCCTCATATTTGCACCTTGTTTTTCATCTGTTAATTAGAAGCAGATTAAACGAAAGCCAATATGAAGGATAGAACTATATAAATAACAAGTAGTTTAAAGTAAATATTGCTAAATTATTGATTATCGATGGTACCAAGCAGAGGCTGATTGTAAACTGGTAAAGAAATTTGAGCCACAGTCAATTATCGTTGGGACTTGCCGGAGAGCTGTTATAGAGTGTAAACGGCGAGCTGTTTAATGAGCCCTATATATTCAACGAGTACTTTCTACTAGTCTGTCAACACGACCTTTGCCAATGAAACGCTGCTCCTTCACGCTTTCGTCGCAGGTGTCGTTGATGTCTCCTTTATGGGCACTTTGGCTTCACAATATCGCACTTGCGAGCGAAGGTGAGTGAACTAGTTAACCTTAATCAGATTAACTTTCCCTTTAGCAAGGCAAATCCTATTCAGAGGTATCATAATAGCTCACAAGTTACAGTGTTTCCTTTATAATTTTTACAAGAGCCAGCGGAGAATTTTAGGGACAATTTGGTTCTTTCTCAGTGTCAACTTTCTCTTGAGACGGCTAGATTGCACGGAAAAAAACTTTTAGGAAAGAACACTCGCCAATTTTAGTGGTTTTACTATAACAAAATTTTCTTTATTATACCGAAACCCCCATATTACGACCTGACATCCAACAAATTTATTTCAGTACTTACGAATAAAAAAATACAGTAACTTAAATACTGGACAGATACTCTGTAAGATCTGACAGGCTGTCATTACCTATCTGTTGTATGCAATTTAACACTTGCTGATAGAGCGGAGAAATGAATTTTGGAGATAAAAGTTTTAACTTTTCGACACAAACCTAAAATGCATAAATTCAAATAATTAGATATTCAAAAACTGGAAATGTATTTGACAAACCTTCCAAGTTATCGTAATTTATTTGTAACCTGACGGAAGATTTATTGTTAAATTAATTAATAACACTTCATTTCAAATCATCGAGAATAAAAGGAAAAAAGTGTATTTCGAGTTCTGATATGGTGAGTTGGCCCTCAAAAAGGGGAAGGCACGGGTAACAAAGTTTCCGCCTCGATAGAGGAGATACATTTCAAATTCGAAGTAGTACTTTAGAATGGACAGATTCAAATAAATCATTTAAAACTTTTTGCACTTATTTTGATAGAAACACTGCTACTTTCTTTGTGGCTTGCGAACAGGCTCTCATTGGAGAAAAGAGAACCAAAACTCCTAGAAATTAACATATGGCTTGATAATAAAATTGACTGATTATGATACCACGACTATCCTTGATAAATTAAGCATTAACATTAACATTTCACAATATTCCGTTTTGTAATTTTGTTCTTAGAAAAAGACACTTGCTTAATAATTTCGCTACAAAACATTGCGATAAAATGGAAAAAAAACTTGGAACCATTTCGGTTTGAAACTTAATGACCTTTCGAAGGTTCACTCGATGTTGACGCTATTATCTATTCATTGTTTATTTTTGAGATGCTTTTCATTAAGGAACTGAGCCCGGTTTTAAATACACGGAAAGACTCACGCAATCATGCAAAACGTTTTACTTGATCGTGACTCTTCAAAACATTTTATTTTGTTTTGTTTTGTTTTGTTTTTTTTTCATGCATTTAGCATCTTTTGTCACTGTTTCCTTTGCCTTCGTGTCTCTTAGAAATCTTTTTAGTCTATATTTTAGTTTACGCCATTTTTATTCACTCAGTTGACATGATTCATATAATGACGTTAAGCACACGTCGTCATTAATTTTTAAACCAAAATGTTTTGTTTTGTTGTTGTTGTTGTTGTTGTTTTTTTTTAATTTTTCCATTTTATGGCAATGTCTTCAAATGAAATATAATTTTTTCTCTTAATTTTGTTAGTATTTTTTTTATACACAGATCTCTGCCGTCATCTCAAGTTTACCACACCAGTCGATGGATATGCTCTGCATGACCACGTGATTAAGAATATTTCTTTAAACTTGGGAATGCGTGCCTCTTGCAAAGGGCGATGTACCATAGAAAATAACTGTGTGTCAATCAACATCGGTCCACCAATCAACGACAAAGTTTCGTGTCAGTTGAGTGACTCTGACCACATTCGACATCCTGATGATCTCAAACCACGTGAAGGTTTTTCGTACAGAGGAACTGAGGTGGGAAATTCCGACTCAATTAACGTTATTTTTTTTCATTTTTTTTCCTTGTCTGTTTGCCTGTTTTTGTTCTTGTTTTTGTTGTTTGTTTGTTTGTATTTTTGTGGCTGGCTTCGTTTACCACCGTGTCATATCCAAACTGCAGCTGTGCCTAGCCAGATATCTCTCATACAGAAGATAGATCAGACTACGGACCTTGGCGTTTGTTTTTTGTTGTTGTTTGTTGTCTTGTCTTTCATGCTTTTCATCATAAATTTAGTATTTCAAGCCGTTCATTAGTCCGAGCGAATTTTTTAAACAACGTTAACAAACAAGACGGATAAAACCAAAGAAACTGGCAAACTTTAACGAAACACATTTCAAGACAAGCAAGTTTCTTTCATTATTGCTGAGCCGATGCGTGATAAACAATATCATAATTAAAGTGAGATTGCACCAATTCCTTTTCTGCCTTCAGAATCCCTGTTCCAGTAATCCTTGTACTCACAATGCGACCTGTCTCAATGGATTTACTTACAAGAAATACCTTTGTGTGTGTCAGCTGGGCTTCACAGGAGAACGATGCGAAAAAGGTGAAACCTAGCAACACCGGAGTGTAATTATTAGTTCACATGATGTACAATGTATGTACAACTAAACAAAATTTAAAGAGCCTAGGATGTGTTGTTTCAGTAACCTGCTTAGTTTCCCCTATGCAATGTGCACGGTCTGGAACTCTCCAGATAAATCATACGTAATCTATGTGATAATCATAACGTCAAACGTACTTTGTTTTTATATGTAGCTAGTTCTGTTTCCTTGAAAATATTTGAATTGTATTAGGTGGAAAGTTTAGAAGGAATCCTCCACAGGTTTGTAAAAAAACTTTGTACCAAGATTATTTGCATTGCGTTGGAAACTTCTGTGCCACTGCTTAAAATATCTGCTCAAAAGAAATCGTTTCTAAGAACACCAAATGTCGAAAAAAACTTTGAAGTTCATATGAAACACTTGAACGTACTGGTAAAATGAAACTGACGATGAAATTTTATCTGTGTTGCACAATTCTCTGAACTTTGATTGTATTTTCTCGAGTTCCCATGGGAAATTGATCTCAGTAAACCTGTTTATACATTTTGCATCTTTAGCTTTAAGGAAATGTAAAAAGTACTGTAATATACTTAAAATTATTCTGGTACAAGGTTTTTGTCCATTAAAAATTGCAATATTGCTATATTTCCTATCGGATTTCGTCTCAAGGTTACCGCATACCTTCAGATCGGCAATTCAAACACGACAAGTCAACACAAGAAGGTGATCACAAACCAGTTCACTCAGGCAGAACTTATGCGGTCCTGGCCAAGGATCACATTCTGATGCTGTCAGCAATTGTTAGATTAAAAGAAAATACTGCACAGCTCACAGTTCGAGCCATGTTCGATACCTGATCACAAAGAAAAAAAAAATCTAAAAATCTAAAAATCTAAAAGAGAAACTCGAGTTGAAATCGACACGAAAGGAAAACACAAATCTCACAACATTCGGTTCCTCTAACAGCGTCAAAAAATCGCTAGATGTCGTCACGATACACGTTCTGACAGATAAACAACAGATAAGGCGTCAATGCACTATCTGTCCCCCATTCCCCGTCACAATTGGCAGCGTCCAATTACCGTCTGAGTTACAGGGATTGCCTACCCGCTGAATTAAAACGACAAGTTGGTTTAAGGGTCCTCCATGGTTACCCAAAGAAAAAAAACGGAGTGGCCAGAGTTACAACACACAAAGATACTTGAACAAGAACACGAAGAAACCGAAAGTGCGCAAACAATTTCCTATCTCGCGACAACAGCCAAGAGTTCAAATCTCCTAAATGTAATCGACATTGCTCGACATTGTAATCGACACGGCTGCTCGTATTGTTACTTTAACCAAGAAATTTGATCATATCACCCCTGTATTGATTCAACTGCATTGGTTACCTGTTCACTTTCGGATTCTTTTTAAAGTTTTATTTATAGTTTATAAGGCGCTAAATGGTATGGCACCATTATATATCACGGAATAGGCCCTTTGCAGCTAAGCCGTCACGTGACCTACTTTTCATAAAATTATGGGCTATAACTTAACAAATGCCAGAAATGGAAAAAGCATGTCGAGAATATCAAAACGGCCAAATTTGAGGCCCCCATCATTTAAAGATGAGATTTTATGACAGTCTGGATTTTTAAAAAAATAAGGAGGTTTGTATGGAAAATGTTGCTGGAGAGCAAGACTTTGCTCTCCAGCAACATTTCCCATACAAAACTTCTAAATTTTCCGAAAATTCAAACTCTCGTATATACTTACTCTTTCATTCCAAATTTTCTAGGAAATATTTGGTCACGTGACCCCAGCTACAAAGGGCCTATTACTTAGTTGTCGTACATGTTCACGTTACGCTCTACCGATCAAAAACTTCTGGCAGTTCCGAAGTCAAAACTTACAACATACGGGGGACAGAGCCTTTTCCGTTGCTGCACCTAAACTCTGGAACGAGCTGCCATTAGATCTTAGACGTTTAGATTCAATTAATTTATTCAAGAAACACTTAAAAAGCGATCTTTTTAAAAAAGCATATAATGTTTAACTTTTTGGTTATTTAGAATAGGATTTATTGTGATATTTTCATCAATAAGACTGTAAATAGGTTTTTAATTTATTCATATCTTATTACTAGTGGGATCTTTTTAACTATTTTAATATTACGAATTGTAAAGCGCTCTGGTCAATTAGTGGAGTTAGCGCTATATAAATTATGTAAATTAAATTCAATTAAATGAAATATGGTACACTAACTAAAGCGATACGAGTTACAGCTACTGTCATGAAATTCATCAGCCGACTAAGAAAGGGACCTGAACTCGAAACTCAGATTACAAGCTCAGACATGAAAAAAGCCCTAGCTGCATTGATACGAGCTGTTCAACAATCCGCGTATAGAGGGATTATAACCCAACTTCAGACAAACAGAATGACGAGCCTTCCACCTTTAATCGGTCAGCTTGGCCTCTACATAGATGATCAAAAATTGTTACGTTGTCGCGGTCGACTGAAAAACGCGCCATTACAAGACAATACCAAGCTATACCAAATACCCGATTCGCATACCGAAAGACACATCATGAACTCATCATAAGAGCAACCCACTTGATGCTCATGCATGCTGGAGTCCCGGCGTGAAACACTTACCCAGTTACGGCAGACCTGTTGGATCCTGAAAGGACGACAGCTGGTGAAACGAATCTTACATCAATGTGTGACAGACAAGAAAGAGAGGGAAGACCTTTTCGATCGGTAAACTTTCCACCACTACCACTGCCAAGGGTCACCGGATCCCAACCATTTCAAGTGACAGGAGTTGATTATGCAGGCCCCTTGTATGTCCGCTACAATAAAACAGAAACCTCTAAATATTATGTTTGTCTATTCACATGTGCAGCCATTCGAGCTGTACATCTGGAACTCGTAGAAGACAATACAGCGAACGCATTTCTTAAGGTGGTTCGAAGTAGTTTTCATTTTCCCGAGACTAGTTCACAAATTTTTTTCTAATTTATGTATGGTTCATCGTATTACTATGAAATTTGGCAAAGAAATAAAAGAAACATCATAGATTCATTACATGACATTCATTTCAGAAAACCTGTTACCATAGCAACCATATGACACATTCAGTTGAGCCCCTAAAATCGAAATCTATTGTCTTTTTTAAAAAATTGGTCGGTGAAATCTTCTCAAACTGCAATATTATATGTCACCAGAAATGACCTTCAAAATATTTCAGTTTAAAAAAATTCTGTAGGGTAGATTAAGAAAAAATCCTCTTTTTGACTATTGTTCTCTTATTTTTTTTTCCTGCCTACAGAAGTTTTTAAAAATCGGACTATGTATGCAGCCAATTGATCCTGGTTATCACCGAAAAAATGAAAAAAATCCACCGAGCGGAAGCGGAAATATGAGCGGTTAAAGTCATAAAAACTCCAAAATTTCGACACGACAAGATCAGCATTTGCGCATGTGCGTCAACTGCACGCGCGAGATTCATTCTCGTCCCCAGAGCCTACGATCCTTTTGTCCTGTGGTTGGGATCGAGAGCTCTGGTTTGGTCCAACACCGGAAGTCCGTGAATCACGAACTTCCCGTCAAATCCAGCAAATCTGATTGGTTGACAATGCGAAACGAATGCTCTGCGCATGCTCAGAAAATCGGGTCCGGCCAGAGCTCTCGATCCCAACCACAGGCCAGAAGGATCGTAGGCTCTGGGGACGAGAATGGCGCGAGATTAGGCTTATTGATTAGAACCCAGTTTGCGCGCGCCATAAAACTATTTCGAACCACCTTAAAGCATTCACAAGATTTACAAGTAGAAGAGGAGTACCTGAGTGTATGATCTCCGACAACGCCCAAACATTCCAGCAAGTTCAAAAGTACCACAACCTCTAAAAACTCAAATAGTTAAGGAAGCAGAGTGTCAGAAATTGCTTGCAAACCACGGTATAAAATGGCAACTTATGACGGAAAGAGCGCCGTGGTGGGGAGGGTTTTATGAAAGAATGATTGGATTGATGAAGAGAAGACTAAAGAAAACGATCGGAAGAGCCTCCCTAAACGCAGTAGAGCTTGCGACAATGCTTACTGAAATCGAAGCAACACGAACAGCCGACCTCTTACATACACCTATGGTGATATCGATGATGGTCCACCCCTGACGCCATCACACTTTTTACGTGGTCACAGATTGTTGGCACTTCCCTGCCCACAGTCAACAGGGGAAGATCCTGAATACTTACCAAACGACTTATGCAGATATTCTGGAGGCAGTAGAGGAACGAATACCTTACTAGCCTTCGTGAACATCATTGGACGAGGAGAGCGAGTTATAACCAAAAAACCAAAATTGGAGACGTGGTCTTGATACATGATGACACGTCACGCAATCAGTGGAGACTTGGTTCCATCATAAAAATACATCCTGCAAAAGCTGATCTGATAAGAGCAGTGTCATTGCGTGTGAGCAATGGCAGAGAATTGTCAAGACCAGTTGAAAAGTTATATCCACTAGAGATACATTCAAATGAAAAGGAAGAGTTGACTAAGCAGACATCACTCAACAAAGAGCATGAAATTTGTCTCGACAAGCAAACCCGTCCTAAGCGAGCAGCAGCGCAAGTTGCAGCTCAGAAAATCAAGAAACTGTCCTATTAATGTTTCCTAAAAACCGTATCTATTTTCTTCTAAGATATCTAATCATCTCATCATCTCATCCAGGCCACCCGGGAGGGTGTTAAAAAATGTGCTCATTAATTAGTGTGCGTCATAGAGCACTAATTGTGTAAGGATTCAATCTTCCTCAGCTGCAGTAAAAAAAAAAACTTGAACCCTTCAATCAAGTAGTCAGTCTGATTTCTTTCCCAAAACTTTGGGTCTAGACTAGTCCTAAAACCGAGCAAAAAAATTAAATTAGCGAAAATCAAAATTCGCTTTGACTTGTAGCTTCAAATCGTGATTCGGACGCTCGCATTTAGTGGTCGTGAAAAATTTTACAATTCATTTTATTTAAAAATTCTTCATATAGTTTGATAGCCAGCTCTATAAACTTTAATTTGATACAGGGGTTTAGGTATCTACAACTCAAACCAGACACGCAAAACACCCCTGAAGGTATACGGTAACCTTAATTCATCTTATCGTTTTACTTACCTGCTCCCTAGATATCAATGAATGCGACAACGGCACGAATGACTGTCACATGAACGCAAATTGTAGAAACATCGCTGGATCCTTCTACTGTGCTTGCAAGCCGGGATATACTGGAGATGGACGCAAATGTTCAGGTATAATTTATTGCTCAGTCGTCATAATAACTTAATGCGCTCCTGGTACAAAATCAATATACTTGTCCCAGAAGCACAGGAGATTATTTGTCATTGCAACCTATTAGTTAGATCACTTCTTGTGTATGTATTTTTTTGGATTTTTATTGGCTACATGTCGCTGTCACAGCTCCCTCACTAAAGACTTCCAGGCGTGTTTGGGCCTGATCCACATCTTCTAAGGACAACGTGCCTTTCCTCGTGACGTTAGCTTACCCTACTTCTGGGTTATATTAATTTAGTCCAATTTCCATTTAAGTATGTGATGCTAACGGGGTTGCAGTTCTTAATTTTGCTAATGATTCATATGTTTTGTTTAGAGCCATTCTCTTCCTAAGTAATAATTACACACTAAATAATGGACAATTCTTGACAGTGTGTGATTTTTGTTCCTCAGCGGTGGCCGGATCCTGCAAAGAGCTGTTTGGCATGAACTTGTAAGAAGATGTCCTCTTTTTGAAGTTTAATCAAAGCGAGGCTGCGATATCGATCCATGCCCACAACAGCATCCGCATCGAAACAAACTGTAAACATACATGTAGCTGGAAACGACAAGAAGAACAAAACTAAAAACAAAAATGAAACAAAATGAATTTCATACTTACTCCACGTACATGTAGTGCCACAAAACAATAAATTTGAATCCATTCATCTTCCGTTGCTAATTTAAGAAGGAGGTATCACTTAACTATCAAACATTCATTGTAGAACCGGTTTGTAGTCTAACGGCAGTTTAGGAGAGTTAACTACTATAATCATGGCACGTGATATTACATTGATTGTCTTGTTATACCTAACAAGGCAAACGGCTTTATACTATACAACACTTGTAATTGATTTTCAACTCTTTTTTTTTTTAAGAAAGTTTTTTGAGTTGTTAGAAATCTCTCGTGTTCTTTAGGTCTACAGGTAATAAAGCTTACCCACTACGGCTGGGATCATCACTTGAACTTGATGTCTACTGTCACATGACTAATGACCTTGGGGCATGCAATGGTAGCGGATGGACTCTGGTCATGAAAATTGATGGCAATAAGGTAGAGGTATTAACGTTATTGTTTATTTTACTTTGAACTACAGACGTATTACAGTGCAAAGCGTAACGTAACGTTATAACACATCCCACAGCATGGCATAACAAATCAAAGCGTAAGAAATCGCTTCAAGACCCATCTGCTATTAAAGGCATACGGCGAAACTAGAAGCTAGATTATATTTATAAAAGTTAAGTTATAAAAAGCAATCTTGTAAAAGGACAATCTCCCCAAAGGGAGGTACCATTAACTGTGAAACTATAAGATGACATTTAATTTATGTGCTCGCGAGAGTTGATTTAATTTTACTAAATGGCTGTTTCCTATTGCTTTTTCATAGATGACTTTCCACTACGATTCCAGTCTAATAAAAAACCCGGAAACCTTTCATCTGAAAGGAGGAGAGACTGGTTTTGACTTACAAGAGACCAAGATACCGACCTACTGGAATACATCCTTCACCAAGATATGTCTTGGTATGAAAATCGGCCAGCGAATCAGGTTCATTGTCATCAACAAGCCTGCCAGCTCTTTGTACTCACTGATTGCTGACGGGCAGTACCGTGCCACCTCACTAGGCCGTGACAATTGGAAAGCACTTATTGGTTCGGAAGCATCTTTGCAACTCAATTGTAATAAGGAAGGGTTCAACACAGTTGCTAACGTAAACATCAATGCCAAAGCAAGAATCGGTTTGATTAGTAACAACGAAAATGATTGTTCCTCTTGTGATGCTAGAATCGGGCTTGGTACTGGAGGTCACCCAGACGACGGCAACGCGTGTGGCAATGCAGCCATGGGGACAACAGATAATGGAGACAAGAACATCAAAGCCATCGGATACATCTTGGTTCATTGATACTCGCATGTTAAGGGTACAGCAAATGATAGCGGAGCTCCTGCCCGCCAAAAATTTTGGTACGTCCCTACGTCCGTCTGTACGTCCGTGTGCCAAACCCAATACTTTGAACAATAAGAGAGTAGCACCATTACCATAGGCCCGCCCCGGGAACAGTTCCAACAGCACCGATACTACGTCACCATAAACATAATAACATAATAACCTCAACGCCAAAGGACGTGGTCGGACATCAGCCACGCAGAGAAGATAGCAATCAAAGAGAAGAGAAGAACTATGTGGTATTAATGATGTCGTTGTAACGGCAAAAAGTTTATGCTTGGGTCGCTAGATTTCCATCGTTATACCGGGAGTAACGTTGACCCACCTGATATTGCTACATCGAGATTCTGCTCCATACATTATAGTGTAATTTTTGCCGGGACTCATAATGTTGATCGTTACATCGGGAATATCTTTAAATCGACGTTCGTAAAATTGGGGTTCCACTGTACTTGATATAAAGTCGCTACGCGAAAGGTTCCTCAAGCATTCGCGTCGATTCCGAAAGGTACTACTAAATTGCGAAACTGGTGTACACGTATACTCTATATGTACATACTACAGACCTATACAGATTTTTTGGTAGTCAAGACGTGCGGTTTTGAAACCATTAAAATGATTTATGGTATACACTTTGGATGCTACCTTATAATCGTCAATTTTCAAGATCTTAATGCATTACTTTTCACCTTTTTCCTAATGTTTAGAATAATCAAAGGAGTCGCCCCGAAGTAATTGCAAAATTTATTTACTATCCGCAAATATCAATATAACTTAAGGGATGCCTGCAAAACTGAGACTGTGACTGACTTGAGCACTTCAAAAGATTTAGGGGCCCACTCACGTCAAACTTGTAAAACAGTACTATTATTATTTTAACTAAGTAGGATTTAGCTTATTGTCAATACATATTGTACCTGTACTGTAAATTTCACCGTTAATAAATTATCACCACTACTACTACTCCTTCTACTACTGCTACTGCTGCTGCTAACTAGGTTTGCATCAATTCACGCAGAAATTGAATAAATATGTGCTGCAATTTTATGCTTACTAAATCAAAAACTAACTCGTTTTTGAACGTGGTCCCTTGAGATCTTTAGCAGAGTGCAGAATCTAGGTCGCAAGCACACTCAGAAGGAGAAACAAAGACTGTCATTAAATGGACGTTTCCAAATCTCTCTCATGAACGCAATGGACGTTCAAATGTTTCAAAAGTGCAGTCAACAGTTAAGGAAAAGGAATGCAATGTATTTACCAAAATTATGTGAAAAGGAACAAAAATGCATTTTAGAGCGGTAAGGAATTCGACCTTTAGGGTGGATACTCCCGGGAAGAAGCTCTCAAGTACACCACCCGTATGTTATCTCTGTAAGGTAATACATCTGTTATGAGCTGATAGCAGATAAAAAAGCGAACCAACAGGAAGGACTGAAATCAAATAACAAGTGTTTTTACTCAAACATTGCTGAATTTCTGAGCAGTAGTAAGCAGAGGCTGATTTGTAAACTGGTATGATCAAATCAGTTTGTGCCAGAACCTACTGTCGTTAGAACCTCAGTGGCAAGCTATTATTAAGATTAAGCAACGAACAGTTCAAAAATCCACTTTATTTTCCACGAGTTATATGAGTCAGCTCTTCATATCTGCTGACTAACCAAAGCAGATTACTTGATAGAACCTGCAAAACCTGTTGTTTACTATCTAGTAGCTGACTTCATTTATTGGTTTCACCTTCACTTGGGTTTTAAATGCCTCAACTGACAGTACGCCAATGTTTCAAATTCATCGTTGTTACATTAAAAACGTCGACGCACAATTAGGATACTTTGGCAGAACTCGCTTACTTTTACAAAATTATAACTCATAATCACATGATGGTTACCAAGTATTTTAAGTACTTTGAATCGTTTTGAAAATTACAGCCGAAGAGAAGGGGTCCGCAAATCTTCTCTTAAAATATGGTTAATTGAAAATACAACAACTCGTACGACGCTTTTCAAATTTCGTTCACCGCTTTCCAGACCTTTTTTGCAAAGAAAGGATGAAAAAATTGTTAATAGATTCTATTGCATACCTATAAAACTTTAACTGCTATGACCAGAAGTTTTGAGCTCCAAAGATGATGTATTTTAAATCCTTTCAGCTTTAAGCGAAAAATGCGAATAACGTAATTATCATAGGAAATATGTTATCAGATATATATGAAGAATGTAGTTTTAGCAAATTAAATACGTAAACAGTATCTCTAGTGTCTTTAAATTTGTCAACGAAAATACCTAATTATTATTGAGCAGGCTGCTGTCAAAAATCTAAAGCAGGTAGAACGCCAAATGCTTTCCTGGTAGTCAAAGACAATAACCAAATGCTTCCCACTAAGCATTTTCTTACTGAAAGATATCAAACAGCTCAGAGAAAATCGTTACGCAAGACATATAGTGCTCTATACATGTATAACATTGCTTCGTAGTGCGGCATTCACTGAGACATGTACCGACAGACCACTTCAACTTTCAGACCACTTCAACAGCTCTGAGTCCTAAAGTTAAATTCTAAATTATTTGGCAGCCCCAGAGGATATGGTGCTCGTAGAAAAAATACAGGTTGGATACTTTAAATAGCAAGTCACCAGCAATGCCACAGCTCTACAAGACAGTTTTTAGTGGCAAGTTGTAACTATATAACCACAGCTGATTTGTGCGCCGTGCAGCTTCTCTGATAGAACGGTTGTCAATTGTTACAGGGTGTTTGGTGTTGTGTGAAACTACACCCAGTTGAGTTGGAAAAGTGTTACATTTACCCTAGACAAATACGAAGTTTATTAATTTTTTCTTGTTTAATACAAACATCTTAATACACTTAATTAAACTTTTTGAAATTATTTCCAGAAGGGTTGTTTCGAAACCCGAGAGGTACCAAACCATGATCAAGGAATCATTTTTTAAGCAAGGCATTCAGGTAGATGAGTTATTTATCACTGACGTCATTCTATCTCTTTATTAAATTTATTTCGGTGATGGAATCTTAATCTCTAGCAGTGCCATACTTCTCATCTCCTTTCTCTGTGGTTATCTGTTTCACCCTTGATAAACATGCTCATCCACAAACGAGTGCATGCCGCTATGATGAATAACCTTTTAAAACACGCTATTTACTAAAATTGAAAAAAAACAGAAGCAAGAAAAAACATTGCTAAGCCACCAAACGAAACAGTAACTGACTAATCCTATTTTTTTTTGTGAATGTGAGTTTGAATGCTTAAATTGCCACCACATTTTCGTCGATGTCTTCGTCTATCTCGTCCTGTTGCACGAGGCCATCACTAAGGGACTCATCGGATTTGCTGGCGGCAGCACGGTCCTCCGTTTCCTCTTCAGGGACTGGATGAGAACCAGGGACGACGACATCGTCAGCCAAATCGCTCTCGACCTCGTTTATTTCAAGTTTTTTGGACGTCGTTGGTTTTTCTTCAATGTTTCTGGCACTTTCTAAATTAATAGGTGGGTGACTGGTGATGACATGCAGATCTCCACTTGTCGACGGACATTGCTCTTCGATTTCCCTTTCAGGTACATTTTGGAATGCACGAGTTGGATTGACACATTTCGATTCAACGGCAAATTCTTCAAAAGCATGCCTCCTTTTGCAATAACCGTCTTTGGGAGACTTTTTTATAGCCACCGCCCCATCCACTTCTCCGGGGACGGCGCCATTTTCTTTAACGACGCCTTCGTCCACTCTTTCTTGGCTGCGCACAGTTCTGCTAGATCTAAATTTTAGAAATAAATATAAGTGCAGATTAAAGCATGTTTAATTATTAATTATATTAATTGTGTGTAAATCATAAAATTATCCGATGACCCCTAAGATTCCAGCAAAGCTTTGTCCATTATAACACGTAATACATCAAATACGAGAGACAGTGTTTCATCGGGTTATCCAAACACCGAGAAGAGAGTTGAAACACGACGCGCAGCGGAGTATTTTGACGAAATTCGAGGTGTTGGGATAGTCGATGAAACACTGTCTCGAGTGTTTGACATATCTTCTCAAAATCTCTGCTAATTAAGACCGGGTATCCAAACCACCGTCAAGGTCAGGATTTCCTTTGTTTTAACTTGATGAATTATTACTGCATATAAAATAACGAACTCACAACATATTTTTAACTTGATTAATTAATTAATTCTTTTAATGCTCGAAAATTTTTGCGAAGATTACAGCAAGCTGCTCAGTGGACAAGCAATCTGTAGAGAGCCAAAGAATGAAGTCTACAACAGAGGAACAAGGCTTTTCCTCTAACTCTTCAAACGATGCGACACAAAAATAGCGAAAGAAAAATCCTATCCACAGCAGATACAAATATTCTCAATTATGTTACAGACGGGTAACAAAATTGCAAGTTCAAACCTGCCGTTTACCGTTTGACACAAATGTCATTGCCAACTTTTTTCTTACAAGAATATATTCGGCACACCTCGTCGTAAGCCAACGGAGCTCCAAGATATTTTTCTGCTAGTTGCCTGGTAACTTCAACTTGAGTTCAGTGCGACTTTGGACTGGTGTAACGCTTTTATATGGATGCCCATGTTATGTGAAAACAAAATCACTTTGTAGCCAATCGGAATGATGTATGTTTCAAACATTATTCGTGTAAAAAATTGCAAATAAAACAAAACAATGCAAAAGGAAATTCTGCTCTAGTTAATGATCTGGAAAGCACTTAGTAACACTGCAAAGATTCACAATTTTACCGAGAAGAAAAATGCAATAAAGAAGAAACACATTCAAGTTATCGTCGCCAAAATCACTTCATTAAAAATTACGTTCAGCGTATCTTACCTGTTCTGGCTCTTTTTGAAAGTCAAAATTAGAGCGACGATAATAAGGAAAAACAGAACACCGCCGATAGAAGCTCCAATTATAGCACATGTGGCACGTTTGGATTGTGATTCTTCGTCACTCTCTTCGTCTTTCTGTTCACCTTTGAAAGTGTCTGGGGTTGATGTTAATAATGACTTAACGCTTAAGATAGTTCCATTCATCGATCCTCCAATACTCGACATATTACTATTTACAATGTCTATAAGTGCATCCTTGGGAACGACATTTTCCGAGAATCCCTCAGGCAGTTGTAAATAGAACGCTAGCAAGGTTATGCAATCATTTTCAGGTGACTGGATTGGATAGCCATCAATAATGTGAACCATGTTGCTTGAAAATACGATTTCGTCAGACGACCGCCTTCGACGGGAACTGAAATGGAAGAAATTATAAAAAGTTTACGAAGGATTAAAGAAAAGTGATCATACGTGTAAAAAAGAGTTGGCAAACAAAATCTACATACGAGCCAAATGCGGTCCATCAGGCCGGAGCTTGCCCAAGAACACAACACAATGTCCCGGGCCAGGGCTCGAGCCCGGAAGGCTCCATCCGTAGACGAGCGCACTAACCATGAGGCCATCGCGCCTCCCACAAAATGTTATGCACGTAAAATGTAGGATGCACGTAAAATGCCGAAGCAATACGGTTGTTTGGTTGTATCGGACAATTACAACTGTGCAATAACCTATCGTAACGGCGGGATAGACTGAGTTCCTTGAGAAAAGTTGCTTACTCTTGAATAATGGCACATTTGTACTTTCAAGCGGAAAATATTTTCTTTTGTGTTGTGTTTTGTACAATGTAACTACTGTTACCTCGTTACAGTTGATTGACAACGCGTTTCGTCAGCGGCACAGTAATCTGTAGCTACCCTTGCAACTTCAGTCTTAAAGTCATCCTTCATTTGTTCGTCCCACTAATAAAAACACAGAGTGAAAACATACGCAAAAGAACAAATTCATTGTGCAATTTATTTTAGCTGCTGTGTTTGAGGTTATGGTTGATTTCTCTTCCATTAAAGGCAGAGATATCTTATTTTTGACCATGCCCTTCCAATTTTCCAGTTTCCTTTCCAAATAATTATTGCAAAATCCCTTATGTCTGGGTACAACAGCACTGTGGTAAACTCTTAAAAGGGTAAGAAAAAGAGTGGCACAGTATGTTGTCCATTGTGCAGCAAATAGAGCAGTATTTACTCTCCCTAGATGGGATGTTGGCCCATCACATGATAGCCCAACATTTCATCATTTGAAATGGACAGATGATTTTCATGCAAAGGATTCATGGAGGACAACATTGGAGCCCTGGAATTGCGTCATAAACAAATTTTGTTTACAACACGACTTAAGAGGCGGAAATTCATTCAGAGCATACCTGCCCTATCTAAACTGATCAACATTGAATAAGCCTCTCTACGTTAGTACGTTAGTTATAATTTTCTTTTTAGCCATACTTCGTTACAGCAAAACATAATAAGAATAACGAAAAACAAGCAAGAGTAACAAAAATTGAAGTACCTTCGTGATATCCAGATCTCTAATTTCTAACATAACTGATTCTCGGATTGACTCGTTTGACGGCCATTGGGGAGCAAGGTCGGTGGTTGGAGGATTAACTTGATCATCTTGTTAATGGGTAGAGGAAAATAAACATGCATGAAAAACCTGTAACTACTAATAAAAATTGTAAAACATAATGCACTAGGCCATCAAGAAAATCAGGAAAAAAACTACAAAACGCAGTCAAATAAAGCAAAATGTAGCTTGACCGGTGTGTTAAGACGCGGTTGCTATGACAACGTCAAATTACGGGGAGAAACAGCCGAAATATTGAATTTTTCCTTGAGGGTGGTGAAAGAACAGTTACTGAAAGTTCCCGCGTCGCAGAGTACATCCCTTCTACGAAGTTCCGAGAAACCAGCCACCCTCCTCCTCTGTACGCCTGAGAATTAAATGACCTTGTATTTATGAATGCCACATGAAGGAAGTTCGAATCATTTACCAGAAATCTCACCTATACAGAAGCCACATGACCGTCGACAGTATTTCATCGTCCAGTTTAACTGAGTAAGGCAAGCATTCCTGAACGATGAAAGACTTGAGCATATAGCAGCGAACTGAGGGTTGTCAGAACATTCAACTGAAAACGTTTAAAAATTGTTAACACAAATGTTAGCAGTTTTCTCATGTGCTGTTCAGCCAGAGTTTCGTGTTGTCTTTACTTATAAGATAAAGGAATATATAGCTGCTAGTCTAACTACCTTCACAAAATCCACATGACTTGGCGCAATACTCTTTCGTCCAGTTGGAATGGGCTATGCAAAAATTACCATAATGAGGGAGAGAAGCACAATTCAGGAATCCTGGCTTATCTGAACAACCTGCTATAAATGAAAGAGAAACGAAACAAGAATATTTTTCTTTGAAAACTGTTGGCTTAAAGCAAAGGAAAGGAAACAATCCACGTGAATGAATACTTTCCACCCATCTAGGAACATCTTTTCTAACTAGTTCTTAACCTACGAGCAGCTATTCTACTTACCGTGGATTAACAGCTCAAGTGTTAAACGTAATCGGAGGTATTTTACTATGGCATACTCGTCCTCAGAGAATGCCTCTCCTTTTAAGGAGCGACGCCTGGCACGTGAAAACGTGGCTCATGATGTGACCGGCTACATTCAATTCTCTTGAATTGAATGTATTCTTGGATTCAGCGCTTCCGTTCCTTCCCAAAACTACCCACTGATTGATCTATACCTGAGATCATTCGATCAGATGACGTTATAATTATAGACCTTCGGCAAGTTCAAGCTGGATTATGAGGAGGTTTCCATATATCGTCTAAAAGGAAACATGTAAAAGCCACTTTCCAACAGAATTTTCTTCTGCTTCTATTCCTTAGGAAAAGATGTTAAGTTCTGTTTAGCTCAAGACTGTCAAATGGATAACTGTTCTTCAGTTAGTAAAATTATTGGTTAAAACTCTTGCCAATTAAACTATATGACTCTAAAGCTACCTTTTCCTCGTTCCATGGCCCAGCTGGTTGTTTAAAACAAGTTCCAGCGCGAAATAAGCAAAATTCTTAGTCAAAAGCTCTAGCTAATCAAATAATGTGACTCCAAAGCCATGTTTCCCTCATTAAATGTTAAATTTATTTAGCATTGTTGTGCTAATTGGGGACACTGTAAATATACGGGCAATTATTGAAAATATAATATAAACTATTAAGAATCCCAAATGGTGGGAGGCTGACCAGATGGCTATTTAAAGAACTCGGTAGAGAAGTTAAACTCGAGACAAATCCAGATTGTGGAAGGGTCGACTGAAGGATTTTAACCAGGGACCTGCAGATTTTATGTCCAGCTCCCTAAACCACTTCCCACGCCGCGTCCACGGCTCTGTAGACTCAGAGGAACGTACAGGCCGCTCTACGGGCCTAAATATTAAGAGCGTCGTTAATTTTCGAAAACGTTTAAGAAACAAACAGTCACCCGCAGAAAAGATTCACTATACCTGGTGAAATAGTTGGAGGCGCGGACGGATTGTGAGTGGGTGAATTATCTGAGATTGAGGGCCAACCAGAAGTTGGCAGACCAGATGAAGGGACGTATGTTGATCCCGTCGGGAAAGTTGGAGGTGCTGCTGTCCGACCAAAGCAACCTCTAGTGCTAATCGAGACATCATCTATGGCTAAGTCACCAGTATAGGACGATCCTCTTGTTCCTTCAAATGTGACCTAATAAGAAACATAAAATACCATCCCAGAAAATAAGCAATAAGTTTTATCTCTATTATAGTTCATGGAAATACAGAACAATGCGAGTAACAAAGCGATAGGCAATTAGTTGCAGATATATACAAAAGATGCAGCAAAAGGAGATAAAACTTTTAAACAAAAGTCCCAAAGATTTATCTTGTAAGTAACTTTTAAGTAAACTCTTAAAGTTTTTTTGTTTTTTTTTTCATTTTCATTTGGTTTTCGTTTTGTTTTTTGATTGTGTTTTTAATAGCAAACCGGGAATTTGTCTCAGCGTTTGAGATCAACATGTTTGTTTCTGATGATTAGGGTCTAAGAATGCCGTGTCTAAGCAGAATCTAATCTTGCACAGAAGCAAGTAGAAATAATACTGTTTTTTGTATTGTATTCTTAATTACGAACTTTTTTTCCAAAACTTACGTTATTGGTCATTTGGTGAACAGTGAATATTTTTTGGTGTTAATTGCCAGGGTGTTACGCGCAGGTAAAAGATAACACTCATTGAAACTTACATTGTTATCCAGATAAATGTTTAGGTTTGCTTCATTCCAGTAGTTACCATGGTTTCCTGACGAGTTGAATACTACCAAGTTGCCGCTGAAGACAGTGAGACTCCCCATGGTGCTTCCATGCATGTGATAATAGAATTTTAGACAAGACAGCTGTTTATTGTCAGGTACCGATAAAATAAGCTTTGCGTTATCACCGGCGACTCGCGGAGAAGACGTCTCGATGTACATGTAGTATCCTGTGAAAATAGAAATCACCTGATTGACCATTTCAAAAGACCATAGATCTGGTTTACGTTAAATTAAATAGGATTCAACATAATTGTTTTCAAAAGCATTTTAAAGTCTATTCATATAAGTTATGTCATTGAAGTAGCCGTGAGGTACTTATTGGAGAATATTGGTCGTGTTCTTTACTTCTTTAATCTGCTGATAAATTGATGCGTCTCTGAAATCCATTCTCGCGACAGATAAACGTTTAATTTCTCGGGTCGTTTTTGTCAACATTTTGCATGAAAAATGTCCTAGAAACATGTAAGTCAAAGGATTTCTGTTTTCATAATTTATACATAAAGCTGCTATTTTGTGCAATGAATTGAAAAAGCAATTCGCCGAAATTAATTCGTTTGCTGTTAATCTTAGCGGTCCGTCGGTATTGAAAACTGCCAAGGGAACCAATCATAATTCTCCTTTTCATCGGGGAACAGTTCAGCCATACGATATTATTGTTTAGAAAATAACTCAAAGCAAATACGCACGCTGATTGGTTTGAAACCGTGTTTCAATAACTCGCCGATAGAAACACAGAACTAGCACGAGCCTTTCGACGTAATGATTGCGCGAACAAAGATAATTTACATTTTGATGATCGAAGTAAACAAGTTGTTTTTCTTTTTCTTCGTCGCGGTATTTTCTAAAAGAAATAGAAAACGTGTTCTCCGTGTTCCTATCGAGTTATAGAAACACGAGTGAAAGTTTGGGAGAACTCGAAAAAGCTGTGGAAACACTCGCCTGCGGCTCGCGTTCCCACAGCATTTCTCGTTCTCCCAAACTTTCACTCGTGTTTCTATAACTCGATAGAAACACGGCACATGTTTTCTATTTCTTAAATATCTCACCTGACCCACTAGTATGATCCTGATATGGGCCTGTATTGAAAGATGGTGTTGATCCACTACGTCGCGTCCAGTCAAAGATATCTGAGTAGGACTGTCTCCAGCCAGAACACAGTCCATAATCGAAGTCACATGAATCGATTGTAGGGATAGTTGCTATAATGACAAAAATGCCAGTCATCTTGTTGATTTATCCACAATATTATGACTATCTTAAAGTTACGCAGAACCTATATTTTCACCCGCGAAAGTGAAAGGAAGATTCAGGCGTTGTGTTTCTGTCTGTGCTTTCATGTAGCATAAGATCACACCAAAGCTATTCTGCATTGAAATCAATAAAGTGGTGAAATTTAATCCCTAGATTTAGTCTGGTGGTACGTCCATCTTGGTCAAGTGAATTACAAACTTACAAGTGAATTACGAACATACAAGCGAATTGCAAACTTACAAGTGAATTACAAACTTGCATTATATTGCACTATTCATTCATCGTTGAAGCCAACACAAGCTTCAACGGAAGACTTTCCGTACCCTCCATTGCAAAACGACATTTTTTACAACTGGTTTAAAAAGTGTTAAGCATAGTTAAGTCAAATCCATCCATTCATATTCACTCATTCATTCGTTTATTTATTTTATTTATTCATTTAATCAAATGTTATTAAAAGGAATTAAAAGTAACAGTACTTGGTAAGATAGTTGGAGGTAGAGTTGGAGGAGCAGTCTGCCCTAGGCAACTTCCACTGCTAATTGAAACATCATCAATGGCTATGTCACCAGTGAAAGAAGATCCTGCTATTCCTTCAAATGTGATCTATGAGGAAAATACGGACGACAAAATTTAATTTCCAGTTTTTTTTGCTTGCAAACAAAAGGTAATAAAACCAAAATTATACAAGAAGCCAAAGTAAAATAATGGACGAATCAACAACCAGCACGAGTACACAAAAATAATCTTTTGCCAGATTTTGAGTGCTTGAAAAAGTTTACATTAAACAATTATTGGATGAGGTTGAGCATGATATCATGAATTATCAAAACCGAGGTCTTGATAATTCATGATATCATGCGAAAACCGAATTCAATAATTGTTTTATTATACATTTATCACATAATTCATCCTCAGAAACAGAAGCGAAGCGTTCAGCCGTTTTGTTTCTGAGGAGAACACTCCAAGAGGCTTAGTAACCAGGCAGACGTTGAAATTGACATGATAAAATGCAATATCTGCAGCAGATATTGCATTTATCATGCTCTCGACCAATCAGATTTTTCATAGTCAGTCTGATGTATAATAAAAAGTAGTAATTGTTTTAGTGTGGTCGATATCCCGGACAAAGCTGTTGTTGGTGTGAATTTAGGTACTTACAACATTCCGTTTTAATACTACTTTACGTTATCGGCTACTTTGGCTTTTTAACAGTCTGAGTAGCAGGCTTCAGTTGGAAAACAAAACGAAGTCCTTCATAAAAGCGGGTTCGACAAGCCTTCACGAGTACCTCGCAAATCAGTTGAAACGACAGTAGTTTGTCTCCATATTTTTTTGCGGTTATTGTTGTTTGCACGTTTTGGCACTTTTTTTGAAAGATATTCCTCTCTCATAGAAGTCATCAAAACAAAGTTATTGTGGCCGGAAAAGGTTCAGAAGTATGCGTTGCCTTCACTGACGAATCTGAAATGTACGTTAATCGAAAAAGAAAAATTGACTAAAAAGGAACAAAAGACCTTTGATTTTTTTTTTAAAGAAATGTCGACCAAACTGCAAAGAAATTACGTGTTCCCTTACAACTTACACTGTGATCCAAGTATATGGTTCTCTCCGCTTTTAGCCAAAGGTTATAATGGTTTCCTGCCTCGTTAAATACTACCACATTTCCGCTGAAGACAGTAAGAGTTCCCATAGTATCTCCATACATGTGATAATAGAACTTGAGGCAAGACGGTTGTTTACTGTCAGATACAGAAAACGTAAGCTTTGCGTTATCGCCTGCGACTCGGGGAGACGACGTCTCAATGTACATGTAGTACCCTGTTAAGTGAATCAGCAGAGAAAAAAGAGTGATAAATACACTACCATGTTAATTGGTGACTAAGATATTTCGTCAGACGGCTCAAATCCCGTTACCACAATGTCCCACCAGTGCAGTATCTCAGGTCAAACATTAGTCACGCACAATGCTCTCAATATGTAAACTTGTAAACCACGTAAAGACTCATTTGAATTCATCACGTGTCTATGTCTATACATGTATGTATGATATGCTACAAATTCTAGAATGGAACGTTTTACTCTGATTTTTAGCGGTCTCTCCCTCGCGAGGAAGACATAAATCAGTATCTACATCTGTTTTCTCAAGTTAAGTTGGATAAAGAAACACTACCTGATCCACTTGTGTGATCAGATGAGGGTCCCGTATCATAAGATGGAGTTGAACCTGTCTCAAGTGTCCAGTCAAACACATCTGAGTAGGACTGTTGCCAGCCAGAACACAAACCAAGGTCAAAGTTACATGATGCCAAAGCAGGAGTTGATACGTCATTTATCTTACTCTTTATCCATGACTTTAAGTTACGAATGTTGGCGTAAACCGTATATTTTGAAGGCGCGGCGCATGGCACTCCTCCCCAACTGGTGGCTCCTTCCAGATACCATTTACCGTTGAACTCGCATACAAGCGGCCCTCCACTGTCGCCATTGCAAGCGCCCTCTCCTCCAAGATCATGGCCAGTGCACATCATCGAGTCATCTATTAGGCCAGGATATGATGCCTCACAGCGTTGCATTGATACCAGAGGCACATCAACTTGCATAAGTTCGTTTGGAGTGATACCAAGATAGGAGAGTGTTCCCCAGCCAGTTATCCAGCAAGTTTTGTTAAGATCATCAAACGGAAGCTGAAATTCGATATCTGATAGGCAGACAAGACCAACTCCTTTGCCTAGTTTAGCGGGCTGTGATAACTGAAGAACAGCGATGTCGTTGCCCCACCTTAACGGGATGTTGTAACTTTCGTGCTGGATAATGCTTACAACATCTAAGTCCTGCTCCGTCCCAACAGTGCCATAAGATCTGTAATGAGCTCCCAATCTTAAACACAATAAAGTTAAGAGCGTTAATATTTAACAATTATGGTAATGGTAAATAGCCAACGAGGCCCGTAGGGCCGAGTTGGCTATAAGCAATCTCATATCCAACAAGCGCGAATGGAATAATTGTTTTATTAAATTCTCAACCTTCGGTTTTGCTAACTTTTATTAAAGTCTAAGAAACGACCGGAAAATGATGTGACTTCCGGGTGCCAAAACGAAATGCTGAAAATTTTATGCTGAGCGACATTTGCCGCATTCATTTCCATATAAGGTCAAACGCAGGTATAATGGCTGCAACCGAGATCTAGTGCACCAATCAGAAAGCTAGAATTGCATTATCCGAGGTTGAGAGTTTAATAAATATATATATATATATATATTACTGTTCAGATTCAGATTCAGATTTTTTATTGTTTTACACTATTTACAGAAATTATAACTTCAACAGTGTTTACAGAAATTACATTGATTAAAAGGAGAAAAGAAATATAATCATAATACTAATAATAATACTAATAATACTAATAATACTAATAATAATAATGTTATTTAACCAGAGAGCTCATCTCACCAAAGGTGTTATTCAGTGAGGCCCTGCCAAAAAGAAAAATGTTAAATTCGGAATAGTTAAAAATGTTAAGCAGAAGTGCGACGTAAGGCGTACGGCTAAAATCGTCTCTACGATCTCTGTGATGGGTTATAATTGGTGTTTAATTTGTGATAGAGCTGCGTTTCTGTTTACATTCATCATGCCCATATGTATGTTTTCTACTCCCAGTTTGGGTTAGATTAACTACTATCTTTTCACCCCACCAACTGATGAGCATTTGGCAGCTTTGACTGATCCTTCTCTTACATGCAAGGTATCAGTCTAATTTTATGGGGAAAAAACGCATAACGATCTTCAAGTATGGTAAGACCTTGCTACTAACCTCACTTTAACTGATAATGCGGACTTCCCATATATACAATGAGTGGCAGTAACAACCCAAAGCGGATCGATTAAAGAACCTCCACAAAACTGTCTACCGCTACTGTCGAGCAGCATTGCTTGCCAAGGCCAGCTGTTAATTGGCGCAATTGTCCCACCAACAATTCGAGAACTGCTAGGCCGAGATCCACATGAAACTGACATGAAAAAGCAGAAGATATCGATAGTTACCGCTACTGTAATATCTCCAACGTTATTTACCAGCTTTAAACGGCAAGTTACCAAATTGACAGATAAGGAAGAGGTTACTTGTCCTGGGGAACCGCAAAATGGACTAGCTCACTGCAGCGTGGTTTACCGTTAGAACAATCAAATAGTTCTTTCGATCAAATTTGTTTGGTTTAACATCTTTCTTAGACACTACCCAATCAAAGATCTGCAGTAGTTCACAGTTTGTCAACTTTTGAACGCATCACTTCCACGCTGTGAAATAAGCAGACAATATGAATAATACCTATGATCGAGTGATGTATACAAGTTCACGCTTAACTGAGTTTATTACTTTTAGAGCATTTTTAAGAGCGCGGTTAGACGTTGAGCCATTAATCCATTTACACTATTCATAAGAGGTAAATGTAACATTTTCCATGTCTGTGCTCACTTCTGTTTGGTTTTAACGATTTTTAAGAAAATAACTTGTTAAGGGTTAAGTAGTATAAACTTCCTTACTGTTTTTAGTTGTTGTATTCACTTCAAGAGTTTTGTAGGGACGACCTTGCTCATCCACGCCGAAAACTGTTACTTCATAAATTGTGAAATGTTTGAGTCCATCAACTTCCGTACTTAGTCTGCTTCCATCTGTAACTTCATAGGCCAGGGTATTGACGTTGGTTCCGTTTAAAAGGATGATGTAATGAAGAACTTTGCGATTGAGTAGGCTCGTTAGGTTTGCCCACTGAACTGATATACTTGTGCTGGTGGTGTTATCCACTGACATTGTCCAGCTAGAAAACAGAGCAGCTGAAAGATATAATATTCAAAGTAAATTTACGAGCAAAAAAATACTCAATACGAAAAGGACTAGTAATAAATAAGTAAGTTTAGATCAACCAAATCCTGCGCTGGCTAATCCTGTGATTGACTAATCGAGCGTGCAGGATGGCGCCATCTTACCCGCTCGGGACTACCCGCTGTGTCCATTAAGAAATATTTCCCAGCAAGTTATATTGATCAAGCTTGTTCAGTCAAGATGGCTGGATATTGGCCTAATTCTTTTTCTTGCGAATTTATGGACCGAGACGGAACTTGGCCAATATACAATCATGCCTGGTCAATAACCCACATATTTAGACAATAGACGAAGAAACAAAGGAATTCGAACGGCGAACGAATAGACGGGAGCGACCAACAAACACCGACCGATTCATTTTCTTATGAGGCGCTACATGATTTATAAGCAAAAGTGTTTCTATTTACGTACCTGACTTGAGACCAGTTTGTAAAATCACGAACTGGACTTTTGCAAGGCTGTGCAGTTTTCTGAAGTGGATATTTACTGTAATGTTGCTGGATTTGCCGAAAGGAACTTCGGCAAAAGGTGGACGTAAGGAAGACCAGCAGGCCCCGGCCGTCTGGTAATATTTGATAGTTCCATTGCCGTCAGAGATCTTTACAAACTCACTAGGAAAAATACACATAGAATCGTCACATTCTCGTACCATTTGAGTATCCAAGGCTATGCACACTTATACGAGGAGGCAGCGTGGCCGAGTGGTCAGTGCGATGGACTTGAAATCCGGAGGTCGCGGGTCCATGCCCCGTTCTAAACACTAAGCTGGAGTTGTTTCTCGGTAGTTTAACTCCACGGCCTTGCTTATAAATAGCCAACGTGCCTGCCTCCCAGCCGCCGGGTGGGATTTTTAAGCCTATCGGTGTTTAGTTGATGTATTTTTTTGTTTCAATTTGAGTGGCATGACTGTGATCTAGCTATGTGTAGCTAAGCGCATTGACTACTATATACAACAACATTTGGACATTTTGGTTTCCATTACTGCGCTAAGTGATTGGCTGGGAAAAATTGTCGCTCCACTTTGTCATTCAAGTAAAACCAAAACCAATTCTGACTCGCTCGCAGGCGTTTTCCCACTCTTCCTGCCAGTAACATGTATGTGCTTCGAGTTTTTGATTGGTCAACTGTGCTGTCTGCGTCTTTTGCGATTGGCCAGAATAGTCACTTTGGCACTCATTTGAAAACCGCTCGCCTGCGGCAGGTCAATAGTTTCACATGAACTTATGGAAAATCTTCTTAATTACCTGCAATAAGTTAAATCCAGCTTCTGGATTATAAAGAGGGCGACTGCTTGGGCTATACCAACATTTTCTATTGTCCAGGAGCAGTCTAAATAATTGTAATCAGTTTGTGTAACATCTATGAGTCCTGCTGATTGGTTGATTGCGATCTTGCAAGCTGAAATTTAGTAACACGATGAATCAGTTAACCACCGATAGTGCGAGGAACAACCCATATCATTAAATATCTAACAGTGCTCTCTCAGTAAAAAGAGTAAAGTCCGCATACGAGCCAAGTTGCTCATCAGGCCAGGGGTTATCCCGGTTTCAATAGCATGAAGCGACTAGGAATATTTCTACTCCCCCTGGATGGGATGCTAGTCCATCGCAGGGTTACCCCCAGCATTAAATTCGCCGGTACCCACTAATACACCTGGGTGGAGAGAGGCACCGTGAGAGTAAAGTGTCTTGCCCAAGAACACAACACAATGTCCCCGGCCAGGGCTCGAACCCGGATCGCTGGCTCCGGAGTCGAGCGCACTAACCATGAGGCCACCGCGCCTCCCCGAGTAGCCGACTTGTCTACTGATGTATGTTTTTGCTTCCATTCAATCTCATATTACTTCGAATGGTTGGCCAGGTTGATTACTTTGGATTGGCTTTGACCTGACTGTCGCCTGAGAGACCTACCTGTTGTTATGTAGTAGAAGTAAGAACGCGGTCCTACTCCTTTGGATGTAAAAGCAGAGATGCAGGTATGGTAGCGTTGTCCCGGCCTTAGTCCTGTCAATGTCACGCTTGTGCTGTTGGTTGTAACGTTTACACTGCTTAAGTTTGATGATACAGGATAATACGCAGTCTCCTGGAAGTAAACTTCGTATCCCAACAGCCGCCCATTGGCATACTGCTCAGGAAGAGGGTCCCAGTTAACGGTGACTTCAGTGGATCTTACATTTGTGAAAGTAATATTCGATGGTGCCCTGCTAGGAACTGACAAGAGATAGCAATAGTTAGGACAAGGAAAAGAGGTCCGCGCGACAAAGGGTTGGTTGGAACCCTTCCCCGGGGTTTTCATTATAATAAGACATATGTAAATTATTTTTACTTTAACAGATAGCCCTCGGCTTGCCCTATATCATGATTTATTTTATTGGCGGTTTTCATGAAAATTAAGTTTCATCAAAATGCAAGATTCTCTAATAACTTGGCTTTTACAACGTTTAAGCTCGACAGCGTTCTTCATTTTGTAACAGAGCGCGTTTGAACCTTTCAAGTTTATGCGTTGCGTGACATCCAATGGCGGCCCGAGAAAGCTATGGCGTAAGATAGTCATCGTGTAAGTTTCTGCTCATTGAACAGTTCTTGCTCTAGAAAAAGTGTTCATTTCAATTTGTTGAAGCTCTAGGGTTCTAACTTTTCCTTTAATTAGCAAAACCAAATGACAGATGTTTCTATTACTTTATGGCCACCATGTTGGTACTCCTTCTGGGACACCAACATGGCTTTTCCATACAAAGCTCACACTTCTCCAAATTACCCGCGAATGAAAAACCGCACAGGCCCCAATCTTGGCGAGGATGTTTATATCACAATCATCTATCATATCCCAGATTCTTGAGTTAATTTATTGAACGGTTATGATTTTCATTTTTGATGGCACGGCAATGCAAAACAGCAATCCTGGTGATGACATCATTAAGTTTGCCATTTTGGATTTCATTATTTTCTCAGGAAGTCAGAAAATAACGTAAATTGATGGGAAAAGATCCAAAAATGATACCAGAATTTAACAAGTACTATTTCTGCAATGGTACCCAAGAATGCTGGAAAACACGAAGAATTCAAAAAAGGCGAAATTTGGCTTGACCAGCTTGTCAAAATGGCATGCTATAGCAAGGTCAAGTGACTTGTGGAGGAAGCTGACATGTCAAAATTCCAGTGAGGGATGAATTAACAGTTCCTTTTTTAGCTCCTAAAAGTTTTAGCATCACATTGTAAATCCCTCTGGGCGGCACCCCAACACCAACCGTTCCCTCCCCCCCCCAGCTCCTTATTCCCGCTTGTACGTTTCGTATAACACACCTCCCTCCTCCGTCCAGGCTGTGACTTCAGCGCTGCTGTAAGCTTGTCCAATACCGTTTACACCAACTACACTTAGACGATATTCTCTGTATTGCAACAGGCCAGTGAATGCGACGGAAGTACTTTTTGCAGACATGATGTGGCAGTTTAGAATACTGCTATTAGTGCTTTTGATAAGTCCAAAGTAATGAAGAACTGATCCATTCAGGATTGGTGTCAGATTTGGCCACTGAATTGTAATGTTATTTTGGGTAGAGTTACCAACTGATACACTCCAGTTAGCAATCAGCAGAGCTACAAATAAAACACACGCCTGACAGTTTTTCTGATAAAAAGTAATGGAGAATAATAACACGAGAATAGATTGTGTTTCACCCCAAGATATATTTTTCCACTTTTCCGGAAGGAATTTAAGTTCAGATTTGTTCATGTTTGAAGGAGGATCAAAAACAAATAAACAAAGCAAAAAAAAGTTGTAGTTTGAAGTAGGTAGCTTCAACGAAGGTTTTAATATATATGTGTCCAAAAACATTTCTGTTTAAAAATACTTTTTAATGGTTTATACTAAGTTAAATCTTTTGCCCCATCTGTGGCCGTTATTTTTCTTGCTATTGAACTGATCTGCCTGTCACTCTCTCAGTTGGTTGGTTGGTCGGTTCGTCGGTCGATTGGTTCGTTAATCGTTCGGTCGGCGGATAGTTGGTTCATTGGTTGGTTGGTTAATTACTTATTTCGCAGTTGTAGAATGCCAAATATATGACAATATTAAAAAAATCTCATATCTTTGATAGGTCCATGATCCATCTATGACCGCCTATGGTCCCTGATCTTCCTGTCATTTTTGCAAGTTACTTTAATCCAGCTAGTACAGCTCACCTGACTGTAGTCCCTGCTTCACAATTCCGTACTGAAGCTTGAACTGACTCCAATAGTGTGTAAGGTAGATCTCTACTGTGACATTCCTCGCGTCTCCATAACTGACTGCCAGGAAAGTTTTCCAAGGAGAGGACGAATATCCATATCGATAAAAAGCTATGAAGCCATCTCCATCGACGATCTTGATATATTCACTATGAAATAGAACGGTAGTGGAAACATTCGAGCTGAAAAATTCTGATAGACTGATTGGAAACCATTATTTGAAGGACATTCAGTAAAAGAATCCTACTATACCAATTACGTTAGTCATTATTTGCTCAAAATCTACTGCCAGGTTTAGCACGGCATGAACACCACGAATTGCAATGCCCTTCATTGACAGTTTTCATTCTTTTGATAGTTTTCTGCGACTCGATTAAATATATCAATGTTTTAACTCTAAGGCAAACTTATCCGAGTATATTGAAAAGCTTGATTGGCTTTCAGTAAACAATAACTCGAACGACGGAATTTAGATTTGTTGTGGTGTTTGTAGTTGTTATTGCTGTTTAATGTAAATTTATTTTGTTTTGGCTGTCTCAGAATGCATCCTGTAGAGCTACATTACATGATTAAAATTCATGTCACGCGCGCCACTCACTAGTAGTACGACAGGTACAACTCTTGTAAAGAGATAACAAGAACTGCCTGGTTGATTCCTGCGCTGCCAATTGCCCAGTTGCATCGAATGTAAGAGCTATAGTAGCTTCTGGGACTAACTTGCAACTCGCCAAAGGACTGGTTTGTACCTCCTCCACAACCTAAATAGTGAAATGAAAGAAAAAAAGGCAATAATAGCTGGCACGGTTCTGAAAATCAGTTTGAGGTATGGCTCGGCTAACTTATAGAAGAAAAAGATGAAAAAATGACTGCATTTGAAAAATCTGCATATATATCTGACTTTCTGCGTAGTACTCTAACTGGTGTCAAAAAAAAACAAAAAAATTGAGACAGGATTATCTTATTAATTAGACGAGATTCCACTTCTCAATTATAAGGGATTTAGGGTGTTTTCAAGGGAAGCTGGTAGGCCATAAATGTGTCTTTCTCTGTTCTTAAAACCGGATGAATATCTTCATGTGTATTCGATGTTTTCTCTATGTACGTCTTTCTCTCTTACACGCGCTTTCTTGTAAATAGTGACTTTTAAATAAAACAAGATAATACTCAAGTACGCTATAAATGTATTCTCTGTTTATCTTGACAAAGAGACTAACAAATTACCTGTTGTAATGTAACCATAGTAAGACTGGGGTCCCTCTCCTTCTGAAGTAAAAGCTGCAACTGAAATTCTGTATCGCTGGGCTGCCTTTAGACCTCTGACAATCACCATGTGAACACCAGAGTTATTGGAGTATACAGTTTTGATATAATTCACATAGTAATCATCCACGTAAACGTTAATGGAATACCCGAGGAGTCGACCATTGGCATACTGCTGAGGAAGAGGATCCCACTGTACCTTCACCTCACCGGTTTGTAAGTTTGATAATCGCAGGTTTGATGGCCCTCTACTTGGGACTAAAAAAAAATTGGTTAAAGCTCAAATTTTGTTCCAGTCCTAGGGATATCAGAGGAACCATTATATCCCGCCAGGGGCCCCTATTTAAAAAGTTACGGTAGTTACCGGTACCGAAAACCTTTTGGGTTTTTTTGGCGTGTTTGCATTCAGTTTTGAAACTGAAACAATAACAAAATGTAACAAAAAGACACCACTGTTCCCTAGATTTAAATCTCAAAAGATGGCTTCAGGTCAGTAGAGATACCGGGGCTTTCGAGAAAGGGGCCTTAGTTCGTGTTCTGATTTAGCCCGCGAGCAGGCTCCTGGCTGGTTCTATTTATCTTCATATAATGAATGGGCCTAGGAGTCTTATAAGTCCTTCTGGGTGGAATGCTTGTCCATCGCAGATTAATAATTGTAACTTGGTCAGTTTTCTATAACAATTCACCGCTAAGCATAAAGTGGCATGAGGCACTACCATTGCTGCCTCCCCATCCACACTTTACGATGGTGGTCCTATCTTAGACAATGATAAGGTAATGATTCTTAAATACATGTGCGTCCACCAAGTCAAGATCTACTGTCAGTTTGCTGTAACAATGACTAGTTAACATAAATGACAAGATGCACTATCATCGCTGCTTGCCTATCCACACATTAAGATGGTGATCCTATCTTATACAAAGATTCTTAGATACGTATAATAAGACTTGCGATGTTCTAAGCAAGGATCAATTGTCTTGCAGCCGTATTCTTACAAAATGCATGATGCGGCGTTGATGCATAACGAAAAGAAATGCAATACCTCCTTCATCCGTCAGGGCTGTGACGTTAGAGCTCTTGTGCGGTTGCCCATCACTAGCAACACCAGCAACGCTTACTTGATACTTCGTGTAAGGTAAGAGCCCAGCGATGTTCACAAATGTTTCACTTCCATTGACAACCTTGGCGTTTAAAACATCGCTCCCATTCTCGTTTCTTAGTTGAAAGATGTAGTGCAGTACCAGTTTAGTGATCAGTGGTGTAAGGTTTTGCCAACTGACTGTAATACTACGCTTTGTGGTGTTTTCAACTGTTATGTTCCAGTTTGGTACCAGCAAAGCTGAAAGATGAACACAACGAGATAAAAATCAACATAACATTGTTTAAATCTCTTACTAACCGCGAGTACAAGGGCCGTACTGAGGAACATTGACCCGGGATTGTGGCAAAGCGGATCGATCCCAGCCAAGTCCACAACAAAACGACCGAGGGCCAATATTCGCAAGTACCAAGGTTAGTAAGTAGTTTTTACTTTGCCACATAATAATAATGCACTGATTCAGCGCCCGAAAAGTGCGAAAATAATGGTTACAGGTAAACAAAAAAGTAACGATTAGTTCGCAAATTATTCAAATAGAGATTAGCATACAAATCTAATATCCCGATCTTTAAAAATATGTATTTCATCTTTGACATCATTCGCTACAAACAACATCACAAAACCACTACATGAAAATGACAAGAAGACTTCACTTTTTTTTGTCAATTCTCTCCATAAAATACGGGCATCATTTGTTAGCAGTTACATATAAAAGTTAGATTTTCTGTCAAAATGGGGCTGGACATTGGGGCAGAGCCCCTCCATATAAACTTTGTAGATTATACCCTACCCTTCCTCCGGCTCTCTTATTACATATAGCCATTACTAACCTGACTGAATGCCTTGCTTCATAATTCCATAATGAAGCTTGAAGTGACTGTAGTAGTTCGATAGGTAGACTTGTGTGGTAATGTTGTTTGCTTCGCCAAAATCGACCTCCAGGAAAGTTGTCTGCGCAGCTGATGAGTATCCGTATTCATTAAGAACTACCGAGCCATTTCCATTGAGGATTCTTAAATATTCGCTGTGAATGGAGACAGTTAATTCAATTAGTAACAACCCTCTTTCCCCTTGATAAAGCCAAATGATGTACCTATACTGAAACGGTCATGTTACCGCAAGGATTCACGAGATTGTTTTTTTATTATTATTATTCTGGCCAAAAAACACGATATCGCTTGGTTACAACGCTGGTGACTTTTTTTCTGCATAAATACAGTGAAACCTGTATTAAGCGGACCCCATATTAAGCGGACACCCTCTATTAAGTGGACACCAGCTTGAGTCCCGAAATTTTCTTCCCATATTTACGGTAAAATAAACCTGCGTTAAGCGGACACCTCTGTTAAGCGGACGCGGACACCAATATTGAGCCATTTTGTTGCACAAAACCTGCAATAAGCGGACACTTCAAGGGCTTTTCACTTCTCAAAGCTCAACTCAGAAACCGTTAACATTGTTCAGCGATGTCGTTTTAAAGCTAAGTAGACTATTCCGGATTGATGCATTGACTGTCTGGACATTATGCTATGAGCGGTCTTTGACATTACACTGTGTTACACGGGTTACAAAAGGGTTAATAATTAACTATTATTGCTGAACCTGTTTAGAGCGGACACCCTGTATTAAGCGGACACTAGTGAGGGTCCCAACGGTGTCCGCTTAATACAGGTTTCACTGTACTTTTCTCCTTCACAACTGGAGGTAAGTAGAAAGTTACCATAAAATGCTTCATTGAATTCGAACTTAAGCCTACCTTATCTCCCCTTGCCTAAAACCTTTCGCTTTATAACTCCCAGCCGAGTACAGAGAAGCCCGTCTACAACCCTTAGACGAACTGGTAAATTATTATAAATAAATTGTTATATATTTCCTATATCTTTATCGAGTTAAGTGTTATTAAGTGTGGACATCAAGATTTACAACCTCTTATTACTTATTCACTAGCGCGAGCTCACTTATGACATTAAATCGACCCTGTATCTTATCTCTATAGTTGTCCCCTCCCGTTTGCCGGCATTGCGAAAACTTTCCTCCTTTTTCTACGATTCCCACCCATTCTAAAGCTTGGAAAAATGGAGGGTGTTCGGGTATACTTACTAGGAATAATAGAGGTACAGTTCCTGAATCCAAACAAAAGCGACAGCTTGACTTATGCCCACGCTGCTAATCTTCCAATTACATCTTACGTAACTTGAGCCTCTGTAGTCGTCAATATGTAACTGACCAAATGATTGATTTATGTAGCCCCCGCAACCTAACGGAAGGAATCAATGACTTCATTAATAAACAAGTAGGTGAATAAGGAAGAAAACAATGTTGGATTTATTTCCCACAATTTTACGTTATATTTTGACTTTCTGCTATAATGATGATTAAGATATGATGAATCTAACATGGTGGTCTTAATGACGCCACATGATGTCACTTCCAACAAAAAACCTTAATTTGAATACGTTTGATGGACCTTATTGCAGTGAAAACCTAGAAGGGGGGCTTCTTCCACACCCCCTTACACATAGCAGTGATACGAGTTTGCTTGCACGCCCGAGGGTTAAATACCTTGAAACAATACGTAACTGAAAGAACTACCATAATCCTCTTTAGTCCATTCATGACCAAGCATTAGCTCAAGTCTTATTCCTACGTGTAAAACTTCGTTTTTAGCTGCGCCTTTTACTTAGTACTTCCCTGATATTTTATTTTCCATGGCTAGAAACAAATATGCGTAAGAGGTGTTCGATAACATTGTTAACAATTAAAAATGAATTGTACCTGTTGTGATATATCTCCAATAGGACTGTGGTCCTGCACCCTTTGATGTGAAAGCTGCCACTGATATTCTGTACTTATGTACAGCCTTCAGACCTCGTAGTATCACCCTGAGAATGCTGGGGCTGCTACTGTTTACAGTGTTTGTCAAACTGTAGTACCAATAGACATACTCGTAGAGATAAACTCTGTACCCCAGAAGAACACCGTTTGCAGTGTGCTCAGGAATGGGATCCCATTGTACCATCACTTCGTCGAACTTTAGGTTTTTCAGTGTTACAGTCAATGGTTCACTGCTGGGCACTGAAACGCAACACAAATGCTTAGAACATATACAAAAAACGTTATCCGTGTTTTTATCGAGTTGTAGAAACTCCAGTGGAAATTTGGGAGGAGTCGACATCCGTCGTGTGGGGACACAAGCTGTCGGAAGTATTACCACAGCTTTTTCAGTTTATCGAGACCTATCAAAACTCAAGCTTTTTCATCTATCGAACTTTATTTCAATAGTTAAAAACTAATTTCCTGACGAGGAAGCGTTTGAGAGCACTAACATGGCCGCTAAGACCTCATGTACTCCGCACGACATGCGATTTATATTTTGGTATCCTAAGACGTTCAGAATGTGCAAGAAAAAATATCAACATCAAGTTCATACCTCCTTCCTCAGTCCTAGTTGGTTCTGTTTGACTGGAGTGTGTACCATTGCCAACACTTGTCGTCACAGCAGTTACTTGCACGTCGTAAAACTGGTAGCTTTTTAGAACTGTGCCAGTGTAATGTGTATCATATGAATTTGGGACTGCAAAAATCAGGCTGACGTTTGAACTGTGTTCTCTGTAGTTCACCAAGAATTGTTGAATAAACAGGTTCGTAAGAGGAAACTGTGACCACTTCACTGTCAGTGACGAAGACGTGGTATTGGTGACCGTGAGGTTCCAAGATGGCAGTTGTTGAACTGATTTATGGAATAAAAGATGAAATCAACGAAGTGATTAGGTGCTGTCCGCCTGAGTAAGAGAGTATACCATCCAATACTCGTGTTTGAATCTGGTGCATTCCGAAATACCACAAATCCCAAGGTATTCTTGGTTTTCACGTGACGTTTCGCCTCTTTTTTTGTTTGTGTCATCCAACATGGCTGCTAGGGGACTGGTTGAAAACCATCAACACAGTAAGATGATCTTTTAAAGTGATGAAGTGTTTGAAATGCAGCAACAGGAGTTTTAAATTAAACGTAAAGTTTCACGGTTCGGTGCATGGGCAAGCTATGATGTATTCCGCCCAATTCCATTGTTTATAAACCAATCAGACGCGAGTACATAACTCGTACGACCGGTTCAGAATAAAACCGTCGGGCCAAATAACAAATTCGATATTCAATATTGAATTCGACATTTTCTATGTAAATCCGTTGACATCTTCCCTGAATTTTGGGCATCAGTAATTCGGCAAACTTTCGTGTGACCGTGTGGCTATATTTTACTTTCACAAAGTTAAAGTCTGTGACAGGATCTCATGGACTCTCTGTGATTAGTGAAATGCATGTGGCTGATATGAAAACGGAAATGTACTTAATGCATGGAGTTGGTAAATACGAAAGGAATGCTAATGAGAAATCTGACCTATATCGTTTTATTTTCACGACTGACCCATGAATTTTCAAAAGCAAATTTTCCGCAAGGGACATCAGCACGCTTCCGATTGTTTTATAAACGATGAAATTGAATGATTAACGTTGTAGCTTGTACATGCGCCGAGCCGAATAAAAAGATATATCTAACTTAAGTTGGGCAGGTCGACTGGGAGCTAGTTATGCCTTTAAGGAGAATAGCCCGTTTCCAAGTTGACCTAAGCCTCGTTGTCAAAGAGAGGCCTAGTACACAACCATTGATGTGAAATTGAGTTTAATTTGTATGTGAATGAAATCTCATTTTCATATGAAATTCGGAAATGCACCATTGACGTCTCGTGGTTACTGACTGATACTGTAATTATCCCACTTGTGACCTAAGCTTATTTTGTATATTCACTCCCGTTGGCTTGTGTGTGAATACCTAACTATCACCTGGCTTAGATAACTGTTATTACTAAGGCCTTAAAAGACGGTGAACATTCAACTTGGAATTCTTACCTGAGCTTAGCGCTTGATTTAAAATTCTGTACTGGGCTCTGACGTAACTGTATCTGTTTGATAGTGAGGCTGCTAGTGTTATGCTGCGTCCACCAGAAAATGGAACTTCTACTGTGAGGTCGGAGTTGATTGAATAGCATCCTCTTCGACCGTACACCTCAGCGCCTCGGCTGTCAAAAATCTTCACGAATTCGCTGCAAAATCCATTAAAAGAGGGCACTGGTTAATCAATAGATCAATGAATCGAAATGTGTTAATTAGCCAAAAAAAACAAGAAGGGGTGAATGGTAAGCGAGATAGTCTCTATTATTGTATGGCTAGCTCCGTGAGCGGGAAAGATGAATCAAATCCTTCGCTATGATTGGCTACCCGACCGGGCAAGATTACCCGCCGTGTCCCGCGAGAAAAATTTCCCCGAAAGCAATATAATAAATCAATCATTGACCATGCTTGTTCGGTCAAGATGGCTTGATATTGGCCTCGTTCTTTTTTGCGAGTTTATGAACCTTGACTCCGTGTCGGTCCATAAACACGCAAAAAAATAACTCGGCCACTATCCAGCCATCTTGACCTCATACTTGGTCGATAACCCATATATATAGAATATATTCCTATGGTACTCCACTTAAGTCTAGACATAGCCAATCCTGTGACGAGGATTTAATCACAAGGATAGCCCAGGGGCTTAACGCACATTTTTATCCCTTACGGAAACATCCACGCAACATGCTAAATTATCAGCGGAAGGATTTGGCACTACATAATAACATATGACATCATGGATTTCCTTGTGTATACCATATATAAAGAGGATTGATTCTCGTACAATCCATCCTCTCTTAGCCAAAAGCGAACTAAATGCTAGTCATGAATTTCGATGGTCTCAGTAAGTGCAACTTTGGATTGTTGTGTGGATTAAAGCAAAGGCAACCACAATATTTTGCCCAAAATAATTAAAAGATGAGAAATTAGCCTAAAAACCTGTATAGTGTTGTTAGAAATCATTACATTTTAATCACAGTGCACATTGATCTTCAAGGCGGGATTTTAAACTACAGTGGATCCCAATGAATATTACATTTTCTGACCAATAAACTAATCTAGCCGTATCAAATTTTGAATTAAAGGAGCACAGTCCGAGTTATTTTTGCCAGGTACAAAATTACCTTCAAATTGAAGGAAAACTGAAAATAGTAGTTAACTAAGATAGAGAGACACTAAAGAGATAATAAACCATAGAGAAACAAGGATGGTTAAGGATGGAAAAGATTAACACGGACTACAAACGACAAACTCTTTACCATTTAGGCTAAACTTTCAAGATGGGCAAACCGTCATGTTAGCTGGCCCTATTGAAGTGGTGCAACAAGAACTGCAAGTACTGTCTGGACTTTCTTTGGGCTAAAAAATGACGCCGCTGATAAAATTCGATAAAATAAAAGTGAATTACCCATAAGCTCACCTGCAATAACCAAAGTATACATATGGAAAAGAAATGAGGACCACTCCCTGTGGCATACCAGCGCTTCGTATCTCGACACTACAATCAAGGGTGTTATAATCCGTGTGCGTAAAGTTTAACCATCCAGACGACTGGTTTACGAAGCCTTGACAGCCTGGCATAAGAAAACACGATAAATTTATTTTAGTGACGTTTGATGGATGAGCAGATTGGGAAGTGAAATTAATATTTTATGTTAGAAAGTGCTCAGAGTTGAAAAGAGTGGCTGTTGATGTCCCTAATCAGAAAATTTCGTAAGAGCTTCAGCGTTTTAAAAGACATTCAAAACTGATCATTTGCGAGGTATGCAGTGTGGAAATTTACTTGGTTTTACTTGATTTTTAATTTTCTACCAAAATTTTGCAAAACTCTACTTGCATAACCAGAGATGCTGACAAAACAAGAAGTGTTTATATAGTACATGGTAAATCCGTCACTAAAATTCTAAAAATACCTCAGGCCACAGTTGTTTGAAGGTCAAAGTCAAAGGAACTCATATAAACACTCACCTTTAGTCATGTAAAGATAGGACGATCGGGGTCCTGGTCCTTTAGAAGTAAAGGCTGCCACGGAAATCTGGTAGCGTTGACCCGTCTGAATACCTGTCAGTATAACTTGCGATTCGTCCGGATTGCTGGTGTTGACAGCCTTCTCCAGTGAGTAGTAGTACTGAGTGCCTTTGTAATAGACCCTGTAACCCAAGAGACGGCCATTGATGTATCTGACAGGGACAGGATCCCACTGGACCAGGAGCTCATTCAGGCCATGGTTTGTCACTTGAACATTCGTGGGGGCTCGGCTAGGAACTGAAAAAAAAATTAATGAATATGTAGCGGGGAACTTCATAGCCAAACAAATTTCAGCTTAATCTACGTGATAGTCAATAGATCAATTTCGATATATTAAAATTCAGGATAACACAATAGACCTCAGCACGAGGCTCTGGGGAATAAACCCTACAAACTCTGCAGTTGTTCCCCAGAGCCTCGTACTGAGGTCTATTGTTTTAAGCTGAATTTTAATATATCGAAATTGGTGTATTGTTTTACAGTTTCAAATAGATCAACGTAACAGAAATAACTTCATTTAATGTGGAAACGCGCTAGCTAGGTTGAAACATAAATAGTAAGAAACACAGAAAGCGCTTCTAATTTCAATTTAATATTAAGGTCTTACAGAAGACTTTACTCTCATTGTGCCTTTCTCAACCCAGGTGTATAAATGGGTACCGGCGAATTTAATACTGGGAGTATTCCTGCGATGGGCTGGCATCCCATCCAGGGGGGAGTAGAAATATTCCTAGTCGCTTCATGCTACAGAAACCGGAATAAGCTCTGGCCTTATGAGCCACAAGTGGCTCCTATGCAGACTTTACCTTTTTTACAGAAGACAATAAGAATTTAGATCATTCTCTTAAGCAAAATCTCAATGTGAACCCAGTAAGAAGTGGTAGAAGAGGGTGGGGCCTTACCTCCCTCTGGTGTTTTTATTGGGACCGTCTGGCTGGAATAGGTGATTTTTCCATCGATGCTTGTCGTAAAAGCAAAGACTTGAACATCATAAGATGTATAAGCTTTAAGACGGTAGGTGTAGTGCGTATTACTATAGCTGCTGGTTCGGAAGAGTATGCTGACGCCATTAGGTTCCTTGTACCTCACCAGGTAATGAGTGACATTAGGAGACAACGGAAAATTCAGCCAACGCACCGTAGCTGAAGATGATGTTATGCTATAAACTGTTATGTTCCAGGAAACCTGACTGGCTGTTGCATGTAAATAAATGATGAAATAAATAACGAAATAAGTGAATAAAGAAATAAACAAGGACAAATAGAAAGAAGGATCGTCAGACTCACTGACTGACTCACCGACCGACACACAGGCAGACAGACAGCGAGACAGAAGGTATGACAGACAGACGAACGGAAGGACGGATGAATGGATGTACTTAGAGACAGGCAGAAAGAAAGTAATAGAAAGAAAAACTGAAATATGAATGAGGCCGCGGAATTAAAATATGGGCAAGTAAACAATTATTTATGGTCTCAGACCTGAATCAAGTCCCTGGCTTAAGATGTTGTACTCAAGACTAACAGCGCTCCACCTATATTCCAAGACTATTTCCAGTGTTATGTGGTATGTGGTTCCAATTGGAACTTCCAGTGAAGTACCAGAGGGGAGAGAGGATTGACATCCTTCATGGTTAAAAACTTCAGTGCCATTAGAATGAAGTATCTTGATATGCTCACTAAAAACAACAAATACAAAAGAAAGTAGCAATAAGCCACAGTTGGTAACCCGAGACGATGGCGGCATTGGTTGTTTCCTTCAACTTAACATGCAAGAGTTAAGGGCGAGCGAAAGATTCAACTGCTGATCAGAAGGATAGTGTTGCTCACCCGAGGGCCAATCAGGCTAACCCGTCTGCTATTCAGACTAACCAAAAATCTATTCAGATTTACCTAACGATAATAAGGCTAAGAGGAGCGCTATTCAGGCCAACCAGAGTGTAATTCAGTTCAATCGGAGTATATGACAGTATAAACTAGCAGCTTGCGAGGATTTTATAATTCACTGGCTCACAGATTGCCACGACCTCAAAATAGTCTATAGCTTTTGATAATCGACTTTATTCACTGCAGTAAAAACCCGCGTGTAAGAGCCCATATTTTTTTAAGTTTGTCAAAACAGGTTCTTTTATTTTGATGTAGTTACTGGCAATTTAGGCTAAGTGGGTTTGGTCTTTAAATATAGAGTATTATTCACAACTGTATGATGATAGGCCTAACACAAGCGATTACAAAATGTATATGTAGTGTAATTTAACTGTAATCCACATATAAGAATCTGCTTGATCTTGCTTGGCTAAACAGGTTATTATATTTTGGGGTTTTATGATCGATGGCAAAGTTCTTAAATCACTTAGGTTCTTACATGCGGGTTCTGTACTTTCCTACCTGCAATAACCGAAGTATATCCTTTGTAGTGAGATAATGGCAACTGCTTGTCTTATTCCAGCACTACCAATGGTCCAATTGCAATGCGAATCGCCATCATCTCCAGAACTACCAATGTCCACCTCTCCAAACGATTTGTTTAAAACACCTCCACAGCCTAATAAGTAATTACGTGATTGAAGGGAAACATACATGTTTTACTGCTTTTCATATGAATGATATGATTCAAGAATGCTTCAAAAATTGCGGAAATAAGACTGCAGACTAAGTAAAAAACATCAATTAATATAGCCTGAGTATCAGGCCTCCTTAAGGGGAGAGAAGAAGGGAAAATCATAGCAGTATTTTTCTTGGACAATTCTGTACAAGGGGAAAGGTGCAATGAGGTTAACCCTATGTAAAGCACCAGCCCATGAGACAAGGCCAGACCACAACACCGGGAACTACGTGCCCTACTATTTTCGATAAGTGTGTGGGTTCTTTAACGTCCCCTGCTAACCATGTAAAATTGAAGATGCAGGAGACGGGGCTTACGGTTTAAAGTCCTTATCCGAGAATACCTGAACGTCTAACCATTGCAGATGAAATTACAAAGGTTGCACATTCTACTCAGTTATTTTAAGAACCTGAGTGTTGGTCCGGTCTGGGGCTCGAACCCTCGACCTTCCGCAGACTGGCGCTCTACCAACTGAGCTAACCAGGCGGCGGTTAAAAAAACGAGAGAAGTAAGGGAGAAGGGTGGGGGGAAAAGGAAAGGAAAAACGAATAGAACCTTCCCCTGCTACACTCCTACTCACCTCTCCTCTCCCCTGTGGAAGCCCTGAAATTCTGGCTACAATAAATACTACCAGTTGACGAGAAGCAAGTTGGAACATCCTGTGCCACCACCTTTGAAACGACTTAACGGGAATGCAAATAGATGCCATAAACATACAATGACACATATGTTTCGAACATCTATCTTATGTACACCAGCCCCATTGACCCTATTCATAAATGGCTGTAAATTAAAAATTATTTTGTAAGTATTAAAATTAGCCCAACTATTCTCGTTTTTGAGTTGATAATTCAAAAGAATTTTTACCCTCCAACGAAGTTAGCTGGGCTAATTTTTAAAATACATACAAAAGAATTTTAAATTGGCAGCCATTTATGAATAGGGTCTATTAATAACAACAGATTTTAACAGCAGGCTGTCAGGTTCTTTATTGAAGATGACATACAACACACGTTTCTTACCCAGACAGTTTCCGTCAAGAACTGTGACGTCATCAATAGCAATGTCACTTCGGTATGATGATCCTCTAATCCCTTCGAATATTAACTGGAATTAAGAACTTTATGTCATGAAATGTTTACTAAAAGGGTCGGACTTTGAAGGGTGTTCTCTTTTCCAAGAGACAACGAGGAACGGTGAATCACATTATTTGTATCTAAAAATATGCTTCCTTACCAATAATTTTGAATGGAAATGGCATTGCACTGTTTCATCCATGTATTACACTAAGCAAAGGCGCTTATAATTTTTTTCAATGAAATGATAATCGTTAGTCTATGCGACTGTGTTAGGGATTGGTTGTCCTGAATGGCTTGAAGATAAAAACGTGCAGTCAGGCTAGTTATGCAACGCTATTGAGTCGCATACCATGGAATATCCCACAAATCACTTGTGTGTATACCAAGAGATGCAAGTGACAAGTGGAATACTCTTTGGTTTACCACGAGAAAGTGTTGCTTAACTATTTTATGCCATGGCATTATAATATAGTAACGAACAAAATCAATGAGACAGACGCGCAGCCTATGATAGGAAGGTTTGGTATAATATCGTCGATTATAATCCATCAAATATTTTCGCTCGCCTTTCGATTGATCTAAACTTGCCACGTGACTGAATATGCCCCAGCCGAACTAAAATTGAAACTAAAATTTTTAAAACTGCACGTGTTGCGAGAAGCATTTAAAGGAGAATAAACACAATAGCCTCCATTTGGCGCGATTATATGTTCGGTTATTTGTCCTTGGACATTAACCGTTCTTCAAAACTCACTTCTCGAAACAGAAACGCGGACAGATATCCTAGCATGTTTTCGCGCCAAATGGAGGCTATTGTTTGGTGTAAAATGGAGTTGACAAGCCTGCACGACTCCTACGGCTTCTTTGCATCAATCGTGTTTATGAAGGCCACTTTATGTTGTGTTATAAACAGGAATTTTAAGTAGAGCTGAGCCTCTAGACAGCTGTGCTGTAGCACATTTGTAGAGGTCATAGGTCTGCATGATTCCCGCTGTTATCTAGATGTTGCGTCGCCGAGTTTGACACCTCTGTGATTTGCCATGTGTTTATGCATTGTTTAGGCTAATTTCTGTTGCAAGATATGTTTGTAAGTCTCTAAGTGTTTGCTTTCGAGGGACAAAATATGAAATTTTCCGTGAACAGACTATGTCCGCGGACAAACATGTTTATGTTTATATATGGAATGGCTTTCCGTATTCTGATTGGCCGTATTTTCTATTGCATGGTATAAGAATGTTTATCTATCATACTTACCACATCACTTAAATAAAGCGTCCTTGACACTTTCTTCCAGTAATATCCCTGATTTCCTGATTTAGTGAATATTTTGACATTTCCATTGAAGACGTTTAGAGTTCCCATCGAAGATCCATACATGTGATAGTAGAATATCAAGCACGAGTAAGATGTAACTCCGCTTGGTACTGCAAACTCAAGCTTGGCATTATCGCCCAATGACCAATATGAAGCTTCAATGTACATATATTTGCCTACGGAAACAAAAATGAAATTCTCTTGTTTTTCTTTGTACAATCGTTTATAAGGCGAGAAAAAACCGGCGAGTTATCGTCAACAATGTGCATAAAAAATATAATTTGTGATAATCCCAAATTAGCATAAATAACTATTTTGCCGGAACGGAGCAGAGGGTTGTAGTTAGAGTTTGAAATTAGTTGCCATTAGCAGGGTGAGACATTCTACGGTCAGCCTTCGCCATGTACAGTTGAAAATCTCGTTTTCCTTTTCTTGGTTACTCGATTGTTACTTTCCGATTGTTTATATTCCTTTATCGCTGTCATTTTATTACATCGCTGTAATTTAATTACTTCATTTTGTGTGCACTACGTTTAATTAGGATATCCTAAAACCCAAAGAGTGGCATCACTGCTTTGGTCGGGGGCACACGTTCCCTTATTTTATCCACCTGCTGGTTTTTCTTGGTTTTCGTGTCCGGCTTTGGTGCACTTAGTTTTCGAACCTTTGTAACATCTGATGACATTGAATAAATGGCACGCTGGTAGGGTCTGCCGGATTATGCTCGAAAATTAGAGTATTATGCTTTCGGGCGTCACCCGTGAAACTAGGGTATTATGCTCAAAATTATGCTCGACTGGAGGTATTGTGCTCAAACTATGCCGGACTAAAATGACACTTCCACCCCACCCCACCCCCCATAGGCCTGTAGCTATTAATAAATATTCCTAGTCTTTCATTTTTGAAAGAATTGTTAGACAATAATTGTTCAGTTATACATTTGATGAGCAAGCGAAAGGTCGGAAATTGTGAGGCTTTGGGTTATACCAAAATGCACTGGGTATGAGTCTAAGGTATCAAGTTCCTAGAATATTACCACTTTTATCAACTTTGCATTGTAAATTCTAGAGCGAGTTGCAGGCAGAATTTGCATACACCTCTCACAGTTTTCAGAAACAGAGTCATTATGCTCCAAAAATATTAGTATTATGCCAGTATTATACCTGATGCTCCAGATATAGTATTACGCTCAAAATTATGCGGCGTAATCCGGCAGATCCTACACGGTGGCTTGGCTGTACAACGCACCCAATTTTGTCACGATATGTGTCCGAATGAGAGCTAATGAGCTCAGGAGTTGTTTCGACAAGGGTGTTTTTGGATCATTTATCTGAAAGTAACATAGATTACATTTTTTTACATTACTTTATTTACCCTCGGATTTTAGAGTAGCTTATCCAGCTAATATCTCCGAGCATTTAGCCATCAGACGAGAGATAGACCACCACACCGGGAACTACGTCCCCTACTCTTTTCGAACAGTGTGTGGGTTCTTTTACGTCCCACAGAATTAATTATGAAGAGTTGTGAGAAGGGGCCTACGGTTTATCGTCCTTATCCGAGAAGACTAGAAAGTCTAACCATTTGCAGATGTCATTACAAAGGCAGCACTTTCTCCTCAGTTATTCAAAGACCCTGAGTGTTGGTCCGCCCGGGGTTTGAACCCGCGACCTCCCGCACGCTAGTCCGGAACTCTACCTACTGAGCTAACCGGTCGGCGGTAACTGAGCTAACCGGTAGCTTCGACGACATGGATGTCCTTCAAACTAATTTCTTCGCAAGAAAGGCCTATTAACAAGCACACTTGGATTACACATTCTTTAGCCTATCAGTGAACATCTTCGAGAAGTAAAATCGAATGCAACTAACCTGATCCGCCATGATCCGACGATGGCCCCGTGCTTGAAGATGAAGTGGATCCTGAGTTAGACGTCCAATCAAAAACATCTGAATTGGATTGGCTCCACCCGAGGCATAGACCGCTGTCGAAGCTACATGAAACTAAAGCAATAGGACACAGACAAAACTTGAAACATCTCCAAGAGTACACCATCAAAAAAACTAACTATTATAGTTGTACTTTCTATCCCAGCTAACTTTAAAAAACTCTTCAAATGGGGTATTCATTGGTTTATTACGTCTGTAATAAAACATATATCATTATATGGTTTGTGTTTGCAACCGATATGACCCGCGCTTTGATTGGTTAATTCTAGGGAATTAATGCCCATGGCTGATTACGGCTTTGCAAAAACAAAGCAAAAGGTAATTTAAAATCCATTTTTACCTTTTCCCTCTGGCTTAAATAATAAACATATTTTACCTGGGCATTTTTCTTCAGTAACATTCACTTGATCAATAGCGACATCACCCGTATACGAGCTTCCAGTTATTCCTTCAAATATAATCTGCAAACAAGTGCCAAATAGTTTCCGTTTTGCTGTATGGGAATTTAACATAATTTTTTTTTTCGCCTTATCACTTCAACTGGATGGCTAGAAGACTCTATTACCAAAGATTCACGTGTTGTTTAGAATATTAGCTAGTATTAATTGTAATCTCTTTTCCTCAGAACAAAGTGTTTCTGAAAACAGCCTCAGAAAAATTGACTGAAGCATCACGAAGCAGTTGTAAACGATTTGCGATTGTTCTGACAGGAGGAGGGGAGGCGCGGTGGCCTAATGGTAAACGCGATACGGTGAGTATCTTCACCCAGTGATTGGGTACCGCCAGCGGGAATAACCCTACAGTGGACCAGAGTCTCGTCCAGTAGAGAGTACAAATACTCCCAGTTGCTTTATGCTGCAGAAATCGCACTAGCCTTTATGAGCTACTGGGTACGAACATGGATTTTCTTTGAAAGTAGAAAGAGTAGTATAGTTGAGTGCAATTGTATGTTTGTATGCCTGTTTGTTTGTTTCTTCTTTCTTTAATTTGTTGTTTGAAATGATTCAAGTTGTAAGATGAAAAGACAATTATAGAGCGAATACTGAACGCATAACGAGTGCTTAATGCGAGGGGTATATACGAAGACTCACGTTATGTAGGCGGCTTATGTAAGTAGACTTATCGTGTACGTGTAAGCTGTACGTTTAGGAGCCGACTGATTAAACCTTTGGCCGTTGAACTGTTGGAGTAAAAGTTGTGATCATCTACGCCCTTTACAATATACACTGTATACAGTCAAAGGCAGTTCACGAACACCAACGATGGTATATAGTCAGCAGTACAAACTCCAGTTAGTGCAGAATAGGGAACCACTCACCTCCCTGTCGAGAGATACTTCTTTTTCCACTATATGCCAGTTGTTTCCCTGATCTCCAGACACGTTGAATATTGTATGGTTTCCATTGTAGACATTAAGAGTTCCAGCTGATGCCCCATACATATGATAGTAAAATGAAAGACAAGATTTCTTTCCATTCCCTGGAACGGTGAGTACAAGTTTTGCGTTTTCTCCAGGTTTCCTAGGGGAAGACGTCTCGATGTACATATACTTTCCTGAAGTCAGGCAGAAAGAGGCAATTAAATTTTTACATATTCAAGACTTAATGTAGGCAGCAGTTCGAAAAAAACAGTTTGAATATCTACAGTTCAAAATCTACATTTCTTCTTCAGTTATTTGTTTGTATGTATTATGCCTTCCTCGATTTTATGACAAGAGAACTAAAACAGCCCAGTGATTTTGAATTCTTATTCTTGGTTATTATTTCAATTGTCGAAATATTTAAGAATAAGATACACTTCATTTGTCTTATGTTCCCAGCCTCTCAAGGGTAACTCAGAGTTGAATGGTCTTCAGAGAGAAGTACGGGATCTTCTCCACCGTCAGACTTCCAGAAATACACATTTTGTTTGTTGGTTGGTTGGTTGGTTAGTTTAGTGAAAATTACTTCTTGAAACAATCATTTAAAACCAGAAGAATGTTGTGTTAGATAGGTCTGATCAGTTAAACCTAACCTGATCCACCTTGACCGGAATCCGGGCCCGTGGAAGAGGAGGGCGTCGAGTCAGATGCCAGCGTCCAGTCAAAATCATCTGAAGACGATTGATTCCATCCAGAACACAACCCGTGGTCAAAGGTACACCAGACTATGAAGACAAGTAAGAACTTTGCAATCATTGTTTTCATGTTTCTTCCAGAAAGATAAAAGTGTCACTTTTCCCTATGATGTTTTCTTTTTTAACATAACCAAAGGGTTAATTATAAGGTTAATAAGTAGGCCATCGTAGCTTTATTAAGAATATAACATAAACAGGGGTGATAAACATTGTATTCCAACGCATTTTGACACAGTGCTCGACGTTTCGTATGCAAGTCAATTGGATTTTTAAGAGGTGATAAATGTATATATATGTTGACAATAACATGCTTCAAAAGTTTGGAAACCATTGCATTTTTTCAGTTATGGCAGTGCGTGACATCGAGTTACCACCACATTTGACGAAAAACATATACTTGTCTCGCATTTGTGCCATTTGTGAAGGAAAAGTGTTGATGTAAATGGCCTTATTCGTCTTGATATTCATTTTTAAACAATAATGATAAAATTAATAATAGTTTACAACATTATTAATTAATAATTTTAACAATTTACAAAAATAATATTAATAGTAAAGCAAACAAGGTGATAATCTGTCAAAAAAAGCGTACGCAAGACACGTAATAGCAGCTAGGTCATGTTATCTATAAACCCATTGTTCATGAGATCTTGTTCACGGAAAATACTGTTTCCTTATAAAAATTATCATTTTTACCTAATGTAGAAGGCGATTGAGCCGATGGTGATGCGCTAGGTGGGACGACAGTGTACATATTTGTCGACAACCATGATGCAAAGCTTCGAATTTTGGAGTACACCCCATATTTTCTTGCTATGGCACATCCATAACCCCAGCTGGTGGCTCCCTCAAGATACCAGGTACTATTGAACTCGCACACCAAAGGTCCACCACTGTCACCTTGGCAAGTATCAACTCCTCCGTCATCAAGACCAGCACAAAGCATGGATTCGTCAATTTCGTCCGGATAAGCACTTTCGCAACGATCTTTTGACACAAGTGGCACTTCTGCCTGCCTGAGTGAATTTGCCGCGGAGCCTCCAGAAGATGTAGTTCCCCAGCCAGTTATCCAGCATTTTTTGTTGATGTTGTCGAGAGGAAGCTCATGATTGGTATCTGGCATGCAAACAAGCCCAACTCCTGCTCCAATTTCAGCCGGACTGGCCAGATAAAGAAGGGCAATATCATGGCTGTATGAAAGACTGTTATAATTCTCGTGCACGATGATTTTTACAACTCCAATGTCTTGTTCTGTTCCAACACTGCTACTCGTTCTATAGTGAGCTCCTAACCTGATCGTATTAAAATAAGAAATGATTATCAAAATTAATTTCCTTTTATTTAAACTGGTCATTATCTTAACTTTCGGGTGTTCAAAGTGGAATAGGAAGTTCAGAACTCGAAAAGATGATTCACTCTGTAATGATGAAACTGTCTGTAGCTGTTCATTACTCCCTTCAAGAACATGCGATGTGTCATATGGTTCTGTATTTCACTTGACATTGCCATAGCAAGCAAATTTTGACATGCAAGAAAAGCCAAATTGCGTCTCTTTTTACAGAATTTTTCCCTTTTTCCATTTTTCTTGAGCAGAATTCCATATTTGGTGCCATGTTACATTCTGAATGTAACAAGGTACCATTCGTCTTGAATGCATTTCTCGAACTATTTTATGTTATTTTCTATAGTTTTAGTGATTAAAACTCCAGTAAGTAAGGAGAATCCTCATCATCCAGTCTGTGCGCGCTAGTAGGCGCATAAGTCCGAAGTAAGGAGAATAATAACACCTTATTTTGATACTGGAGGGCGATTTTCCATTCACACAGTGAGCTGCAGTCACTACCCAGTCTGCATCCACTAAGGAGCCGCCACAAAATTGACTTCCATAACTGTTTACTAACATCGCCTGCCATGGCCAGCTATTGACTTTCGCCACTGTTCCACCAACGATTCGGGATGTACTTGGTCGAACACCGCAAAATACTAAGTCAGTTAATCAAAAAATTCATTAATTAGACAGTCAAACTTGGCTAAGCCGTACACTTAGGGAGGGAATGGGGAAGATGACTGTTTAATACGAGATCACGGGCTATTCTATGGCAAACGTCGCTCCGGAACGATTTGCAGAAAGATTTTCAGTGAGATTAAATTACCAGCTTTTCTATAAAGCAAAGAAGCCCAGGGAAGCCAATAAGGCTGATATAAAGAACTACCTTTAAGATACCTAAGACGTAAAAAACAATAAACATGCTGTCATCAGCACACAAAATGATTATGAATAGCTAAGTAAATTATGAATATAATATAATATAATAATAATATAATATATAATAATGATTATGAATATAATAAATAGCTAAGTAAAGCTAAACGCGCAAATACGAAAAAAGCACAAACAGGCACCCTAAGAAGTGGTACGAGATACACGAAACCAAGAAAGATGGCTTAAGTTTAGAGGTGAACGCAGCAATACTAGAAGCATTTTGAATTTCAGGAAAGAGAGAATTAAAGGATTTTGTGCCTTGAAAACGGAGTAAAGTACATAACTTTACCTAATTAAAGTTTGATAATGTTTTTAAAATTTAGAATTTTTAACCACATAAAAAATACGATTGTGCTTCGAAATTATTCTTATAACTCGTTTCTGAAGTATATTTCAAACAACCCCATATAAAGACTATAAATATAACAAGCATTTATATGCAGGCATTTAACCCAAGTTTTCATACCTGTTTTCGAAGTAACAATACTTTCTAAGCTCTTATACGGTTGTCCAATTTCATCAACGCCAAAAACGACCACATGATACGTTGACGAAGGGCTCAATCCTTTAATATTTTTAGAAGAAGTGTTTCCAGCAACAGTTTCCACCGCTAGTAAAATATGGTCAGCACTTTTTACCTCGATCAGGTAAAGCCCTGCGCGATTGTTGACGTTTGCATTGAGTCCGGGCCACTGAAGAATGAAGCTGGTGGATTCAGCGTTAAGGATTGTTAGATTCCATCCCGCGACCAGCATTGCTTTGGAAACGAATGAAGAACAATTACCAAATTAATCACATGAGAATCAAGCAAAAATGACAAAGGGTTAATTAAAACAATTACTGCTGCCAACGGATGGCAGTATTGGGTGATATTTTCGAGCCGTAAAGTTGGATAATGGCAGGGGAAAACGGGGTGGTGAGTAGTGGCGGTTTGTGGTGATGGTGGTGGTAGGGGTGGAGGTAGGGGTAGTGTCAAGGGTAATGGAGGTGGTAGTGGCAGTTGCAGTAGTTAAAGTAATGATAACGTTGTCAAAGGCAGTGCGGTGATAGCAGTTGCAATAGTGGTAGTATTGGAAGTGGAGATAGTAGTTCTTAATGATGATGAAGAGGAGGAGGAGGAGGATGACGACGATCATGATGATGATGAGGAGGAGGAGCATGATGATGATGACCGTCATTTGCTTTCCTTTATAGTATAGTTAGTAGTGCTTATTTACATACCTGACGTCAGACCTTTCTTCAAGATGGCAAACTTAATGTTGATATTACTACTTGAACTTCCAAAATATACTTGAACAGAGATGTTATCTGAGAGCCCAAAATGGACATCTGTGAGAATTTCTGGAGCAAATGGCCCTGCACAACCACTGTGATAGAGAACTTCAGTGGAGTTCCCAACAGTTATCCTGGCATATTCGCTGAATAACCAAGAAGAAAGAATACATAATTCACACCTTAGATCAACGCAGGCAAAAAGGATCCCATCCTGTTACTTGCAATATAAATTGTACCGTTTATCTATGTAATCATTTCAATCAAAATACAACTTTGGGTAACGGGTGAGCTTAAACTAAAACGTACAGAAATGATTTATCCATTATCATCGCATTTCCTTTTACACAAAATTAGCAGCCTGTTAAAACAGCAAGGGGCCCAAATCCAACGTAATCATCCAGCACTGCATTGTATACTGTTACTCAAAGTAGTGTATGCGACATTCGACGAAATGGAGTATGGCCATGGGTAACACATAATTATTGTAAAAGTAATTAGAAAACACCCCAAGAATACTAGCGCTTATTGGTGTTTCCATAACTCGATACTGAGAAACACAGAACTAGCACGAGCTGTTGACATAATGATGTCGCGAACAAAGATAATATACATTTTGATAATCAAACTAATCATAAAAAAATACAATTTCCTCGATTGTGATTGGTTTACAAAACTCTTATTTTCCACTAATTCACTTACCAAGTTGTTATCGGACAGTTTGTTATTGGACAGTTTGTTATCAGACAGTTCAAGAAGCGAATCACATTTAAAGTTGTAGTTTAAATCAACCAATCTCGATTTGAGAGCGACATAAAACCATTTAGCTTCCTTTGTCAGTCTTTTGATGCAAATTTTCCCTTTCTTTTATAACTTTGCGATTCTTCTTTTCTCGGAAATTGTAATTTTTATGATTAATTGGTAATAAGACTTCGTGTCGTCCAATTCGGTCTGTAATCATACTCGTAATAAACAAATCGGACTCCCGCTGCGCGGTCGTCCGATTTTGTTATCACTTGTATGATTACAGACCGAATTGGACTCCACTCAGTCCCATTACCATTACTAAACAAGTTTTCTTCTTTTTCTCCTCGCGCGGTATTTTCTAAAAGAAAAAAGGAAGCATGTGTAACATGTTTCTTTCGAGTTATAGAAATACGCGTGCAAGTTTCGGCTCGTATATCCACAGTATTTTGGGTTTTCCCAAACTTCCACTCGTGTTCCGTAACCCGATAGAAACAGGGAACAAGATTTCTACTTCTTAAATAAATGACCATTTCACATTACCTGCAATATTGAAGATTAATTGCTTGCACAGAAATCAAAGCGATAGCTTCGCGTATACCAGCGTTTTGAATCATCCAACTGCATCGAAGGTGGTTGTTATTCGTGCCTGTATAGTCTATATGGCCAAAGCTTTCATTTAAAGCGATGAAGCAACCTTTAAGAACAGTGGAACAACAACTACTTTTTAGTAACAAGAACAAGTAGGAAGATAATACCTATCTGCCTAACAACCCACTGAAAAATATGCCTGTCTATCTCAGCATGATGTACAAGCTTATTACTATTCCGACCCCTGCGGTTTTATAGCAACAATTTCCTATTTTCTTGCAATTATTATTTTTTCACTGAACACCCTCAAAACTAGTATTTCTGGATTTTTACATGTATCCCAAGACCTTTGATGTAGATCCGTAATTTATACACAACGAATTGTCTCATAAAGACATACCTGTGGTCGCATAATAACCGTGCGACCATGGTCCTACTCCCTTTGACGTAAAAGCGGCTACATAAACACTATATTGCTGCCCTGGTTTAAGGTCTTTCAATTTCACTTGCATAGGGTAGGGACTACTGGTGTCCACACTTTGATATTTTGACCAATAAAAGCTGCTTTCTCTGTAGTAGATTGTGTACCCTAAGAGCTTGCCATTGGCGAAGTACTGGGAAAGAGGGTTCCACTCCACCAGAAGGTCGGATGTAAATTCAAAGCTTGTCACCCTCAGCAAATTAGGAGCCCTACTAGGAACTGAAAAGGAAATAAACGGAATTACTATTTTTTTCTTAAGTGCTCATAATCTCCTAATGGCAACGGAATAGGTACCTCAGTCTGTATGAGCCATAAGAAGAAATTTAAAACCATTTCTGTAATGTTTTTTCCTACCCGTAATCCAGGCTTGGGGCTCTAAGCAAGAGGAACGTTTTCTAAATAAGACCACCAATGATAGCTATTTGCCAAGATTAAAACAATTTACTTAAATCTCATCGTGAACTATTCTGGACTAAACGTTTCGGGAATGTGTCGTGGTGAAGTTATTTCATTAAGAATCCACTCCTCAGACTTCAAAGTTCTTCTTCCTGTCGAACTAATTAGGACTAAAATGTTACTGCAGTTTTTTGTTGTTGTTGTTGTTTTCCTTGTTCTTATACACAGAAATACGAACATATTTGACCAACACAAAACAATACCAAAAGGAAGTTCTTTGTTTTGAAGTGTTTAGAACCCACCTCCTTCGTCGGTCCAGACCAAGACATCTACAGTTTTGAACTCTGTTCCATTAACATTCACGACTACAACACTAACGTTATACTCTGTGTAAGCTTCAAGGTCCATTATCTCCGTTGTTGTTGTATTTCCAGGCACTATTTTGCCAATTGGGTCGCTGCTGCTGGTGGAACTTTTCGCAAGAGCAGCATAAAAATGCACTCCACCTTTGTGTAGATGGATGGGGTTGCTCCAAACTATCTCGATGCTGTTCGTGGTTCTGTTTACAACGGTCATGTTCAAGTCGGCCAAGGGGAAAGCTGTGGTATGTTAGAGTTAGTGCAATAACTAAAACAGAACACTCAATTTGATATTTGCTAACAGTTAAACCCAGTGATGTGAAATACACTTCTTTTTTGTAAGAACGTGTAATTTCTGGACCGAGTCTGAACTTAGTTGTTTTGTTTTTGTTTGTTTGTTTGTTTGTTTGCCATTTGAGCCTGAAATGTTGGTAAGATTTCCAGTCCGTGTTGCCCACTCTCCAGAGTTTGTTTACGTCTATTAGACGTCACAAAATGCAAAAGGTAAATTCAACGTGATTGCGAAGCGTTATGCTTCGTTCTTTCTGGTATCACAAGATGAAACAACTTCGTAGTAGCAAAAACCAAAGAAAAAGTTGAAAATTAATTTAAAGTTCCCCAGAAATAAGATAAGCAGTCCAGTTCCAGTTCCCAGAACATTTGGGTGCTGAGACTGCGCAGTACGGACTGGAAATTATGGCTCAGTCACATTTCATAAAATTTCAGTGGTTCCGTAATAATTTCCAATATTCCTGAATGGAAAGGTACAGACAACCATGTACTGAAGATGTTTTTCTATGAACTATCTCAGCGACAAAATCGTTGATTTTTAAGTATCTCCCTAGCAGCATTGAATTATTGGACTGTACAGACTCAAGCCTTTCATTTTGTCAGGCTTCATGATTTTGTTCTTTCAAGGAGTTGTCAAAATAAACTTCCTCTAGTGACTCTCAGCGTTGGTGTCTTCTTAAACTATGAAAGAAGAGAGTGTATTGGTGATGTTTTGGGTGTAATTTTGAGATCGAATGGATCACTTGCTCGGTAAAACCGTAAATATGACGATTTATTAATTTTATTCTCTTCCTTACCTGAATCCAGACTTTGATTCAAAGTGCCGTAGTCAATTTTGACATAACTCTTGCTGTAGACAAGAGAGACTTGTATCGTAATATTTTTGGATTCTCCAAACGAAATTTCGTGAATTGTTTTCTTGGAGGACGAGAGCCATCCACTAAGAACAAAGACCTCTGTTCCATTTCCGTCGAAAATTTTGACATATTCACTGCGGGACAAAATGAAATATGTTTGTCACTACTTGCAAATCCTAAAGGCTACATACAACAAGTGTGCAGTAAAGGTAAAGAATCCGATCCCAACGCGTCGACCATTGCGTCGGTCGACAGTCGGCCGACTGTCGGCAGACAGTAGACCGACAGTCGGCTGACGGTCAGCCGACTGTCGACCGACGCGTTGGCCACTGGAGTAAGGCCTTCATTTAAAGACCGGATTGTTCGAATGCCGGTTGACGCTAACCCAGGATTAAAAGTTAACCGAAGCATTTTTCTCTTCTAAAATGTTTTTACTGATTATGTCTTGTGTAGTTTCAGATTCTTCAAACTCAAAACAAACACTGTAAACAGAAAACCTTACCGAAAAACTACAAAACGTAAATAAAAATTCTCGCTAATCCTGGCTTAGCTCAATCGGGTTTTGAATGGCTTGGTCCTGGTCTTTTTAAAGTAACTTTTCATGAAAATTAGAGATACGGAATAGAACCTATAATTACCAGACTCTAACTTTAAAATGATTTGGGATATTTTTCTTGGATGGGCGTTCAAGGTTTCGTGGGAGTCAAAACCAAGGTCAAACTAGAGGCCTAGAAGAGATGCATGTGAAGTGTCTACATCTTTCTTCGACATGTAATTTCTCTTTTCAATTTTCTCACATATAGTTTGCTAATTAAAAGCTCTCGATATATTTGAAAAAATGTTTTCTGGCCAATGTTTTGTCAAATCGCCAGTACGTTTTTCTCTCTTGTGGAATCTTATGTCGAAGAGACTATATATAGACACACGTCTTTCAACAAGTGACAGACTTTGTTTAAAATTGTTTCAACCCTGAATTAGGTTAATAGTAACCAAAAGAGTATACCTGCTGGAAGCAAAGTATATCTGGTTGATCGAAACAATGGCTACGGCCTGAGTTATCCCTGTGTGCGAGATTGTCAAGTTGCAGTACGGGTCAAATTTACTCGTATATGTGACGTCCAGTCTACCAAACGATTTGTTGACGTTTTCTGTGCATCCTAAAATGAAAAAAAAGTTATCAATAGACAGCTGAGATGTGTAGTAAAGGCATCCGCGGTCGGGCGTCCATCAATACCCCTAATCGACATCTCGATCGGTACTCCGGTACTCGATCAACATCTTGATCGATATTCGGTCGACACTTGATCGACACTTGATCAACAGGCGGTCGATAGTCGGCAGAGTGTCGACTGACTCATATGCATCGATCGAAAATTTGTCCACTGTCGACCGAGATGTCGATGGAGTGTCGATCGAGTGTCAACCGAGGTGTCGATCGGAGTCGATCGAGTGTCGAACGAGTATCGATCAAGTGTTGATCGAAGGTTGATCGAGGGTATCGATCGACACTCGACGGCGGATACCTTTAGAACGCATGATCTTTATTTCTATGAATAAGACTGCCTTACAGTTTTTGTTGTCAAAGTCTCATCTCCTATTGATGACAAGGAGTATAGTATAAAACGCAAATTCAAAGAAGATATGTCAAAAATTAGGATACACTCAGTTTACTTTCAGACGTACCTTGGCAGATGCCAGCGGTAATGGACACGTCATCGATGGCAATGTCTCCCGTGTAGTCTGTTCCCCTTATCCCCTCGAAGGTAATCTGAGTACAAGAACGAATGCTGATCGCCAAAACCACAACCTAACAAACTACTAATGAACAATGGCTCTTTCTACGCTATCCACTTACCACATTAGCCAGTTTAAGGTGGCTTATTGTATGACTGAGAAAATTCCTTTTTTGTGATTGGCTGAAAGCAGGCCAGTTTATCGTTAATTTTAAAATTGCACTGCAGGAATCGTATGAAGGTTCAATGTAATTTACACAACTCGTGATATTCAAACTAATAACTAAAACTAGATGTAAGGTATAACCGGGAAAAGATAATTGATGAAAAGCTTATGAGCTGAGCTATAAAATGAGTTTTTCTCAATTTATTATTTCATTTTGTGTTATCTTTCCTTTACCTACTTGTACATATTGTGAAATAATATGTCATGAAAACAAAACACAAGTATAAAATTCAACTTACTTTGCTCCCCAAAGTCATGGTAATCTTGGCTTTCAGCCATTGGTCGCCTTGGTTTCCTGATTTAGTAAACACCCTTGTATTTTCGTTGAAGACGTAGAGAGTATTTACTCTGTATCCATGCATGTGGTAATAAAACTCCAGGCAAGATAATTCCCCAATATCAAAGCTAGACACTGAAAATTCGAGTTTAGCGTTGTCACCATATAGCCGGGGTGACGAGGTCTCGATATACATGTAGCGTCCTACAAGGCAACATTCGACTGTTGATGTATATTCTATTAATTTTGAATTCTAATAAACAGCTGTGATTTTAAATTGTAGTTTATAATTGTGTTGTATTTTAATTGCAGTTTGAAATTGTAATTTTATAGAACAACTTTACTTATCTTTTAAAATTTTATTTTCTAAACAGCCTCACTTGCAGCTTAAATCCTCACCGTGTTTAAATATCCAGGCAGTACAAGGAGAAAATGACTGGCGGGGCTGAGCGAGTAGCCCACATTAATTCCCCCCAAGAATGGAATCGATAGCTGAACAAATGAAATTTAAATTGTATGGTTCGCATTTTTGGGTAACCCTCTAGCGACAAAAAGAGTGATGACTGAAATGGTGACTTGGATAAAGTTGCGTTCTCAAGTGAATTACTCAGAAAATGAAGTCCTCCATATCTCAGTGATTAGAGCGTCCAACTGGTATTCTGGAAGGTCATGGGTTCGACTCCCATTGAGAAACTCAGAAAATTTATATTCAGTTGAGAACGCTTCTTCGTTTATTTCACTTTATCCAAGTCACTATTTCACTCATCATTTATCCACATTTATCATGTCAACATATTGAGCCTTGCAGTACTGACAGGACATGTGTCACACATAAGAACCTAGTTTTCGACCTTGCTCGCCATGAGTCCTCCATAGCTCAGTGGTTAGAGCGTCCACGCGGTATTGTGGTCATGCGTTTTGACTCCCGTTGGAGAACTCAGAAAATTTATTTTCTGAGTAATTCACTTGAGGACGCTTCTTCATTTATTTGACAAAACGAGTCTTACTTGAACACGTAATCGGATCGGCTTTTCCGATCTGTGCACTCCTAATATTTTTTTCGACCACACCAATTTCCTTTGCTTGTAGTGTACGCGAAACCTTGCACGCGTAATAAAATATCGTTTTAACTACACCTGTAGAGACGTGGTGGTCTCTTGGTTAGCTCTCACAGAGCCTCTCTCCACCCAGGTGTATAAACGGGTACCGGCGAATTTAATGCTGGGGGTAACCCTGTGATGGACTAGCATCTCATTCAAGGGGGAGTAGAAATACTCCTAGTCGGTTCATGCTACAGAAACCGAGATAAGCTCCGGCCTGATGGGCCACTTGGCTCATATGCAGACATTACCTTAACTGCACCTATAAGCAGTTGATCAGAATAAAAAACCTTGAATTTTGGATCCTTTTAAAAGCCGGAAAATAATTATAAGAAGAACAGTTGACATTATTAACCTACCGTAGCCCCCATGGTCAGAAGAAGGCCCTGTGGATGAAGAAGGAGTCGAACCGTACTGGTTTGTCCAGTCAAAGACATCCTGATAATTTTGACTCCAGCCAGAACACAGCCCAGAGTCAAAGCTACAACCTATCACGGAACAAAGCAGGATGATTGCTACACGGTAGCAGCAGTAGTAAATGTAGAGCAGGATAAATCGATTTCATATCATGCTACCTAAAACCCACTAACAAGTTTCGAGGGTATGTTTTTGGTTTAACTGCCGTTGTGTGAAAAAGAAGCGTGTAAATTAACTAATAAATACCGAAACATCCTGTAAGAACTGAAAGCGCGTGCTAAAAGCCATTGAGGGCTGATAGTTGGCTGCATAAATTTAGATGTTTAAAAACAAAAACTACATAGTGTTTTTAGAGCATAACATTTCCGAGGGCAGCTATCATGCCACAGGCCCGAGACATAAAATCTCTCTTGTTTTTATTGTTCACCACTAAATTCTGCTTAAAACTGAAAGCGAAATAAATTTATTTTGAATAAACCTATTTTTAAATAACCTTAAATGGTTAAAACTCGACCGATTTTATGGAATAAACCATGTCCCAGATCTTTGAATTTCGTATTGAGATCTTGATCCTTGATTCAAATTATTTTCATAAAAATCGGGTTGTTACAGGCAAACTTGCATCTCAACATATGTCTTGCAAATAAGTAATATATAGCTTTCCTCTGTAGCTTCAAAACCGAACCGTCCATTTGATGTTAAAAAATTCTTAATTTTCTAGGTATACACGTAACACAAGAGCTTTACTATGCAGTATTCTTGCACGAACTGAATTTTTTTAAGACGCAGGCAAAATTCCATACGATAGCAACCACCCCCCACCCACTCCCTGTTATAAAGGCCTCCCGAAAATACGCACGCCACAGCAAAAGAGCAATAGGAGCAAGTTTATAATCCCATGGATTGTTATTTGATTATTACAGAACATTACCTACAGCAACTTCAAACATAGTAAATGGTTTGAACCCAGGAGTATCAGTAGTTCGTATAGTATGATCGTCCGGGTGAGTGTAGTTCTGAGAAGAACTGTTGTTGGTGACTGACGTTTCGACAACCTGAGCGGAAGTCATCCTCACTTGACTCTGAAGATGACTTCCGCTCAGGTTGTCGAAACGTCAGTCACCAACAACAGTTCTTCTCAGAACTACACTCACCCGGACGATCATACTATACAAACTAGTAACTTCAAAGACGTAAGAAGCAAAACAAGAATTTAAAAAAAAAAATAGCTAATAAAAAGGACATTGTGTACTTACTCTGTTCTGCGTTGGTCAGTTGCATATAAAGTAAAAAAACTAGGAAGGAAAATAAAATAATCTAAGACGAGTGAATCAAGTCGCATATTTTACCCACTCTGTGGGCACAGCAAAATATAGTTATCCAGTCTCTTATCACAAGTTAACTGATTGCAATCATTATTTTTGATTTATCAATAGCAATTTCAACAAAACACACTAATTGTACCTTTTATTTCAGTTTTTTCATTGATTATGTATTTACAAGCTTGATGTTACTCTAAGGAGGTGTTGACATCCTGTCGTTAAACTTTTGCTGATCATGATTCATCAGAACATTAAGTGCGTGCAGATGCGGGGTAGCAATCACTGTCAACATTTTATTGATGGTGATCATTATTTCTGCATAATCGTTGACCATTTGAGGAAAACATTTGAAAACATCCTGGTGGTTTGATTTTCAATCAAAGAAAAGCCTTCTCCCATTACAGTCAACAAAAGACGCAGATAACTCGCATGCAATCTTGTATTTGGCTCTGAATCAACTTTTACTTCTAAACTGGAATATACGGTATCCAAAAATAAACGAAAGCGAGGGAACGTATTACAAGGTAACAGCTTTTCACAGATACATAGTGAATAAAAGCAGGCCCAGAGAAATGAAAGACGGCTTGTTACTTGTTTCTCGACTGCTAACACAAGCGGAATACGGGATAAATCACTTTATGAGAGAGATTCAAAAGGTATTTTCCAAGGTACTCGTATTTTCACTAAAAGACTCATTAACAGACTGCACTGTTTTCAGGCACAGAAGATCTAAAGTGCTCCATAGAATATTGAAACTTGATTAACGTCATAATGACTATGTTGTAACCCAGCAAGGTAATTAAACTGTTAATTGCACCCTTGGTTTCGAACCGGATGTTCAACTAAGCCAGTCAGTCGTAGCAAGTACATGCCATTGCTTGTGAAAATATAAATCTGGAATCTTTACTAGTGAAAATAGAACACAGCAATCATCTCACTACAAACATTTCCAAACATTCAAGGCCAATTTTCTTTGATTTTCAGATTCAGTCTGATGTTACAAAGATTTATAGAAATATTTATTTTTTTAAAGGGATGGTTGGTCGATGCAATTTTAATTAAAAAAAGAAACGTTTAAAACTTAAATTTTCCATCTTAGAATTTTTCAATATCTGAAAATGACACGCCAGCCCACCAAAACGGACCATTGTGTGGTTCGCAGTGATGTCTTCAAAATTGTTTGTTGCTTTGAAAGTATATTGAACTCAGTGCAATAGGCTACGTTAGATACATTAATATTCAGCGTAGAGCTGCGAAATAATGTGTATTAAAATATGCTGAACTGTAACGAAATCTCTGCATGATTCAAAATCGGAAATAATTCTCAGCCAACACGCCATATTTGTAACATAATATGTTCCGATTATGTGGAGTTTTTCCTGAACTTTTCCCCGTTAAAAACTCGAATATGATAAAAGCAAAACTTTCTTATTTGAGCATTTCGCGTGATAGTGTCGAATTCAAAACTAGTACACTGAAGTTAATTATTAATGAATCGAGTTCTTTAGAATTGGACTAATAAATCTAGTAAAACAAGACCGTTATTTTTTAAGTCGCGAAACTTCCAAGTCTTTGAATTGCTCTTTTAGTGAATTCTATACCATTCTGTGAACGGTTTATGCTACGTAGTTAAACTACCGATTCGAACATGGAAGAACATTGACTAAGAATTGACCCAAGAGTAAAGAACATGAAAATAACACACAGATATAAATAAAAAGCATAAAATATTTCTTATTGGAGGAACGACTTGTGCAGGCAGATGTCATGACTAGTCAAGGTTTAAAAAAGAGTGGAGGAGTCTTGAGGAAGATATATATCCCGGGATAGATATCGTTATCGCCAACCTAAGTCTTAGTTTGTATCGAGGACGAAACTATACCAGGTATAATGATTATTCGACTTAAGCAAAAATGTGCCTCGTGTTCCTATTTTGTGTTAAACTTGTGGCAAGCATTCAGGGTTACTTTTGTGCAAATTTCGCCACGCGAACTGCTCAACATGTTAATACGCATGAATGTTAATAATTTGAACACATACGGCTGTTTCTTGTAACTTTCAATGTAATCTATGCAGATCAAATTGTAAAGTAGGAGTTCTGCTTAGTGTCATAAATTACTGTAAGTTGTTTGCAGTGCCATATGGGTGGGTAGCTAATTGTCATGATAGGCATGTAAACCTATTTTGAACATACAAAATCAAACATTCCTTTAGACTACTGCTATTTGTACATGTAAAAACAACTATTAATTTGCGCCGTGAAAAGATCTGTACGTTAGGCATACTGTGAACCATGCTTTTCAGTTATCGTAAAGTTTACTTCTCACTTTACAAGTGCCTTTTATACTTTGAGCAGAAAGGAACTAAACAAATTACATTTCATTACACAAGTTTTATATCATTCGCTCACGAAACGCCAGATTCCGCTAGTGCTAAGTACTCAATTCCAAGCATGAGTATGCGTTAATGGAAAAGCGTCCACAAATGCTTCAATGACTCACCGCTATGCAAAAGCCATGCATGTAAAACGAAAGTCTTCTCTTGCTCGGCCATTACAGGACAACGTTTTCTTCTATCATGCGGGAACTTTTACGACGAAACTGTTTGGCACAACTTCGGATTGAAACGACCCCACAGAAGTGAAAAATGAAAATTAAACGTCTGTGGGCCAATATACAAATGAAGAAAGGAAAACCAGTATAGACAAGCAAGGAAATTTGTGTGATCACGTGTAACGAGCCATTTCTTATGCACGCAAGTGCATGTTTGGGCAGGTACGATAAACCGCTTGTCAAACAAAAACATAACAAGAAAAGCTACATGTTGCTCAGTTTTACTTTAAGAGTGCAATGTCACGGTAGTTTGAGCTGACCCAATACGACTTTTTTCTTACACTTAATTACTTCTTTCCTTTGAAAGCAAACTGGACTTAAACAACTTGACCAATTATCTAGAATAGACCTTCTAAACCAACTGGCCTAGCCTTATAGCAGTTAATTTCAGATTTTCGGAAGAATTTCTCACAAACTGGACTTGAGAACATCTTATGCATATCAACAGCTTTCCCATAACGTCAAAATACACACTTTGCAAAAATGTCTTAAGGCATGGAGAAATGTTCGTGAGAAAAACACGCTTCTTTAATTTTCATTTTGGAAAAAAGTCAACTTAGAGGGTCAATAAATTAAGTTTCTAACCATAAGAAAAACAGCAGCCTAGAGGTGTGTAAATAGCTCTTATCGAAGTTGAGCTCGAAAACCAGCCATCCAGCAGTATTTCTATGAGCATAGCATGAAAAAGAGGCTATCGGGTCGAGTGTCAAACGCTCGTGTAAAACAATGTATGGATCTTCGTAATGACTCACGAAAACTCCACAGAAAAACTTCCTAAAAACGCTTTTTTCTCAGCCGAAGAGAAAGTGCAGCTGCTGAGTGGCAATTGCCCTCGTAATATCACGAAGGCGAGACTTAAAGAATGGCTCTCGTATCGTAGAGGAGGCTGCAAAGATGGAAGCGCTCGTTCCGATGCCACGAAGAGTGAACTTGTTCTAAGGTATAGAGCTTATAAAAATTGAAGTTCTATGTTATCTTTTCTTTTTAATTCGGCATTTATTCCAAGTCTTTAACTATAAAACCTTTACTTTCTTTGCAGAGTGGTTGGTTACATCAAGAATGGATGGGAACATGACTATGTTCCAAAGTGGCAACAAGCTCCGTCTGTTCCCGCGTCGTCAAGTAATAAACAAACCACGACAGTAGAGTTCCCTGGTTCTGCGAACTGGACATCAATACGCCAAGCTGTAAACAGCGTGCCTTCATTCAGCATACAGGATGTTCTGAACCTATTTTATTGAAAGAAAGGCAGAAGACAAGGAGTCTAACAATGACTTTAAGAATATCGCCAACAGTGCGTTTGCCTTGTTCCGCGTTGGACATATTCAAAAAATCGAACTTGCCAGCGACCTTGACCAAGTGCATTTTAGGTGCGATTGTTTACCTGAAATGGCGATATCTAAGATTTACAAACTGAAACTTTCTCTGACAAAGTTGTAATGGCTTAGTTATCAATAAGAACCATAAGTTTTATTACCAGGTTCAACTACAAATGTTTTGTTCAGAATGTAACTGGACTAAGTGATAAGGTATTAAGTGATATTAATGATTTGATTATCGTACATGTCAAGAAAAATGATCATTTTCTTTCAAGCATTATTCCAAAGCTGGAACACTTCTATGACAAGCATATCTCATTGGAGTTAGCATATCCAAGAGTTGCATGTGGACTTCCAAGATTAAGCAAATTACTCAACAGGGCTAATTAGAAAATATGGTTTGTATAGAGCATACTAGTGATTAGTAAGAGTAGTTTTCATAAACCCTGATGAAATGCACTTGTGTATAGTTAGCACATTCAACTAACTCTCATTTTTTGTTTACTGTTATAATAATCAGGCTTTTGAATTAGTGCACTTGTTTCACTGGTTTACTGAAAATCACTCTGTTTTCTGATCAGTTAATACTTGTACAAATATCACTTAGGTCTTATGTTATAATTTTTTTCAAATTACAAGAATAAATTTGGGTGTATAGTTAATGTTTATAAAATATCATCTTGTAAAGAAACTATAAATTAGAGTGACTTTTATTGTGCTTCTATTACTATGACAAACAGTGGTTTTCATCAGCCCTTTTGATATTAAACTACCTATTGTTGTGTTTTATGCCTTAGCTAATGTAGCTTTTTCTCAGGTTGATAAAAACAGGTTTTGAATAAATATTCGTCTATATTTATATAATCCTTGAAATGAACACGGTAAAAAATGACATTCCTTTAATAGTGTACAGTGTATATTTGATTTATGTCCTTCATGTAGAGTACTTGCCTAAATCTGCAAAACAAAATAAATAGCGCTACTTACTACCAAAAAAGGGATTAATGAAATTTAGCACCTATTTTGCACTATCTGTTGTTCCCAGACTAGGCATAAGCACTCTATCTGCACACTTATGCTTGTTAGTAAGATAAATACAATAAATTGTATTTCAACTGAGCTATCGTAGCTTCCTTCTCGCTGGCTTTTCCACTGTGAAAGAAAACTTTGTAGGCACTGATCCTGGTTTAAGTCGGATTCTTTGTCCTCCTAGTGGCTTTATCAAGCAATCTTTATCAAAATGTTTGCTACAAACATAAGAATTCTTGGTGCGTGGAGTATTCTCTCGACGAAGTTTAACGAGCCATGCAGACAGCAGTTTCTTGTTGTTAAGAGGCAGCAAATGCCATGAAAGATCTTTGCATTCTTCTTTCGAGTTTCTACTTGTACATCCATAAGCAATACAGTGCTTAACCATGGTGAAAACTTGGAAAATCAGCGAGAAATTGTGCAAAATGTTGCAGTAGCTTTCTTGTTTACAGTGAATTCTCCAGAAAGTTTTCAATCCTCGACCCGATAGCCTCGTTTTGAAGCTACGCTCATAGAAATACCGCTGGATGACTGGGTTTCGTGCTCAACTGCGATAAGAGCTATTTACATGGACATATTTGAACGAACAACTTTGCTGAGTTATAAGGTCGATGACGTCAGACCAGAACACAAAACTTCAAAAGGAACTCAATGGTTATCCATCATTATTCAGAATATATATTCTTTCTAACAGGAAAAAAATTCGTAATGTCACTTCAAAGTCATATATATTAGATTTTAGCGCGCATAATTATGTTTTTTGTTTTATTATTTAATTCGGCAATTGCGAAATAAAGGTTTCAATGAAACAGAAAGCTGACAAAGCAAAGATCCACATGACCTTCTAAATATATTATAGGCAATATGTTTTGCTAAAGAATGGATCTTCCCTTCAGGTCCTTCAGGTCACTGTAATTTGAAGATTTAATTCTGCAAGTCGTGTAATTATGAAATTTTCATTCGCCACCCATTTAATAATAGTTTTTATTATATAAACACTAGTAGTACCAGCATTTTTCCTTTTACCTAAAAAAATCATATCTTCATCGCGGACAGTGGAGATACTATTTTTATCTTTCACGTGTGAGGATATTGAAAAGATCACCATTGCCATGGTTACATAAGAACTTAAACTGAACTTAGATGTGTTGCTGTCAAAACATCATCGGATCTTCCTCGGATATCTTCGGTTATCTTCAGAAATTTTCGGAAAATGTCGGAAACGTTTGTCTGTCCTTCGGACAACTTTGGGAGAATCTTCGGATATCTTCGGAAAGTGTTCGAAAATCTTCGGAAAATCCTTCAAAAGTCGTCATTAGTATGTTTATATAATAAACAGAACTGCGCTCACTCGTGAGATATTGAGTTGAACACTCGAAGATAAAATTCGTATCCACGCGCGGGCATGCAATATCCTCTATTATTATTCATTCATAACATTTCCCCGTTTCTGATTGGTTAAAACCACACGCATAATTCACATAATGTTTTCCTAAGCGTCTTTTGTGTACCTCCGTGGGGTTGAGTCATCACTATCGAATTCAACATTCTCAAGTCAGCTTTCGAATCTCTTTACGGTGGCCAATTCACATTATTAACTCAGTTGATAAAACCAAATTATCTTGATTTAAAAAGCCTGTTATTCGCCAAAGGGATACTCAAGCGAGTGTTTAACTACCGCCCTTTAGACGATTGCATGCAGCTATGTCAGTCATGTTTAACGACCACGTCAAGCGAAGAACGAAACGGCTGACTTGCATAGCTTACGATGACCATGTTGAACTAGAAATAGAGTTACACTTACCTTTCAAACAAAAAAGAAATGAAGAATGTCTTTTCGTCTTAATCATTTTGTCATTGTGCGTTCATATTCCATTATCTGCTCTTTCACTTGAAGTTTTGCTGAGACTGCGGCTTCTGAGGGCCATGCAGAACTGAAATTAAATTAACAAGCTTGACTCAAGCGAAACGCTAATAGACGTATTCGGCTAACGTGTTTACATCACGTGATGATTCACTTGGGAGGTTACAATTGTGCAATTTGCTACGCGCAACTGCGTGCATGAGGGTACGTGCAAACAGAACAATTGTATCCTCCCAAATGAATAATCACGTGATCTGAATTGGGTGGCAACAAGGATGTAAACACGTTAGCCGAATACGTCTATTCAGGTAACATCGCACAAACCTCATGCAAATGAAGTTCCTGTTTCGACAAGTGCATAGCCAAACAACACTGGTCCAACACTGGTCCGTAAACTGGCTCAATGAGGTGTCGAGTCCGCCGCGATTTTTGAACGATCGTCTTGCCATTTAGCACCATTTGGCACCAAATTATTTTGTATTGAGTTCGTTAAGATCGCCAGCAAAAATATTACCCGCAGGCGCTCATTTCGAGCTACGCGCATCTCGCTTGCTGGCATCGCTCGCGCTCTCAACGAAAAATAGTTCACATTTTTGGCCTTGACCACACACAAAACACAATAGTTGTCTACTCCGTACTGTGGAACGTACCAATAGAAACGTTTTGGTTACGTAATCATGCATAGTGTATGAGCGGAATTCGAAAATAAAAGATTGTGCACGGTCGTGGACCTTCCAACATAAATCTTGGCATCTTTGTTTGCTCCTTTGATGTTTACCGGGCTTCATAACCATTTCCCTATATTGACGTAGTAAAAAATAAATAAACGTCTGTATGTGGACAGACCAGCACTAAATTTAAAGAGATATCAACAAAGAGGAAGTACTTTCCCTATACATCTTTATCATTATTCTAATATTTAACAATTATCCTGCGAAATCGCGCGGAATATCGTCTGATACTTAGCCGACGAGGCCGTAGGCCGGGTCGGCTAAAATCAGACGATATTCCGCGAGATTGAGCAGGATAATTGTTTTATTATTCGACAAATTGATAACAAAACAGCCTAAATCCTTGTAAATCTCTCTGTCGACGTTTTCTCACTTCACTTTTTCTTCCCACGTACGAAGCTACGTGTACCGCCGGATATCTGTTACCTACGGATTACAGATATCGAGAGCATCATGACCATGTTTGGATAGTGTTACAATTTGTTGAATAATTGCTGCGCAGCGAGCGTAGCGAGCGAGCAGCAACATAAACAGGATTTAAGAAGAATATATAGAAGGGGATACGAATTTTCGAATTCATCACTTTTTACCAGAATGCATTGCGCCTTTCTACCAGAATGCATTGCGCCCTTCTACCAGAATGCATTGCGCCTTTTTACTAGAATGCATTGCGCCTTCTACCAGAATGTATTGCGCCACGAACAACACGCGAGGTTGTGACACCGTTGTGCTGTCGTCCTTGTTCGCGTGGATTGCAGTTGATTAAGGTTCGTTATGGTTTGCTTTGATTAACCTGCTGTAAAGCGATATGAGCGAGATCGTGCTTGGCTTTCACAACCCTTGCTGTTGTCGTTAATGCAGAATTATCTGGACGATTAATTGTCGCTTCTTAATTTAAAACCTAGTGCGTCAATTTCGGAGCGGTCTCGGCCCCTTCGTCAAATTCTTAATGAAGAGAAATCGCCGATACTTAGGCTTGTAGAATAATTAAAACAAACGAGAACCGTAGAACACGCTAATTTATATCTGCTGCGATCGATTTGTTTCTATCCAAACATGAATTTAATCTAAAACTTCAGCTTTTCACACATCGCAACGGACGCGTGCCCATCCGGAGTCTGTCACATTCCATTCTAGAGACATGCGAGTACCAGTTCAGAATTTATAAGTCAGCTTTCTACTCTTACAATTTCCACATCTTTCGTTTATTTGGATTTGGTAAAGAGAAGGTTGATGTGTATCAATTCATGTCCAGACAGTTAAGATCACCATGTGCTTTTGTCACGATCCCGTCACGATCACCAGCTATGCGTCATATGTAATAATGTGTCCTTGTTGTTTCTTGCAGACAATTTGGAAATCTGCGCCACGAACAACACGAGGATGTCATTACAGTCTTTTCGCGTGGATTCCAATGAAATTTTGCTCTGATTTACCTGTAAAACGATGTGCAGGAGATCATGATTGACTTTCACAAATCTTGCTTTTGTTTTTAATGCAGTACGAGAAAGTTTGTACAAATCTGGACGCCCGGGTTAATTTGGACGATTAATTGTGACAACTTATTTTAAACAACTACAGAATGCAGGGCCACTTTTAAACATTCACCAAACGAGCCGGCTCGTTTGGCTCGGCAGTGGAAAAATTTGTATGGCGTTAAGTGTTGAGTTCATATATTTAGCGGCTCGTTTGGCTCGGCAGTGGATGAAAAAAATGAGGAATAATTGTATGCGCATTAAGTGTTTGGTTCATATATTTAGCGGCTCGCTTGGCTCGGCAGTGGAAACATTTGTATGGCGTTAAGTGTTGGGTTTATATATTTAGCGGCTCGTTTGGCTCGGCTGTGGATAAAAGAACGAGGAATAATTGTATGCGCGTTAAGTGTAAAATTCGTATATTTAGCGGCTCGTTGGGCTCGAAGAGAAATCGTCGTTACTAAAACTTGCAGAATAATTAAAACAAACGGATGCTACGATCAATTCCTTTTCATCCAAACAGTTTTAGCAGTTTCACATATCCGGCGATCGACTAGCCTGCGAACGCAGATCTATTTCCGGCTGTACTGGTGCCGCCAGCGTAGACAAGCGACAGCCAAAAATAGTTCGCAGGCTAGCCATCAACGCATTTTCGATACTGTTAACACTCTAGACTTGATTCCTACTAGTACGGAATTTACAAGTGAGATTTCTGCTCCTAGAATTTCCACATCTTTCGAATTTCATCTCGATTTTCTGGTAAACTTGGGGGAGGTAGGTGTGTATCATGTGTGTATGTGTATGTGCTTTATTGTCTCGATCCCTTGTCACGCCTCGCCATCGATTCGTCATGATGCATTAAGTTGACAAAAAAGAACAGTTTTTAAGTTACACACCACAATTTGACACTACTTTAAGAAATAAAGGTTATAATGTAAGACTTGGAACGCGCAGATAGATTGTCAATGACTACGTAAAATATGTCCTTATCAACAGTGTGCCGCAGCATTACTATCTTTTAGATACCCTAGTAAATAGAGAATATACGTTGCCCAAATCCTAAGCGTTTTGCCCGAAAAAGTTCTAAAATTTCCAAAACTGGAAAGAGGGCCCGCAACCTAAGCCCTTCCGTCTATGTTTGGTACGAAGAAAAACAAAATGTGTCACCTAACGTTCCGCTTGCTTAGCTTTATGGTAGTAGTCTGCTAAAATCCACCCCCTGCCAAAGGTAGCAGGCAGACTATTGAAGAACAAGAATGGGGCAGTGCTTAAAAACCAAAGCTACCAATTGAAGAGATGAGCTAAACGTTTTGGTGAGCTGCTCAATCGACCACCACCAACAGGGCCAGCCGAGATTGAACCAGCCAAACACCCACTGGAGGTGGACAAGAGCTAACTAACGAGACTGGAGATCAAGAACGCAATAAAACACCTGAAGGTAGGTAAGGCTCCTAGACCTGATGGAGTACGTACCTCCAGAAGCCATCAGAGTAGACGTGGACATTTCGGCAAAAATGTTGTACGCTCTCTTTCAGAAAATCTGGAAGACAGAAGAACTACCCAATAAATGGAAGTAAGGCGGCCTAATCAAGCTGTCAAAGAAAGGAGACCTGCAGGAGTGCAAAAACGGGCGCGGAATTATGTTGTTGTCATCAGATGGAAAGGTACTCAACGGGCTGATATTGAAACGGATGAAGACCGAACTAGACAAAGACTCCGAGATGAACAGGCTAAGTTCCGCAAAGATAGGTGCTGCACAGACAACATTGCAACATTAAGAAGAAGAATAGAACAATCACTAGAATGGAACTGACTGACATTCATTGACTACGAGATAGCATTTGACAGCGCAGACAGGGTGGCGCTATGGGGAATAAAAGAGCACTACGCAGTCCCAGAGAAGCTCATTACACTCATCAAGAAGACCTATGACCATTCCACTTACATAGTTGTCCTTTGCGGGTTCCTGTCAGAGCTTTTTGATATACTGACTGGGGTGGGACAGGGGTGTTTACTGTCCCCTATGCTCTTCCTCCTTGTCGTAGACTGGATAAAGAAATCACGTAAAAGGCTTGGTGCTAGGTGGACTCTAACGACCCTTCTGGAGGACCTGGACTTTGCCGATGATCTCACAATGATGTTGCACATCCTGACAGATATACAGAAGAAGGTAGACAGGTTAGCTGCAATATCGATGAAGGCTGGGCTGAGCGTCAACAGAAATAAGACGGAGGTGATGAGAGTAAACAACAGGTGCGAAGTGTGAACCTGAATGGAATCCCATTAAATGAAGTTGAAAAATTCACCTACCTAAGAACTATGGCGAGCAAGGATGGCCTTTCAGACAGATAAATTGCAGATAGAATAGGGAAGGCAAGGGCAGCTTTCATCTGTCTAAGTCCAGTATGGAGGTAACCACTGTTAGGCAGAAAGACTTTATAAGCTACGCATCTTCAACATAAATGTTAAAGTGCCACTATGATCAAATTCTCGATACCAATTTTTTTACATTTTCCAACACAAAAGGTGTTTCCTTGATATCTTGGCAAATTTCAATCTATCACGAACATTAGAACTCATGTTTTTTGGACCTTTATTTCCGACAGTTTACGGCCGCCATTAATTTTCCTCGTTCCAAGTCTTGAGTGAGAATTGAAGAAAATGACGTCATATTCTCAAAAATACCACACGGGTTGAAATTATAATAACAATTAATGTAGAAATTTGCACGAATATATGAGCCGAAGTTTTTGTTATTCTTTATAAGAATTGCTGTGCTGATTGTTATTATAATTTCAACCCGTGTGGTATTTTTGAGAATATGACGTCATTTTCTCCAAATCTCAGCCAAGACTTGGAACAAGGAAAATTAATGGCGGCCGTAAATTCTCGAAAATAAAGGTCCAAAAACCGCAAGAAATCTAGGAAAGACCTATTGTGTCCGAAAATTTAAAAAAATGGATATCGAGAATTTGATCATAGTGGCACTTTAAGTCAGTACTTTTATATAGCGCTGAAACCTGGAGAACAACCCAGGCCACCTCAAGAAAAATCCAGACTTTCGTAAATATGTGTCTCCGAACGATTCTACAAATTTATTGGCCGGATACCATCTCTAACAAAGAGCTATGATAAACAACAGGACAAGAGAGAATGGAATTGCAGATCAACAGAAGACGCTGGGGTTGGCTGGGTCACTCTGCGCAAACCAAGTACCAACACCACCAAGCAGGCATTGAGATAGAACCCACAGCTAGGGGAAGCGGAAGAGAAGAAGGCCAAGGAACAGCAGCTGGCGACGGCCAATAGAGTGGGAGATGAGAGAGGCATGCTTCAACAATTGGAGAAACAGTCACAAGACAATGAGGGATGGAGAGATTTCCTTAAGGACTTACATCCCCACTCGGTGAAGGCTATCTTTAAAACGAGGAACGGGGAATCGGGGAATCGGGGAATCGGAGAATCGGGGAATCGGGGAATCGGGGAATCGGGGAATCGGGGAATCTTTAAAATGGGGAATCTTTAAAAGCGGGAATCTTTAAAATGGGGAATCTTTAAAAGCGGGAATCTTTTAAATGGGGAATCTTTAAAACCGGGAATCTTTAAAATGGGGAATCTTTAAAATGGGGAATCTTTAAAATGGGGAATCTTTAAAAGAGGGAATCTTTAAAATGGGGAATCTTTAAAAGCGGGAATCTTTAAAAGCGGGAATCTTTAAAATGGGGAATCTTTAAAAGCGGGAAGCTTTGGGAATTATTGAATGAACTAAAATCAATTTATTCATTTTATTTGTACCGCACGCTAAAGCATACTTGTTTAGCGGGCTAGTGGAGCGGTTCAAATCTCGATTCTTACTCTTTGAGATCCGCTACACCGACAGAAAAATCGAACCGCCTGGATTCATCTCAACTCCGTACTGTCACGTTTTTAAATTGAGTTTGGCAGCGATAGATATTTGTCCTATCGTTATCAAGTACTAATGGAAAGACGTACTACTCAACGACAAATATATGGCACACACAGTGGGATAGACTACGTTGGAATTTTTAAGCTTTGCGTGACGCGACATTTACACGGCGGCCGAGAGAGCTGTACTGTTTGCAAAAAAGTGATGTATTTCATGGAATTTGGCTATCAGTATTAGAAAAAGTAATATTGTAATTTTTGTTGAGTTTCCCACGCTTGTGTGGCAAACTAAGGGACAGATGTTTCTGTTGGTTTCCGGCCAGCATGGCGTCTCAAAGCAAATCTCAGCTTTAAATGTGGTAAGAAATTTGTCCGTATACCTAGCATAAGAAAAATTGCAGTGACCTGAATCTCGGGGGAAGTCTTTGCATATTTCCTTTCTTTCTTTTCCCAGATTCTAGACTCTATCTATTGAACGGTTTTTTGATTTTGATCTATTTTGAGTGGCGTGACACTGAAAACCAGCTACACAGTAATTAGATGCCGAACGATGTGCCGGCGGTGTTCTGTGACATCGAGCGCGAGAAACATAAGCTCGATCAGATATATGCAAGAAACGTAAGAACGACTCTAAACAAACGTATAGCTTTCTCGAAGTAAAGCTACGGCGTCTCCAAAGAAAAACGTAAGAGGACAAATATGATATCCGTGATAAGAATCTACATACTGTACGTACTTGCATGCAGTTTTAATCAAATAGCCGGGCCCGGCGTCACACTATATAATGCAAGTAAGCATGTTCACGGTTAATTTCATATTTTGTCCCTCGAAAGCATATTCTTGGAGATGAGCCTAAGCAATGCATTAGAGATGAGCCTAAGCAATGTATAAACACATGGCAAATTACAGAGGTGTCAAACTCTGCAAAGCGACATGCCGATAACAGCGGAAACTATGCAGACCAATGACCTCTAAATTTGCTATAGCTCAGTCTAACGGCTCAGTTCTACTAAAAATTCCTCTCTATGACACAACATGAAGTGCCCTTCATAAACACGAGTGAAGCAACAAAAAGGTCGAGAGACCGAACAGAGAACGGCAAATGTACAAATGTCACGAACCGTAGGAGTCGTGTAGGCTAGTCACCTCATTTTATTCTCGAAAATTTGCAGAGCTATACCTTCGCTCGCGTAAGGAAACCGTTGGAAGGGTCTGTTCGTTTTAGCTTCCTTTCTGAATGGCCCACCTGTGAATATAGTCGCCTCTCCTCGCTCTTCGTCACTTGGGACGCGTGAAACTTCCTAGTGACGGGGTGCGAGGAGAGGAGGCTGTATTCGCAGGCTAACTGCATAGTAAAAAGAGAAAGAATTTATTTATTATTTATTTTCCCCGTTTTAAAGATTCCCCATTTTAAAGATTCCCCATTTTAAAGATTCCCCATTTTAAAGATTCCCCATTTTAAAGATTCCCCATTTTAAAGATTCCCCGTTTTAAAGATTCCCGCTTTTAAAGATTCCCCATTTTAAAGATTCTCCGTTTTAAAGATTCCCGCTTTTAAAGATTCCCCGTTTTAAAGATTCCCGCTTTTAAAGATTCCCCGTTTTAAAGATTCCCGCTTTTAAAGATTCCCCGTTTTAAAGATTCCCCGTTCCCCGTTCCCCGTTCCCCGTTCCCCGTTCCCCATTCCCATTCCCCGATTCCCCGTTCCCCGATTCCCCGTTCCCCGATTCCCCGATTCCCCGTTCCCCGATTCCCCGTTCCCCGATTCCCCGTTCCCCTGATTCCCTGATTCCCCGATTCCCCGATTCCCCGATTCCCCGATTCCCCGATTCCCCGATTCCCCGATTCCCCGATTCCCCGATTCCCCGATTCCCCGATTCCCCGATTCCCCGATTCCCCGATTCCCCGTTCCCCGTTCCCCGATTCCCCGTTCCCCGATTCCCCGTTCCCCTGATTCCCTGATTCCCCGATTCCCCGATTCCCCGATTCCCCGATTCCCCGATTCCCCGATTCCCCGATTCCCCGATTCCCCGATTCCCCGATTCCCCGATTCCCCGATTCCCCGATTCCCCGATTCCCCGATTCCCCGATTCCCCGTTCCCCGTTCCCCGATTCCCCGTTCCCCGATTTCCCGTTCCCCGATTCCCCGATTCCCCGTTCCCCGATTCCCCGATTCCCCGTTCCCCGTTTTAAAGATAGCCCTCGGTGAAAGGGTTTAGGTCAAGTAAGTCAAACCGATGTTTCAAATATTTATCACTTTACACCTTTGTGCTGCTTGTGAATGCCGCAACGATACTGTGGCCTCTTGCACATGTTTTACAGGATACTACAAGTACTTAGACTACTTAGACTCAGACCACTAACATTTGAAGCCATATCCTACAACAAACTACTATGAAACGATCTACAACACGCTTAGCTTTTGTTTCACAATTAATTATGGTTCTCAGGATTAATAACTCAGAAGCTTACGTCCCTGGTATCTCTATATTCTTTTGAAACAATAAGCAGACAATTTAAAAATGACGTTTAAGATTTTACTATCCGTTTAGAGTATTAAACTTGCATAGACTTGTGACAAAGCACGGTTTACTTGAAAATATTC